>CM062291.1:147445314-148645314 GCA_031216915.1 Pictodentalium vernedei | reverse complement strand
GGGGAAGGGGGGGGGGGGAGGTGGGTGGGTGCTGTAAACCTGATTTGTTCTGACAATGATAACCCAAGTCCAGACTAATGAAATATTCCAACTACATCACCAAGGCATGCCTTCATTGAAGACATGCAGGCCTGAAAATAAGCAGTCTGACATTTGCAGAATGAGGTCCCCAGAGGGTGAATTTGATGATGCTATCCCATACAGTGGGCCAATTTATCCTTTGGGTACCTCTTTCTGTTTAGTTTTGAGACCATGATTCAGATTGAGGTTCACAGAGGGTAAATTTAGTGATGCTACCCTGCTGTGCAGGATAGCATCACTGAATTCACCCTCTGGGGACCTCATTTTGCAGATGACAGTCTGCTTATTGTCTGCTTATTTTCTGGCCTGAAGGCAGGGTTCCCCCAGGTTAAAATCTTTGAAATTCAAGGCCATTCCAGGCCATTTCTCGGCAATTTTCGTGGATTTTCAAGGCCCCCATTTATGAAATTCAAGGCTTTTCAAGGCCGAGGCTGGCAAAGTACCCTAAATTATCAGATAACGACTAGAAACTTTCTCTTATATTTCCCTTTGCTGGTAATTCTAACACTTGACATCATTTCTTGGAAAACTCTTTCTGAAAGCTATCCAAGCAATGGTATCACTGAATAGAATTAGTGAGCCTGAGAAAGACATTTTCTTGTGTTTATCCTACAACTGCAGTGTAATTACCAGGTGGCACAATAGCTATGTCTCTTGTACATGTACCGCTATTCTAACTGAATACTTACTGAATGCAAATGAATTGATGTCATCCTTTCTTCCAATGAGTAAACTACATGTTACATGTACATGTAAATGACACATTTCGTAACCCACAATGTCTCCGGAAATGTCATTCGAAAAGCAAAAAGTAATTCCGTTGTGGGGAAGTGTACCTTCCAACAGGCTTGGATTAAATCAACTGCATACTATATCTGGTTACTGCCTGTTCCAGTTGAACGGTATTCAGCTAAATGCAGTAAGTGTCGAAAAGTTTTTAATGTTTCATACATGGGCAAATCATTCTTAAAATCGCACATGTTAACATTTGAGGTGAATAAGACAATAAGACTTTCATTTGGAAATGCAAACTCGGAATCCACCGTGATGGCAACTGCCCGTGCCAAGACTTTAAGATGACGTTGTGGCAAATTCATCAGACATACATGCTTCGGAAATACTCAAATAGTTCAACTGAACAATCATCCACGCATGTGCGCTCAGCATTCGAACAGGCAGAATTTACAATAAATCTTCCCATTGGCTTAAATATACACCATTGTGCTCGCCCACATCAATAGCAACCATTCACAATGCTTGATTCAAAGGATTTCAGTGTCACATCACTGCAAAGTTCTATCAATAATGCACCCATTGGCACTGCCGTAAATACTCCAAAATATGACCGGATTAATAAACCACACAGTTACATTTGCTGTAAATGCTGTAACATATGTTCGTATTAAATTACGCATCACAAAATTCTCAGATTTTCCAGACTTTTCAAGGTTCCCATTGGAAATTCAAGGCTTTCAAGGCCTTGAATGACCTTTTGACGAATTCCAGGCTTTTCCAGGTTTTCAGGGTCCCTGGAAGGCATGCTTTGGTGATTTTGTTGGAATATATTACCCAGGAACATCATTTCAATTCATTTTTTTCTTATTTGGTCTAGTGCATTGTTAGAGGTGTTGTGAAGATAACAAATGGATCTGGAGGGAGTTGAAACCCAATTTGTCCGGATTGTCATGACTCAAGTCTCGTCCCCCGTGGGAACCCCGGGAAATGAAGCAGTGCTTGTTTACTGTGGTAAACAAGCTGTGTTTCACTGGTAAAATAGGACCCAGTCACTAATGCTTGGGGTGCGAGTCCTCTAAAATAGGCAACATGGGGTATAAACGATTGACTGACCTTGACTTTATCTCCATGTTGTGGTCATGATTAGCCATTGTGCAGCAGTATGTGACCTTAACTGGTAGAGTGCTGGAAGCCCATATTTGGGCTTTATTCGGAATTGCAGGTACCACAACTTGAAGGCTCATATTCAGAGTATGTGCTTTGTATTATCTTTGAAGTGATATCATTTGGTCTGTAAGGGTTTGCCTTGTTACAATTTATGGGAGAGTGCCCATAGGCACTCTCCCATAAATTGTAACAAGGCAAAGATACGTGTTCAAGATTTGATGGCTGAAAATAATTTAGCACTCTACCAGTTAAGCAACAATAAATATAAATACTCAAGTCTCGCCTGATCAAATATTTTGGCTACATCACCAAGGCATGCCTTGATGAAGCCATGCCTTGGTGATGCAGTTGGAATATTACTCAATAAGGATTATGGTTCAAAAACAGAAACATGTGCGAGAATCAGTACTAGGCACTGCACAGGGCTAGCCACTAGTAATAGCTCATCGTTGATTTTACCTGGAAACTTTAAATTTTCTTTCACCAGTGGTAGTATCTAGTGAGATTGAAATTAGCTTGGCTGGTGGCATGGGTACAGATGTTGTTTCTTTTTAGATAGCAGAAACTGCACTCAAGTCTTTATTTTCAATATTATCTATGTACAGTTTACACCAGAACTATATGTATTGTGAGACGACGAAGATGACTGATGCATATTCCCATGAAAAGATTCACATGGAAATGATTCAAATTGAACCGAATAGCATCTTAAGATTCAGAATGGAATCAAATCTTGAAAGCTTCTCATGGCTCTACTTCCAAGCTGATGAAAATACATGAGTTGCGGATGCAGGATAGTTGTTGGAAGTGATATTATATTAAAAATAACCTTTACTTAATATAAAAGTGACGTTAGTATTTGATGATAAATTACTCATTACTAATAATGTATGGCTGAAGTGTGCAAGCAAAACCATAAACATTTCTGTCTGTTTTCACATCTGGCAAAAAATAATTTGTGTTTTTCTTTTCCCAAACAAATTCCCATTCAGAGCCTTCATGATAAGAATTTTCCCAATTGTGTGGGACCCTTTCCCAAAGAAGGCAGAAGAATCTGTGCCTACTCGCCACTTACTGTATAAATCTTAATCAATTCTGTGTAACTTTGCAATCCACAGAAGTCACATTAACCAGTGTTTTTCTCACTAGTTCTTTTTAGCTAATGACTGACAAACTTCTGCAGAATATGGGTGGAATCAAATTTGTTGGAATGATTGAGTTGACTCTCCTGTGAAATCAAGCCTGAAAATAAACAATCTGTCATTTACAAAATGAGCTCACCAGAGGGTGAATTTGGTGATGCTATCCCATATAGCGGGCCAATTTATGGACTAGGTACCTCTTTCTGTTTAGGTTTGAGACATTGATTCAGAGGTTCACAGAGGGTAAATTCAGTGCAGGGTAGCATCACCAAATTCACCCTCTGAGGATCTTATTTTGCAGATGACAGTGTGCGTATTTTCTGGCTTATGTCAAATATATAACTTTATTTAATGTTTTTATTTTGTATGCGCACTGTC
The DNA here is from genome assembly GCA_031216915.1 of Pictodentalium vernedei. NCBI lineage: Eukaryota > Metazoa > Mollusca > Scaphopoda > Dentaliida > Dentaliidae > Pictodentalium > Pictodentalium vernedei. Next base: position 148,641,811 of record CM062291.1, on the reverse strand, counting down.
AAAATGTCTTTGAAGATATGTGAAATCCATTTTTGTTATAAATTTAATGTCTCATATTGTACATTGCAAACTTCAACACAGAACATGAAAACTGTACTACAGACACACGTACAACATACAGTTTCCATCCATGTAATAACTAAGGTTTCCCTATGAGAACCCTAAATTGTTTAGCAGTGCTTATGTACTCTGGTAGACAAGTTTTGCTTTACCAGTATGCAGTGGAACCCACTTATTTGGATCTCTTAATTTAATAAGTCTGTTAATTGTATATCTATTCAATCACCAAATCATTTACCTCACCTTCAGTACAAATTAAACTCTTGTCAACTGAATAAAAAATGATATGATGCATTAAAGAATTACTGTTGACATCCACTGAATTCTCCATGTTTGTATACCCATCTGGCCTCAATACACACATATCCATATACATGTCAACATTTAATCTATTATGACTTTTTCGACAGAGCTCTCTGAGCTCTGTCAAACACGATATACAGTGGAGCCCACTTAAATGGATATTTCTTAACTGAATAACCCTGTTAATTGAATATAATTTCCCAACACAAAACCATTTACCATACCTCAAGACCTGTTAACTGAATATAGGTTATAGAGTAAACTCTTGTCAATTGAATAAAAAATCTTGTAACCTATCGAGAAAGTACTCTGACTCTCCCCAGGTTTCCTTTGTTAATTGACCTATTTGGCCTCAGTACATCCAATTCAAGCATTTAATCTATTATATCTTGTTTGACAGAGCTCATGGAGCTCTGTCAAAACAAGATATAATAGAATACATGCTAAGTTTATCTCTGGAATACAGGAAAGTCACACAATCCCCATTAATTGAATACTCCAATTAATTGAATAATTTTCCTTGGCAGAGTGGCTATTCAATTAACAGGGTTCCACTGTAATAGATTATTTATTACATGTGATTTTCTTTCCCAGGATTGTCAATCATCAAGCTTGGTAGATATGACTTCATGCTCAGCTGATATGACACTGATCTTGGCCATTGTCATCTGCCTTTCGTGTCAGGTAAAGGGTTAACTCGTCAGTACACAAGCAATGAAGTTGAGAATAAATACGCAGTGTCATGATATGTGGATGTGTTCACTGGCCCCCCGAAAATTTTTTTCGGGAGACTATTAAAATAGCCGGTGTCCATCCGTCTGTCCATCTGTGTGTCTGTGCATCACTGCATGCGTCTGACCATCCCACTTTGGTTTCCTGATGATAACTCTAGTTACAGTTGGCCAAATCAAATGAAATTTGGTATGTCAGTGTATCAATATAAAAAACAGGTCAAGTTCGAATTGGGGGTGCGATCCAACAATGTTTGCCAGAGTTATGCCCCTTTTTCAAATTCAAAAAATTATTTTTTGGGTTTCCCGATGATAACTTAAGTTATAGTTAGCCAAATCAAATTAAATTTGATATGTAAGTGTATCAACATAAAATAAAGGTCAGTTTCGAATCGGGGTGTGGTCCAACAATTTTTCCAGAATTATGACCTTTTTGACTTTGAAAATTCTTTTTTTTTTTTTGGTTTCCCGATGATAACTTTAGTTGTTGTTGACTGATTCAGATACAATTTGGCATATACTTGTATTAACATAACCCACAGGTCAAGTTCAAATCAGGGTTTGGTCCAATATTGTTTGCCAGAGTTATGTCCCTTTTTCGACTTCGAAAATTCAATTTTTTTCAAATACCTCAAATTGCATACTTTTTCAGGGGACATGTGGCCAGGTGACCTTTTATCAGTACAGCATTAGTTCAGCATGGAAGAATAGAATGAGAGGTGCTGCCTCAAGTTCAATCCTCCCCCGATGGCATGGGTGCCATATGGACAAGGCATTCAAACATTATGGCATTCTGTGTTTATTACATGCCTCTATGATAATTATCATTTTCTAAATTCATTGTGAAAAATTCAGTCTTATTTGTAGATTTTGACAGTTCTGATGTCTGCTTGAAATAAAAACAAACACAAAACTCAGTGTGACAGATCGATACGTAAACAGAAAAATATAAATGAAAACTGTGTCCAAATAGGTTGTTTGTATTTCTTTATCTGTGATATATTCACTTCAAAGTCAAAACTTGAGTGTTATAAAATCACTCCCCATTTTTTTTTTTTTTTTTTTGTGGGGGGGGGGGGGGGGGGGGGGGGGGATGGGTTAATTTTTCTGAATTTGAACAAAAACATACATTTTCCAATTGACATTCAATTTATCGGCTGTCAACACAGCTTCCGAATTGATCTGTGGCAGAATGCGATGTTTTGATTGTCTGATTATGAAAATGGCCGGAGTTTAATTCTTTTTATGGACACATGACATCAAATTGAAAAATAAGCCTTCATTGAAAATCCATATGGAATGCATGTTCCATACAGATTTATAAATATGGAACTGGAGGAAAAGGAATAGTCATTTAATAAATTAGACAAAGACACAGGAAAGAATTTGAAAATTCCCATACAAATCCTGGATTTCTCTTCTCCTAAAGTGTGTACTAACCCTATAACCTCCCTGTGGGAAACCTGTGGGAATCCCGGAAAGAGAAGCAGTGCTTGTATACTGTGGTAAACAAGCTCTGTTTTTTACTGGTAAACTACGGCACAGTCATAATTCTTGGGGTGGAAGGTCTCTAAAATGGGCAACATGGGTATAAACGATAGACTAAACTTGACTTTATCTCCATGTGGTTATAATTAGTCATTGTGCAGACATATGTGACCTTAAACACCAATAAATAAATAAATCAGTAAATCTGGGCAGAAACTCCACTATGTGGGTGTTTTTGTAGTAATCCATTTTTAGCTGCGACTAGCAGCTCTATAAGTGGCAATGTCGGTCTGTCTGTCGGTCTGTCTGTGACCAACGAGTTTGTCTGTGACCGAGTTTCAAAACTCAATAACTTTTGAAATACTTGATGGAATGACTTTATATTTGGCATGTAAGTGTATCTTATTGATGTCTAGCCACTGTTTAATGCATGTGGTGTTCCAAATATATTTCTTGGAGTTATGGCCCTTGATGAACTTAGAATTTTGTGAGATTGCACCACCCGTCGCAGCTACGGCGTCGCTGTTGCGATTTTTTTATTTTATCTTGTCCATTACGGATGATATAGCACTACTTTCCCAATGATAAGTACTTATTTTGGGGTAGAATACATCCTTGTCTTTTCTAATGTCAGCATGATGATACATCAGTATCAAGACCAAATTAGGATTCTAAAATACTTACAGTTCTTAACCCACTTAGTGTTTTAAAAGTATTTTCCATCATATCTAGTCATGGCTGCTGTGAAGCAGCCATGATTAGATTTGATGGAAAGTTCATCACAGTTTAACTTAAGAAATCACTTGGCAAAAAGTAGGTATGATGTACAGAGGATAATTTAGTTAACCCTTTACCCAATCCAAACAACAGACGGCACTCGCAAATTAAAATTCTTGAATGACTAAACATTTTCAATTTTTGTCTCAAAAACATTGCTCATTGGAACGTGCTTGGTGAGCTCATTCTGATGAGAGGTCATAAGCTAGGTTTTTGAGACAAAAAATGAAACCATGATGAAATTTGAAAGCCAATCTTTGTGAATAGTGCTGGTCATAAGTTGTCATTACGTAAGGTTGTTGTGTAAGTGGTTACATTTGCCTAAATTATATTTATTTTAGTGTCAAGACATTTTCTGTCTCAGGCAGGAATATCTGCCAGCAGTTTCTAAGGGGTTAAATCTAATGATCCCCTTGCAAGGCATCTTGGAAGAAATTACTCATGTCAGGCCTATAACAGTTAAATCTGTTTCTCAGGTCCCCCACATTTTCCTAGCCTTTATGCTCCTTTTTATAACCAATGCAAACTTAAAAAAATATAAATTAAATGTTTTATGTCTGATATTTTACCCAAGTTAATAAAATTGATAAATTTGTTCCTTGAGTGCAACAAGGCTTTACAATGCTTTAGCATTGCAAAGCCTTCTTGCACTCAAGGGACGAAATACACCACCACCCATGCAATTCTGTAGATTATGAGGCCTAAAACATAAAACAAACCAAGAATGTTTTATGGCAAAAAAATAATTACAAAAATAAAAAACGCACGCCCACATGCAATTTTACAAAAAAATGGTCTGAGAAATAGAAGATCTACTTTGTTGGGGCTTAACTTCTGCAAAATAATTTGCCATTCTATCAGTTAAACTTGATTTCCAACTTCCATTGTGGTCATGATGTAGCTATAGTTGTTGAAAGTGACCGTAAATACCAACAAATAAATAACTTCCTTATTCAGATTCCTGTTAACAAAGCTAAATTTGTTCATTCAATAGCAGTCTGAACCAGCAGTTGGTTCCTCTTTTGTTACAAAGGGCAAACAAGGGACTGATGTTTGGGGAGATTTGCTATGTATGATGGGGCATTGATCAAATGCAGTCATCTCCCTTTGCCCTGATGTAAATTTCTATTACCCACCAACAACCCCTTTTCCTGTGACTCTAACCCCCCCCCCCCCCCCCCCCCACCTTACAGGAACAATTTTCTTCTTTGTAAATCAAAAATTGAACCATTAATACTTTGTTTGACAGATAATAATTGGTTGATTTCCTCATTCTGTTTTTGTGAATTCCGTGTGATAAATGGGAAGTTGATCATTTTTGAAAGAGTATTTAAACACGTAGTTCTCTCTTAACCCTTTACCTGACGAATCACTCGCATCCGCCGGTGTAATATGCAAATTGAGCAGTTGAAAAAATTAAAGTTTTCAAAATATTTCAACAAAACCATATCACGTGACCCCTCATTGGAACGAGCTCATTGAGCTCGTTCCAATGAGGGGTCACATGATATGGTTTTGTTGAAATTTTTTGAAAAATTTAAAGAAATGATATTTAAAATAATAAATTTTGATATCGGCTGCGTTGGGTAAAGGGTTAAAGATTTTACATTTCTTAGTTTCAGCAATACAGGTAGATGCAGAAAGATTTGATAGACACTCTGGCTTTGTCCACCACGAAACACACAACTATGCACGACCTACAAAATTAATATTTGTATCTTCTTCAATATAAAATTCAGAAATCATTGCAACTAACTCACTATTGTGTATATGTACTTAATTTTTTAACTGTGGGAATGTTAAACTGTGTTTATTTTGTAACCAAAGTTTTAAAATGTGTATTTAATGGAGATGTACAATAAATTTTTATCATCATCTTGGCGAGTTCTGCATGTGAATACCACCATCTCCATACAACTGGATTGCTCATTGGCGCCTTTCAGAAAAAGTGTCCCTACTACAGTCATCTTGGGGTGGGATGGATGTTGCTAAAATGAACAATGTTCAACAAAAAAAAATAAAAGTGTCAATGACAATGCTGCTCAACTTGTTCAAGAAGGGACTCAACTAAATAGAAAGATCCAGTAATGCCAAGTCATTCACTCAAGTTTCTACAGAAAAGACATCACACCAAAGCTACATGTGAAATCTGAAAAAAAATCGGGTAAGGGGTGGGGCCTGTTGGGTGTACTAATTTCGGACAATTTATATGTCAAACCCAAGATGGTCGGTTGCAGCCATCTTTTTCAATGTTGAAAAAGATCGGGTGAGAGGTGTGGCATGTAGGGTCTGCTAATGGAATTGTTGACAGTTTATATGCCAAACCCAAGATGGCCACTGCCAGCCATGTTTTTCAACAAAATTCAGTGGCCTGTAGGGTATGCTAATGGGATTATTGACAGTTTGTATGCCAAATCCAAGATGGCCACTGGCGGCCATGTTTTTCAACGAAATTCAGAAACATTTGATAGCTCCCATCTAAATATCACACCAAAACTACATACGAAATTTTAAAAGAATTGGGTGAGAGGTGTGGCTTACAGGGTGTACTAATAGAATTGTTGCCGATTCATATGCCAAATCCAAAATGGCTGTTGTCGGCCATACTTTATAACGAAATTCAGAAAAAATTGTTAGCTCCCATCCAGACATCACACCAAAGCTATTTTTGAAATTAAAAAAAAAGATCAGGTGAGAGATGCGGCATGTAGGGTATGCTAATGGAATTGTTGACAATTTATATCCAAATCCAAGATGGCTGCTGGCGGCCATATTTGTTATAACGAAATTCAGAAATATTCGATAGCTCCCATCTAGACAGCACACCAAAGCTACATATGGAATTTGAAAAAGATCGTGTGAGAGATGCAGCCAGTAGGGTGTGCTAATGGAAATGTTGACAGTTTATATCCCAAATCTAAGATGGCCACTGGCGGCCATGTTTTTTAACGAAATTCGGTAGCTCCCACCTAGACATTGCCCCGAAGCTTCATATGAAATTTGGGACTGATCGGGTGAGAATTGCGGCCTGTATGGTGTACTAAAGGAATTGTGGCTGGACGTACGGTCGGACGATGGGTCACAACCCATCCCAACAGCCCATACTTGACGTTGTCAAGATGAACTAAAAAATCTCTAAGCTTTTCAGTTTACTGATGCCCCGTAATCGCCTATCACTTTTTATTATGCCCCCGATAGGGAGACATCTTAAGTCCGAGTTGTCCGTCTGTCCGACTTTCTTTGTCCATCCGTAGCCATAACTCTGATGCTTTGGTGGATTTCCATGAAACTTTACACAAGGGTAAAGACTTGTGCTTGAGTGACAAAGGTCACAGGAAAGGGAAAACTTAATTCTCTCAGACTGTATTTATCCGACCGGAGCCATAATTCTATAATGCTTGGCTGACAAAGTTGTCTGTTCATACAGTTTCATCACTTACAACCTCTGTGTGCTGGGTTTAATTGTTTAAAAGGTTAATCTGTACCAGCTAAATCTTCATCCAAGAAAGTTTTTAAAAAAAAAAAAAAATTTTCACTCGTTGGGGAAAATATTTATCTCGATTTTCCAGCAAAACCGTTCAGATATCGTTGTCAAAATAACTTGCACATTACATTACAGGTCGAAATAAGTTGTAACATAACTGCAATAAACTAAGTATACTGCTGCTTGTGCATTGATAAGACCAGAATCTGACATCATTTTCTGGAAAGCTCTCTGCGAGAGCTTTCCAGAAAATGATATCAGTTTCTGGTCTTATCGGTGTAGAAAGAGAAAGATACATACTTTATAGCTGTTATCCCACAGCTGTATTTTGACTCTCATTGTATGCCAATTCAAGTGACATCCATATGTGAATGGTTCTGTTGAGAAAGTTCCAACATATTAGTGGTTGTATTGAACTTGTGGAATTAAGGTCAATACAGATTTTGACTGCTATGTTCAGATGTATTTTATTAAATTTGAAATCGTTTGAACTATAGTGAGCACCAAATTCAACACAAAACTTTCCATTCCAGTATTATAGGCCATTTGGCGGGGGCGCGGTGGCGTTGCGGTAACCGGTTCTCGACAGATCACCGAAGTTAAGCAACGTCGAGCCCGGTTAATCCTTGGATGGATGACCATCTGAGCGATCGATTCGGTCTCCCGCGTTGTGTCCTTGGGCAAGGCACTTCACTCCGATTGTCCACATGGGGGGCACGATGACGCCGTGTACTGAGGCGTACTGCACGTCAATGGTCCGCATGTCTTCAACCAATCTAACCCCGCCTGTGCAACAGTGCGGAGTTACGATGTTGGGGAGCTGGCATCTGCTCGTCGTTGCTCGGTGGTTCTCTCCGGGTACTCCGGCTTCCTCCACCCGTAAAACTGTCACCGACACGATATGACCTTGGTTGTTAAAGTGTCGTTAAATCCTTATAAATAAATAAATAAATAGATAAATATAGGCCATTTGGCATCCGTGATTGGCCGGGCACCATTAATCTTGTTAAAGACTAACTTTGACGTCTGTGAAGAATTAATATGTTATAATGATATTATGTGTACATTTTCATGGCAACTCAAATTGTAGATATTTTTGTTGTTGGTAAAAACAAGTGCTGACATGGGAAAGTTGATACATTGTTATTAGTTTTCATGTTGGGTAAACACCATGACATTTGATGAAATGAAAGCTGGTATGCTGTCACTGTAGTCACATCGTAACAGTTTTCATGTCATCAAATGTCATGGATTGGGAGGAGTTACCATGTTGATTGACTCGATACCATCTTAGAGGTGGGGTGGTAGTTTGAGATGTGACGTTTTTGCTGACGTTCCAGTAATCAGCCATCAGTGGTCAATACACTTCCTTGTTAGACCCCTGGAAAGTGGAAAAGTGCCTGTTTGTTGTGGAACACAAGTTTGATTTACTGGCGAAGTAAGACCAAGTAAGCAATGTCTCCAGACCTGAAGTCCTCTGAAGTAAAGGGGCCGCCTAATTATAAATGATTGGTTAACGTTGAATTTCTACTTGTTTTGCGGTCATGATGTAGCCATAGATGCTGAGAGTGACGTTAATAATAAAGTGACTATTAAACAAATTAATATTTGGATGCAAAAACTGACTGCTTCATTGCTGCTGGCAAAAGTCAATTGTCTTGAATCAAACTTGTTAAAAACTGGCTGGTTATTTTAATCTTCAATTTATAGTCACTTTCTGCTAAATGTAGAATACTAATAAACCGTATCAGCATTATAGGAACCATGTGTGAACCCCAGGATTGTCTGGCGCCCCAGTTGCGGAGCTGGCAATGACAGTTCAGTTATGATATCGATTGACGTGAATGGCCGAGCTCTCGTGCCACCAGTCTAATTTTGTAAGAAATTCGAGGCTGTTAAGGCCTGGAATCAGTCTAGCCCTCAGATAGGTCATCGTCTTGGTTTAGATTTACTTGTCTGGAATAGTTTAGTTGGTTGAAAAAGAGAACCTATGATTGAATCTGAAAAAAATTCATAAAGATTCAATTTCTGTGAATCAAAGCTAGAAATGTTGCTCAATCGAGACTTGATTTCATCAACATTTTGATGACATTACAATCAGAAATGGGGACTCACTACATCAGTCGTTTTATGATTACGCCGGGCAGCTCCACAAATCATGTTAATAGACTGTTTTCAATGGGAATTAAATACTTATTGATTGGAATATCTTTAATGGGGACGGGAAAGAATACATGTACACCTTTGTTAGTAAAGGGACATCACATTTCATCAACGGTAGTCTGCGCGCAAATTTCCGCAAAAAGTGGGTAAACAAACAGCCCATAACAGCGCATAAACTCAGGCCGCCAGTCTTATTCCGGAAGAAATTCGATGTTGTTATGACCTGGAACCAGTCTAGCCCTCAAATAGGGCATCACCTGTGATTAGATTCACTCGTTTGCAATATTTTAGTTGATTGAAAAAGCGAACCTTTGATTCGATCCAATCAGAGACGGAATGGCCGTATGAAGTAAAAGGGGCCGCCTAAGTCTTGTTATGTGGTCTTGATGTAACCATGATGTTCCTTTGGGGCCCCACAATTGATGCAGCCCAACACCTGTTGGAGCGCGAAATTTCGTGAAAAATTACGAAAAGGCGAAATGGATCTAATGGTATAGGCTGCCGGTATATCAAAATGTTCTCTACGTGGACTGCCATTGGCAGTCACATAGAGGACATTTCGATATATCAGCAGTTGAGTCTGCTGTTGATCGCTCAGATGAAACTACATGGACTGCCATTGGCAGTCACATAGAGGACATTTCGATACACCAGCAGTTGAGTCTGCTGTTGATCGCTCAGATGAAACTACGTGGACTGCCATTGGCAGTCACATAGAAGACATTTCCATATACCAGCAGTTGAGTCTGCTGTTGATCGCTCAGATGAAACTACGTGGACTGCCATTGACAGTCACATGGAGGACATTTCGAGATACCAGCAGTTGAGTCTGCTGTTGATCGCTCAGATGAAACTACGTGGGCTGCCATTGACAGTCACATAGAGGACATTTCGAGATACCAGCAGTTGAGTCTGCTGTTGAATACTATCGAAATGTTCTCAGTGTGGACTGACATTGATTGCTAAGGTGCGGGGAAGCAGTATTCGTTCAGTTAGAAAAATCATTGGTACATTTCCCGGTAACTTTTCTCGGCCCCCTGGAATTAAATACCCTTTGATTGGAATATCTGTGACTGCTGTAGCAAATAATATCTGATTATCTTTGAAAGTAAAGGCACACCAAATTACTTCAGCGGTCGCCTTCGAGCAGATTCCCACAAAAAGTGGGAGAACTAACAGCCCATAACAGTGTCGAATTCTGAACAGAATTAGACTGGTGAACTGAGAGAATAATAATGACGTCGAATTCCTGACAGAATTATACTGGTGGGATGAGAGCTTGGAGATCTTGGTGAATGACGTCTGCAAATGGAGGGATCGATTTCCAGACGCATTCAATTGAACTCGACATAAAAAACTCAGATGAGAATGTCTCGAGATAAAAGGGTTTGACTAGTCACTGTAAAGCGACAATAAAGCCAATAGTGTCATCAGGCTGTTTTGTTAACCCTTTACCCAACGTAACGGCCAAAACCGGCCAGCGCTATTCTTTAAAATCGCCAATTAATTTTCAAAATATTTTCATTTTTTGTCTCAAAAACATAGGTTATGACCCCTCGTTGGAACGAGCTCGTCGAGCTCGTTCCAACGAGGGGTCATAACCTATGTTTTTGAGACAAAAAATGAAAAAAATTTAGTTATTCAAGAATTTTTTTTGCAGGTGTCGTCTGCTTTTCATGTTAGGTAAAGGGTTAAAACAGTAATGGTTGAAAGAAGCACGCAACAACATCATTAGACGTTCGACCACGCTATACTTATAAACAAAACCTCTTTGATTTTCAGTAGTATATGTGTTTGCAAATCGTTAGCCATGACAACTATGAGACTCCGAGGTCTAAAAATAATTTATCTGTTCAGAAAACACTCGCTGTTTAGATTGATATATCTTAACCCCTCTCAACGCTTAACTCCTCAACGGTAACGCCCTTCAGAATGTGCATTACAAGAGAGTGGGCGAATCTATTTTGTATTCATGATAAGGGAGTTCAGTTATAATTTAATCCCACAGCCGCCAGGCGGCTGTGGGATTAAATTTTTACTAACCTTCCTTACCTGTTTGTTGTTTATTGTCACGGAATTCTATTGTTTATTAACACACATATTTATTAAACAGGCGGAAAATAGTTAAAAATTGAGTAACAATGTGCGATCAGCAAGAAAAAGTACAAAACGCGATACACATAAATTAGCACCATTTTCTCTTGAGATTGTATCGGATTCTAATAACTAAATATTTTCATTTTGTTGACCTCCAAAACATTGCTTATGGTACTCATAAGCAATGTTCTTGAGGTCAAAGAAGGGTAATAAGATGTGTTTCAGAGGCAATAATTGAGAAAAAAATGGAGAAATTTGAAAAGCGACTTGATGAATAGCGCTGTCCGAATTTTTCCGGTAGTTCAGGTAAAGGCTAAACGATCGGGAATGAGAACTAGAGTGGACACCTGAGATGGGGGTGGTGGTTCGCCGTCCCCTCCCATGCCTGTCCGAAAAAATTGATGTCTATCGGAAAAAATTGCTGGTTGCTCAGTACCAACATTTTCCCTGAAAGCCACTAATTTGAAAAATGACAATTTTAACCTTTTACCCAATGAACATGTGACATGGTTTTGTTGGATTTTTAAAAAATATTGAGTTAGGTTTCATATTCGTACCGACGGTCAGCGACTGGGGAATACTGTCGGAAAATTGTAACTCTCGTCCCACCATGTCTAAAAATTTGGAGATCCGAGTTTTCGGGCTGTAAGCAAAAACAATGCACTAAAATGAGTCCACTACATTCGTTCGTATCAGTCATACATGAAAACATCGACGTAAGAGGGAGCGGGATGGCTCAGTGGTTACGGCATTGGACTTCAAATCGAAAATCCACGGTTCGATTCCTGCCAGGGATAACTGCGTTGTGTCCTTGGACGCGACACTAAATCTCGATTGCCCACGTGGGGGTATGGTGGCGCTGTGTACTAAGGCGTACTGCACGTCGATGGTGCACTTGTCTTCAACCAATGCAATGCTATAGCCCTACTTGTGTGGATTTAGTACGCTGGGGAGTGTGCCGTTGCTCGGTGGCTTCCTCACCCGTAAAACTGTCCGACACGACGTCTCTTGAGTTCCAATGTGTTCTATGTGCCTACTGGCACATAGAACACATTGGAACTCAAGGGACGACGAGGTGACCATGACTGTCGAAAGTGTCGTTACACCCCAAAAAATAGATAAAAATAAATAGACGTAAGGATTGGGGTGGGCTGGGAAGTGGGGGAGCCTTTAGATAGATAGACGGACGGACGGACGGACGGACGGACGGACGGACGGACGGACGGACGGACGGACGGACGGACGGACAGACAGATATAGATAGATAGATAGATAGATAGATAGATAGATAGATAGATAGATAGATAGATAGATAGATAGATAGATAGATATTTTTCAAAACAAAGGAGCACGGGCACAGGTCGGGAAATCGATTTCTGTTGTAAATTATTTCTATGGTATTCAATGTTGTTTTAATGTTTTTGAAGTTATATGACTTTATGAAAAAATGAACTCTTCTCAGAAGTGCTTTCACAAGAATGTTTCGAAGACTGGGATTTTTTTTATAAGCTATGATGCATCGTTTGTTAATGGCTTCTGGCAGTTTTGTATTTAATTCTGTGAAGTTGTTTTTGAAAATTTTTGAAATTTCGACATTGCGTCGATTATAAACCAAAGGAAAACAAATAATTTTATTTGGCAACCCAGAGTACTCTCTATTGAGTCCGTATGGGAGATAGGTCCTGAGCTTACCAATCCAATAGTTTTCACGCTCAAGTCGTTTGTCTGTTGTGGTTTCATCATCGTCCAAAAACGGAATTTGCTCAATGGGTTGAAAACTGAAATGTGACTTAATGTCATGACCCGGGAGGTTAAAGTGGTCTGAGACTGCCTTTCCTGAATCTAAACGGATATTTGATAAATGGGTTTGCATTCTGACGCGCAGAGGGTTTTTCGTCTGGCCGACATATTGGATATGGCATAATTTACATGTGATCAAATAAATAATGTTTTCAGAATCACAGTTGAAGCTGTTTCTAACTTGGTAAAACATACGGGTTTGTTCGCTAAAAAATGTTTTACCGGTATTCATGTAGTACATACGATGTATGTAAAAAATTTTGCGTTGACATAGATTTACTGATCCATTTCCCAGAACTGGGCGGTTATGCCGAATTTTCGTGGGGTGCGTTAGCTCAGAGTCCCGAATGGGTGTCTCTATCTCACGGATTGTGTCAGATTTAATTTTCCACAAAAGGCGTTTTGAGTAACCGCGTTTAACAAGTGTTTTGAAAAGAATTGAACAGGCGTGATTGAGGTCGCTTCTGTTCGTACAATTTCTATGGAATCGAATAATTTGAGATTTTACCAACCCATTGAATAGTTTGGGTGGGTGGTAAGAAGCTCTATGGAGAAGTTGGTGAGAATCGGTCGGTTTAAAAAATCCTTTTGTGTCTAGAATGTTGCTATGCCGGAACTGAGGGCCCTTGAATACAGTCACATCCAGAAAGTCAATGGTATTTTCTGAAATGCAGGGCTGTAATTTCATGGATTCATCGTGGTTGTTCAGGATTTCCAAGAATTCGTTGAAGTCATCACGGTCATGGGGCCATATGATGAAAATGTCGTCTTGGAACCTGTGATAACACAATGGCTGTTTTCTTGCTTTAGCAAGAGCACCTCTCTCCCATTCTGCAACAAAAAATTTAGCAAAATTTGGACTGAATTTTTTTATTTAACAATACACAAAGTTAAACAGTAATACAAAAGTTATTTTTTTTACATAATACAAATATGTTAAGTGCATTGTTAGGCAATGGCACAGCCGGTATGGCTGTCTTCCTGCCATCGTCAGGAATATCAGAAAAATATTTTGAATAGGGTTAAACAGGTAGACGTAGACCGACGTGTATTTTAGTCATGTCTTCGGGTAGAATCAACTTGAGATGTTTAGAATATTGGCCTTGGTATAAGTTTTATATTATTTTCGGTCTTAAGAAAATGCTTGACTTATAACTTTTCCCAAGGCCAATAATTTGGGATGAGACACCAACCAGGAGTATCAAGCATAGACATATAAGTATATTGCACATATATTTACATTTACATGGATGGAGATATTTAGTTTATCATTAATTTATGCAAATTATTCCTAAATATAACTTTAATTGGACAGTTAGTCTTTTATCAGTTTACCTTTTGCCTTTTGCAACTTTGATCCGGTTTTGAGATGCACTTTTTAATTAGCATCTAGTTATGAATATCTATGCGATATATCTTATTTTAATTAGTTTTATAGCAAAAATTACATCCTTCTTTGTTTAATGTACCCCAATGTACGTGGTATTTGTGTCCTATTAACCCTTTACCCAACGCAGACGATATCAAAATTTATTATTTTAAATATAATGTTTTTTAATTTTTCAAAAAAATGTCAACAAAACCATATCATGTGACCCCTCATTGGAACGAGCTCAATGAGCTCGTTCCAATGAGGGGTCACATGATATGGTTTTGTTGAAATGTTTTGAAAAATTTAATTTTTTCAACTGCTCAATTTGCATATTACGCGGGCGGATGCGGGCGATTCGTTGGTAAAGGGTTAAACTTTCAGTTATATGACGAATTATGAAAAAGATCCGCTTTGGCTCGAGAAGCATCTGGCCTGGTTTTAACATATATTTGCGCTTTAGTAAATTAGGTTACCTTTATTGACACAATAACGAACTATTGACGGAGGGTTGGCTCTAATTTTGCGATGGCGTATTTCCAGATACGTGTAGATCGATGATTGCTAATCCGTTTGACTTCCTTCTGAATCAGTTCCGTTAAGAATATCCACGAGCAGGGTCGTCTCTTTGGAGATGTCACCTCACCCAGCACCCCACTCCAAACACGGAGAGTTAGATCTCCATTGTCGGGAACAACCTCTGCAGTTGAAAAATGCCAAGGAAAACTGTTGAGGAAAAACACAGCGCTTTTCCCACCACACACACACATTCCCACAAGTTTTAATGTATTGTCAGTGGCCTACCATTAGCTATATCCAGTTGACCCCTCCCTCTCTCAACTCACCAAACCTCATTTCTTTCCAATTTGCGATCGTGACAATCAAATTACACCTCTGTGATCGGAAATTATGGATTATCCATTCAGGGGCGCCGGAAGCATCCGAAGGAAGGATTATGAGTATTAGTTGAGACCGGGAGTTTACAACATATCATACATTGTAATGAGACACCCAATAAAGTTGACTTTATATATATTTCATCCCTTGAGTGCATCTAGGTGCCATCTGCAATGCTTTTGCATTGTAGATGGCGCCTTATTGTACTCGAGGGACATTATAAATCTTTCCTTGTTTGATGATTACCCTCCACTTTTTTGGCCGGGCCATTTTTTTTCTGTATGCAGATATTTTAACACAACCAATGACTGGTGAAACAAGGGGCAGATCCAGAGCTTCCCCCATTTTTTCGCCAGCTATGTTTCTCTCGTACTGGTTCAGTTTCGATGGATTTCGGATCATTTTTAGCAGAAAGTGGCTGCAAACGCTAAAATGTATACTGTCTGTTAATAAATCGATTAACTGAAATAGATTGGAATCTTATAGACATACAAGTACCAAATACACCCCAGACAAGATAATTCACAGACAGTATAATTGCTGAAAACGTTTGGTAAAGCATACAGGTGAGGTCCATTTATCAGCTTTGGTTGCTACGACCAAAGCTGATAAATAGACCTCACCTTATGCTCTACCGACGTTTTTTAATGGCTCTCACCTGAAAAATCTCAAAATATCAACTCAGATGCATGGGAATGGGGGTTTTGGGATCCTGGAATTTAAATTTTTCATACCGACGACCATCCATCGTCCGATCAAGCCCCGCAACTTTGAAAATCGTTCCGCCGCCCCTGTACCTGGTGTACCCCCCACCCCCATAGCCATTGGCACACGTACAATACGTTTGAAACGAACACTCAAGATTTTCTCAGTTACAATTCTCAAAAAGTAAAGCCTTACCACCAGTACACTTCTGGCGAAAAGTGGCCACCCGCCTCCTGAGAGCATTTGCTCCCTGCTTCCAGCTCCCTTGTATCCAATGATATTCTAAATTCCACCCGCACCTTCCATTTTCAATGAGATTCATGTATTTTAACCCTTTACCCAACGCAGACGATATCAAAATTTATTATTTTAAATATCATTTTTTTAAATTTTTCAAAACATTTCAACAAAACCGTATCATGTGACCCCTCTCTGGAATGAGCTCAATGAGCTCGTTCCAATGAGGGGTCACATGATATGGTTTTGTTGAAATATTTTGAAAAAATTAATTTTTTCAACTGCTCAATTTGCATATTACGCGGGCGGATGCGGGCGATTCGTTGGTAAAGGGTTAAACTTTCAGTTATATGACGAATTATGAAAAAGATCCGCTTTGGCTCGAGAAGCATCTGGCCTGGTTTTAACATATATTTGCGCTTTAGTAAATTAGGTTACCTTTATTGACACAATTACTAACTATTGACGGAGGGTTGGCTCTAATTTTGCGATGGCGTATTTCTGGATACATGTAGATCGATGATTGCTAATCCGTTTGACTTCCTTAGGTAAAGGGTTAAACAACGTCGTACTCGTCGAAGGGGGCGGGGCACTCAAATGCACAGTATCTATGGGCAAGACATTTCGCCAAGCTTGCACACGTGGGGAAACACGGTGACGTTTTGTAGTAGAGTGTACCAAGGCGTAGGAACGTCGGCAGTACCCTTGTCCTTAAGAAATGGCAACTCTGCTTGTACCGGGTGAGTAACTTACGGACAGTTACTCGACGTTGCTAGGTGGTGATCTCCTGGTACTATAGCTGCGTTCACCCGGAAAAAAATGTCCGACAGGATATGGCCCTGGTTGTTGAGAGCGTCGACCCCCAACCAACCAACAAACAATCTGGCAAATCGTTTCTTTTCTTTCTTTTTTTTTCTTCTTCTTATTTCTATTTTTCTACACGAACAGGCAATTTCTTTTATACCACGATTTCTGTGCAGTGCGTATTCAACACGATACAATGCAAATATTGAGAAATGTTCTAGGTTCACCATGTGTGGAATCCAGCCTATGTGTGAGAGCATCATGTAAAAACGCATCTGACGCGTTATGATGCGAATGACACATCGGCAGTCAAGAATGTAAACCGACTGCCGAAGGTGATATTTTTCTTTAAAAATATCAGCTCCAGCCGTTCAATTCAAGTTTAATCGTGGTATAAATACAGAACATCACTCGGATAGAGGATTGGTGGATGGTGGTGGGGTGGAGGACAGACATGATTCAAAGACCCGAAGTGGAATTTTTTCTGTATTTCACTAGCGCTGAAGGCCTCCCAAAATTCCATTGCATTCCCACTTCCCAAATTCAAAATGACCCTTATAATTTCCAATCCTCATTTTCCCTGCCACATTCAAAATACGGCCTCGATGGTTACAGACTCACTCTGAACTTATCAAGGGAGGGCCGATGTAGGAAGGAGACGCCTCCGACCATACCCCCTCAGCTCAGACCTTTGGGATATTCTAGCGGAATACTGATCTAGCTCCCCTCCCCCTCCCAGTAACGGCCCTGGTTTTGGATTCCGTCGGATGTTATCGGTTTTGGGTGGGCAATGGTTTTCCAATTTTAGTCCTTTTGAGGAAGATTATCGGAATATATATATAGTACCCTCCTGATTTCTACGCCTTTGACAATGACAGCGACAGATTATCCGACTAGGCAAAGACATGACAGAATCTTTTTAAGGATGGGAAGGGTGGGTTTAATTTTGAGTAGATGTGTTTATATCCTCAATGTATAAATGAGCCTAAAGCCTCTTTATTTGAGCAAATGCCCTCACCCACTGTAGAGCCGGTCCTGGCCTTTATCCTTCTGTTCTCCCGAAGTAAACTTCAAATGTTTATCGATAACAATTTAATGTTTTTAAAGGAACAATAGGTCGCGAGCTTGAAAAAATATCGACTCTCTGATTTTTATTGTGTGTGTGAGAGAGCATGAAAAAAAAAACCCACTGTATGCAAAGTATTATAATGCAAAGGGTGTGTAGGGTTATGGGGTAGGGACATCACAACGAATTCATCAAACTTCTTATCGGGAAAACGGATTCGCCTATTAGCTGTTGACAGCATTTTGTATGACAACGGCACTTGGGACATGGGTGTAGTCGGGAGGGGCTCACGGGGGTCTTTTTACCCCACCAAAATCCAAAAGTACACATTCCACTGAAAATCAAGAATATTTTAGTTTTGAATTTCACCCCCCACCCCCCTTCCCCCCCCCCAAAAAAAAAAATTAAAAACACCAAATGCAATCTGAAGGGATGGGCCTAATTTTCAAATTTTCCATGAGGAGCTCCAACCTATGTGAAGGAGGCACCCTTTCCCACCTTACTTCGTTTCGGCTTGTCCTTACTAGGTCCATCTGGCCGGGGGGGGGGGGGAGTAGGAGGGCAATGGTCGGCGTGGGCTTAGAACTAGGCGAGGCAGAGAAAGAACGCAAATGCGCATTGTGCCTGCATGACCCCATCCCACCCCTTCCCTCTAAAAAATCCTAGCTACACCCCTGCTTAGAAATAGGGTTAGGGTTAAAAATATCATTATTTTTCCACGATAATAGCATTTTTGTCTCTTTAAAGAAGAGTGGGTTGCAACTTCCACCCATAGCATTCGCCCATGAGTGCCCAAACTGTGTGGTGGGTAGAGCTGTGTGGTGGGTCGGCTTTGGATAAAGGGAACAGAAAGAGCTCGCCATTGCAAATGTTGTCCTGATGGCCTACCAGGTTGCATCCGATAACCTGTGAGCTGGGGCGCAAGATCGTGTTAGAAATGATATTAATTGATTTACTATCACAGCTTTTCAATATACAATAGTATTTCTCCGAATCAATTAATTGTTTAAATTCTTTGTTTTCTTTTATAATTTATTCGAACCCCGTTTCCCTAATTTCGACATTTGCCACACCATCCATAACAAAATGTTTTTCACTCTCTATTTCACTGGTATTGCACACCTGGCATCTCCTATCATTTAGGGGCGTTCGGGGTTGCTTATGTCTGCCCTTTTCTATTTCTAAATAATGGTTACTAACTCTTAGTCTAGTAAACAGTTTACGGGCCTGTCGAGATCTGGTGATTTTCAGATAAGGTTCAAGCTTGAATTCATTTTTAACTTATCGATCGATACGTTCGTAACTTATTACTGCCTTTCGTTTTGTCATCATTGAACATATCTTTAGTAAGTAAATTTTTCTCTATTCTGAGATTCTAGTACATCTTTCAGGTATTTTCCATTACTATTAGTTAACGTATTGGCATCGGAAACTATGATATTATAAAGAGATATCTGAGTTATCCAAGTTTTCGGAAGTTTACATTTGAGCGACTCTTTGAATGAGTTGGAGAGTATGTTATCGCCAGCAATTTTAGATAGCTTGAATTTATCGGCATATTTATGGAGATGTAAGATAGCATCGTTAACCCTTTACCTAATGTAACGACCAAAATCGGCCAGCGCTATTCTCAAAAATCGCCACTTAATTTTCATTATTTTTTTCATTTTTTGTCTCAAAAACATAGGCTATGACCCCTCGTTGGAACGAGCTCGACGAGCTCGTTCCAACGAGGGGTCATAACCTATGTTTTTGAGACAAAAAATGAAAAAAAATAGTTATTCAAGAATTATTTTTGCAAGTGTCGTCTGCTTTTCAGGTTGGGTAAAGGGTTAACAATAGGATATCTACCCAATTCTCCTCGTGCTGCGTGATGAGATGCCTTTCTATTCAACATTAATATTTGTTTACAAAATTTCAAGTGAACTTGTACACAGGCTGTAGTGTCCGCAAAAGGAGTATTAAAGTAAGGGGACCATATCTCGCAACCATATAATAAAATAGGCTTAATCAATTTATCAAAAAGTTTATATTTTACATCAAGAGTTAAGTCAAGTGACTTTCTGAGAGAATTTTTAAGGAAAAGCATTGCTTTCGATCCTTTTGTACTTAAATTCTCTCGAACTTGTTTTGTGTTTCCATTGCATAAACAATTCAAAACCTAAGTATTTATATTGATCTACAGAGCCCAAATATCAACTCAGGGACCCAATTTGAACAAACTTGAATCTGAACGCTCCCTCCCAGAGATGCTGTATACCAAGTATCAAAATAGTTTCACTGGTGGGTCCGATGAGGAAGATTTTTAAAGCATAGTTCACATAATGCACTAAGTTAAACTCACGGAGAGTCCAAATATGAAGCAAGGGTCTCCGAATTTTAACAAACTTGAATCCCCCCCCCCCCCCCCCCCCGAGATGTTATAAACCAAATATGAAAAGATTCTGACCGGTGGATCTGAAGAAGAAGATTTTTAAAGAAACTTCCTCATATTGCACTAAGTTAAACTTTGGGATCCCATGGGAAGCTTAAATCTTAACCTAGGGATGTGATTTGAGCAAACTTTAATATGTCCCCTAGAGATGTTGTACACCAAATACAATTTGACCCCCCAACCCGCACTCCCACCAGAAATGTTGTTTACCAAATATTAAAATCAAAATATTTTCATTGATGCATCTGGTGGAGAAGACTTTTAAAGAATATTCCTCGCAATGTACCAAGTTAATCTTTGGGCTCCCATAGAGAGCACAAATATCAAGCCAGGTATTTAAATATGACACCACTAGAGATGTCGCATAAAATATGAAAGGATTCCGACTGGTGGATCTGAAGAAGAAAACGCTTAAAGAAATACTGCACAAAGTTAAAATTCGGGCTCATAGAGCCCAAATATTAAAATATTAACCCAGAGACTCGATTTGAAAAACTTGAATCTGAGCACTAACACACACACACACACACATACACATTCACACCCTAGAGCTGTTGTCTACCAAATATGAAAGGATTCTGACTGGTGGATCTGAAGAAGAAGTTTTTTTTTAAGAATTAACTCATATTGCACTAAGTTACACTTTGGGCTCCAATACAGAGCCCAAATATTAACCCCAGGGATCCGATTTGAACAAACTTGAATCTGACTCCCTAGAAATGTTGTATACCAAATATGAAAGGATTCTGGCTGATGGATATGAAGAAGATTTTTAAAAGAAATTTTCTTATATTGCAGTAAGTCAAAATCCGGGCTCCATAGAGCCGAAATATTAACCCAGGGACTCGATTTGAATAAACCCGAACCCCCCCGCCCCCACCCCGAGATGTTGCATACCAAAAGATTCTAATTGATGGTTCTTGAGAAAATGTTTTTTTTATTTTGGAAGACAATTTATGGATGCTATCAGAGTCATGCTCCTTGAGGTGACCCCCCCCCCCCCCCCCTTGCGGGTGTGTCAACTTTATTTGAACAAACTTGAACTGACATGTGATAAGGAGCATGCATATTAAATTTGGTTTAATTTGGCCTAGTGGTTTATGTAAAGTTCACACCGGACGGACGACAGACGGACACCGGACGACGGAAAAAAAGTGATCACTTCAGTTCCCCCTGACTTTCGGTGAGCTAAAATCAGAATGCTTATTGAAAATGACGACGTGACGGGCTGGTTTGACATTGTATGATTGTTCCGGTCTACTGCAACCAGCTGACATACTAATGCCATGTGTTTGTATGCTTATTGCGTAGGTTGAATAAAGTGTAGCTGTTTGATCTGAATGTGAATAATCGCGTTCTTTTGACAACAAAAGGCCTACGCCATATTTGCGAACAACGACTCATAAATGAAATATGGAGTATTTAATATTAGAGATCACGGCCATTAAAATCCGTTTCACTTTGTAGAAAAGGAGATAGCAACATCTGCTGGGCTGCAAGAATACGGGACACACAGTAAGGATTATTTCAATTGAATTCTAAAACTGACGCGGGGAATTCCAAAAATTCACTTCTTATTCTCAACACGGAAATGAAAGTGAAACTGCAGAACAAAGCTTTCATGGCCGCTAGAACAAGATAATCGCTATCTCAATCACAGTGAGTATTTAAATTGCTGATATGACTGTGGAAAGGGATTCAAATCGATGTGATTCTGCGCTGTCCAGTGGCGAAGATACTGTCATAATCGAGATGGAATGGGGGTGGGGGTGGGGGTGGGGGGCACATTCCATGATTTCCATCGTCAATGATGCGACGGAAATTCAGTAAACTTTTGGTGGTGATATTACAATATATATTCATTAAATATGTTGAATGTGCCTTCAAGCTGTCTGAACGTTGTGGCTACCCCAGTGGGGGTAGCCACAACGTTCAGATCGCTGAACTATCGCCAACGATGATTATAATATATATACATTCAATAGCGCAAATGATGATTACAATTAGTTCAGCGATCCGAACGTTGTGGTGGGGGCAGCCACAACGTTCGGATCGCTGAACTTGATTACAATATATAGTCATTATTTATTTATTTATTGCTGTTTAAGGTCACATATTTCTGCACAATGGCTAATCATGACCTCGACAGTTTTACGGGTGGAGGAAACCGGAGTACCCGGAGAGAACCACCGAGCAACTGCGAGCAGGCTCAGCTCCCCAACATACTAACTCCACACAAGCAGGGTTAGCATTGGTTGAAGACAGTGCGCCATCGACGTGCACTGCGCCTTAGTACACAACGTCACCATGCCCCCACTTGGGCAATGGTGGTGAAGTGTCTTGCCCAATGACACAACGCAGTTGTCGCAGGTGGGATTCGAACCGAGGACCTCAAATGATGATTACAATTAGTTCAGCGATCCGAACGTACTGGCTAGCTACAACGTTCGGATCGCTGAACTAGATTACAATATTTAATAATCATTCAATATGTTGAACATGCCATTAAGCTGTGTGAACATAGTGGCTACCACAGTGGGATAGCCACAACATTCAGGCAGCTGAACTGCTTGTGGGGTGGGGTGGGGGGGGCACATTCCATAGCAACTGATGCGACAGAAATTCAGTGTACTTCTAGTGTTGATATTATATATTCATTAAAATGCAGAATATGGAGGTCAGATGTCTGGACGTTCTGGCTGCCCTATTGGGTTTGCCACTGTTCAGACAGCTGAGTTCGTTGTCGTTTGAATATGATGATGAGTGTTTGTGATTGTCAGTTGTTAATTTGAGTCACAGAGACTTTGCCTTCTAGGTGCTCGTCAAGTTATTTATTTATTGGGGTTTTAATGACACTTTCGAAAACCAGAGTCAAACATTACGATCATATCGAGCAGTTTTACGGGTGGAGGAATCCGGATTACCGGGAGAGAACCATCGAACAACGGCGAGCAACTGTCAGGTTCCTCAACGTAGTAACTCCGCTCAAGCAGGGTGAGCATTGGTTGACAAGTCACAAGTCCATCATCGGCGTGCTGTATGCCGTAGTACACCGTGCCACCTGCCCAACACGTCAATCTTGCTCAAGGACAGAACACACTTACCCCTGGTGGGGATCGAATACACATCAAGTTACAAGGGGGAGCGCCCGATGTAGTCTAAGGCGGGGGGAGGTGGCGGATAGAATTTAGGACAGACAAATGGTACGTAGCGGTATTTTGTATTGCATATTTCTGTTCGATCCCCCCCCCCCCCAGCCTCGTCACCCGTCCCACGAACACCAAAAAATGCAATATTTATGCAGGCCTGTCATTTTCAGGCGAACGGTCTCCCTCGCCCTCCACAGACGACCTGATTTGAAAATAAGAAAGCGGGCAAATGTTCGCCTTAAAAATCTTGATAAATTCAGGGATCACAAAATGCGTGTTTGCTCAGTAAATCGAATGAAAATATATAGAGTTTCTTTTAACTCTCAATGCTTTGAATCAGAAAGACAGCTTTTGCTGACCAGGATCGTGACACGATCTGATTTCATGAAGCAGATGGCTGCCACTTGAATTTAATTTGTATGGTGGACCAATTATTATTTTCAACGTGCAGCCCCAAGGCTGCACGTTGAAAATATTAGTTGTTCAACTTTCAGATAGCATCTGCATGGATGAAGTGTCTTGCCCAAGGACCAAATGCAGTTCACTCTGGCGGGGATCGAATCGTCGACCTTTCGGTTTGAAGTTCAGTGCTGTAATCACCCAGCCACCGCGCTCCCAAGACTTGACATTGAACCATTGTGAGGATAATTTGACCATTTTTTTAAAATATTATCCACAGGATCGCCAAAGGATTGTATGTTAAAATATCTATTCCAAGACCCCACAATTTGCCAAAGACAGATAAGGAGGACCTTTTGCGGTTAATAGAGTCTCGTGGTGGCACTAGAATTTCCGCCACAATGGGGCGTGTGCTTCCCGATGAGTGAGGGTATTCCGTAACAAGCCCAAAATAAAGCAAGTAGTTTTCCCAACGATGGGGGGGGGGGGGGGGGGGGGGGGTTAGACTGCCCCGACAGAGGGCTGTAACCCCACCTCACTGGCGCCTCCCTTCTGAACTGTTTGACGAGAGGGCATTAGTTGTTTTCATGTGATTTTTAAAACGACGGGCCGACGTCTGCCATTGGTCATTGGTGCCATTGGGTAGAGGGACACACTGTTAACAATTATATTCTGAATTGTTCGAATTGGTAAATGTGAAATCTGTGACACTATTAAAATAAAGTCTGTCTCATATGTAATTCAACGGCAAGAAGATCATTTCCAAAATATTGACTAACAAACCGTGCCAAGTTACTTTCGAAATCTGGTTTTGAAAACCCCTCCGAGAATAACATTCCGTCTGCAATGATGTCGAGTATTTGGTAAATGTGTTTCAAGCAAATAATTGTTTTTTTTTGCAGTTTAGTGGATAGTGCTTAATTTGTTGAATTAGGTATGACAAAAATTTCACCAAATATCTCTTCTTCGATTGCTCTGTTACTTGGGGACCTTTTCAATACAGGCGGCATCGCAGTCATGAGGGAGATGTGGGAGGGACTCTGAGAAGGGTCTTGGCGCTCTAGGTAAAATGCTAAAGTTGCTGCCAGTGGCACATGCTCTCGGGCCACTCGCCAAATTCTGTGAGGAATTTAACGTTGCTTATGGGCTGTCTACGCACCCAGGCCTGGCATTCTTAAAAAAGCAGGAGGGTAAATAGAGATTATCATGATTATGTGCATGTCTTGTGATTTGTATCAGATTCGAGGCGGTGTCCAGAATGGGATTTCAACTAGCCGGCTTTGCCAGCGAGTTGTGATCCCATTTTTGGACACCACCGAGAATCTGATACAAATCACAGGACATGCACATTATCATGATAAATCATTTATCTAACAATTCTGTCACATAAACAGATTAAATCTTAACCCTTTACCCAACGTAACGGCCAAAAAGGGCGAATGCTATTCTGAAAAATCGCCATTTAATTTTCATTATTTTTTCATTTTTTGTCTCAAAAACATAGGTTATGACCCCTCGTTGGAACGAGCTCGTCGAGCTCGTACCAATGAGTGGTCATAACCTATGTTTTTGAGACAAAAAATGAAAAAATTAGTTATTCAAGAATTTCAAACAGTTTTGGGACATAATGTTCGGTCGACCACTGAAACGCTCATAGAATGTATCTATGTGCCTATTATGATAGCCCGTAGCCCTATCGGAAACAAGTCGTCTATATGATACGGAATCAGAATGAGTCGTCTATATGATACGGAATCGGAACACAGTATGTGATACGTACCGTTTCTCCTGGTTTTCAGACCAAAAATCTATATGGTTGTTAGATAAAAAATGGGAATAGGCAAGCGATGGCTCTCCCCAAGCTTACAAAAGCTAAAAGTGGCAAAATGAAGTTTTGCTGTTAGCGAAATTTGGGTATGGGCTTTGTACATTTTATTTGGTGCTGCTATAACAAGGTAGTCTTTGTGAGACGGCTAAACTGCCCCTCCCACTCCGGGCCTTGGAAAGGCCCTGAAGCGTGGGAGGGGCATTCAGCCGTCTTATAGAGACCGCTAACATAGCAGAGATCTGAAAAGATGTGGGTTTTAGGAATAGGCGGTTATGGTGATCATTATTTTCTAAGGCCAGGAGGGTTAGTTTTCGCCCTCCTAAATTTTTTTAACCCTTTACCTAACGAATCGCCCGCATCCGTAATATGCAAATTGAGCAGTTGAAAAAATTAAATTTTTCAAAATATTTCGACAATACCATATCATGTGACCCCTCATTGGAACGAGCTCATTGAGCTCGCTCCAGTGAGGGGTCACATGATATGGTTTTGTCGAAATATTTTGAAAAATTTTAAAAAAATGGTATTTAAAATAATAAATTTTGATATCGCCTGTGTTGGGTAAATGGTTAAGGTGAGCAGTAAATAACTCTCCTGATAATGCCAGGCCTGTTGCACCTCTTTTCGTGGAGTTTGGGGACTTTGGACACGGGCTACTTTTGATGTAATGTGATGTTCCTCTGCTCACACAGATATATAGATATTCGTTCGAACTCTGGTTATGGATATTCCAATCAGTAAGTATTTAATGCACTTTAAAACATCAAGATATGAACACAATTAGTGGAACTATCGCCTACGCGGCGAAATCGTAGAGGTAGAAGAGCTTGGTAATGCGCAGTGATACAGTGACAGTGAGTTGCTGCGTTCTAAAAAAAAGACAGAAGAATGATATCACTAGCCAGTGCCACATTGTTATCAACAAAATATATTTGCTCACTTGAACGTCTTTTTTCAGATATGCCTTTCTGAAGATTCTCTCTAAGTTCATACTTTTATCTGATTGTTTAGAAATCTGAATGTCGTGATCATTCATTCACAAGAGGAAGGTCACTACATTCAATATGTTCACTAATTTACCTTATATACCATGGGCGGATACAGGGGGGGGGGGGGGGTGGATAGGATGGATTAACTGGATTTCCACCACAACCACCCACCTCCCTTTTGATATTTGAAAGGGGAGACAACAAGCAATTTTTCAAAGTCAAATTCAACCTGTATTGAAATTATCTTTACACTAGAAGTTCTCGCGACTAGACACTATCGTATAAACGATTGGTACAATGTATGGTCTGTAGTCTGTACCTCAATGAGGCACAGACTACAGACCATACATTGTACCAGTCATAGTCAACATAAATGTCGATTCATCAACGAAAATAGTATGTTATTTGAATGAAATATTATCACCATAAGAGTTCATGCGATGAATAATGACTGGCCAGTCATACGCTCAGGGTGCTTGGAAATATAACGTTCACAAATTTCCTGTTTTGAAATGGGTAACTCAAACCCGTCCATTGCGATAACGGCAAGGTCCGATAAACGCTCAGTTCTCTTGCTGTCGCAGCCACGTATGGATCCTCCGGACGCAGTACACAAGGAAATGCATCCAGAATGCGTCTCCCGCGATCAAAATTTCAAAACTTTTCTGGGGGAGACCCCCCCCCCCCGTACCAGAGGGGGGGGGGGGGGGTACCCCTCTCTCGAGCTCATCCCCACTCGCGCCTGCGGCGCTCGATTCAGTGCTTCGCCACTCATTTTTCCACCCCCTTTTCCAATCCTGGATCCGCCACTGTATACCTGGATAACCCGGCCCGTAGCCAGGATGTTTGTTGCGGATATGTCTCGAGTCGCGATCGACGAGTGGAGTTTCCTCATTGTATAAAAAAATTTCAAATCACAAATGAGACATAATCCCTCAAGCAGAACTCGAATTTTGTGGGGAGGTGCGCTTGCATCCGTCACCCCCCCCCCCCCCCCGACTATTCTCCTGTTTCCACAAAGATACACCCACACATATCTTACA
The DNA here is from genome assembly GCA_031216915.1 of Pictodentalium vernedei. Lineage (NCBI taxonomy): Eukaryota > Metazoa > Mollusca > Scaphopoda > Dentaliida > Dentaliidae > Pictodentalium > Pictodentalium vernedei. The sequence continues at coordinate 148,613,988 of CM062291.1, read as the reverse complement.
AGGGTGGATCTATAAATTATTTTCCGATAGTTTAACAGCCTGTACTTGGTATCACGGACAAGGTGTTTCTAATACGCAATTTAATGTCTTACTACAGGGCAGTTTATTCTTCAGTACCATCGATTAGTTTGCGTTACCAGATTTCGTGAACGTGGTAACATATGGGATATCCGAACAGGCTTGAAATATCGATTTCTGCATTATACAGTGCGAAGAGAATTGAGTTTCCACCCGGATAACTTGAATATTGTAGAAAAAATGTACGAACAACCACTGGAACTTCAGGTAACGGACGTCCGGGTTTAAACCGGACGTCCGTTACCTGAAGCTTTGCTTCTGTTTCTCATGCTTTGTCAATTTATTTTCGGAATAGAAACGACTGGCAAGTGGTGTTTCGGAAGCAGTCTTCTTTTCCCAGAATGGACGCGGTGGTGCTATGTACAGTACATGGAAAGTGTATTATCACTAAATCACCCGCAGAGTGGAGATTCCACCCAAACAATAATTGCAAATTTGTTGCAAAGCATAACAAACACAAGAAAAGTTCCAGCCAATGAACCTCCGGGTTATACCCGGAGGTTCATTGGCTGAAACATTACTTGTGTTTTTTGCCCACATGTACAGAATTTAAAGTGATACTTGGGTGATAACTCCACTCCCCGGGTGATTTAGTTACAATCCACTCTCTATTTACTGTACTAAGGCATACTGTACGTCGATGATGCTTTTACCTTCAACCGCCGATAAAATCCGTTGTGCCCGGTTAGTAAGTTGGAGACCTTACAGTTGCTCGCCGCTGATCGGTGGTTCTCTTCGGGTTCTCCGGCTTCCTTCACTCGTACAACTCGCAAAACACGATGACGATATGATATTGGGTGCTGAATGTGTCGTTGAACACCAACAAACAATTCAACAAACTCTCCCCACTCTGGATTTACCCAAATATTAATAAAATTCTTTCTTTGACATCCATTTTTAGCTCAACTTTGGCGAAGCCAAATTTGAGCTTATGCCATGGCTAGTCGTCCGTCTGTCCGTCAACAATTCAATACGGCTTGGGCTAGAGGCCGTATTTATGAACCGATCTTTACGAAACTTCTTGGGTACCTTTGTTATGACTGTGGGATGAGAACGAGTGTTTTTGAGTCCGATCCGAAATTCAAGTTGGCCGCTGGCGGCCATTTTGAACAAACTTAGGTGCAATCAGATTTTTGCGCAGAACTTCCATATGAAAGCGCTGATTTGAATACTTTTTTGTATGAATGTGTAGTACCTTGGGATACATCACATATAATACGGGTTTTTTTCTCGTACGTAAATTATGCAAATTAGACTAACTTTGATGTATTTAGTGTTACTTTCAGCACTGTAAGTGCAAATGCCAATACGGCTCGGGCCTAGAGGCCGTATTTATAAACCGATCTTTACGAAACTTCTTGGGTACCTTTGGTATCACAGTGGGACGAGAATGGGTGTTTTTGGGTGCGGTCTGAAATTCAAGATGGCCGATGGCTGCCATTTTGTACAAAATTAGGTGCAATCAGATTTTTTGCACAGAACTTCCATATGAAAGCGCTGATTTGAATAATTTTTTGTGTGAATGTTTAGTACCATGGGATACATCACATATAATACGGGTTTTTTTTTTCTCGTGCAGAAATTATGCAAATTAGATGAACTTTGATTTTTTCAGTGCTACTTACACACAGTAAGTACACATGTCAATACGGCTCGGGCTAGAGTCTGTATTTATCAACCTATCTTCACGAAACTTCTTGGGTATCTCTGTTACCACCTTGGGACGAGAACGAGTGTTTCTGAGTGCGGTCCAAAATTCAAGATGGCTGCCAGTGGCCACTTTGTACCGAAATTAGGTCTAATCAGTTTTTTGTACACAACTTCTATACGGCTCAGGCTAGAGGCCGTATTTATGAACCGATCTCTACGAAACTTCTTGAGTACCTTTGTTATCACCGTGGGATGAGAACAAGTGTTTTTGGGTGTGGTCCAAAATTCAAGATGGCCACCAGCAGCCATTTTGTACCAAAATTAGGGCAATCAGTCTTTTGTACAGAACTTCTGTATGAAAGTTCTGATTTGAATAAATTTTTGTATGAATGTTTAGTAACACGGAATACATCACATATAGTACGGGTTTTTTTTCTCATGCAGAAATTATGCAAATTAGATGTATTTTGATTTATTTGGTGCTACTTATGCACTGTAAGTGCTCATGTCAACACGGCTCGGGCTAGAGGCTTTATTTATCAACCGACCTTCACGAAACTTCTTGGGTACCTTTGTTATCACCTTGGGACGAGAACGATTGTTTCTGGGTGCGGTCCAAAATTTAAGATGGTTGCCAGTGGCTTTTGTACCGAAATTAGGTCCAATCAGTTTTTGTCACAACTTCTATACAGCTCGTATTTATGAACTGATCTTCACGAAACTTCTTGGGGCACCTTTGTTTTCACCTTGGGACAGGAATGAGTGTGTTTTGCGGTGCCTTTGTTATCACTGTGCTAAGAGAACAAATATTTTGGGGTTCAGTCAGACCCACTCTGGGACTCAAAGATTTCATTTCTAGTTTAGCATCTGACTGTCATCCACCTTTACAATACTTTACCTATACATTTGTTACAGGCTATGGTCAGTATTTATGTACATACCGTTACAATACTTCATATATACCTTTGTTATCAGGTCATTACCTAGATGTTTGTCATTGCTGTGTCACATACTATACATGTACATGTCTTGACAAGTTGAGCTACAGTGTCATTGACACTTTCATTCAAGTTTCTGGAAGACCATGCCTTCGATCGATAAGAACCCCTTGACACTTATACGTTCCAGACTGGAGCACTCATAAATTATTTTAATATTATTTGCATCAAGTGTGATTTGTGCTCTTTCTTACGAGTAACAAATCTCATGCTTTCGAAATGTTTTTTTTTTCTCTGCGTATTTCCCAATACAATCTTGTTTCGTCCAAAACCGAGTGGATCTTTTGTATTGGTGTGATTCCAAGCAGGGCTGTCGCGAAGTTATTGTTGGGACGTGAGAAATGTTGTTGAATATTTTTCTGTTTTTAGTTCATGTGCATATGTTGCAGATGAGTGATCATGCGCCGTGAGGAAACCTGTAGGTACCAGATGTCACAACGAACTAATTAACCCTTTACCTAACATGAAAAGCAGACGACACTTGCAAAAAAAATTCTTGAATAACTAATTTGTTTCATTTTTTGTCTCAAAAACATAAGTTATGACCCCTCGTTGGAACGAGCTCGACGAGCTCGTTCCAACGAGGGGTCATAACCTATGTTTTTGAGACAAAAAATGAAAAAATAATGAAAATTAGTTGGCGATTTTTGAGAATAGCGCTGGCCGGTTTTGGCCGTTACGTTGGGAAAAGGGTTAAGTCAGCCAACGAAATTGGAATGAATTGTTGGGATCGCAAGCTTATTTTGTTTCCTTTGGCTTTGCATTTCCACAGTTCTAAAGCTGCAGCCACTAAATTTCGCACATTTATTTATTTATTGTTCTTGTTTAAGGTCACACACCTATACACAATGGCTAATCGTGACCGTGACAGTTTTATAGGCGGAGGAAGCCGGAGTACCCGGAGAAAACCACCGAGCATCGACGATGCAACTGTCAGCTCCTCAACATTCTAACTCTGTTTAAGCTCCTCACATCGTAAATCTGAACTCTGCACCGTGGCACAGGCAGGGTTAGATTGGTTGACATGCGCACCATCGACGTGCAGTACGCCTTAGTGCACGGCGTCATCGTGCCCCCATGTAGGCAACCGGGATAAAGTGCCTTGTCCAAGGACACAAACACAACGCGGGTCGTCTCGGACGGGGATCGAACTCGGGACCTCTAGCATAGAAATCCAACAGTCCAGCACTGGGCCACCGTGCTCCCTGGCACATTTATAAATGTTGGCTCTGCATTGAACATTCCGGAGTTAGATTTTTTGATATTCAGCCTTCAATCGGTCCGACCTGGATCGGTAACGGGTCGGGGTTTTGCTGTCAGATTCGCAATGATGACGCCCTGAATGGGTTACACGCATATATGATACATTTTCATCATCATGGCCGTGTGAATGACCTGTAATTTGTATCAGATTCTCCGCCGTTTTACAATCGGATCGCATCGAGCCTGTCGAGTTGCGACCCGATTGTAAACACGACCGACAATCTGATACAAATTACAGGACATGCACATGTCCATGATAATATATTTATCTAACAATCCCGTTACACGAAGCCCCTTTTCCCCCATTTTTCAGTTAAAATTTGGTTGAAATGGGTCAAACTTCTGAATTCCAGGAACTATACTTTAATGCGTAATAACATTGCATATATGTGATTGTGTGGTGTTTACGTATGTCTGATACGGAATCGGAACGGGTGGGAGAGGAGGTGGGGGTGCTGATACAAACAGTTTTTTCCAAGTTTTTGGCTGCAGATTAAGTTGATTGTAGAGAAAATACATGATATATGCGGGCACTAAGCTTTGAGCGGCGTCATCTACCTGAAAAGTCAAGTGTGTTTTGTATCATTGATCGCCTAATTTCAAGGTAAACAAATAAGAACTCGATTCAACCGTTTCCATGTTCAGTTCCCTTGTTTGTAGTTTTGCGACTGGAAACTCCTCTCTCAGATAATCTTTTGACGAGGAAACGTTTTGAAAGAGGCCTCATAATTCAAAATTTCGGGAACATATTTAATGGGTTGAGAACCGAAATGACTGTCCGCCAGCACAGGCATCTTTTGTTCTGAATTGTCTTTCGGTGATGGGATTAGTGGAAAATGGTGTTTTTTGGCGTAAAATCGAAGTACGGCGAATAATTATACCCCCCGCAAACAAAGTTTTTTTTTGGGGGGGGGGGGGGGGGTTATATAGGAATCACCCTGTCCGTCCGTCTGTCCGTCTGCCCATCCTTGTAAGCGCAACTCCTCCTAAACCGTTTGAAGAATTTTCATGAAACTTTACTCAATGTAAGAACTCCATATGCAGATGTGCATGAAGCAATATAATTCCGTTCTGACATTTCCAAGGGGAGATAATCTAACTTATACCGTCTGTCCATCCTTGTAAGCACAACTCCTCCTAAACCGTTTGAAGAATTTTCATGAAACTTTACACAATGGAAGAACTTCATATGAAGATGTGCATGAAGCAATATAATTCCGTTCTGACATTTCCAAGGGGAGATAATCTAACTTATACATTTCAGGCGTGGGGGGGGGGGGGGGGGGGGTATCACTTTGTGAGTTTGCTCACAGTACCTCTAGTTTTTAAACTGAAACTTATTTTAACTCTGGATCAAGTAATATGCTTGCCTGAGAATCGCTGAACGTGCTCTTTCACCTTTAAACATGATTTAACACAGGATAGCAAGCCGGGTTACGAAACAAATAAGATTTGCCAAATTTAAAATCATTCTTCTTCACATTTACACATTCTCGCAGGAAACCACCGACTTGCAGTTTAAGTAGCCTTTGTAAGACTGTGACCTAGAGGCCAGGAGGGCCCCAAGGTCACAGTCTTACAAAGACTACAATTTAAGCTGCTGTTGCTGAAATCTTCTCATACTAACTATTATCACAGTGAGGAAGCACAGAAAGCCGGATGAGAATGAGACAAATTGAACGCGAAAGATATTTAGCGTTGTCGGGTGCTGCGATAGGATTAGGACATCGCCTCTCCAGGTCCCGCTTAATTTTCACAGCAGATAAGGAGTCAAGTCAATAATGTTTCCGGAAGTAGAAAGAAGCAAGTAGCACGCAGTGCTTCACAAGTGTTTGTTGGAAATTTTGTTATCACAACCCGTGATAACCGCCTTGGAATCTTAAAACATGCACCATTGCTTCTTTGACTGTGGTCTCCCACCGTGCTACTCTTGAGCAGTACTATCGGGATGAATGAGATAGGAATATGTGCTCTATTAGTTTTTTGAAACTAACTTTGCCTTTAGAAGCACAAAATGATACAAGAAGGACCCCAGCATGTGTGAAGGTATAAACAGATCACACCCCTCCCCACCCAGCCTGCCCATTCGGTGACTTTGACATGGAATGCCTTGGAGGCTATCAGAGAGATGGTATAAATTTTACCAACTGGGGCGGGCAGAGGCGGACTGGCCGTATGGTACACCGTGAAAATTTCTCATGCATGGGCGCCCTACTGGGTTCCCCCTGGGGCCCCAAAATTGATGCAGCCCAATATCTATTGGTACTTGAACTCTCGTGAAAATTACCAAAAGGTGAAATGGATCTGATTGCGAAGAATGCCGGTATATCGAAATGTTCTCTATGTGGACTGCCAATGGCAGTCCACATAGATGACATTTCAATATGCCAGCAGTCTTGTCTGCAACCGATCGCTCAGGTGAAAAGAAACCGCGTTCCTTCAATTTAAAAAATCAAAATTTTCGCCGATTGGGCCGAGCTGTGGTATTCCCAATCCCTCCCTTCCCGGTAGAACCATTTTTGTTGAATGATCGATGTAGATGATACAAAAGTGACGTCGAAATAACTTCTATGCGGACTGCCATTGATCGCCCAGATGCAAGGAAGCCGCGTTCGTTCTGTTCGCAAAATTAAAATGTTCTCCCCTCTGGGACCCCTTGGTGCATTCCCCGGTAACACTTCTTGGCCCAGTCCGCCCCTGAGAGCGGGCCACATTTTTCTGTTGTAGTCTGTCTTGGTGAAAAAGCGGGAAAGGCAGTCGCCTTTGCATTCTACCTTTCACCTATTACTTGACATGAACAGCGGACGACACTTGCCGATAACAGTTCTTGAATAACTATAAATCTTCATTTGTTCTAAAAAACGTCGTAGCCTGACAATCTCGTTCCAATGAGGGTCATAAGCTATGTTTTGTTTTGAAGGAAATATTGAAAAACTGCATGCCACCTTTCACCTATTACTTGACATGAATATCCGACGACACTTGCCGATAACAGTTCTTGAATAACTATAAGTTTTCATTTGCTCTAAAAAACCTAGCCTGACAACCTCGTTCCAATGAGGGTCATAAGCTATGTTTTGTTTTGAAGGAAATATTGAAAAATAATAAAATTTGAATGGCAGTGTTTTTTTTTCTTTTCTGTGAATAGCGTTGGGCGGCTATGATCGTTAAGTTGGGTATACGTTTATCGGCGTCCCAGGACCCATGACGGGCTCATATTGCGACGGGAATCCAACAATCGATTCACGTAAAGATTCGCGCAACAAAACCAACGAGAATTCTCGTAGATTCTTGTTGAACCTCTACTAGGAATAAGGATTAGCATGTAAAGAATTGAGTCAATTTAAACCTTTACCTAACATACCTGCAGCAAATTAACCAATACACGGGAGGCTAACATGACCTGAAATATCCTGGCATTTTGTCAATAAAATAGTACAAATAAGGTTGTCATTGGAACCGGCCCAATGAGCCGGTTCCAATGACATCCATATTTGTAAGATTTTGTAAATACTGTTTATTTTTTAAAATCGATCAAATTCAGTTTATGTTTAGAAATTAACAGCTGTGTAGGGTAAAGGGTTAACATGTGTTATCAGTATACAGCAGGGGTTCAACCATGGTGGCCTCATGAGATCCCAAGACACTGATAGATGATATGGAATCTCGCAGCCATTTTTGCGAGAATCCAAATGGATTCTCTCATAATTTAGATGAAATATAAGGCCCGTCCCCGTCCTATACTGGTATCAAAAGCGGCATTTTGGTTTTCCCCTGACTGCTGTACAAAATGACCCTCAAGTTCAGGCGTGTTTCAAGAATTCAAAGAATACCATGCATTGGCCCATGGTATGGTTTAACCCTTTGAACCCCAGCGGCTGTTTTTCCGACCTGGAACATGATACGTCATTACGTCATTATATAGGATGGCTGTTCAGTAAATGTGTGGGGTAGACCAATCAGTATTTTCAACGTGCAGCCGTGATTGGTCTACCCCAAATAATGAATATGGACTCTTCTAATTGCTGCCATTGAACTGGCATGGAAGATACCACTAGAGTCCAAAGGGTTAAAGCGTAAACCCGAAGGGATACTTACATGTGTATCAGTCAATCATATTTCCAGCGTAATTAATGCTAAGTAACAAAACAATATACCAGATACGTTGCCGCGGTACTTAAAATGTTATGTTGAGTATCAGTGAACGTTTTAGAAAACCTGAAACATGGTTGATATGTTCTCTTATCTGTTTGTAGATATGGACGTGGGGCGGGGTGCCTGCCACGATTTAGCCACTAAAGGATTTTTTGGAAAATTCGAGTTATGTCGAAATTTTTCATTTACACCTGTGTCCATTCACGCCAAAAATGTATTTTCGATTGTCAGTTGAAAAGTTTTAACGTCTATTTTACAAACATTTTCATTTAAGAGATGGGGTACCCCCACCACCACCACCACCACCATCCTCCGGGAATGGAGAGAGAGACACCATGGAGCATGGAACTGGCCACAGTTATTTGCAATACGGCATCCGTAATATCTGTCCGCACACCTACAGGAAAAGCTAGAGATACGTTACTGTAACTCTGTTAGGAACTACGGAAATTGTGTCACGGCTGTCACGAAGCAGCCGCGAGGTGAATTAATTATAATGATGGGGGCGCGTTGGCACAGTGATTACGGCATTGACCTCTAAACCGAGAGGTCCGCGGTTGATTCCCGTCAGGGGAAAGTAACTGCGTTGTGTCCTTTTTCAAGGCACTTAATCCCGATTGCCCACGTTTGGGCATGGTAGCGCTGTGTACTAAGGCGTACTGCACATCGAAGGTGCACCTGTCTCTCCAACCAATGCTAACCCTGATTGTGTGGAATTAGTACGTTGAGGAGTCTGACAGTTGGTCGCCGTTGCCCGGTGGTTCTCTCCGGGTACTCCACCACTCCGGATCCCGCCACTAGTAAAACTATCCGACACGAGGCGACCTTCGCTATCGAAAGTGACGTTAACCCTTTACCTAACGTAACGGCCAAAACCGGCCACCTTTATTCTAAAAAATTACCAATTAATTTTCATTAGTTTTTTCATTTTTTTTGTCTCAAAAACATAGGTTATGACCCCTCTTTGGAACGAGCTCGCTGAGCTCGTTCCAATGAGGGGTCATAACCTATGTTTTTGAGACAAAAAATGAAAAAAATTAGTTATTCAAGAATTTTTTTTGCAAGTGTCGTCTGCTTTTCATGTTAGGTAAAGGGTTAAACTCCAACAAATGAATAAATAAATAAATAATTATAATGATGATAAAAAAGAACGGAAAATGCTTTTTGTGGACTCTTTTGGTTAGAAATAGCTTTGCTTGACGGGAAACAAAAGATTCTGAGCAAACTAACAGGCATCAGTTGTTGCTTTCTACAATGACTTTTCGGTGGAAATGAAGGCTCTATGTGAATTTACCTCAGAAGCCTTAAATGGATTACTTGGCATCAGGAGGTTAAATTACTTAAAGGATTGAAAAGGGAATACTTGAGATATACCGGACACAAAACACAAATACCAAATTCGCCCAATCATTGAATTCAAGATGCAATGTGTTCCTCTCCTCTTGTACCATCTGACAAATGAAAACCCGTCGAACTTGAATAGAAAGTGAACTTTGAGCCATTTCAAACTTCCGCGTTTTGTCTGATTCAGCTTTAACCCTTTGAAACAGAAAGGCCGTTTTCAAGGGCAGGATCGTAATATGACCTCAATTCATCAAGTGGATAGTTACTCAGTGAATTTGTGTGGTAGACAAATCAATATTTTCAACGTGCAGCCTTGTGGCTGCACGTTGAAAATATTGACCGGTCCTCCACCAAGCCACGAATATAAATTCTACCAGTTTGTGGCTCTCTCTTGGCATGGAATATACGACCAGGGACCAAAGGGTTAGATTCGGATGCCCGCATTGTGTCCTTGGACAAGTGATTGTCCACATTGAGGCACGATGACGCCGTGTACAAAGGCCTTCTGCACGTAGATTTATTTATTTATTTATTGGTGTTTAAGGTCACATTTTTCTGCATAATGGCTAAGCATGACCTCGACAGTGTTACGGGTGGAGGAAGCCGGAGTACCCGGAGAGAACCCCCGAGCAACGGCGAGCAACTGTCAGCTCCCCAACATACTAACTCCACACAAGCAGGGTTAGCGTTGGTTGAAGACAGGTGCACCATCGACGTGCAGTACGCCTTAATACACGGCGTTACCGTGCCCCCACGTGGGCAATGGGGGTGAAGTGCCCAAGGACACAACGCGATTGCCGCAGGTGGGATTCGAACCGAGGACCTATCGGCTTACAGCCTGCACCTCTACCTACGGAGCCACCGCGCCCCTTCTGCACGTCGATGGTGCGCTTGTCTTCAACCAATCTAACCCTGCCTGTGCCGCAGTGCGGAGCTTGGGGAGCTGGAAGCTGCTCATCGTTGCTCGGTGGTTCTCTCCGGGTACTTCGGCTTCCCCCATCCGTAAAACTATCACCGACACGATATAACATTGGCTGTTAAAGTGTCGTTAAACCCTAATAAATAAATAATAATAAATAAATAACCAAAAGGTTAACACTTGCTCAAATAAATCTCCTAATAATTTCGCAAAATAATTTATATACGGTAACATAAGTTACAGACTTATCATATTGTTAGATTTCATATTTTCCACCTCAAAATAGCAGTAATTTGCAGAAAGGTAACATATTTTCTTGCGAGCATTGATGAGCTATATGCCACGTTTGGTAAAAAGAAAGTTTAAAATTGTTTGTGAACATTCCTGTATCCCAGTGGGAATTCCGGGAAGTGAAGTAGTGTTTGTTTAATGCGTAAGTTACAATAAACACCCGAATAAATGAACGACAGCTCTGGGTCTCAACTAAGTGAAGGCCTTTTTTTATAGAACCGTACAGATCGATGTTTATAGTAATACTTTCGGAGAAAACAACATCAGGTTCATGTCAAGTAGAGATGGGCGGTGTTGGAATTTTGAGTTCGGTATCGGTTTCGGTATTTTTGTGTGGGCATACCGCGGTATCGGTTCGGTATTCGGTATGTGACTTCAGATTCACTGATAGTACCAAAGGGGAATCCATATCAGAAAAATACAGAATAAGTTGTTCTTGTATCATTCTATCACAGTGCTACACATGCCATTGTTGATGGGCTCAACATTGTCATTCTTTTGTCAACACAGATCATATCTACAGTAATTTGGTGACTTGTTCTAAATACGCCTTAACTTTTCAAGCTCCACTTAAGGCGTCTGTAATCATAGAATGTGTGTCCTGAAGATGTCATCGTTAGGTGGGCCTGATGACAGTTGTAAAATTATCTGGGCAGTGATTTCTAGCCAAGTCTTGGCTGCCTGTTAAGGCAGCCAAGACTTGGCTAGAAATCACTGCTAAGCAACTGGACATGTACAGGTCGTAGACTATTGATAATTTAGTACAACTGCCCTGGTCCTTAAGGTTTAACAAAACTGAAAAATAAAATCAGTCACTTCTTTCATGAAAATGAACACTTCAACTGCTATCAATCCTCATCAAGGCCTTATAAATAGCAAATGCACAGGGAAAATTGAAAATACCATTGGCTTCGGTATTCAAAGATTGGGTCGGTTCGGTTTTTCGGTGTCCCCATGATATCGGTGTCGGTTCGGTTTTTCGGTATATTGCCCATCTCTAATGTCAAGTGGGTTGAACAAAGCACTGAATGAATGAAATCAAGGGCGCCAGATTGCCCCGGGATTACAACCCGATTGAAAATGCCCCCGATGTACTGATGACCATTGAGATTCCCACTTGCAGTCACCATATCAAGTTCACAATCATGAGAGAGGCATCCCTAGATCATTACTGACCCTTCACCATAAGGAACAATAGGTCTGATGTTCCTGGGCACATAAGCCGTATTTCTATGCTCCCACACCCTCATACGACCATCTGTGACGTGAAGCGGGAACCAACTCTCGTCTGACTAATGGACTCTCCTCCATGTCCTGAGATTCCAATGTTGTCGCGCCATACACCACTCCAAACGTCGTCTTTGATGCTGATCGGACAGAGCTGTTCGCTTGATTACCCTTCTGGCCCTCACACCCAGTGCTTTGAGACACAATTCTGTTGCACAAACGTCTCCTGTTGGAGAGTCAAATGTCTTTCAAAACCCCACTTGAAGCAAATGGTTCACGCCTAACGAGGTGTGCCAGACTCCGATCTTCCCGAGGAAAAGTCTTAAGGTCTTTCGGGGTTGTCAAGGCCTTGGCCGGTCCTTAACATCGTTGGTTTGTTGATTTTTCTGACAAGACTGATGATGACAGAATGACTATAGATTAGTTTCCTTCCAATAGCATTGAATGACATGCCTGTTGCATGCATGTCAACAATCTGCCATCTTAGTGCCTCTGACAGTCTCGTCTTTGCCATGTTAACATTTATTGATAAAAAAGTGACAAATTTCTTGTTTTATACCCAGATATAGCATGTGGATGATGGGTTTTTGTGACTTTCGTGGGTAGCATGCTTCACGTGAACGAGGGGATGTGTTTGGGGTATTCTATCGATCAGAAACATGTTTCACGAGATGAAACGTACGGCTAGACATAGCAATCCTTAAAACATAATAATCAGTACCGGAAACAGCAACTTCACTGTCACTGTCAGGAAAGATTCCAAGAGGTGCTTAATTAAGTTCCAAGTGTTTTTGTATAAGCATGTTCGTAAGGACGTTTAATAAAATTTATAACACAGTTACAGCTTTATCATGTGATTAATTATTGGAAACATCTCGCCGATATCTTTCCAACAATTAATCAATTAATTTCAATTAATTTCCAACAATTAATCGGGTGAGAGTATTAATCTGCGCTTGCCAGGGCGTGCAGAACGCCAGAATAAAATACTGCATCCAATTTTCAATGTGGAGTGGATATCCTTCTTATTCTATCAGCAATTCAAAAATAGCTGTATTGGGGAGTCTAAAAATTTACATATAGTTCTTTGTGTGTACGCGAGGAAGAGCTCTATTGCGCCATTCGCTTTCCGTTATGTGTGTAGTGGGACGTAAGGACAATACACTGGCGATGGGAAATTGGGGAGTAGCTGTGCTCGAGGAGGGAGCAACCAGAATCCATCTGCTGCTTTTAAACTCATCTCTCGCAAATAATAATGTGCGTTAATTATAGGTATTTCACCCCCTGAGTTCCAATGTGCTCAATGGCACATGGAACACATTGGAACTCAGGAAACGATTTTGTCCACAATCAACTGGTTGTGTCGCTCCACGATTTGTTTCCTCGTCATTTTGTAAATTTGTTCATTACTTGGGCTTTGGTCCATGTCCAAAAAACATTGTACGAGCAGGGGGGGGGGGGGGGGGGGCACCAAAAAATTGCAAGACGTGACGTAGGGGTGGGTGGGTCTCTTGAGCGCGCCAAAAATGTGCATTTCCAACTTGTGCAATTTTTTGAATTTTTAGAAAATATATAAATATATCAGCTAATATATACCATCATTTGATCATTTGTGTTTCAAACCTTAAAGATGATGTTGTACATCACACTCTTAACAAAAATACAATATCTTGAAGCTTTATATGTGAGAATATTGGGCTTAATCTGGGAAAATGTTAATAGTGGGTGAGTGTCTTGTTCGAAATGTAGAAAATGTGCAGACAATATTTTGGGAAAATTCTCTCTGATGCACTAAATTCAACCCAAGTTATTTATTTATTAATAGAATTTGTATGGATAGAAGAGGAAAGTAGCAAACACCTGAGAATACTGACAGAACAATTCAAATGAAAATTTGTTTCCGTATATGTACACCTGATCTGGTCAAGCCTAATAATGAACAGCTTGTTATTTGTAGATTGGGGCACACAGCAGCCCACAGGGTTTTAAATTGGTGGTACCAGTTAAGAACATTAAGAAACCCCCCTAAAGACAGCTGTGCCTACTAAGTTTATAAGTTTATTTTGGATTTTAATGGGAGAGTGGGGGGTGGGTGTCTGAGAACGGTAGTAGAAAATTTGCACGTAGGGGTGGGTGGGTGTAAAAAGGAGCTGAATAAAAAATAGGACGTCACGTCTTGCAAATTTTTAGTGCCCCCCCCCCCCCCCCCCCCTGTACGAGTATAAATTTATCAAGGTGGTTTAAATGTTACCATCAAAGCAATATACGAATATCAATGGAACTCGTGCAATGAGCTGTTGCCAATGACATCCTTTATTTAAGGAATCAACAAACAGACCGAAAGATTCCTGTGACTCAGCGGCCAGAGCATTGGACTTGAAACGGAAAGGTCGTCGGTTCGATCCTAACCAGCGGCAACAGTGTTATTTCGTCGACCAAAACACTTAATCCCGCTTGCTCGTGTAGAGTTAGCAAGTTGGAGAGTCTGACAGTTGCTCGCCACTGCTCAGTGGTTCGTACTCGGGCGTCCTCCTCCCTTAAAACTATTTGACAGAAAGTGACTCTGTTCAAAATGTCGTTAAACTCCAATTATCAAATATCGTTCCAAAGAGGGGTCACATGATATGGTTCTGTTGAAACTTTTTGAAAAATTTGAAAAATAATATTTAAATTAATAAATTTTGATCTGGTCTGCGTTGGGTAAAGGGTTCAGGAAAGAAAATCCGACAGAACCTCAAATGTTCCAATTATCTACGACCCTGTGTGTGATGAGGAGGGGACAATCCAAATGCCCCGAAATTCCTCCGCCCGAATCTGCGTTTGACGTAGGCCAATTGCTGCGGAATGTTGAGGATGTCCGTCTTCAACGACAAGATGTTATATGCTTTCTTTTAAAAGAGGAAAACTCTCAAGTTGTTTGACAGGTTTCATATACTCATTACATTTTTTACGTATGTATATCGTCAAATAGATGGATGCAGGTGGTATAGAAACAGGTTCTAAAATCACAACGCAAATACAAAGTAAATACCGTAATAATGTCGAATCCGGCATCAAGTTTATAAAGTCTGTTTAGTTTTCAGCCGAACAAAACTCACCCAAATGTTTTATATAGTTATGATATGTCTGACTGAGGTTCTTCCTTAAAGGTCATTTGAATAGTTCTTGTGTGAACTTCTCTAATGGTTTTTTCGAAGAGAAAGTAGTTTTGTTTGATGCTTTACTGAGACTTTCTTGGAAAAGTTGCCCAAACGTTGTGGCTTGCTGATTCTATATTCCAGTTCCAGGTAACTAAGATACTGTTATCAAATTAACCCTTTACCCAACGTAACGGCCAAAACCGGCCAGCGCTATTCTCAAAAATCGCCAATTAATTTTCAAAATATTTTCATTTTTTGTCTCATAAACATAGGTTATGACCCCTCATTGGAACGAGCTCGACGAGCTCGTTCCAACGAGGGGTCATAACCTATGTTTTTGAGACAAAAAATGAAAAAATTTAGTTATTCAAGAATTTTTTTTGCAAGTGTCGTCTGCTTTTCATGTTAGGTAAAGGGTTAAACTTTCATTTGTGTACTTGTTGGTAACTTTACAAAAACTTCCCTAGACTTGTAAATTAATGAAAGGTAAGCAATGCACTGACTCGGGTCTTTTCGGCGTTACGACTTCAGGGACGCGACCATCTTATGATCTATGCTTCTCTCGACAAAACATCGAATATATACCTAGAAGCGCATTGAAAGTGAGAACTGTATCTGTAGGTTGTGCGGGGTGGGGGTATCAGGAATCCCCCTGAATGGTCTCCTCGAAAGGGGGTGGGTGGGTGGTGTGGGAGGTGATAGTTGCCGCCAAGCCCACAATAAAGGATACAGTTTCCTCGACGATGGTGCTGGTCCTTCTCGGAGAAGAAAATCTCGAATTCTGAGATAACCTATTTACCGTTTATCCGGATATAATAAAAAGACCGATTACAGTACAGCGATCGCGGACGAGTCAAAATCTATGGGTGGGCATTTTCCCACGCATACAATTCAGAGATGATCCTCTATGACACCTAGCGGAATTTCCACCAATGAAGCACCGGGGCAATCCCGGTGCTTCATTTGTAGAAATTTCTCTAGGTGTCACAGCGGATTATCTTTGAATTATATGCGTGGAAAAAATGACAACCCGGGGATTTTGACCCAACCACGATGACACTACTGTGTGACAAAGCATCTGCGGCAAGCACAGGGGGTGGGGGCGTCAGCTGTCTTAGGGAGTTTGAGCATTGAAGAGATGGGGTCTTCCCACAGGAACATTTTAAAACAGTGCTATCAAATAAGTTGATAAGACACAACTTTTTGACGAACTGTTTGTAGTTCCAGACGAACAATTTTTCGGTTATCTGTTTTTCATTTAGATAACCACCAGAGGAATGATAAAACCGTTCCTCTCAAATTTTATGGCCTGCTTCCCAACTCCACCCTGGCCAACCCCAATTAATTCCATATTGGCCGAGAGCTTATAGAGAGTTAATCTTATATTATTGTTCAGAAAATAATTTAAAATCATATAGAACCCAATAAATGTACATAATATGTAACCATGTGTATTATAGATGGAAAAATTAAATTTTAATATGTAACGTACATTGCCAATTATACGTTACTGAAAGTAACAAATATTGTATAAGGATTCTAAAAATGACCTTTATGTCGAATTCCCAGATGTTTTCTGGACAAAATCTTGGATATAATAAAGTGATTTTGTGCTCCGTCTCATCTATACATTATGTGAAAATGATTGTGTGGGAGGAATATTGCATTTGTGACATTCACCACATTAGTCACAAATTTTCATTAGTCAGTGATACCAATTGTTTTTTACCAGAATAGAAAAATTCAAATACAGTCCCGCCCAAACCATTGGTTATCCCCTGCATTATCCATATTTTAACGATTAAATATGGGTAATGCTTGAAATATGAAGATACATAGCATTCGTCAAGGAAGTAACGCATGGTAACGTAATTTTAACTTTCAAACAAGTGTCATTTGCATTGTATATTATATGCTTTATTTTGGTTCTGATGTTGTTTGCCTATTTTCAACTGCAGAACTTCCTTCAAGTGTGTATCACTGTTCAAAGAAGTGGGGTAAAACGATGGCATGTTTGCAGTCGTGGGAGTCTGTGGTGTAAAGTAACAGGGAGTTTGATAGTTATCGGGTGTGTTTTATGGACCATTTTGAAATAAATGTGTGAACATGGTCCTGCCGTGGATTCCCACACATTAGGTGGAGGGGAATTAGTGCTTGTCCTAACTTGTGGAAGAGAAGAAAGTTATACTCGATATGTCCAATGAGTCACTGAAGTGTTGTGTCCTCAAGTGCCAACACTGTTGTTATACAAGACAGGTATTGCCTATCTTTGGAAGGTACAGTAAACACCAGATACATTTTAGACTCTGTTCATGGAGTTTTACAGGTACTCCTACCTGCGGGCACCTGTGAGTACTGGGAGGTAGATTGGTCTCTCTTCCTCAACGCCGCGGTCCGTGTCGGCACTAAAGCATTGCACTTCAAGGCCGGTCATCTAAGTAGAAGTCTGTGAGACTTCATAATGACAAATTGCTTGCAGATAGGTGCGGAAATCAACGGTATGCTATCGGATATGAGAGTATGATTGTCTTATAATTTGTATTGTACAGCATACAGACCTCTGTAGCAGTATCGGCAGCGTGGGCATTGGCAGCTCTCTTGTTCGCTTATTGGGAGAAATCTGCAATGACCGAAGAGGTTTCAGGCCTCAGTGTTCTCGAATATGAGCGGAATGTAGAAAACTGAGATAACAGTTTACAATTCACTGCTTGGAAGTCTGACACCAATCATTAATGACACCCAAGTATTGAATCAGTAGCCGGTCAGGTGATGGGTATGGTGAAGCAGTGTCCTGCGTGAGATCGGGCGCAGAAATCGGGACTGACTGACTTCGGTTTATGGGGTCCATCAACGAAGTAGAATGCGAGCATTGCCACTGAAAGCAAGGGAAGAACGAACACCCCGACCCTTTAATCTCAAGGGGAGCCAGAATCACAATTCAGTTGTATGAACAATGTTGAGTGAAACATATATATGTATGCAAGGCCACCCGGGGGAGTGTTTGAAATCTGTTTACCTCTCAGTCCATGTTCTCTCTTAAATAGAGGCCCTGTCAGTTACAATACAAGGGGTGGGACAATATATTGGAACTGGGGGCAATTTGTTTCCATTCTTGGGTCCCCCAAAAGACCTAAGCCACCACTATGTTTGGGCATCTTCGGATACTGAATATCTATAATTGAATATTGCTGTTAATTGAATATGACTTCCGATCACAAAACCATTTATCATACCTTAAGTACAAATTGAATCTGTTAATTGCATATATATGATACAGAATAAACCCCTGATAACTAAATAATCATGTAATATGTCGATAAATTACTCAATCAATCGCCGTATTCCCCTTGTTTTTAGACTTATTTGACCGCAGTATACTGCAAAAAATATAGGTTCTCTTTAGAACCAAAACTGGTTCTAATCTTGTCCCTGAGATGGAACCAGTTCTGGTTAAAGAGTATTTATTTCAAATCAAATAAATTTATAAAGATTAACATTAAATATTAACAGAATTAAACATAAATTGAGGGGGTTTCAGCCGTAAGTTTAGAGCTTATACGAGGTTGTCTCAAATCATTATTAAGCAAAGGAGATATGAACAGTTGGCATAATAATAATAACACTTCGGCCAGCCGCTGATTTGTCGCGGTTCTCGGACGAGAAGGCTTTGGTTACCCCTGAACTCCCAACTGTCTCCCTGTTCCCACGCTTCTCCTCTCCTCCCAACATTCGGAGACGAACTGCTTGATGACATCCCTTGCCCCATTCTTCCCAATCTCTCCGATTAGCACATTAACCCTCTCCTTTGAGTCTCCCCCTTACCACATGTCCTTCATTCTCCCATCCCACTTCCCCATTATACTCCCAGTGAATCTCATTCTTTTAGACTGATACTTTGGGCATTCTAGAAGGAAGTGTTCCAGGGTCTCCACCATGCCCAAGTTACACATCTGGCACTCCCTTTCACCGTCTTTCCCAATTTTTCCTCTCAGCTCCAGGGATCGCGACCTTAGCTTGAAAAGCAGTGACCCCCCAAAGGTCCCATCAAGGTACTCTTCAAAACCTGGCCTCTCTTTATCACGCAGGCCACCCAAAGACCTCTTTGATTTGACCCCCTTTCGCCAATTACGGTTACAATCCTCCATGACCCTTTCTCTGACGATTTTTTTACCCTCTTTGCCCCAACGTCCAGGTCCGAGATCTCCAATGAGTAGTTCTCTACTAGCTCCCTCACTTGGACCATCCACCCCGTTTTGATATTTGAGTTGAAAATTCGCAGGAACATTACTTTACACCATCGGCTGTCGGGGAGATTCACCAAATAATTAAGATAACCGAGTTTCAACAGGTCTATCCTGTCCTTGATCCTCATCCACCCAAGCTCACCCCTGATTGCTTCTAGCGCTGCGGCATTACTCGACCCCGTTATCCATCGGCCTGCATCGTTCTGTAAGATTTCCAAGCTCTTTACGGCCGTCTGGTTTAGAGGTACCACGTCCGTACCGTATGTTATACTTGGCAGCCCCACCATTTCCTATATAGAACCAAAACTGGTTCGATATTCCAACTGTTCATATCTCCTTTGTTTCAAAATGTTTGGCGACTGCGTTGAATAAGCTCCAAGTTTACTGCTGAATCTGCTTCAGTTCATGTAATATTCTGTTAAAATTGAATGCTAATCTTGGTAAATTTATTTGATTTGAAATAAATACTGTTTAAACAGAACTGGTTCCATCTCAGGGACAAGATCAGAACCAGTTTTAGTTCTAAAGAGAACCTATATTTTTGCAGTGTATATCTGATACAAATATTTAATCTATTTTATTATATGCTAAATGATAGATTATCAAAGAAATTGCGGAAAGATAGAAATCGTATCCCCCACTGTGAAGAAAAAGAAATTTTCACTTTCACGGTATCAATCAAAATGGCGGATTTCAAAGCATCATTTCGAGATGAATATGAGTCAAGTCAAATTATCACTGGAAATGATAAATTTGTTCTAGAAACGTATAATGAAAAGAAAATCTAGTGTTTTTGAACGGATACCGATCATTTCCAGCAATAATTCAACACATATTCATCTTGAATTGATGCATGAAACCCACTAGTCCAAACATGGCCTGAAAGTCTGTAATATAAGTTTTTGGTTTGGTACGTCCTTTGAAAGTCGCACAAGATGTAATAAAATACATGCTCAGTTCACCTCTAGAATGCAAAAAAGTAATCGAAAGCCTGTTAATTGAAAACTCCTGTTAATTGAATAATTTTCGCTGGCAAAGTGGCGATTCAATTAACCCTTTACCAAACACGAATGAAAGAAGACACTTGGAAACAAAATTCTTGAATGCTTAATTTTTGACTTTTTGCTTCATAAACATAGCTTATGACCCCTCATTGGAACGTGTTCAACGAGCTTTGGGTCATACGATATATTTTTGAGACAAACATGAAAAAATACTGAAAATTGAATGGTGTTTTCTGGGAATATCATATACTGGCCGGTTTTGGTCGTTACGTTGGGTAAAGGGTTAACATGGTTCCAATGTAATAGTATATATGGAAAGGGGAGTGATTTGACCTTGGTGCACTAACTTACTCGTGTAATAGCACAAAATTTCGAATTTGAGTTGCAACAGAGGATGTTATCACGCATGGGAGCGCGGTGGCTCAGTAGGTAGAGGTGCAGGCTGCAAGCCGAGAGGTCCTCGGTTCGAATCCCACCTGCGGCAACCGCGTTGTGTCCTTGGGCAAGACACTTCATCTCCATTGCCCGCGTGGGGGCACGATGACGCCGTGTACTAAGGCGTACTGCACGTCGATGGTACGCATGTCTTCAACCAATCTAACCCTGCCTGTGCTGCAGTGCGGGTGTTACGATGTTGGGGAGCTGGCAGCTGCTCGTCGTTGCTCGGTGGTTCTCTCCGGGTACTCCGGCTTCCTCCACCCGTAAAACTGTCACGGTCATGATTAGCCATTGTGCATAAATATGTGACCTTAAACATCAATAAATAAATAAATGTTATCACGCATGCACAACATTTCTCTTGGGAGAAGGGTGAGCAGCTAATCTATTATACCGATTATACCCCTGGTCTCATTACGATGTCTTGGTCCAAAGTCGAAAACCACTTTAGTAGTTCAGATTGACTTAAGATATTCAGTGATAAAACTTGAACTGATCAATGACCCTGACAAAAGGGGGTGGTTAATTAACTGTCGATGTAGCTATTATGGACACATGTCTTCAATGCGTAGACTCTGCCCATATTACTCAATACACCTGCGGTCTTACTTATGGGATCAAGTAACTGTTGATGTTGAGGTTATGAGTATTTGTACTTTGGAATAAATGTTTTCCGCCTTATCTCTTTGTAGGTACAATGTTTCTTTTGTTGAATCATCCTTTGAATTGTGTAAGACTATGTTGGGGTGGGGTGGGGCTTAACTGTCCAGTTCGGCTATCCACCTGTTGCCTCGAATAATATACTCATCTGTGAGTGCATGCCTCCCCAAATTTCGAGTAAAACGTTAATTATACGCTGTCTTGGATAAGGCGGAACAAGGAAATTCCAAAATGCAGTTCGCCAAACCTGTTAACAAGGAAATTGCGTGTTAAATTTCATAAATGTTGGTTCAGCGAGTACGGGGAAATCCATGTTAATGTTTTGGCGCATTGGGTTTGAAACTGCCAAAAATTACTAAACTTCAATGAACGTAAAATCTTCAAAATTACGGTAAATAGACGGACCCCTCCTCCCAACATCCCCCCCCCCCCCCAAAGAAAAAAAAAACATACTAAACATTTCATGAAAATCGGATGAATTTAAATTTTGTCACCGTCTATGATGTCACAGATCAGTTCAGTCATATCGGTTGAAAATTCCCGTAGACGTCCATACATCCCCCCTCCCCCACACACTGAGCGGCGGGGGTAAAAAAGTGTTCCTTGTGTCCGTCAGTCCTTCCGTCCCGAATTTGTATCATACACTACACTCACACCTTATTATCATGTCAGAAGTTCAGACGACTGACTTTGTATGCGGTATGTTTTTTGTCGCAGTTATCGCCCTTTATCAACAAAAAGTTTCGTGTTGTTTTTGTGTGTACCCATACTATGTATGGTACACATACTGCCGGCATCCAGGGTGGCCATCCGTCGTTCGTCCATCCTTTGTCTGTACGTCCGTCCGGCGTCCGTATTCATTTCTTTGGCATTCGATAACTTGCAAAATATTGCTTGGATTGTCAAGTTACTTTATATTTGTGTTCATGTTACTGATGTGCCGAGCTGTATAGTTTTTGGTGTAAATCTGATAATTTGATCCTGAGATATTAACTCTTTATCCTTCAAATTGAGATTTCTTCCAATCCCTTTGGCATGAGATAACTCAAAAAATATCAATCCAATTGTCATGTTACTTTATATATATCTTCAGGTTACTGATGTTCCGAGCTGTATAGTTTTTGGAGTAAATCTGGTATTTTGATCCTGAGATATTAACCCTTTATCCTTCAAATTGAAAATTCCTCCAATCCCTTTGGCATTCGATAACTTGAAAAATATTGTTTGGATTGTCTAGTTACTTTATATTTGTGTTCAGATTACTGTTTGCCGTGCTGTATAGTTTTTGGTGTAAATCTGATGATTTGATCCCGAGATATTAACCCTTTATCCTTCAAATTGAAAATTACTCCAATCCCTTTGGCATTCGATAACTTAAAAAATATTGCTTGGATTGTCAAGTTACTTTATATTTGTGTTCAGGTTACTGATGTGCCAAGCTCTATAGTTTTTGGAGTAAATCTATTTTTTTGATCCTGAGATATTAACTCTTTATCCTTCAAATTGAAAATTCCTTCAATCCCTTTGGCATTCGATAACTTGAAAAATATTGCTTGGAATGTCAAGTTACTTTATATTTGTGTTCTGGTTACTGATGTACCGAGCTGTATAGTTTTTGGTGTAAATGGATAATTTGATCCTGAGATATTAACCCTTATTCCTTCAAATTGAAAATTCCTCCAATCCCTTTGGCATGAGATAACTCAAAAAATATCAATCCGATTGTCATGTTACTTTATATATGTATTCGGGGTACTGATGTGCTGTGCTGTATAGTGTTTTATGTAAATCTGATAATTTGATCCGGAGATATTAACCCTTTATCCATCAAATTAGACACTCCTCCAATCCATTTCTATATGTACCCTTACCATGTGTGGTGTACATAATGTCGACATCCGTGGTGGCCCTCCGCCATACAGCTTTCTACTCGTTGCGCGTATGGGTACACATCTGACGATTTCATCGGCCTATTTTTTAATTGAGGGTACTTTCATGGTGTAATCAGTTCTTCCAACATTTGTTAATGTAGAGAGTTGGAACTTTAGGGTGTGGTTGCATGTGCATTGAAGATGTGCAGCATTTGTAAAGTTTGCAGAAAAATATTTTTTTTTTCACAAACCTATTGCCCTTTATCGACTCAGAAAATTTCCAGTATTTTTCAGTTGAGGGTACCTTCATGGTGCAATCAACTCCATCCGCCCCGAGGCTGTATCATACACTAAACACTTGCACCTTTTCAAGATAGCCATTTGAAATTTTAAAAAAGTCTACATTCAGCTGTCGGTGTGATATCAAGATCTATTTTGGTCGCGATCGGTCAACCGTGACCTCCAGATGGGCACGTGATTTAAATTCCTTTAGCAAAGTCTCCGAGTCGTATTTATGAAAGGATTTCATTGTAACTTCATAAATAGAGTTAAACTGATCAGCATTATAATCTAATGCCTAGAATTATCATTACAGTCAAGATTTCTGGTGTATTGTGGATTCAATTACATCGAGTTGAGAACAATCAAACAGACTGTACCCAACGAGTCGGAGTAACGGACGAGTGCGATACTACTCTGCGAAGATCCTCGATGAGATACGATACAGCACATCATAAAACTTCACCTTCACTGATAATATTAGTTATCCTTGTGTTTTTCCAGGGTGTATGGGAATTTACACCGGTTTGGGAACTCGTACACCATGAGGCGAAGCACGAGGATAGCGGAATTATTTCCAAGAATTTTGGTGTACTTAATACTTTAACCTACATTGTGGGCAAAAACTGACAGAAAATTTGTACTGCAAGTTTCTTAAATAAAACCAGAAAAATATGGATGTCATTGGAACTGGCTCAATGAGCCAGTTCCAATGACATCCATATCTGTAATATTTTATTGCACATAAATATTAAATTTCCTGTATTTTTATTTTTGTTCTTACATAACCGAGGAGAAGGTATGAATTAATAAATTAAAATGGGTACTTTTTTTAGCCATATAGCTTGCTCTTGTATATTCTTGTTTTTACACCGTGGTTAAACACGATGTAAAAAAGCCACTGTGGATTGCAAGTTACACCGTAAATCTCAGCCAATCAAAATGCAGTATTTTGTTTCATTTGGAAATAATCTTTTTTTTATCGCATGCATGCCCTTGTGTATTAATTTGCATCTCGATTTTGGAATTTGTCACGTCCATTTCGCAGAAACAAAGTTCAATAAAAGCGAAGGGGCACAAATTTTTTAGGCTACCATGGTTCCGCTCAGTCAGTAGGAGACAAAGTTACAATCGTATATCAGTAAATGTACCGTGACACACTTCGAGTGTCCCGTTTAGATTAGCATGTGTATGTGGTCACTGTCCTGTCCATTTCTTCTACTTCAGTCATCTTCCAATCCGAAGGCTAGCCTTCGGGATGGAAGATGGTAGAAGTAGAAGAAACGGACCTTTGCGACCGAAGGTGGGATTCATTGGCCAAATGTTGTTTGGATTTGCAAATAATTATACCCCCGCAACGAGTTGAGTGTGTGTGTGGGGGGGGGGGGGGGGTATACTGCTATCGCCTTGTCCGTCGTCCGTCCGTCCGTCCGTCCGTAGACATAATTTTGTCCGGAGATTTTCTCAGACGTTTATGGACCATTGTCTTCGAAATTTGCTAAGGATGTTCGCCACCATGGGAACCTGTGCACCTGCGATTATAGTTGTGGTCGGACTATTTGTGCCAGAGTTATGCCCCTTTTTCACATGTCTTGGAATGAGAGAATTTTGTCCGGAGATTTTCTCAGATGTTTATAGGTCGATTCTTTTGAAACTTTGTATGGATATTCACTACCATGGGAACCTGTTCACCAGCGATTATAGTTTTGATCTGACCTTTTCTTGCCATAGTTATGCCCCTTTTCGTCTTAGAATATTTAATTTTGTCCGCAGATTTTCTCGAATGTTTATGGGTCGATTCCTTTGAACCATGGTATGAGTGTTCACTACTTTGGGAACCTGCGCCCCAGCGACTATAGTTTTGGTTGGAATTTGTTTGCCAGAGTTATGACGCTTTTCGTCTTAGAATGCCTGAATTTGTCCGGAGATTTTCTCAGATGTTCATGGGTCAATTTCTTTGAAATTTTATATGGATGTTCACCCTCATGGGAACCTGTGTACCAGCGATTATAATTTTGATCGGACTTTTTTGCCAGAGTTATGCCCCTTTCTGTCTCAGAATGTCTGAATTTTGTCCGGAGATTTTCTCGGACGTTTATAGGTCGATTCCTTTGAAACTTTGTAGGGATGTTGACTACCGTGGGAACATGTGCACCTGTGATTATAGTTTTGATCGAACCTTTTTTTACCAGAGTTGTGCCCCTCTTCGTCTTTGAATAATCATAGCAGTGGGGCCGGCGGTGTATGGACAGGCCCATCTAGGACAGTCAAACCTCTAGTTATTACTGGACTGCCTGTATATTGGCACGTTTGCATGCGCTCATTTCAACTCATTGTGTAACCACGCAACATATCTGTAGAAAAAAGTGGAGACACTTTATTGCACAATAGTCAGCCCAATTCGACCCCAAATGCATACATTTCAAAACAATAACAAAGATCAGCTGATTGTTCCTTCAAGGCGACGTGATGCGGCGTAGCGTGACGTCATTTAGAAGGCTACTGAGGGATATTCCTCTATATTCTTCGAGTCGATGGATATCGAGACATATCTTTCAGATAATTTGCGATAATTCACAGGCTAGCATATAATAAATCACATTATCTTTATTTTCAGAATACCATCTGAAGTAATTCTCCAGAAATCACGATGTCCTCCACCATCTTACCAGTACCGCTTGCTTCAAACAAGTGGTGGGATGACATGACCACCAAAGAGAAGGTCAACTGGGTCTGTACGGTAGTCGTGGGACTCATCTTTATCGTTTTAGGTGTTATTGGCAACATCCTGTCCATAGCCGTGTGGGCGAGAAAGAATATGAGATCTTCAACAGGCATATATTTGATAGCACAGTCGGTTGCTAGTTTACTGTTGTTGGGAGCATTCTTCTCAATGGACTGTCTGCAAACATTACACCCAGCAGTTATGACATTTCACTCGTATGGTGTATACGTGAGCTACGTAGGCTATCCATTCTTCTTTCTGTTTATCATCTGCAGTATCTGGTTCACGGTTGGAGTTACAGTCGACAGATACATCGGCTTCTGTCTTATGAGATATGCCAGGGTAAGCAAACTTAGACGTAAAGTTAGCAGTAAAATTGGCAGCCATTTTCTGTAGACACGACACCTCATAATGAGATTTATTCCAACTAGGGTTTAATCCCGGGAACGGGGATTTTCAGGTTCTTTTTTGTGAAAGTCAGTCTCGATGCCGGGAATTTATGGTTCTCGTTTCTGAATATCAGTCCCGATATCTGGGAAATTCATAGGACAGAACCGGAAATCAAAGGTTGCGGAACGCAACCTTTGATTTCCGATTCTAGACTATGAATTTATTTATTTATTTATTTATTTATTTATTTATTGTTGTTTAAGGTCACATACTTATGCACAATGGCTAATAGTGACCGTGACAGTTTTACGGGTGGAGGAAGCCGGAGTACCCGGAGAGAACCACCGAGCATCGACGAGCAACTGTCAGCTCCTCAACTTTAAAGCTCCGCTCAAGCAGGGTTACAGCGGTTAAAGAGATGTGCACCATAGACGTGTAGTACGCCTTAGTACACGACGTCATCGTGCCTTCATGTAGGCAACCGGGATAAAATGCCTTGTCCAAGGACACAACGCGGGTCGTCCGGGACGAGGATCGAACTCGGGATCTCTAGCATAGAAGTCCAACAGCTTACCACTGAGCCACCGCGCTCCCGATGTTCATTGTAATCTCATGAACTTTTAAACGTAATCATTGATACCATGGTCTATGAATTTCCCAGGTATCGTGATTGACTTTCAGAACCGGGAACCGCTAAGCCGTTAAATTCCCGTTCCCGGTATTAAACCTTAATTCCAATAAATGTTTCGTTGTTTTTTAGCAGGCATGTAGAAATTATAAGTTAAGAAAAGGTAGCTTCAATCCTCTGTACACTGATGTGGAAATATCAAAATTTCATGGAGAAAATTCTCACCATAATGCAGCCAGGATCATAACCAATTAAATCTTGTTTGACGGAGCTCGTTGAGCTCTGTCAAACAACGTTGGATTGGTTAAATGTCTGGTTGCTCTGTGGAAGAACTTTGCTTTATGAAATTTTGACATCAGTGTGCAGTGTGATAACGGTAACACTTTTTAATACAAGAGGAAGAAGACTAGAGCTAAAACGGTTAACGGGTTTTCTTGCTCGATTAATCACGTGGATTAACCTTGGTTAACCGATTAATCACTTGTTTAAATAGATATCTGAATAACTGCCATACCGTTGATGACTTAAAGTATGAACCCTTTATCCAACGTATGAAACAAAACCGACTAGGGCTGTATACAAAAATATCCATTCAAATTTATTATGTTTTCAATTTTTGTCTAAAAAATATAGCTTATGACCCCTCATTGGAACGAGCTCGTTCCAATGAGGGGCCATAGGCTATGTTTTTGCGACAAAAATTAAATTTTTTTAATAATTTATGAATTTATTTTGCAAGTCTGCTACTCGCAATGGGTAAAGTGTTAAGAATGACCATTTTCAGCTACTGATACAGTATGATGATCATACAAGTAAACCAGTATGTCAGCAAGTAACTTGCATGCTTTACTCCGTCTCATATAATTGATGTGAGTCAGTGCGACAATGTTTGCCTGTTTTAGAGCAAGTTTGTTCCTTTGTTAACCCACATAATACTGTAATTCAAAAGTAACGTTTAATCGATCAATTACTTTTTGGATCGATCAAGATGTTGATCATTGATTAATCGATTAATCGGTTAACCGTTCCAGCACCAAGGAAGACCAAGTTATACCGATATGTTTACCGGTGTCCACGAAGGGCATACAAACACGATCAACTTATGCTATGTTACTGCAGCTCCCCGGTGGGAAGCCCTGTGGGAAACCGAGCGTTGTCGCTGCTGGGAGAAATAGATTCACACCACGTATTCAGCCAAAACTCGAGGAGTGCGTGAATGTAGGTCTCACCGTGACGAACCTGCCTGTTTCGTAAATATTGTGATGGTTTTTATCCTGATGACTTTTCCTCAAAAAGCATAAATCAACAGAGATTCCCTGAAAGTAACAATTTTAATACATTCAGAAAAAAATAGTAATTTGTAACTTACACAAAATCCAGTATATAAAACCCCAAAGTCAGTTGCACCCCACCCACACAGTTTTTGAGTAACTTTCTACCCCGCGTTCTCTGGTTTCTTCTTCCTTGTCGCTGGTGTTTGCCTTGTCACGAACACACCACTGAAACTTCCCCTGTCGTCGCACGGCTACTAAAGTTTTGTCAATTTACTGGACGCCTTTGCTCTAACATGTGACGGAACGTCACTCTACCACTGCCGTACCACGGCCACTAAAGTATTGTCACTTTATAGGATGCCTTTCCCCTAACCTGTGACGGAATGTCGCCCTTCCAATACATCGTCAATTGACCGGGGGCTTTTCACTCAAGCAGTCGCCACTTATGGGGTTAAATGCTCCCCTCCATTTATCTCAGAATAATGTTCATACAGGCAAAGCCTACTCTGCCTACGTATGGCTTGCCTAATAGAATAGGTAATATCGTCTACCTAAATACCAAGCTCTTGAGCTCAAAGAGCTCGTACTTCAACTTCTCCTACAGTCGTATATGGCCACCGACTTGGCCCGCGACTGTTCCTACTCTAAATATGAGCTCTGTGGCTCCCCTACATCACAAAGTGCCTATACTTTCCCACGGATGCGGCACATCCTCTAACCATAGCATGGGACATTCCCAGCTCCTCGCCTACATTCCACAGTCTTACACGCCTTCAGACTGGAATGAAACTTCGAGAAATGCCCCGACTCTTGTTTGAATGCAAGGACACTAATTCACACCTTAATTGTTTCTCTTGAACCGGACCGCTTAGATCTATCTTAATTTAAAACTCTCTTTCAAATTATTTTAGTTTTACTCTACTTTGACACTTATAACAGTATCCTATCAAACATTGGAGAAGTGCATATCACACAGACATTACACGTGCGCTCACTATGAATAGGAGACTATCGACACTAATGACCATATAATTAGATGACTGATTACCTTTGACGGCTAAACGGGTATCTTTTGTTTGAAGCTTATAAGCGCCAAGATCTCTGTTTCAGACCCGATAAGCGCCAATTGGCATTGCAGACTCCTATTGAGACCTCTCCATTAAAATTACCACGTTTATCTGATTTATTTCTATTGGAAATCCCATATGGCTTACTTGACAAATCGGTTTTTCGGGGTCCGTCGCATACTTACATTTACGCCTTTTCCCCAAGCGAAAAGAATTATCAAAATTATATAACCTTTAAACTACAAAATCGAAAATTCAAGATATCATCTTGGCAACCCCTGGAAGTAACGTGTTGCCTGTTTAATGTGGTAAACAAGCTCTGTTTTTAGTGGGAAAATAGGTCCCTGTAACCAATGCCTGGCATGGAAATTCTCTAAAATGTGTAACATGAGTATACACAATTCGCTGGACTTAATCCATGTTGTAACCACGATTAGCCATTGTGCAGAAATCTGTGACATTAAACACCAATTAATAGAAAAATAATTGATGCTGTCTGATACTGCAGGGTATTTCTCGACTCCCTTTCTCAAAGGTGGCGATATCTTTGATGTAATATAGACTGTTTGGAATCCCCTAAAAGTGGAGCAGTGCTTGTTTACCGTGGTAAACAAGTTCTGTTTCACTGTTGAAATAGGTCCTGGTAAGTGGTAACTAATGCCTGGGTAGAAATCCTCTAAAGAGAGCAGCATAAGTATAAACGATTGGCTTCACTCTAACAATTACCTTTACAAATACGGTACAAGTACTGGCAACCAGCTGACGGTATTTCTATTGTAAAATATTGCAATGAAAATACCACATTAAAGTACCTTTGGCAATGCTCACTTATATTTCGTTAGATCTTGGACCGAAACCGAGGAACTGTTATTTGGCAAAGTTTCTTCTTTGTACGTGAAGGCTATTAATTTGTCATACACAGTGAACAAGTTAATATTACTGACGGGCCGAATGATACATTATTCCAAATACCCCATCATTGACATATCCTTATATAGTTGGAATATTAGTCAGTCAGGATTATAATTAAAAACTCAATATTTTTTGAAAATTTAATTATTCTCCCTGAAAAATTGGCTGTTGATTGTTAAAACAAGGTAACTTTTAAAATGGACGATGCCATTATGCAAAAGCAGAAATTAAAAAGAGTTTAATGCTCCACTGTACAGGCAGGACCGGAGAGAGCGTCCCAGTGTTAATTCAGTGACGGGGGCCCCTTTCAAAAGTGTCAGGATACTGATGCAGATGCCAAAGGCATCTGCCCCCAATGCCGATGATGGGGGTGCGGGGGGTGTCTTCCTCAAGAAAATTTTGAAATTTTCAAGTTCATTCCAGAGACCTTGAGTTATAGCTTTTGACTATATTATTCTTTAAATGATAACTTTATTTCGTCAAGTTGATTTAATAAAGTTATTACTTCAAGAATCATGCATATGCAGTCCACACAAATACAATTTTGGTCAAACGCAGAGCTCCATCCACCATACAGCCCCCTTAACTGTTGGCACAGGAGTCAGAACCTTGGGGGTGGGGGGGGGGGGTGCAGCCCCCAAACATGGCCTAAAAGCCCGTATTTTAATTTTTGGTTTGGTACGTCTTTTGAAAACGTACGTACCAAACCCAACAATTAAAATACAGTCTTTCAGACTACATTTGGACTGGATGTGTGTGGGATGGGGGGGGGGGGAGCAGATCTAGCTCAAGGATCCTGGTCTGAGAGGCCAAACCCTGGCCCCCAAAAGCCTTGCTGTTACTACGCCGGATCCCCCCCCCCCCGGCCCTGGCCCTGGCCCTGAGTGTTGGTACACACCTCTCTAGGTTTTCATACACACTAAAAACTAAAGTGTTAAAACTGACACTTTCAAGGTGTTAAACCAATTCTAACTCTTAGGGTTTGATTTTAACAACAAAAGTGAAATGCTTTAAGCACTTAGACATTACAATCGTCAGACATCTGAAACTTGATTGGATGGCACTTCCCATGCGTCTAGCACTGGTGGTTCTTCCAGAATCGTCCATAATTTGATTCGCGCTTAGTGGGTACATAATTAAAAGGACACAACGCAGATGACGCGGATCAGGCTCGAGAGTTTGAGCCTGATCCGCGTCATCTGTGTTGTTTCCTTTTAAGAGTCGCGACATTATACTTGTCAAGTGGTATTATTGTCAAGACCTGTCAGGTTCTGGGATATGTACACTTGAACAAAGTGCTAGTTCAGCACTCAGTAAGTGTTAAATACAGCACTTCAAGTGTAGTTTTTAACACTTTAGTTTTTAGCGTGTATTATGACAAAAGTAGTACATTCTTTACCATATCCGAGACGACCCACTTTGTGTCCTTGGGCAAGGCACTTTCTCCTAGTTGCCTACCTGGGGGCACGTTGACACCTTGTACTAAGGCGTACTGCACTCGATGGTGCACATGTCTTCAACCGGTGTAACCCTGATTGAGCGGGCCTTGGACGGCGTTAGAATCTTGAGTAGCTGGCAGTTGCTCGTCGATGCTCGGTGGTTCTCTCCGGGTACTCCGGCTTCTTCCACCCGTAAACTGTCACGGTCACAATTAACCATTGTGCATAAGTGTGCGACCTTAACCCTTTAACCAACGTAACGGCCAACGCCGGCCAGCGCTATTCTCAAAAATCACCAATTAATTTTCATTATTTTTTCGTTTTTTGTCTCAAAAACATAGGTTATGACCCCTCGTTGGAAGGAGCTCGTTCTAATGTTTTTGTTTTTGAGATAAAAAAAATGAAAAAAATTAGTTTTTCAAGAATGTTTTTTGCAAGTGTCGTCTGCTTTTCATGTTAGGTAAAGGGTTAAACACCAATAAATAAATAAATTTATTACCATAATAGTTAGGATAGAAGTTACCCAGCTAGTTCCCGGTAGTTTTAACGGTAATGTTTTACAGTGCAAGCTTGATTTTATACTTCAGTAGCGACCATAATATTGACTAAACTGCTGAAAGCGACATCTAACTGCATTAAACAATCAGATAATAACAGATGTTGGAAAAGGCTCAGTCGTAATATTTTACGGTTCTGGGGAGCAATTCAAGTAAACGTTCATATATGTCTAGTAATAATATGTACGTGAACGACGGGGGGGGGGGGGGGAGGGGGCGAGTGGGGGGGGGGGGCTGACATTTTTCGTAAATGGAACAGAGTTACAAGAAAGTTATTTTGAATTTCCGTTAATTTTCTAATGCTGCTAGTTAATCTAACACTAAGGGTACAGGAATTTCAGAGCAAAGTTGGAATTTCGAAATGTGCGCATGATTTCATCAGGAATTTTTCTGAAGAGTAGTATAAAAATACAGAAGGTGACCTTTTTCAGATTTTCCCCCAATCAGTTTGGACTTTTGACCATTTATTTATTTATTGGTGTTTAAGGTCACTTTTTCAACCGCTGTTCGAACGGAGCTTGAACAGAGTTAGAATGTTGGGGAGCTGACAGTTGCTCGTCGATGCTCGGTGGTTCTCTCCTGGTACTCCGGTTTCCTCCGCCCGTAAAACTGTCACGGTCACGATTAGCCATTGTGTATAAGTATGTAACCTTAAACACTAATAAATAAATAAATAAATAAATAAATTAATAAATAAATAAATAAATAAATAAATATAACGTACGAAATCAAACAGCGCTTTGATACTTTGTGGTCATTCGTTTTGTTATTATTCTTCGATTTACCCTCAATTCCTATTTTCTACCAAATAGTGCTCAGTGACAACCGTTGAGCCAAATATTAACATAATCGTTCTGTTAAGACTTCTTAACTGGTTGAGTGGAAGAAGCCACTATCAGGGCTTTCAAAAAATGAGGATACCAGAGCAAAAGCCAACACTTTCCTTGCTTATATTTCATATTCAGTCAAACACAAATAATATTTTGTTTATATAAATTTGTTACAAATTATTGGAGCGGGCTAGCGGGCACTCTCCAATAATTTGTAATAAAACAAGTTTTGAATAACAAATTCAGACCACTAGAAATAATCTAGCCCTCAACCAGATAATCACTAATGTGAAAAAAATCTTATTAATTTTGTACTTTCCGACGTTTGACGTCGCATTTTGTAAAACGTTGAAGAAACTGAATTCCCAGTAACGTTTGAACGTCAGAATAATTAAAGTCTGAAAGGGTTAATGGCGGATTATGTGTGAAGTAGTTGCTTCTAATTTGCTTGAGATGAGAGGCCTAGTTTCCTCTTGTGACTTTTAATAAACGAAAACAACAGACAGCTCCGAGAGGCGCCTGTTGTTTTCGTTTGTTAGCAGTAACAAAAGGAAACTCGGTGATCTAGTAATTTCAAGGGAGATAACTTTATGGAAAAGTCTATTTTCATGACAAACTCAAACGTGAGTTTGTCCAACATACACGACCCCCTATCTTGAGGGTACCTTCATGATGCAATCAACTCTTAGCACAGTTTCTAATAATGTAGAGAGTCGAAACTTTAGGATATGGTTACTCATGCTTTGGAGTTTGGAGATGTGCAACATTTATAAAGTTTGCGGAAAAATATTTTTCACAAAATTATCAAATCAAATCACGTGACTCCTACATTTGGTAAAGAGACGGTGGGTACCCTTTTGTGCCACCCTGTGGTGTCAATAATTTTTAGGATAATGTCCCAATGGTCTGTAATCTGTCAACGGCCCGACGTCTGCCATCCTCCACCCGTCACCCAGTAATAAATGTTTCACTTCTATAATGCTATCCACGGTATTGCAGGCAATTTTCCAGTTTTTTAGCTCACCTGAGCGAAGCTCAAGGGGAGCTTAACTAATCACTTTCTGTCCGTCGTCCGTCGTCCGTCGTCCGTCGTCGTCCGTCCGGCGTTAACTTTACATTATCGACTTCTCCTCCTAAACCACTAGCCCAATTTTATTCAAATGCTGGCTAAATGTTTATTACCTAATGCCAATTCAGATTTGTTCAAATGAAGTTGCCCCTCCTCCTGGGTGGTGCCACACCCCCAAGGGGCACCAAAATCTTTGTAAATCTTCTTCTCATGAACCAGCAGTAGCAGAGACTTGATATTTGGTGTGCAGCTTCCTTTTGAGGTGTAGACTCAGATTTGTTCAAGAGAAGTTTGTGGGGCTATACTTGACGTTGTTATGAGAGGGGCAAAATTTTTTGCCCCGCCCAAAATTTCTATTTTCCAAACCGAGAGGCTGATTTGAACCAAATTTTATGTGAGGGCTTATTGGGTCATGAGTACTTGATTTATGCAAAAAAAAATTTTCCCGCAGCCCCGTGGGAACCACAGGAGCTAAAAATAGAAAAAATTTAAAACGCCCATATCTCCAAAACTGCACGGCACTGAGAATTTTTATTTGGTGTGCAGCTTCCTTAGGACCAACAGAAAGGATTGGTAAAAAAAAATTGCCATCGGTTTTATCATAGGGTACAGTTTCGGGACTTTGAAAAAGTGCTGAGTCAGCACTTTTTAACACTGTAGGCAATGGGAAAAACATTAAAAAATCTTCTTCTCCAGATCCAGCAGGCAGAATCTTTTGATATTTGGTATGCAACATTGTAGGGTGGATCTGATTCAAGTTTGTTCAAATCGGCCCCTGGGTTCATATTTGGGCTCAGTATAGGAGCCCGATTTCGAACTTAGTGCATTTCAGGCAAATTTCTTAAAAAATCTTCTTCTCCAGATCCAGCAGGCAGAATCTTTTGATATTTGGTATGCAACATTGTGGGGTGGATCTGATTCAAGTTTGTTCAAATCGGCCCCCTGGGTTTATATTTGGGTTCAGTATAGGAGCCCAAATTTGAACTTACTGCATTTCAGGCAAATTTCTTTGAAAATCTTCTTCTCCAGATCCAGCAGGCAGAATCTTTTGATATTTGGTATGCAACATTGTAGGGTGGATCTGATTCAAGTTTGTTCAAATCGGCTCCCTAGATTCATATTTGGGCTCACTATAGGAGCTCGAATTCGAATTTAGTGCATTTCAGGCAAATTTCTTCAAAAATCTTCTTCGCCAGATCCAGCAGGCAGAATCTTTTGATATTTGGTATGCAATGTTGCGGGGTAGATCTGATTCAAGTTTGTTCAAATCGGCCCCCTGGATACATATTTGGGCTTACTATAGAAGCCCGAATTCGAACTTAGTGCATTTCAGGCAAATTTCTTAAAAAATCTTCTTCTCCAGATCCAGCAGGCAGAATCTTTTCATATTTGGTAAGCAACATTGTGGGGTGGATCTGATTCAAGATTGTTCAAATCGGCCCCCTGGGTTAATATTTGGGCTCAGTATAGGAGCCCGATTTCGAACTTAGTGCATTTCAGGCAAATTTCTTAAAAAATCTTCTTCTCCAGATCCAGCAGGCAGAATCTTTTGATATTTGGTATGCAACATTGTAGGGTGGATCTGATTCAAGTTTGTTCAAATCGGCCCCCTGGGTTCATATTTGGGCTCAGTATAGGAGCCCGATTTCGAACTTAGTGCATTTAGGCAAATTTCTTAAAAAATCTTCTTCTCCAGATCCAGAAGGCAGAATCTTTTGATATTTGGTATGCAACATTGTGGGGTGGATCTGATTCAAGTTTGTTCAAATCGGCTTCCTAGATTCATATTTGGGCTCACTATAGAAGCTCGAATTTGAACTTAGTGCATTTCATGCAAATTTCTTAAAAAATCTTCTTCTCCAGATCCAGAAGGCAGAATCTTTTCATATTTGGTAAGCAACATTGTGGGGTGGATCTGATTCAAGTTTGTTCAAATCGGCCCCCTGGGTTTATATTTGGGCTCAGTATAGGAGCCCAAATTTGAACTTAGTGCATTTCAAGCAAATTTATTAAAAAATCTTCTTCTCCAGATCCAGCAGGCAGAATCTTTTGATATTTGGTATGCAATATTGTGGGGTGGATCTGATTCAAGTTTGTTCAAATCGGCTTCCTAGATTCATATTTGGGCTCACTATAGAAGCTCGAATTCGAACTTAGTGCATTTCAGGCAAATTTCTTAAAAAATCGTCTTCTCCAGATCCAGCAGGCAGAATCTTTTGATATTTGGTATGCAACATTGCGGGGTGGATCTGATTCAAGTTTGTTCAAATCAGCCACCTGGATTCATATTTGGGCTCACTATAGAAGCTCGAATTCAAACTTAGTGCATTTCGGGCAAATTTCTTCAAAAATCTTCTTCTCCAGATCCAGCAGGCAGAATCTTTTGATATTTGGTATGCAACATTGCGGGGTGGATCTGATTCAAGTTTGTTCAAATCGGCCCCCTGGATTCATATTTGGGCTTAATATAGAAGCCCGAATTTGCACTTAGTGCATTTCAGGCAAATTTCTTCAAAAATCTTCTTCTCCAGATCCAGCAGGCAGAATCTTTTGATATTTGGTATGCAACATTGCGGGGTGGATCTGATTCAAGTTTGTTCAAATCGGCCCCCTGGATTCATATTTGGGCTTAATATAGAAGCCCGAATTCGCACTTAGTGCATTTCGGGCAAATTTATTAAAAAATCTTCTTCTCCAGATCCAGCAGGCAGAATCTTTTGATATTTGGTATGCAACATTGTGGGGTGGATCTGATTCAAGTTTGTTCAAATCGGCTTCCTAGTTTCATATTTGGGCTCACTATAGAAGCTTGAATTCGAACTTAGTGCATTTCAGGCAAATTTCTTAAAAAATCTTCTTCTCCAGATCCAGCTTCAGAATCTTTTCATATTTGGTAAGCAACATTGTGGGGTGGATCTGATTCAAGTTTGTTCAAATCGGCCCCCTGGGTTTATATTTGGGCTCCGTATAGGAGCCCAAATTTTAACTTAGTGCGTTTCAGGCATATTTCTTAAAAAATCTTCTTCTCCAGATCCAGCAGGCAGAATCTTTTGATATTTGGTATGCAACATTGTAGGGTGGATCTGATTGTGATTCATGAACGTATTTATTTGTAAAGTTGATAGAATCTTAGACAAAATTTGCAGAAAAGATCTACTATAGAAGGGGTGGTATCCAGGGTGAACCGTTTACCCAAATCTAGCAGTACTAATGCATTATTCACACAAATCTTCGTTCAAATTTTATGACCCCTCATTGGAACACACGCATTCAGCTCATTCCAACAAAGGTCATATGCCATGTTTTCGAGACAAAGGAATAAAAATTTTAGTTATTCATGAAATTTTTAGGCAACTGTTGTCTGTTATTCACATTGCTTCATGAAATTTCAGTACTTTTAGAAGTTACCTCAGTAATCAAGGGTTAATTCCCCTTAATTAAATGTCGCCTCTAAAAAACAACCACTTAGCATATCTTACCTTTTTACCAGCATAACTGCCAAAACTTGTCAGCATTCTTCGCAAAAATCGCTATTCAAATTTTAATTTTTGTCTCTTAAACATACATGTACTTATCGCTTGTAAATACCCCATTGGAATGAGCTTTTTGAGCTCATTCCAATGAGAGGTCGCACACCATGCTTTTTGAGTCAAAAAAGCAATTTTTTTAGTTATTCCAGAATTTCGTACGTAAAACACAGCTTTATGACTTCACATTAAAATGAGCTCTCTAAGCTTGTTCCAATCAACATTCACGCACTATGTCTTTCACACAAAAAATAAAATTTTCCATTTATTCAGGAATTTTGTTTGCAAGAACACTCTTACCCCCCCCCCCCCCCCCCCCCCACAAACACACACACACAAACACACACACACACACACAAACACAGACACACACATCTAAAAGTTCGTCAGCAAAAAAACAGTTACTTCAATTTTTAAATGCATTATAGGAACAACTTGCCTAATCAAATTTAAATACTTTTGCATCATTCTGTATCTAGAACAAACCATTTACCATATCTTTACGCAAAATTCTCCAGCATCATTCACAAAAAAACACCATTATTTATATATTCACATTTCTGTCTCAAAAATATACCTGATCTTCCCATACCCCTATTGGAATAAGCTGTTTGAGCTTGTTCCAATGATGATAAAAAAAAATAAAATTTGTGAAAATTTTTGTTTTCTTGCATGCAAATATATACATGTAGCACATGGAAGATATCCACAGTTGGGGAGAGATGTCCAAGGCTATCTCTTCACATTCCTTGTTTGTGCTTCATGCTAAACCAGTTTGTCTGCAGAGATAAATTTGCTTTATTAAAAATCATTGGAGATTGGCCACACACCAATGATTTTAAATAAAACTAATTTTAGGTAACAAATGTTGAACTTCAAACAAAATCTATCACTCAACCAGTTAATGTTGATGAGGCATGACATGGTGAAGGTGACCTAAAATACTTCTTAGAGTCACTTTGTCAGGTGAGCGATTAAGGCCACGTGGGGCCTCTTGTTTGTTGTTGTTGTTGTTGTTGTCAAATTGTGTTAACTCTTAGAAGCCGGGAAATCAAAATGAATTTATTGAACATGACATACCGTGAAAAACTTACAGTAAGCAGGTGCTTTTGGTCAAGTGTCATAGGCAGACGACACTTGGCTGGAAGCACCTGCTCAGTGTTTAATTCTCCCCTAGCCGAACCGTCACAGCTAGATTACCTGCCGTATTGTGTCATAGGCATGAAAACTCTACTCCCGGCTTCTAAGAATTAAGAGCCGAGACCTATAGTTTGGCGACGGTCAGTGTACGTCCGGTCGGTGGGGGGGGGGGGGGGGGGGGGGGGGGGGGCTCCTCGAACTGTTGACGCATTAACTTGAACAAACGTTCTCCGATTTCACTGATATTTGCCATTCAGATTTTTTGCAATAATATCTCCAGCGAGTTCGAAAACTTGCCCCGTCCCGATTTATCGATACAGAGTTATGGGCCTTAATTTAATCACTTTTTACGAATTTTGAGTTCGTTAGCGCAAAAACTTGAACAAACTTTCTCCGATTTGACTAATATTTACCATACACATCTTTTGCAAGAATATCTCACCGGCTTGATTTTTTTGTTTCACAGCGGTGAGCCTTAATTAGTCGATTTTACGAAGTTTGAGCTCGTTAGCGTAATGACTTGAACAAACGTTCTTCGATTTGACAAATATTTGCCATTCAGTTCGTTTGCAATAATCTCTCAAGCAAGTTCGAAAACTGGCCCGGCCCGTTTTTTCGTTGCAGAATTATGAGGTTTAATTAGTAGATTTTTACGAATGTTTTAGCTCTTCAGAGCAAAACTTGAAGAAACGTCCTCAGATTTGACTAATATTTGCCAGTAGTATGTCTCGTATGTTTCACCTCACATTTGGGGGACCTCGGTGGGGGACCTCGGAAGTGACGTCATGTCACGTGACTTAATGGCGCCATGTTGTATTGTCGTGGTAACTCGCGTGAGCGGGCATGTTATTACGTCATCCCCATAGTGATACGTGGTTTGAGGGCGCATGCGCAGCGCGTGTTGTTAGGGTGATACGTGTTTCCGTCGTCCATTTTGTATACTGGAGGCCGCTATCTTGGTTGCTATGGTAGCACGTGGTTGCTATGTTACCCAATTTTTCTGAAGTAAGACGGGGTGTGTTCGGAGGGTGTGTTCCTTTGTAAAAGAGTAATTTCCCGATTCGTAGAATTACCAAATAAAACAGACAATCCCTCCAAATCACCAAAATCCACCCAACTTTTACTATTTCGAATTCTTTCAGAATTCTCTGCTTCTATCTATATATGCAATAGTTTTCCTCTACCTGGCCATGTTCCTTTGTTCTGGAGTATACTCTAGTAGCGTAGAAGAGCCTATCAACTGGAACAGCTTTGCTTATTATAACTATTTTTAGCTTTTCTGGTCTGTTCTTGTTAGTTCTGACCCTATTCCGAGTAGTCTTGTTGTTTCATTTATCTAGATTATAACCAACCAATCAGATTGCTTGATTTCCCATAATCTGTATGCAGAGTTATCTCCCCTTATTACAATGATTCTCGTCATCTCTATATCAAATGGCCATATCCTCAGGCACCCCAATTTCGGCACCCCTTTTTTGAAAAACATATGGCCTTCGGCACCCCTTTTTTCTGAAATGAGGCTAAGAGTCGTTCGAGGAGTCACTCGAACGAGCAATTGCCCGTTAGCTCATTTGCTCGATGGGATTCGAGTCATTCGAGCAGTATGTCGAGTCACTCGATCGTGCAATTACTCGATAGCTCATTTGACAAAAAAGGTATTCTCGAGAAGGCACCCCAATTTCGGCACCCCTTTTTGGAAAACATATGGCCTTCGGCACCCCTTTTTCTGAAATGAGGCTAAGAGTCGTTCGAGGAGTCACTCGAACGAGCAATTGCTCGATAGCTCATTTGCTCGATGGGATTCGAGTCATTC
Organism: Pictodentalium vernedei; assembly: GCA_031216915.1. Lineage (NCBI taxonomy): Eukaryota > Metazoa > Mollusca > Scaphopoda > Dentaliida > Dentaliidae > Pictodentalium > Pictodentalium vernedei. The sequence continues at coordinate 148,573,056 of CM062291.1, read as the reverse complement.
GAGTAGTATGCCGAGTCACTCGATCGAGCAATTACTCGATAGCTCATTTGACAAAAAGCGGATTCTCCAGAAAGCACCCCAATTTCGGCACCCCTTTTTTGAAAACATATGGCCTTCGGCACCCCTTTTTGTCGTATGAGGCCATGAGGGATATGTAAAAGCCCTCACTGAGACATTTTATACAGCGTTCTTTGTAAAATATCTATAAACAGGCTATATAAGAGATTCCGTAATTGAGATACCTATCCGACTCCGTAAAGATGGATGCCGTGTTTTTACAGTTTTTACATAAACACCCGATGGTATTCCCCTTCCCTCCTGAAAAACAAGAACGTTTGTTATATTTTAAAACTTTATTGACTTTTCCGTACACTGTTATATAATTCAATGTTTCTTTGATCTGTTATCAGAGATTCAGAGAATTCTGAAAGAATTCGAAATAGTAAAAGTTGGGTGGATTTTTGTGATTTGGAGGGATTCAATGTTTCTTTGATCTGTTATCAGAGATTCAGAGAATTCTGAAAGAATTCGAAATAGTAAAAGTTGGGTGGATTTTGGTGATTTGGAGGGATTGTCGGGTTTATTTGGGTAATTCTACGAATCGAGAAATTACTCTTCTACAAAGGAACACACCCTCCGAACATACCCCGTCTTATTGCAGAAAAATTGGGTAACATAGCAACCACGTGCTAACATAGAAACCAAGATGGCGGCCTCCAGTATACAAAATGGACGACGGAAACACGTATCACCCTAACAACATGCGCTGTGCATGCGCACTCACGCCACGTATCACTATGGGGATGACATCACAACATGGCCGCTCACGCGGGTTACCATGACAACACAACATGGCGCCACTAGGTCACGTGACATGACGTCACTTCCGAGGTCCCCCACCGAGGCCCCCCAAATGTGAGGTGAAACATACGAGACATACTACTTTTGCCATACAGAATTTTTGCAGTAATATTTCAAACGGGTTCGAAAACTGGCCTGTCCTGAATTTTCATTAAACAAGGGCCTTAATTAATTTTTACGAATTCTGAACTTAATTTTTACTTGAACGAAGGTTCCAGATTTGACAACCGGCTTCTGATAACCGGGTTATAGACAGGCAACACTCTCTGATTGCCACCACAACTCGTCGCCTGTATCTCTGATTCGCACCTCTTATTTGTTTTTGTTTTTTCTTTCTTTCTTTCTGTTTTTTTTTTTTTTTTTTTTTTTTTGAGGCGGGGGGGGGGGGGGGGGGTCGGGGGTATGTGTTTGTGTGTGTGGGTGTACATTTTCAGTTGTTTTCGAATTAAGATATTAACCCTCTCATAGTTTGGAATCGTATCCAATAAACTTGAAATTATTTAACTCTTTACCTAACATGAAAAGCAGATGGCACTTGCAAACAAAAAATAACTAATGTTTTTAATTTTTTGTCTCAAAAACATAGGTTATGACCCCTCATTGGAATGAGCTCGACGGGCTCGCTCCAACGAGGGGGTCATAACTTATGTTTTTGAGACAAAAATGAAAAAATAATTAAAATTAATTGGCAATTTTTGAGAATAGCGCCAGCCGGTTTTGCCCTTACGTTGGGTTAGAAATATTTTCTTGTGAATCACCAGGGAAAACAATGCTTTGAGATGTGGATTTCGTTTTATTTTAGTGACAATGATTCAAGTCTGTTCACGGAATGTTTCTCATGTTCGAATTCGAAGAGATTACATGATATATGCATAAAATTAAAGTGTATTGTGGATATTTTATCGCGTAGTTGTGCTTGCACAAACGGTTTTATGATCTCTTTTCAGAATTGTAATTTCCTTTGTCGGTCAGACAATTGATACTGGACTTAATTCATAGAGGATATCTACGCTGTTATAGTGAAAATCGGGTATTATCTCATGATTGTGGACCTGAAAATTTTATTTTTCACGAGCACTCGAACAGCGTAGATTTTCTTTTTGTTATATGCTACCTGACATTTCACTGCGCAATATTCAGCCTAATTCGACTGCAATCAGTTTCAAGACGACGTCATGCGCCGAAGCGTAACATCATTTAGGAAGCTGCTGAACAAATTCATCATGTGGACCTGAAAATATTATTTTTCACTTGTGCAAGCGCCCCTGAAAAATATAACTTACAGGTTCACACTCATGAGATAATTCAAGATACTGGCTAAAATTGAGTAGATTTTCTTTCTTTTTATATGCTACGAAGGGGTGGCACTAAAAAATTGCAAGACGTGACGTCCTATTTTTTTATTCAGCTCCTTTTTACACCCACCCACCCCTACGTGCAAATTTACTACTACCGTTCTCAGACACCCACCCCCACTCTCCAATTAAAATCCAAAATAAACTTATAAACTTAGTAGGCACAGCTGTCTTTATGGGGGTTCATAATGTTCTTAAACTGGTACCACCAATTTAAACCTCTGTGGGCTGCTGTGGGCCCCAATCTACAGATGACAAGCTGTTCATTATCAGGCTTGGCCAGAGCAGGTGTACATATACGGGAACAAATTTTCATTTGAATTGTTCTGTCAGTATTCTCAGGTGTCTGCTGCTTTCCTCTTCTATCCATACAAATTCTATTAATAAATAAATAACTTGGGTTGGATTTAGTGCATCAGAGAGAATTTTCCCAAAATATTGTCTGCACATGTTCTACATTTCGAACAAGATACCCACCCCTACTAAAGTGTGACATTTTCCCAGATTAAGCCAATATTCTCACATATAAAGCCTCCTGATGTATTTATGTTAAGAGTGTGATGTACAACATCATCTTTAAGGTTTGAAACACAAATGATGGTATATATTAGCTAATATATTGATATATTTTTTAAAAATTCAAAAAATTGCACAAGTTGGAAATGCACATTTTGGGCGCACTCAAGATCCCCACCCACGTCACGTCTTGCAAATTTTTGGTTCCCCTCCCCCCCCCCCCCCCTCCCCCCGTGCTACGAGAGAAATGCGTATGTTTCATATAGAATATACCCATAGTAGCTTTGGGTATATTTTATTTATACCATGATCGTCAGATTATTAAGAGTCGCTGTTATTTTTTCTCGATTTTACTGAACAGCGGCCGTCATACGTGCGAATCTGTTTTGGTTTACATGAGCAACGGTGGACGATACTTCCGCTGTCAATTTTATCGCTGAAACGAAGTAGAAAAATAAACGGGGCCCTTTTCATTTTAATAACACAATACCTTAGTATTTCGAGTTATGGATACTTTATTAACACGAGACAATGCATAGTTGTTAATTTTTTTTAGCTCAACTTGACATAGTCAAGATAAGCTATTGCCATCACGCGTGCGGAAGTCTGTTAGTCTGTGAGTCTGTGACATCTGTTCACAGTTTCCTTTAGCACGGGCTACACCCCGCAGTTTTTGTCTGATCGTCACGAAATTTCATATGCAGGTTTGGGGTCATGTCTAAATGAGAACGTCCCCCTTTTGGTCGCGATCGGGCAACCGGTATGAAGGGATTTCATTGTAACTTCGCAGGATCACTCCAGATGATGCCCAGATGAGATTGTCCCCTTTGGTTGCGATCATTCAACTATGATGGCTGCCCGAGCCCGAAGCCCGAAAACCTTAAGCACAGTCTACAGGTCATATTTATGAAGGAATTTCATTGTAACTTGGTAGGTTGACTTCATATAATGTCTAGATGAGAATGTCCCCTTTTGGACATGATTGGGCAACTTTGACGGCTAAAGGTGCCCGAAGCCCGAAAACCTTTTGCACAGTCTAGAGGTCATATTTATGAAGGGATTTCATTGTAACTTTGTAGGATGACTCCAAATAATGTCTAGACGAGAACATCCCATTTTGGCCATGATCATTCAGCCTTGATGGGTGCCCGAGCCCAAAAACCTTTAGCATAGGCAAAAGGTTATATTTATAGAAGGATTTCATTGTAACCTGTAAGGTTGACTCCATATAATGCCAAGATGATGACATCCCCTTTTGGTCGTGATTGGTCAGCTGTGATGGCTACAGGTGCCCGAAGCCCGAAAACCTTTAGCACAGTCTACAGGTCATATTTATGAAGGGATTTCATTGTAACTTCGCAGGATCACTCCAGATGATGCCCAGATGAGATTGTCCCCTTTGGTTGCGATCATTCAACCATGATGGCTGCCCGAGCCCGAAGCCCGAAAACCTTAAGCACAGTCTACAGGTCATATTTATGAAGGGATTTCATTGTAACTTGGTAGTTTGACTTCATATAATGTCTAGATGAGAACGTCCCCTTTTGGACATGATTGGGCAACTTTGACGGCTAAAGGTGCCCGAAGCCCGAAAACCTTTTGCACTGTCTACAGGTCATATTTATGAAAGGATTTCATTGTAACTTGGTAGGATGACTCCAAACAATGTCTAGATGAGAAACGTCCCATTTTGGCCGTGATCATTCAGCCTTGATTGGTGCCCGAGCCCAAAAACCTTTAGCATAGCTAAAAGGTTATATTTATAGAAGGATTTCATTGTAACCTGTTAGGTTGACTCCATATAATGCCTAGATGATGACATCCCCTTTTGGTCGTGATTGGTCAACTGTGATGGCTACAGGTGCCCGAAGCCCAAAAACCTTGAGCACAGTCTACAGGTCATATTTATGAAGGGATTTCATTGTAACTTCGCAAGATCACTCCAGATGATGCCCAGATGAGATTGTCCCTTTGGTTGCGATCATTCAACCATGATGGCTGCCCGAGCCCGAAGCCCGAAAACCTTAAGCACAGTCTACAGGTCATATTTATGAAGGAATTTCATTGTAACTTGGTAGGTTGACTTCATATAATGTCTAGATGAGAACGTCCCCTTTTGGACATGATTGGGCAACTTTGACGGCTAAAGGTGCCCGAAGCCCGAAAACCTTTTGCACTGTCTACAGGTCATATTTATGAAGGGATTTCATTGTAACTTGGTAGGATGACTCCAAATAATGTCTAGATGAGAACGTCCCATTTTGGCCGTGATCATTCAGCCTTGATGGGTGCCCGAGCCCAAAAACCTTTAGCATAGGCAAAAGGTTATATGTATAGAAGGATTTCATTGTAACCTGGTAGGTTGACTCCATATAATGCCTAGATGATGACATCCCCTTTTGGTCGTAATTGGTCAGCTGTGATGGCTACAGGTGCCCGAAGCCCGAAAACCTTGATTATAGTCTACAGGTCCTATTTATGAAGGGATTTCATTGTAACTTCGCAGGATCACTCCAGATGATGCCCAGATGAGATTGTCCCCTTTGGTTGCGATCATTCAACCATGATGGCTGCCCGAAGCCCGAAAACCTTTAGCACAGTCTACAGGTCATATTTATGAAGGGATTTCATTGTAACTTGGTAGGTTGACTTCATATAATGTCTAGATGAGAACGTCCCCTTTTGGACACGATTGGCAACTGTGACGGCTTCAGGGGCCCAAAGCCCGAAAACCTTTAGAACAGTCTACAGGTCATAATTATGAAGGGATTTCATTGTAGCTTGGTAGGATGACTCCAAATACTGTCCAGATGAGAATGTCCCCTTTTGGTTGCGATCATTCAACCATGATGGCTGCCAGAGCCCAAAGCCCCAAAACCTTTAGCACAGTCTGCAGGTCATATTTATTAAGGGATTTCATTGTAACTTGGTAGATTGACTTCATATAATGTCTAGATGAGAACGTCCCCTTTGGACGCAATTGGGAAACTGGCGGCTACAGGGGCCCGAAGCCTGAAAACCTTTAGCACAGTCTACAGGCCATATTTATGAGGGGATTTTAATGTAACTTGATAGGATGACTCGTTTTGGAATAATTTCACTGTAACTTGGTAACTTTTGTTGAAAAACGTTAACTGTGAGGGCCACATACATTAACTGTGAGGTCATATTAACCCACCCCTCAGCTCTTTAGTACAGTGTACACCTCATATTATTTTTATCATAAACATAGCACATAGGGAACAGAAATGAACATATTCCCAATTATCACAATTCTTGTCTTATTTCATAATCCTTTCATAAATATTGAACACTATCCTTTTCATCAAACACAACACACAAGTTAAGCTACAGTGTCATTGACACTTTCATTTGGTGTCTTATGGGTAAACTCATTTAAAAACGTAATAAATAATTGCTACTTTCATTTCACTCTTCGCGAAGCGACGTGCGATAAAGTTAGACAAGTTCGCATTCAGGTCGACGTCACCAAATGTCCGCTTGTATGTAGTTCCACTGCAGGTGTAAATTTTAACTACTGAATCCCATTGCTGGCATGTTCACCACGGTTGTGTGTAAAGCTAAAATTTGTGTCATCGGCTTTCCATATATTGTAGAATAGGTAACCGTGGTATATAAAAAAAACAAATAATAAAGATCAGCTGATCGTTCATTCAAGGCGATGTATTGCGGCGAAGCGTGACGACATTTAGGAAGCTACTGGGGAATATTTCTCGATATCTAATGAGTCGATAGATATCAAGATATATCTGTTAGATAATCTGCGATAATTCACAGGTTAGCATATAATAAATAGAATTATTAGTCATTGCACAAAAAGGGAAGTAGATCATAAAGTAACGAAAGATTCACCAAATAAATCCGGACTTTATCCGTACAGAAAAATATTTACAAATCTTCAGACTCACAAAGGGGACTACAGAACTGTCTGAACAGACTAGAAGCGTATAGAAAGCAAAACAACTTGTTAATAAACATAGACAAGACGAAATATTTTATTTTTAATAAGGAATATCCCAAAATTTTCAAATTTGGTAAAGAACTGGAGTGTATCTCAAAATACACATACATAGGGTTAACCCTTTCAGAAAATGGCGCCCTCAAACATGCACAGTCTGAACTTAGTCTTAAGGGGCTCAAGACTCTGCACAGTTTACACAGCTGGTTCAAAAAGAAATGCTCACCAACCGTGGTTGTCTTTTCTAAGCTGTTTGATAAACTTATTAAGCCTATATTATTATTATACGCCAGTGAAATATGGTCGACGGAGCTGAATATGAGGAACAGAGATACTGCACCGAGTGAAAGGGCTCATATCAAGTTCTGCAAACTGATCTTAAATGTAGGTAAACATTCCTCCAACCATGCGGTACGCGCGGACCTAGGCCGGTATCCAATAACATTAGATGCTTTAGTACGATTCGCAAATTATAATGGTAAATTGCTTACTACTTCCCCGGGTACCATTCTAAACGATGCTTTTGTGGAAGCTAAGAAATGTAAACTCCCTGACTCAATAAGTGAAAAACTTAAAGGACTTGAATTTAACAGTTTGAATAAAACTAAAATTTCCAAAAGTAAAATTAAACTTCTAAAGTCCAAACTTGAATCGCACTATATTAAATTATTTAAAGAAGATATACACAATGATAATAAGAGAATAGGAAAAAACAAACTTAGGACTTATCGACTATTCAAAGTAGATTATCAAAATGGAACCGTATCTCATTCACACTTCTTCCATTGAAGCTAGAAACAATTTTACGCGATTACTCATCAGCAACCATAAACTGTGGATCGAACGTGAGGGTGGGGGGGGGGGGGGGGGGATTTACAACCTCCTCGTCCTATCGAGCACAAAATATGCGAAGCTTGTACAATGGGGGAGGTGGAATCGGAATGGCATTTCGTAATGGAATGTCCGCTTTATGCACCATTGAGAGAAAAATTATTTCGCGCAATTTCTGACGAAAAAAATGACTTTCCTCTAATTAGTGGATATAATGGATAAATTTAAAGTTATAATGACTAATGATAATCCAGTGCTATGCAATGTTATTGGTAACATGGTCCAGCTCTTCCTTCACAAGAGGGACTTATCTGTAATATGATTTATGTATGTCATATGAATTAGTGTGTTTTTTTTTTATTCTGTTTATATTGATTCCGTGTGTAGCAATCTGCCTTTATTCTCGTGTATTTGCTGAATAAATCTCATCTTATCTATAATACTCAAATAAGCCGCTAACCCTTCTTGAGCCCTGATGGTGTCTTCCATGTCAGTTCCTCACTTATCTATTTTTCGAGAGAATAATGCATATAGTTCATCCAACGATACAAACAATGTTTGTGCAATTAAAGGAAAAAACAGCTTGATAGAAAGAGTAACGTCATTTATTTTTCTTCTTTGAAGTGATGTATAGAGGAACGGCTGTCACATTTTCAAACGATGAGGGAAAATATTGTCAAATGCCCCCTTAAGCATTCTTTTATAGCTCCCAGGAGAAGTTGAGAGTGTAAAAATCTGGCGTCTTTTCAAAAAGTTCAATTTATTCCAGAATTTCGCGTGACTACCACAACAGAGATATCAACATTTTCTGCATTCAAATTTTATTCTTTCCGTCAGTTTTATCCCAAACACATGGCTTATCACCCCTCATGGAACGAGCTCGTTGAGCTCGTTCCAATGTGGAGGTCGAAAGCTGAGTTTTGAGTCAAAAAATGAAACGTCTCACCTGTTGAATAATTTTTTTTTTTTTTGCCTACTTTTGTCCTCTGAATGCGTTGGGTAAAGAGGGACTACACAACTTTACATTTGGTTTTCAGGACATGTGCAACTCAAAGAGAGCATTCGTTGGTATCGGAATCATCACCCTTCTTGGCTTCATCATAAACATTCCTCATTTCATGACGTTCGAACCAGTTTCCAACAAAACATCCACGGAAGATGCTTTCGTCAAATCTGATTTCGGACAAGGACAAGGAAGTAAGATGTACGAGTTCTGGGTTCATTGCATGTTTCTGGTCCTTGTACCATGGATTACTATCCTTATTTTGAATATCCTCATCATCAGAAAGGTAATTAGTACCGGAAAGCAGGTAGCAGGCGCCAAGTCGGATGATGCGCAAGCAAAACAGATAAAGTCGGAGAGGCAGCTGACAATTACCTTGCTGACGGTTACGTTTGCCTTCTTGATTCTCATCGCCATGCAATGTATTGTTCAGTGCTTTGCGATGTTACGACCAGGATATGTGAGTATCTTAATCGTTTACTTATATAAATTTCACACAATAGAGGAGATCAGCATTCTCCATGTGGACAAGTCAGAAAATGAGCAGACTGCCATCTGCAAAATGAGGTTCCCAGAGGGCAAATGTAGTGATTCTACTCTGCACAGCAGGGAAGCATCACTAAATTTACCCTCTGTGAACCTCAATCTGAATTAGGGTCTTGGAGCTAAACATAAAGAGGTACCCAGAGGATAAATGTTAGATTGCTTATTTTCAGGCCTTCGTGTGGAGGAATGTTCGGGTCTCGGGTGAATTTTATTACGGGACACTGGTCTTTTAACAATCTCTCGCTGATGGTGTCGAGCATGATCATAGCACGTTTAGCATCAAAGTAAGGAGCGAGGGGGGGGGGGGGGGGATTGGCGGGGGTTATCGGAGCTAAGGATCCCAACAATGATTCTGAGAAGTATATGGAATAGCAGCAACACTCAGCACATTTTGAATGTGTATTTGGGTACTGGGTACGGTTACTAAAATTTAAATAGTGGAAAGCGGGGGATTGGGATGGATGCGGAGAACAAACAATAGATGAATACACTGATGCGTAAGGGATGGGAAAAACGTTTGTAGTCTCTCCAAGATGGTTCTGCTGTTTCAAAACGTTTATCACATTACTTTTGAAAATAAGCCTCCCAGGGCGATGAAGTCAGAGACAGGCAATATACCGAAAAACGAACATATACCGATATCATGGGATACTGAAAAACCGAACTGAACCAACCACTGAATACCGAAACCATCTGTCTTTTTCATATTTTCTCACATTCGCTATTTATAAGACCTTGCGTGAGGCTTGATGGTAGTTGAAGTGATCATTGTTATCAAAGAAGTGGCCGATTTTCTTTTCAGTTGTATTAACCCTTGAGGGTTTGGGCATTTATCATGAATCCCCATAACATGTACATGTCCAGTAGCTTAGCAATGATTTCTAATCAAGACTTGGCTGCCTGTTAAAGCAGCCAAGACTTGTCTAGAAATCACTACCCAGGTGATTTGTCTATTGTCAGCAGGAACTAATGATTATGCTGGCACATGCTCTGAGATGGAAAAAGCCTACAATAGGCCTTTAACCCTTTACCCAACAAATCGCCCGCGTCCACCCGCGTAATATGCAAATTCAGCAGTTGAAAAAATATTATTTTTCAAAAAATTTCAACAAAACCATATCATGTGACCCCTCGTGGGAACGAGCTCGTTCCAACGAGGGGCCACATGATATGGTTTTGTTGAAAAAATTTGAAAAAAATTAAAAAATTATATTTAAAATATTAAATTTTGATATCGTCTGCGTTGGGTAAAGGGTTAAAGGTTAAGGTGTGTTCTGAATAAGTCATAACATTATTGTAGATATGATTTCTGGTTACAAAAAAATGCCAACGTTGAGCTCATTGACAATGGCATTTCTGGCGCTGTGGTAGAATGCTACAAGAGCAACTTATTCTGTATTTCCTGGTGTGAATTCCCCTTTGGTACTATCAGAAAATCTCAGTCAAGTCAGACTCCGAATACTGAGCCGATACCGCGGCGTACACCCATAAAAGTACCGAAATTGGTACCGAACTTAAAATTCTAATACCGCCCATCTCTATTTCAGAGCCCTTATTCCAGGGAGGATCCAACATAGTAACTTTCCGTCCGCCAAATGTCTTCGTTTTAACTCCCGCAAAAGACCTCCACGACACCAATAACCACATTATCAAATGCAAAACAGGTTTGATTTGAGTTTTGATAAGAGACGGAATGCAGATGGTGCAAAATCAGGAAGAGGGAGTATTTCAAAGCCACATTCTGCATTCTGCTGTTGCATCAACAGCCTCTTATAAGGTCGCTCATTGTCTTTGAGCAGAAGCATGCCTGCTCTAAGTTTTTCACGTCGTTTTCTGTGATAGTTTCTCTCAGCTGGCGTCATGATGTGGCACAATGATGTCCATTTGGGGTACGATGTTTATTCAGATAGCCAATCATGATTACATGATCCAGGACACCGAAACCACCTTGGTAATCCTGTCAAATTCTCAAATTTCCTTTGTTGGAGTTAACCAGCGTCAACACTCTACAGACTCATCTTGCAGAGGAATCGAAAATGAGGACTGCTACAGAGAGGGAATTGCTATGCTTTAGCGTCAATGGAATGAATGGGTGCATTGAAGTTCGGGGAGATTATATTGCAAAGTAATGTGAAAAGCATTTTAAAAAGAAGGATAGAAAGACCATGTATGGAAGGCCACGAACACCTTCGTATGGAACACCTGACTCGTTTTCCCCGTCAGAAATTAACCGTGTGAACAAATCAGTAAAACAAAAAATTACCTGATAGTACGTGTAAATGGGTTAATCAATAGGGCACGAGTGTCAGCGCGGAAGGATAAAGCAAGAGGCCCGAAAGACAAGTGCCATATCGATTAACCCATCCACACGCGCGTGTCGTTCTGTTTTACTATACGCCTTCTCGTCTATAAAAATAATTATTAGGACACTCAGCAATTCATTTGACAACTATCAACAAAAAGAACACATTTTCTAACCAATCAAATTTGTGTACTCACGTTCTTCTTCTTCTTCTGGATATTCATTATCCCATTCATATATCGGCTCTATTTCTGCCTCGTTCGCTATTTTCGTACACATTAAACTCGTCATATCCTTCAGTCTTAAACATTTTATTTAACTTATTTCGCAATCGGTTCAGTTTCCGGTAATCAATCGTCTGCTCAACGATTTTCGTTCGGTACATGTGTGCGGAACGGATTTTCATTTTCCTCATGGTTTGGTGTTGCTGTGGATGGGGATTTCATAGAACAGGTATTTAATAAATATCATATCAGGGTTTCCAGCAGATTGTTTCAAAACGACAACCAGAATTAATTTAACTCTCAAAGTTAAATTTCTAGTTGTATTATGAGAAAAATGTGTAGCTTGAAGTTTTGATATTTCTACATCAGTGTGTAGAGGGTTAAACCTCTTAGAAGAGGAACAATGTAGTTCTAGCCAGTGCCGTGTTAATAATCTCTGGGTCCCTTAAGCGCTAACACTCTTTCTCATTAGCTCTTTACCAAAAGAAATGGCAAAAACGCCCAGGGCTATTCAAAGTAGCCTTTTGTCTCGTTTAAATCGTAGCTGATACCATCTCATTCAAACGAGCTGAGTGTGTGTGAGGAAAAATGAAGAATATACCCATACTAGCTTGGTGTACCAAAATGTTCATCACGAGAGGTGAACATTTGATACACCAGGCTACTTGGGGTATATTTTATTTATACCATGATCGTAACATTATTAAGAGTCGCTATCATTTTTAGCTCAACTTTGGCGAAGCCAAATTTGAGCTTATGCCATGGCCAGTCGTCCGTCTGTCCGTCAACAATTCAATACCGCTCGGGCTAAAGGCCGTATTTATGAACCGATCTTTACGAAACTTCTTGGGTACCTTTGTTATGACCGTGGGACGAGAACGAGTGTTTTTGGGTCCGGTCCGAAATTCAAGATGGCTCCCAGCCGCCAATTTGTACCGACGATGCAGAAATCTGTTTTTTGCACAGAACTTCATTTGAATAATTTTTTGTATGAATGTTTAGTACCATGGGATACATCACATATAATACGGGTTTTTTTCTCGTACGTAAATTATGCAAATTAGACTAACTTTGATGTATTTAGTGTTACTTTCAGCACTGTCAGTGCAAATGCCAATACGGCTCGGGCTAGAGGCCGCATTTATGAACCGATCTTCACGAAACTTCTTGGATACCTTTGGTATCACTGTGGGACGAGAACGAGTGTTTTTGAGTGCGGTCCGAAATTCAAGATGGCCACTGGCAGCCATTTTGTTCAAAATTAGGGGCAATCAGATTTTTGCGCAGAACTTCCACACGAAAGCTCTGATTTGAATATTTTTTTGTGTGAATGTTTAGTACCATGGGATGCATCACATATAATACGGGTTTTTTCTCATGCAGAAATTATGCAAATTAGATGAACTTTTAATTTTCCAGTGCTACTTACACACAGTAAGTACACATGTCAATACGGCTCGGGCTAGAGGCTGTATTTATCAACCAATCTTCACGAAACTTCTTGGGTACCTCTGCTATCACCTTGGAACGAGAACGAGTGTTTCTGAGTGCGGTCCAAAATTCAAGGTGGCTGCCAGTGGCCATTTTGTACCGAAACTAGGTCTAATCAGTTTTTTGTGCACAACTTCTATACGTCTCAGGCTAGAGGCCGTATTTATGAACCGATCTTTACGAAACGTCTTGAGTACTTTTGTTATCACCGTGGGATGAGAGCGAGTGTGGTCCAATATTCAACATGGCCACCAGCAGCCATTTTATACCAAAATTAGTGCAATCAGTCTTTTGTACAGAACTTCTGTATGAAAGTTCTGATTTGAATAAATTTTTGTATGAATGTTTAGTAAAATGGAATACATCACATACAGTACAGGTTTTTTTCTCGTGCAGAAATTATGCAAATTAGATGAATTTTGATTTATTTAGTGCTACTTATACACTGTAAGTGCACATGTCACACATAGCTCGGGCTAGAGGCTGTATTTATCAATCGATCTTCACGAAACTTCTTGGGTACCTTTGTTATCACCTTGGGACGAGAACGAGTGTTTCTGAGTGCGGTCCAAAATTCAAGATGGCTGCCAGTGGCCATTTTGTACCGAAATTAGGTCCAATCAGTTTTTTGTCACAACTTCTATACAGCTCGTATTTATGAACTGATCTTCACGAAACTTCTTGGGTACCTTTGTTTTCACCTTGGGACAGGAATGAGTGTGTTTTGGGGTGCCTTTGTTATCACTGTGTTATGAGAACAAATATTTTGGGGTTCAGTCAGACCCACTCTGGGACTCAAAGATTTCTTTTCTAGTTTAGCATCTGACTGTCACCCACCTTTACAATACTTTACCTATATGTTTGTTACAGGCTACGGTCAGTATTTATATACTTAATACTTTATATGTACCTTTGTTATCAGGTCATTACCTAGATGTTTGTCATTGCTGTGTCACATACTATACATGTACATGTCTTGACAAGTTGAGCTACAGTGTCATTGACACTTTCATTTCTCGATTTTACTGAACAGCAGACGTACATACGTGCGAATCTGGTTTTTTTTTTACACTTTCATCGATGGGCGGTACATCTGCTGTCATTGTTATCGCCGAAACGAAATGGAAAAAGAAACTGAGCCATTATTAAGAGTCGCTATCATTTTTTCTCAATTTTACTGAACAGCAGATGTACATACGTGCGAATCTGTTATTTTTTACACTTGAATCGATGGGCGGTACTTCTGCTGTCAGTGCTATCGCCGAAACGAAATGGAAAAAGAAACTGAGCCTTTTTCGTTTTAATAACATAATAACATACTATTTCGAATTTTGGATGCTTTATTAACATGAGAGAATGTATGTTTGCTAATTTTTGGCATATTATGGGGTAAACCCATTTAAAAAAGTAATAAATAATTGCCACTCTCATTTCACTCTTCGCGCGGCGTCGTGCGATAAATTTAGACAAGTTTGCATTCAGGTCGACGTCACCAAAGGTTAACTGGGATGTAGTTCCACTGTAGGTTTAAATTTTAACAATTCAAATCCCATTGCTGGCGTGTTCACCACGGTTTGTGTATAAAGCTAAAATTTATATCATAGTTTTTGTATATATTTAGTGAATAGGTAATCATGGTATAAATATATAATAAATAGACACTAGGGGTGGTAATCAGATTTAAACCACGAGTAGAATAAAGGGGGGGGGGGGGGTGCTCTGCTCCAGTACCTATTTGTTTTATTTATACCATGCTCTTAATAAATAATGGATATTGTCACTTAAAATGGAGAAAAATCTATGTTTTCGATAAGCAGACGAGCGAACACATGGGTTTGTTTTGTTTACATCTGCGCCGGTGGGCAGTACTTCCAGCTGAACGTGAATGCTTGATTAACAGCTAGATACATCGTCAGAGTTGATTGAATTTACCTGGGTTTTTCAGTCAGATTATTATTAACCCTTTATCCAACGTAACAACCAAAACCGGCCAGCGCTATTCTCAAAAATCGCCAATTAATTTTCATTATTTTTTTCATTTTGTATCTCAAAAACATAGGTTATGACCCCTCGTTGGAACGAGCTCGTCGAGCTCGTTCCAATGAGGGGTCATAACCTATGTTTTTGAGATAAAAAATGAAAAAAATTAGTTGTTCAAAAAACTTTTTGTAAGTGTCGTCTTCTTTTCATGTTAGGTAAAGGGTTAACAATTCTTAAAATTTATTTTAGATATTTAATTGTAGATAGTTTCAGCTTAATAAGTCATTGCACGTAGTAGATAGTACCGCAAAACAAGTGTGAATGTATCGAAATCAGCAAACTAGCTTCATGTCAAAGGTCAAGGTGGATGCAGTCCCTACTATAGGTATAAATTTTTGTAATGGAATTCCAATTGAAAACGTGTGAACCGCTGTAGAGACTTTACACCGGTAGTGAGGTTAAGAGCTAAAATTTGACATGCGGAAGTTTCACAGGAAGTTACGCGGGTGAGCATGGTATTAATGTGCGTTATGCTTTGGAGAAAAACTATCTACAATTTCAAAGCTCAGTCTTAATGATTATTCTTTGAACTCCAAAATTAAAAATTGGCGTAAATAATATTGACTTATCGAAAGTATTGGCCCCAATCTACATGCACGCAATGATGCGTTCCGAAATCATGTAGTAGGGGAGATGTCCCGCGTCGGCCATCGCGTCGGAACGGGCGTTTAACGCGTGTCGATGGCCAACGCGGGACGCACCGTTAGAAGAGAGTGTCCTCCCCTCGCAATAGTAGAGGGATCTGGGGTCTTCCTGCTTGAAAATTTAGATAATTTAGTATTCACAGCTCTTCAAAAAAAACGACTATTGTTATCTGTACTGGATTGTGAGCCACACACAGCTAAATGCGTTAAGTGTGACGAGCAAGATGTTTGAGTTCTTTCTGTGCTAAATATTCATGAAGAACGGGCCTTTTCGAGTCTTAAAATTGAAGGGGAACGGGTTCCTTCTCAGAAAAAGTGGGGAACGGTGTTCTCGCCGAAAAGCATCACTGCACAGGACCAAGTCCCACATGGTTTTCGGTTTCATGTGCACGTGCTCGCTGTTCAAAGAAAGTAATCCGTCTAGTTCTCATAAATGGATGTTGTTCCGCTTACTGTTTCTCACTTAAAGTCTAATATATAAATATAACTTTCATTTCAGGTTGACTTAGATGCTGTTGATGAGGGATACTCATTTGCCAAGCTTGGCGTCGTCATAAACGCATCTGCTAACTTCTTTTTGTATTGCTTATCTGGCCATCGATTCAGGAAGGAACTGCGCGCCATGTTCGGTTGTAGTATGTCGAGATGGAACAGAGGAGGCTTCAGAAGACTAACTACAACGACGACATCATCTTCATTGAACTCTACTTCAGACGCGTGTTAATACTCCCGGATGTTTTTTGCCAACCCGTTTTAAAACGTGCGTAAACACTGTAGTATCAGAAACGCTATTGTTTCCGGGAAAAGTGATACGATACCCAAACATGTTTACTGTTGAAAACGCGGTATCTTCCCACAAACAGTTATAGTGTCACTATGTGCACCCGAAAAGCTTCAACCCCTACCTGACACATTGACGAAACAAATTAGTGTCATGCACAGAAATTCAGAGGCATCAGCCTAGAAGCGGTTCGCCAGATCCGGTGGTTACCGGACTAACATTCTTGGAATGTATATATTTACCTGACTCTTACACGAAAAGCTTCGTAAACATTCATCTGACTTTCCGGTAATGATAATGCGGAGAATTTCGCCGTACGGTAATTGTCCGAAAAATAATCGGGAGTAAGATGGCGGTCACACCATCGCATACGATTTTCTAGTCCGTCTATCGGTATTTCTCTGCGATTGCATGGTCACACTATATGAAATATAATGAAAATGGGATCAAGTCATGGTTGAACCCCTGTATATTTGGGAGGGGTGGGGGGGGGGTGCATTTTGCTATGGCTTTATAAAATTATCTTAATTTTCAATAAAAAAGTTGAATGAAAAATCAAAATATTGGGGGCGGCAGTGACGCAAGCGTTAAACCACTCAACAAAATGATATTCATAAGTTCATTACCGTACTGTGGAAATATAAGACACGAGTAACAAAGATGCACACCTACCTTCTACATAGCCCATTCGGGAATGAAAAAAATGACGTAGTACATGCATAAGTATATGTTCTTTGATACTTTGATTTGACCTTGACCTTCAAAATATGGACAAAATCGTATACGATTGGATTCGGTCCGTCAACAAATGGAGCATGTTCAATTTATTCGGTCGGACAGAAGCTACATATACGAAAATTTTATCGTACACGTTGGTGTGACCACCCCAACGAAAACTGTAGTTTTCATTTCAATCCGATGACGCATACGACTGTCCTATCAAAAATCGGATGCTTCACGTTGACGTATGATGGTGTTACCATCACCTAAGTAGTTACGGGATGTCGGATGCTGTCGTCTTATATATGATTATTCGGTGGAAATATTGACACTGTCGTGCTTAACTTGTATTAAGCCATGGGTTAAAGCTTCTTCTCTTTTTTTTGCTGAGAACTACACAAACGGATTGTGCTATTTTCGCAAAGATGTGATAAATTGTGACAATGGGCAAGTTGAATACTGTAAAATTCTCCACCTTTGTTAATGTTTTGTCAAATAATAATTTTGTTAAGTGAGTATGTGATCTGTAAAGTAGATATCTCATTGCGCTGTTTTAACAATCTTCAATTCTCCATACGTACTTTTAATATGAACCAGGAAGCCAAAATAAATTCTGACAGTTTGTGAAATAGTAAATAACCCAAAGAAGGGCGCCTACGTTTCGAAGGAAAGTTATAGTTTTCTGTTGTGACTGGCAATTTTTGCAGCGTGACACGCAGATTAGAGATGGAACGATGTTTCAATCTGTATACACCGTCAGATTTTTCTTCGCTGACCGTATGACTCATTGGACAGCTGCATCTTCTACCCCAACTGTGTCCAGTGTTTGTAGAAACCCCACGCCTATGACTAGTTTTTGTAAACTAAACTCATGCAATGTCGATGTGATTGTGCTCGATATAAATGTACATCATTCATATTTTGTAACCGCCTGAAGCTTGTTTGCATAATTTTTCATTGTAGCTGAAAAAAACGGACTGTCAAAGCACTGACGATGCAGTGGGGAAAAGTAGACAGGGAGATTCAGAAGTAATTTAATCCAACAGCCCTTAGGGTTGCAGGATTAAATTATTATTGAACCTACATCAAAATGCAGAATATTGTATTTGCTGAATGTATTTTTCATTGCAGCTGAAAAATTGGTTGACAAGTAGTCTGGGAGATTCAGCGGTAATTTAATCTCACAGCCATTCAGGGCTGTGGAATTAAACTTTTACTGAACCTTCCTAAAGATGCAAATAGATCTTGCCGTTATTGTATTTGTTCACTCGCATACTTTAGTCTCAAATGCGTTCATACGAGTTAACCCTTTACCTAACGTAACGGACAAAACCGGCCAGCGCTATTCTAAAAAATCGCCGATTAATTTTCATTAAATTTTCATTTTTTGTCTCTAAAACATAGGTTATGGCCCCTCATTGGAACGAGCTCGTCGAGCTCGTTCCAATGAGGGGTCATAACCTATGTTTTTGAGACAAAAAATGAAAATAATAGTTATTCAAGAATTAATTTTTTTTTGCAAATGTCGTCTGCTTTTCATGTTAGGTAAAGGGTTAACCAAACGTATTATGTAGATGTAAATAACAATTGTATTTTCTTGTGTTTTTAGTTTAAAATTTTTCATTTACTCTATATTTTGGCTTCACTGGATTTTACAATTTACTCGAAATATTTATGTTGCTCACTTTAACCTTTCCACGCAATTTCGATTGGATATGGTGGCTTTGAAGGGGACAAAAGATCGTGGGGGGGGGGGGGGGGGGGGCGTTGTTAGCGTGGTTAGCCTTCTAATACCACCCGATTATTTGTTGCATTTATAAAAATAATAATCAGATCTCGCTATCTCCACAAGAAAGGGATTGGTATTTGTTAAAGTAGCCATCGATGAGGTTCATTGCTGTTCTTAGAAACGTCCAAATCTCTGAAGCTTTAAAATGTGTGTTTCAACTCCAGAACCGTGAAATTTAGGCCTGGGCTTTGTAAGTCCCTGATAGTTAACTGACATGGAGTGCTAGATTCAATTTTGATAGTCAGTATCAGTTCACATAGTTTTGTCTTGTAACATTTTATTGGAGAACACCAACAGGCAACTGTCCAATAAATTTAATCAAGACAAATCCACGTGTAAATAAATATTTCGCTTCAAGTGGAATATGAAGCAGATCCAAATAGCCTTTTATAGAGGCACCAGCAGTGTCAAATGGATCTCAAATTTAAGGTTGCTACTTCCCTTATTAGTTATGATGCTGCACAGTCTTCTACCGTGCGGTATTTACTCGACATTTCTCAATAACATGTGCGTCTATGATGAATGTAGCTCGTCGCCAATGTTGTGAAAGTGATGCCTAATGTGACGGAACTTGTCTTGAGTTAATCTAATCTGCTATAAAAAAAATGACCCAAAATGTTTGGACAGGTCTGTGTTCCATGTGATCATGTGAGTAATATTTTGAAGAAAAAACTGGACAAGTTTCTAGTGAGTGTTATATTTGGAAGCATTATCTGACAGCATGTGTTCATTCGTATCAAACGCCCACGTTTATTTCTTATTAATAAATAAAGAACATTTATGTCTCCAGTGAAATTGGTATTAATAATCATTTACCAGTTTCCCAAGTCTTACTCAATACTGAATGGAAGTGGAGAGTCGATTACCATTAGATAACTTGTGGGGTGGAGATTCCACGCCCGAAATAACCTTTCAAGTCCACGAAAAAGCATGAGTATAAGCGAAGTTTCAGCTCTGGGTTATACCTTGATGTCCATTAACAGAAATTTTTCTTATGATTATAGTGTTTCGGAGTCTCGGTTATTTTGATGGAATCTCCATTCTGTGGGTGATGTTATGCTAATACACTCACGCAATCATACACTGGTCTTTTGGGGACATAGTCTTGAAAAGAGTATAAAAAACCCTTGAAACTGACTTGAAGGAAGCCTTGAAATTCTTTCAATTAACCTTACCTCTTCGAGTTTCCTAAATGAACCTCATAAGTCCATAAGGCGAAAAAAATCGCCAATCAAATTTTATTTCGTATTTGAAGTCCAGTCCATTCGTATCTTCTGATATCATTTAATCCTTTACCCAACGTAACGGCCAAAACCGGCCAGCGCTATTCTCAAAAATCGCCTATTAATTTTAAATATTTTTTCATTTTTTGTCTCAAAAACATAGGTTATGACCCCTCATTGGAACGAGCTCGTCGAGCTCGTTCCAATGAGGGGTCATAACCTATGTTTTTGAGACAAAAAATGAAAAAAAATAGTTATTCAAGAATTTTTTTTGCAAGTGTCGTCTGCTTTTCATGTTAGGTAAAGGGTTAAATGGAGATAACAATTTTGTTAACTGCTTGAGGGCTAGATTATTTTGGGTGGTCGGAATTTGTTCAGCAAAGTTTGTTTTATTACAAATTATTTGAGAGTGCCCACAGGCACTCTCCAATAATTTGTAATATAGCAAATATTTATAAACAAAATATTATTTGCGTTTGACTGAACATGAAACATAAGCAAGGAAAATGTTGGCTTTTGCTCTGTTACATTCATTTTTGAAAGCAATTATAGTGGCTTCTAGCACTCGACCCAGTTAAGTGTTTATAAAAAAATATTAGGGGCGGGTATCAAAATTAGGATCGATCGTGAAACCGGAGCCATTTCATATTTTCCCTTAGCTTAACACCGTCTATTTAATATATATAATGGTATAATCTTTATCAGTTCTTTTGAAGTTTTTACAAAGTATTTTGACTTCAGTAACTCATTTCAAAAATATGCTCCTTCTACACTTTACATAACTTTTTATCACTTTTATTTTAACTTATTTTGTAGAGAACTTCTTTGTTTACCTTTTTATTTCACGGATATGTTTTATTTCCTGTACCTCTGTTTTAAGAAAAGTGTAAATAAAGTGCTGCTTTAAATGTAGCAGATTTCATTACTTCCTACTTCGTGTTTGTGGACAACAGCCAGCGAGGTTGTACAAGTGCATAATTAAATTTATTACACGGCTTTACATCAACACAAAACCATGCGAAAAATGAAAATCTGTTCCGCACACTTGTGCGGAACGGAAATCGTTGACGGTCTATTTTTAAATAGAAGCGGAATTTCACAGGAATTTTCTTCAAATCCTGCACCGCAATTACAATTTGAATCGCTATTGGTAGCTAAAAATAGTAACACGGATTCCCCTCGCAAATTTGGTTGACTATAAAATGTGTTCTTTTTGTTGATAGTTCGTCCACTGAGTTCCAATGTGTTCTATGTGCCTACTGGAACTCAGGAGACGAGTTGTCAAATGAATTGCTGAGAGTCCTTCTTATAATTGCCTTTACAGACGTGAAGGCGTGTAATAAACACAGAAAGAGACACGCGTGTGAATGGGTTAATCGATATGTCACTTGTGTCATCGCTGAAGTATAAAGCTCGAGACCTGCGACCTCTCGTTTTATCCTTCCGCACTGGCACTCGTGCCATATCGATTAACCCATTCACACACGAGTGTTGTTCTGTGTACGTACCCAGATTATTCAATGCTCAGGAGCCACCCTCCACCCCGGGATGACATTACACTTATAGATGCGCTCATCCACGTATAACCGCAAAACTTCTTGGCAGGAATTCTCCCAATTCTACTGGATTGTGTTGCGGATCTGATCCCAAAATATCGATCTGGTACCGGTCCAGTGCTGAAACGCGGTCCGGACCGGACCACACCTGCTGTACCGGTACACAAGTGAGCTGAGGCGGTCCAGGGGACATGGTAGTCTGTCAAATTATCGCTACTTCGGGACACAATGCTCATTTTTGGACTTTCTAACTAAATCTGTGTAATAACAAGGGAGATTAGTTCTGGGAACCCTCTTCCCTCGTGGTCTAATATCCCAAGTCGTTTCAGAGAGATCGTCGGCACATCACGAGTGAAGGCATAATTGATGCAATAGGCCTCTATCATTCATTTAGTGCAACAAGGCAACATCTGCAATGCCAAAGCATTGCAGATTATTTATTATTTATTGGTGTTTAAGGTCACATACTTATGCAAAATGGCCAATTAGGACCGTGACAGTTTTATGGGTGGAGTACCCGGAGAGAAGCACCGAGCAACGACGAGCAGCTGCCAGCTCCCCAACATCGTAACTCCCACTGCAACACAGGCAGGGTTAGATTGGTTTAAAACATGCGCACCATCGACGTGCCTTAGTACACGGCGTCATCGTGCCCCCATGTGGACAATCGGGGTTAAGTGCCTTGCCCAAGGACACAACGCGGGAGTCCGAATCGATCGCTCAGACGGGCACCCATCCAAGGACTAACCGGGCTCGACGTTGCTTAACTTCGGTGATCTGACGAATCCCCCCCTCCCCCCCCCCCCCAAGCCTTGTCGCACTCAATATCATCACGAGAAGGTATAAAATTTGCTTCAAAGCCATGCCTTATAGAATTCTTCATTTTGCTGGCAGTTTAGCAAACAGGTCTGATATCCAATAAAAATCTGCAGTCACCCTCCACTATCAAATACATACACGGAAGGCATGAAAATGCCCTGTATTGGTTAAAAAACGAAACACTGTAGCGGATCTGGACCGTTTGGACCGGGTCATTGGGAAAAATCGGATCGCATATTAGGGTAACGAAGCGAATCGTACCGCTAATTTTGGACCGGACCTCCAACGTCACCCGGTTACGGTCCGCATCGTGCCTGTCGTTCCGAGGCGAGCGCAACACGAGGAATATTCTTGAACGATCTTCATGTTCAGATCCACATGACAGAATCTTTTGATATTTGGTATGTATCATTACGATAACTCCTAGATTAAAGTTTGTTCAAAGTGTTACGCTTGACTGATTTTGGTGGGCACCAGAGGAGTTTGAAATTACACAGCACCCAATGTAGACTTTGCTATTTGTTTAAATGAACTGTGCCAACGCATAACAATGCTGGTAAAGTTTAGCTAGATGTAATTGTGAGTACATAAGATTAACGTTTGTTGAAATGGGGTTACACGAGTTCTCTTGAGGTCCGTAGTGGGGGTGGGGAGAAGGGTCTGTTTGTAAAAATGCTTGGGTTTTTTGCTTGATAACAGGATTTGAAGGCTTTTGGGGTGATTTTATGCAAATAAAAAATCCCCTTTCGCCCGTTGGGTGTGGGAGGAAGTGGATGTGTTCAACAGGGTGACTTTTTCCTTTCGAAATGAGGTTTGAAGGGGTCTGAGTGAATTTACGAAAAAAAGTCACCCAACAGACTCTTCTCCCCGAAATTCCCACACCGCTAGCTAAATTCGATTAACTATATTAACATGTAGACCTTAAATGTGACCTTAAATCTTTAAACAATTTATCAGGTGAGCGATTAAATCCCCTTGGGACCTCTTCTCGAAGAAAACAATTTGTAAATGTTTTATAGAGTTGGCTCCTGGTTGTCATTTTGGTTTGGTCCGACACGATGAAAGTTAGGATTTCGTGGGCCGAAAGATTACCTTATCATGTTCGGGATGCCTGATTAACTGAGCCATCTCGGCGAGTTTATGCTACAAGCTTCATTCGGATATGGACAGGTTACGCATGCGAGCCGGAAATAGGTTCCCAGATAAAAGAGAGAATCTCATGACAGCAACACCCGGGAAAACATACCTATCTGCGTATAGTTCACGGTATATACGTTGCAGACTGAGAATTTGACTGTATTGCAACTGGGTCGCGATCTGATCAAAATTCCCCGCGCGGTCTCTTCTTTACAACACCATAGAATCTCAACTGTCGAAAAAGAAATGAGAAAACACTGAATCTCAAATTCTATTTTCGTTTTTCTTTTTTTTAGGAATCTGTGGTGATTTCGTAATATTTGATTTCTGAAATCTGGACCCACAGGTGTAAGCATGTCGCGAACACATCACAATCAGATCGAAAAAGAGACCACTTTTACAATCTCTGTAAACTGTAGCTTTTTCTCATGGCCATAATGAGGCTACAATACCAACAGAATGTGAAATTTACCTTCATATGTCGAAAACATTTCTTGGGGAAGATAGACCCCTCGCCGACGGAGGAGTACAACCCCAACCCCCATCCTCCGCGCACCTATTTGCTTAGATGGGTAGGTCGACCTAAACTTCTTTGGTATACCATTCCTCCTCTGAATGATGATACAACGCAGCCACCGACCATTCAGGTTTCGTGTGGGCTACGTCAATTGTAAAATACGCGAACGAACTACAGGTTACGCCAAAGTTCTACAACATAACTTTTTATAACTAATAATCTCGCCTGTTTTACCACAGAGGCTTGACAAGCTTTTGGAACAACTCAGTGGCCGTGTATTGCATTAACATATGAATAGAATAGCATACTGTTGCCATCGTAGGAGAATTTCCGTTAAAATAAATAGCAACAACTGACTTGCGATCTCGCTTTGGCGAGATCGCGCGTTAGTTGCTGACATTTACATAGGCGGAAATCTCGTTAAGATGTAAAAAAAAAACACCATGACTGGCGTAGTAAAAACAGAAAACGATCACATCACCTTTCTTCCTTTGTGCTACTACCAATCTAAAAAGCGTAGCCTGCCAACGGGTTACGATATAAGCCCTTTATTTCCAGGCACTTGCCGTCCAAGGCATTTGATTAATTTTTTGGGGCGATAAGGTCTACCGGACATTAAAATGAACGAAATTTCTCGAACAGAAGTGAAATTCGTGATTTGTCCAATAACAGAAGATTAAATATCGCATTATAACACCTGAGTCCACAAAAATTGAAAATTTAATTGAAAAAAATATTCCAAGTGGCGTCAAGTTACCCGATCAGGCGATGTCATTAGTATTTTTTGAATTTTTGTTCATTCAAGTGTGATGAGTATGACAACGTCCCTTGGGTGCAAGGAACGAACACTGCAGGTGGCGCAGTGTTCTACTCAAAGGGCGATAATAGCTTCTACAGGCAAAGATTGAAACATGGAGGAATTGAAACTACTATTGAAGACGCTTGTCGAACGTTATCAGCAAGGCATTTAATTTTATTCAGGTTTGCGATTCCCCGTGACTATTTTTAACGCCCACGACCCTCAGCGCCGCGCCCCATCACAGAGAACTCGACATTTCCACTTAGGGAGCGTCCTACTCCCACGCCTCATACAAAACGCCCCTGGTTACACTATCAATGGAAGTGCAGTATACGGGACAGTGGATAAATACTGAAACACGACAGGGTGAATGGTCTCCATCGGGGACTTACCTGTACTGGCCTACTATTGCTTTTATACCTTAAGTGATAGTGTTGACATAACACCACCCGCCGAAAGAATCGTATTCTGGCTCTTACTCCACTCTATCGAACGAGAGTAACCTCTAAACAAGAACGTCATCTCACTTCCTTTTACCTTCGGTACTCATGGTGGAAGGACGTAACTTTTCTGTCTCTCAATTCATTGTGATTTTTTGTACTTGATGTTTATTGATATATATATAGTATTCGTCTTTTTCATTATATTTGCAATTATTTATTATTCGTTATATATATATTACTGTGCTTGAATTCTTTTTCGGCATTTTTGTGTACAATAGTGCGCATGTGAATTTTTGTGTTCCCTATTTTCGAGTTACAATTATCATTAGCATGTCGGGACCAGTGTCTGGAAAACGGGCTTCCGGTTCAGCTACTCCCGTTTTGTTGGCGGCGGAGACTTTGGCCAAGTCTCCTTCTACAACGGAACCCATGGCAACGGGTTCAATTGCAAGTGGCAAGGGTAAAACGAGTTGTCCTTCGTCACGAATTACCGCAAAAGAGTCGCTGGCCGGCGACTCGTCTGCAATGGGGGAGCATGGCAACTCCTTCCGAACACTGGAATCCCCTGTTCATACGTCTCGTGGTAGGTCTTCCACTCGTGGACGCTCTTCATTTTCTCCAAAAGGTAAGGTCAGAGGTCGCCCTGCACGTTCGGCTACAGTTTCTTCAGGCATAAAGCCTCTTGCTGTTGGAGAGGGTGTTAAGGTCAATCCCCGGGAGCGGGTTGCTTCACTTTCCAGACGCCCGCCTTCACCTTTTTCTAAATTAGATCTAGAGCAGTCTATTAATCAGGTGGTTGATGATAGATTGTCTGCTTTTGAGGATAGGATTACCTCTTTATTGCAGTCTAAGGCTAGTCATCCTGTTCCGTTGGGTTCGAAACGGGTTGCGGACACACCTGATAATCAGGAGGTTGAGTTGGAATTGCATGATTCTGATGTTGGTGGGTGGTCTTTTGCTGGATCCCCCCCCCCCCCCCTCATAATTATGAGGATTCTGATGCTGGTATGCCTGTAATGAGGAGTTATTCGGGTACCGGTTCAATTGGTTCTGTGGAACGTTTTGATGTGGCGGAAGAACCCAATGTGTCTCAGGTCGATCATGCTCAAGCAGCGCTAGATGTGCAGTCCTTGTTGGGTTTGGAAGTCCCGGAGGATTCTTTACAGTGTCGAACTTCGGTTTTGGCTCAGGCTTTTCCTGTGGTACAAAAGGTTAAGCGCTCTCTTCATCCACAGTTACCGGCTGAGGGTTCTTTGGTTAATTCTTGGGTAGATGTTGCTGAGTCTCTACCGAGATGTCCGCTTTTTAAAGCTCGCCAGGGTCATAATTATCGTTTATTAGAGGACGACTTTAGACAATTCGGGCAGGTTCCAGGGGTTGACTCCGACGTACCTCTGTTTCTTGCATCATTACCCCAATCGAGCAATAGAACTGGGTCTTTGCATCCTAAGGATGCCTCGCGGGAATAAGTTTTTTCATGATATTGATTCAACCCTCAGGGTACAACAACGAGTTCTTTCTCAGGCGTCGTTCTTATTTGCGGCCATTTCTCAGTGTTTGCCCCCTTCCGATGAGGAATGTGAGGGCTCTCTTAACGGTATGCTAACTGCTTTAGCTCAGGCTTTGGGTGATGCGACTGATCTTTCTGTTCGTGCATCTGTTCAGACTATTTTAGCTCGACGTGCCATGTATTTGGATGCTATGCAGGTTTCGGCTAAGCCTGCTCGTTCCAGTTTGCTTGATTTACCTCCGGCTGGTCCTTTGTTGTTCGGGGGTAAAGTAGCTGAAGTACTAAAAAGTTCTTCCGAGGTATTAAGGAGGCTAGGGATTCTGCTCAACAATTTTCTTCCAGGTCCACTGTACCAACAAAGCGTTCCTTTGAGGATTTTTCTGGTTCCTCTCCCAGTAAGAGGGCACGTTATCAGTCTTTTCCCCGTTCGTCATCAGCTTCTCGATCTAGGGCGAGAGGTAGAGGACAATATTCTGGCCGTTTTTCACACTTTCCCAGTGGCCGGGGAAAGAGTCGCCGGCCCTTTTCGAGATGACTGCTACCCCATTCCCAGACCGGGGATACCTGTGGGGGGACGTTTAGCGCATTTTGTCCATCAATGGCAGGATATTACTGTCGACAAGTTTGTTCTTCAGGTTCTTCGGTCGGGGTATCAGTTGGAGTTCGAGTCAGTTCCTCCAGTTACCCACATTCCTCGCTTCACGCCACTTCCCCGGGATTTGGTAAAGCGTCAGGCTTTATTGGAGTCAGTTCAGTCTCTTTTAGACAAAAATGCTATAGAGGAGGTGTCTCTTCCTGCTCTTCCAGGGTTTTACGGCCCTCTTTTTCTGGTCGAAAAGCGCACCTGCGGATTTCGACCGGTGTTAAATTTGCGCCCATTAAATCAATTTATTACAAAACAACATTTCAAGATGGAGTCCCTTCAATCGATCACTCTAGGTCTCAGAGTAGGGGACTGGGTGGTTTCTCTCGATCTACAGGATGCATATTTGCACGTTCCTGTTCATCTCTCCAGCCGAAGATTTCTGAGGTTTGCACTTCAGGGTCGGATATTTCAATTTCGATGCCTCCCTTTCGGACTCCGGTCTTCTCCGCGTGTGTTCACAAAGGTGGTTTCAGTGGTTATGGCCCACCTAAGGTCTCAGCTGGTATTCATCCATGCCTATCTGGACGATTGGTTGCTTCGGGCTCAGTCCTGCGGGGATCTTCTTCGAGTAAGAGAGTACACTCTTCGCACTATCCTTCGTCTCGGTTGGATTATAAATTGGGAAAAGTCACAGCTGGTCCCTACTCAGGACATTGTTTATTTAGGAGTTCATTTCCTGTTCCTTCGGGGTTTAATGTTTCCTACGATGGTTCGAGTCAATCTACTGCACGATTTGATCCGACAAATTATCAGGGCTGTGTCGATTCCAGCTCGTTTTCTATTACGGGTGCTAGGTGTATGAATTCTTGCATCCCAGTAGTTCCTCTGGCTCATCTTCACATGCGGCCTCTTCAATACTTCCTGCTTCGTCATTGGAAACAGGTGTCTCAAGACTTGGACTTTGTAATTCCAGTTTCGCCCACTTTGGTGTTACATCTGCAATGGTGGCTTCAGGATCAGAACATGTTTGTGGGCATTCCTCTTATTCCTCCACCGATCGAGATGACTCTGGTGACAGATGCTTCAGATCAAGGTTGAGGGGCTCACTTACTGGATCGCGTCATGTTGGGGGTTTCGTTACCGTCGGAACGCTCCAGGGATATAAATTGGCGGGAGCTCAAGGCAGTGTATTATGCCCTAGTGGAGATTCTACCATTGGTCCAGGGGCATATTCTGTTGATGCAGTCAGACAATTCAACAACAGTTTCGTATCTGAACAAGGAGGGGGGCACTCACTCCTTCAGTCTGTGTCTCCTAGTATGGGAGATCTTTCATCTGTGTATTCCACATCAGGTTGTCCTCCGAGCGGTTCATATTCCGGGAAGACACAATCTATTAGCAGATTCCTGTTCTCGGAAGTCTCAAGTCATTCCAACAGAGTGGACGATTCTTTCCTCTGTTTTGAATCAGATTTTCAATCTCTTCGATCGTCCTCATGTGGATTTCTTTGCCACTCGCCTCAATCACCAGCTCCCCACATATATGTCTCCTGTGCCAGATCCGGGAGCTCTAGCGGTCGATGCTCTCTCTCAAAGCTGGACAGGAATGTTTGCATCTGCCTTTCTCCCGTTTTCACTCATTCCACGGGTTCTTCGGAAGATTCGGTTGGACAGGGCAGTAGTCATTCTGATCGCTCCATATTGGCCTCGTCAGGCATGGTTCACAGATCTTTTGGACCTACAAATGTGTCCTCCTGTCACTCTTCCACTACGGTCAGACGTTCTATTTCAACCTCAAAATGGTTGGTTACATCCCAATCCAGATCTTCTGCACCTAACTGCATGGAAATTATCTCGATTCTCTGAGGAGGGATTTTCAGGCCGAGTTGCAAAACGTGCCGCTCAGGCACGACGAGGTTCCACCTATCGCACATACGATGCTCGGCTGAGCATTTATTACCGGTGGGCTCAGGATCATGGCATTGATCCACTTTTGGCTACTGTATCTCAAGTTGGAGAGTTTCTTGAATTCTTATTTTCCTCCCGGCATTTAAAGCCTAGGTCTATTGCTGGGTATCGATCTGCTATATCTGCGGTTCATCCTGTTTGGGGAGGCGTGTCTGTGGGTCGTTCTCCCAAATTGGAACAATTACTGAGGGCTTATTTTTTGGCTTCCCCTCCTGTGCGAGATCTTTGTCCTAGGTGGAGCTTACCGTTGGTACTTCTGAATCTTAATAAGGCTCCTTATGAACCTCTTGGACGCGCTGATCTGAAGTGGGTCACTCTTAAGACCGTTTTTCTGGTAGCCATTACCTCTGGCCGTCGCCGCAGTTATCTTAGAGCGCTGTCTTGTGAGGATTCCTACATCCGTTGGTCTGGGGGTGGTGTTTCCCTCTTTCCTTCTCCTGGTTTCTTAGCTAAAAACGAGGCCTTATCTTACACGAGCAAAGCTATTTTTCTGGCAGACATGTCTTCCTTTTCCTCGGTCAGGGAAGATCAATTACTGTGCCCTTGTAGGGCACTCAAATATTATTTAAAGCGCACCAAGGTCCTTAGACGGAATGTGTCTCAGCTCTTTATTACTCATAAACCAGGTGACCACCATGCTGCCTCAGCTGACACGGTTTCTAACTGGATCGTACAGGTTATCAGACATGTTTATCATTCAGCTGGTGAAGAGGATTTTACTCTTTGTAGGGCGCATGATACCAGGGGGTTGGCTGCTTCCTGGGCTTTATTCCGCAGAGTTCCGTTAGATGATATTCTGGCTGCGGCTGCTTGGAAGTCAGAATCTTCATTTACTTCCTTCTATTTACGGGATGTTGTGAAGTCGCGTGGGGCCTTCACAGCGGCAGTGTTATCAGCTACGCATTTTTAGGTAGGTTATTATTCATACTTCTTATGTCTATATGTGTATATATATATATATATATATATATATATATATATATATATATATATATATATATATATATATATATATATATATATATATATATATATCCAGGGCTCGGAATAGCTGTTTAGCACAGCCTTTCGCTATGCAATTTCTGGTTTTTGCCATTCAATAATTATCAGTCTGCAGTGTTTTTGCGTCCGCTGCTGGTCAATTTTCCAGACTGAATAGTACATTGCTCTTACAAATTTTCAGATTAATTTGAGCCCTGTATATATCTGTATATTTATGTATTGAGAGGGGTTTGGTCATGGTTTTTTTTTCTCTTTTAGGAGACATGATCATCCCTCCTCCTATTATTCATATACTTTGTATTCAAGCAATAGTAGGCCAGTACAGGTAAGTCTCCGATGGAGACTACTCCTTTCTCAAGTGAGAGAGTTGTCTCCGAGGAGATACTTACCTGTACTGGCCACGTTCCCACCCGCCGACCCCACTCTGTTCATGTCTTTTCGTAGGCACTCTCATATAAAAGGAAGTGAGATGACGTTTTTGTATAGAGGTTACTCTCGTTCGATAGAGTGGAGTAAGAGCCAGAATACGATTCTTTCGGTGGGTGGTGTTATGTCAACACTATCACTTAAGGTATAAAAGCAATAGTAGGCCAGTACAGGTAAGTATCTCCTCGAAGACAACTCTCTCACTTGAGAAAGGAGTATTCCACGTTAATTTACAGTTTCTTACTTCTGGTCTATTGCATGAAAGTTCGCCTGTGCTTTGTTTGCCATCTGGAGCATTGTTAGAGCATTGGAGTTTAAACGGGAAGGTCGATGGCTGGATCCTGACTTGCGGTAACTGCGTTGTGTCCTTGGACAAGACACTTAATCCCGATTGCACACGTGGGGTGGGGCACGGTTGCGCTGTGTACTATGGCGTACTGCACGTGGATGGTGCTCGAGCCTTCAACCGCTGCTAACCTGCTCGTGCAGTTAGTACGTTGGAGAGTCTTGACAGTTGCTCGCCACTGCTCGGTGGTTCTGTCCTGGTACTTCGTCTTCCTCTTCCCAGTAGCCTATACCAAACCTTTATTAGCCAGTAGTAAAACTGTCGGACGCAATGTGCCCCTGACTGTCGAAAGTGTCGCTAAACCCTAAAAAAATAAAAATAAAAACTTGCATTTATTGCTTGATTAGTCTATTAACCCTTTATTTAACTCTTTACCTAACATGATAAGCAGACGACACTTGCAAACCAAATTATTGAATAACTATTTTTTTTTCTTTTTTTGCGTCAAAAACATAGCTTATGCCTCCTCATTGAATTTTGTGAATCGCGCTGGCCGGTTTTTTCCCGTTACGTTGGGTAAAGGGTT
Source organism: Pictodentalium vernedei (assembly GCA_031216915.1). Lineage (NCBI taxonomy): Eukaryota > Metazoa > Mollusca > Scaphopoda > Dentaliida > Dentaliidae > Pictodentalium > Pictodentalium vernedei. The sequence goes on along the minus strand of CM062291.1, from coordinate 148,541,117 downwards.
ACAGCGAACAGACCACTTGTGAAAAAGAGCATTGAATAAAAAAATATATTTTTAACTCAAAACGTAGCTCAGGACTTTTATTGGAGCGAACTCGTACTAATGGGAATCGTATACTATATTTTTGACGCAAAAATTGAAAAAACTAATAATATTTGAAGTGCGATTTTTCTGATTTTCCTCGGCGGGTTATGGTGGTTACGTTAAGTTGGAGTTAGAACACCTTCCAATGTTTTGCTAGTTGACAAGCTGTTAGTGTCCACCAAAAAGTAACGAGTCACGGAGCAATTTGATTTGTTTGTTGGTTGGACTACCTTAATATCCAAAGGTTTAATTTCATTCAAGCCCCATGATTCCGGGTACCCCGGCTTCCTGCAACTGTAGAATGATCCGACACGATGTGACCCTGGCTGTCAAAAGTGTCGTTAAACACCAATAAATAGACAAATAAATCAAGCCCCATGATAAACTAGGGGAAGTAACTCAAATTTGCTGTACGACTGCAGTTATCTGCGATCATTGCACATGGTTTATTTCGGTTAATGATTTGAGGGGATTTTTGAGAAATCAATCCTAAATCTCATTGAAATGTTTTGTTTACGATCAATTTAGTCCAAACAGAGTTTAGACATTGATAGATCCAGCTGCGGTAGGCTTTACCCCTGCTGCGTATGTCACAGTTCGCTATGGGCTTAGACGTAGAGCCCCCAGCCCCCCCCCCCCCCCCCCCCCCCACACACACACACACACATACTTTACACCGATCAAGTTCGTGTTCGCATATTTCCTGAATGCTGACGAATCTCCCAAGGGTTCTATACGAAGTGTAGGGCCAGTAGCTCATGTTTAGGGGCAGTTACCTTTTCAAAGTATAGAACCATAAGCCTATACAAGGGCAGTCTGTGGACTGTACAAAATGTAGAGCCAGTATCCGATATAATGTATAGATCCAGTAGCCTATACAAAGTTAAAGACCAGTAGCCTATACAAAGTGTTGAGTCAGTACGCTATATGGATTGTGGAGTCAGTAGCCGACACAGAGTGGAGAACCAGTTGATGATATAAAGTGTGGAGTCAGTAGCTTGTACAGAATGTAGAGCATGTAACCTATACAAAGTGTAGCCAATACCTCATACAACGTTTATAACCAGTGATCTACACAAGATATAGAGGAAGAAGGCTATACAAAATGCTGAGTCCATAGACTACAAAACGTCAGTATCCTTTACAATGTATTGAGCCAGTAGATTATCAAAGTGTAAGGTCAGTAGCCTATACAGAGTGTAGAGCCCGTAGCCTAATCAAGGTATAGACTATACTCAGTACAAGCCAATAGACTATACAAAGTGTAGAGTCAGTAGACTGTACAGAATATAGAGTCAGTAGCCCTTATAAAATGTGCAGCCAGTAGGCTAAACAAAGTGTATAACCGGGAGCCTTATAAAGCGTAGAGCTAGTAGTCCTCACAAAATAGAGAGCCCGTGGGCTATTTAAAGTGTAAATTGTACAGAGCCAGTAGACTCTACAACGTGTAGGGTCAGTAGACTATAGAGAGTGCAGGGCCAGTAGGCCATATAAAATATAGTCTGTAGGCTATACAATGTGTAGAGCCAGTAGCCTGTGTAAAGTGTACAGCTAGTTGCCTATACAGTGTAAGGTCAGTAGCGTATACCAAGTGCAGATCCCGTAGCCTATTCAAAGAGTAGACTCTATAACGTAGAGTACCTGTAGACTATGCAGAGCGTAGAGTCAGTAGACTACACAGTGTAGAACTAGTTGACTGTGTAAAGTATAGAGCCAGTAGACTATACAAAGTGTAGAACCAGTAGCCTGTATAAAATGTAGAGCTAGTTGCCTACATGATGTAAGATCAGTAACCTACACCAAATGTAGAGCCCATAGCCTATTCAAAATGTAGAGTATACAACGTACAAAACCAGTAGACTATACAGCGTGTACAGCCAGTAGCCCGTATATAGTGTGGAGTCAGTAGAATATACAAAGTTTAGAACCAGTAGCCCGTATAAAGTGTAGAGCTAATAACCTATATGAAGTGTAGAGTTCGTATCCTATTTAAAGTGTACATTGTACAAATTATAGCCAGTAGACTATACAAAGTGTAAACCTGGATGAGTCATACAACACATTGTCCCGTCCACTTGATGAACATGCTCCTCTGAAAACAAAAACATTTATTATTCGTATAGTATACCTTGGTGTACCAACGAACTGAGAACTCTGAAAGCTAACCGTCGAAAGCAAGAGCGGAACAGATCTAAATCTTACATAAAGGAAGCAGCATGTCCGACTATTCGTAACCAGTTCTCCCACAAACTAAATGATGCCGGAAAATCTTACTACACAACATGTGTTGAAGCTTGTAATGGTGACAGCAAAACGCTGTTTAAAGTTGTTAAAGATCTGTGTACAGAAAAACAAAGTGCGCCATTACCACCACACGATGATCCATCGAAGCCAGCTGATCAAGTTGGCGAGTTCTTCATTAAAAAAAATAAAATTCAATCAGGAAAAAACTCACAACATAGAGGTAGACAAAATTCACATCAAAGAGAGACCGTTTATTACCGTCTATTGATAAACGCTGTTGTCTGTTCTTCAGGTATGATGATAGCCAGCTAGCGACTACACCACCAATTCCAAAATCAGAGTTCATTGTCTCTAGCAAAGTTTTATGACAAACAATGTTATAAGCAGCACTAAGATCTAAAAGACCAAGCAAGGTTACTCTTTCAAGCTCCATATTAAGCAGGATGTCATTCTGAACCTTGATTAATGCAGTTTCAGTTGAGTGAAATTTTCTAAATCCAGATGTTTTGGCCGGTAATGGCTACATTACCACCATCAGGGCAACTGACGACAGTGTACGCAATCTTGGTGCCTTCTTCAGCTCAAACATGTCTGTGGACAAACATGTTACAAATATGTGCAACAAGGCTTTCAGGTGTCTATACAAAATTAAACAGATAAGACAGTTCCTTACAAAAGACTCCACAAAAACTCTAGTTCATGTCTTTGTAACTTCACATTTGGATTATTGTAATGTCTTATAGTTCAACCTTCCACAATACCAGTACTCTCTCCTACAGAAAGTACTAAATGCATCAGCCCGAGTGGTATGTATAGTATTACGATCTCAACACATCACTCCTGTTTTGGTGGATTTGCACTGGCTGCCAGTAAAGTACAGAATAATTTTCAAAACTTTATTATTAGTTTTCAAGGCACATAATAACATGTCACCAGCCTACTTAGAAGAACTCATCAATACCAAGTGTGTGTCAATACAGCCCGTGGTCTGATGGGAAAATGCTACTGCATGTTCAAAAACATATGTGTAAGACATTTGGAGATAGGTCATTCTCATTTGCTGGTCCTCACTTGTGGAATAATTTACCAGATCATCTAAAAAGACTGTCAAATGTCAACATTTTCAAGAAAGATCTCAAAACATATCTATTTCAAAAAACCTGTAAGTGATGTTCTGCACTGTGTAGAATACTGTATATATTCTGTTTGTATATTTGCACGAGCTCAATAACGTGTATAGCTCCTTAGAATAGGGGTCTTTATCCATTGAACTATAATTTTAGCGCTATATAAATGGATATATTATTATTACTATACATAGTGCAAAGGCAGTAGATCATATAAAGTGTAGAGCCAGTGGACTATACAAAGCGTAGAGCCAGTAGCCTGTTTGTAGTGTAGAACTAGTAGTCTATACAAATTTAAAGCCAGTAACCTATACCAAGTGTAGAGCTCCTAGCCTATTCAAAGTGTAGATTAGACCAGGTGCAGAGGCAGTAGACTATACAAAGTGTAGAGTCAGTAGAAAAAACAGAGGTAGCCCGTATAAAGTGTGGAGCCAGTGGACTGTACAAAGTCATAAAGTGTGGAGCTAGTAGCCTGTACAGAGTAAGTTCAGCAGCATATACCAAGTGTAGAGCCCATGGCCTATTCAAAGTGTAGACTTGACCGCGCATAGAGGCAGTAGACTATGCAAAGTGTAGAGTCAGTAGACTAAACAGAGGTAGAGCCAGTGGCCCGTATGAGTTGTAGAGCTAGATGACTATACAAAGTCTAGAACCAGTAGCACGTATCCTGTATAACGCGTTGACCTAGTAGCCTATGTGGAGTATAGAGTCCACAGCCTATTCAAAGTATAGATTGTACAAAGTAGAGCTAGAAGACGTTACAAAGTGTAGAGCTGGTAGATTATACAGAGCCTATAGCCAGTAGCCAGTAGCCTGTACAGAGTGTAGAGCCAGTAGACTGTAAATAATGTAGAGCTAGTAGCTTGTATAAAACGGAGAACTAGTAGGCTACACAAAGTGGACGTCCAGTAGCCAATACAAAGTGCAGAGCCAATAGCCGAAACAACGTTTAAACTGAGTGACATAGACGGCGTGTACAGCCAATAGCCTAAATACAGTACAGGCTCAGTGGACTATATAAAGTTTAGAGCCAATACCCTATACAGTGTGTAAAACCTGTTACCGACACAAAGTGTATACTATACAAAGTCTGGAGCCAGTAGACTATGCAAAGTATCGAACCAGCAGACTGCATAAAGTGTAGAGCAGTAGGCTATACCAAGTGTATTGTCAGTAGACTATACAACGTGTAGAACCAGTGGTCTACAGAACGTGTTGAGCCAGTGGAGTTCCCTCAACAGCGAAGAACGAAACGGCGTGGAAATGCTATGTAGGAGATTTCTTGATTGTAAATCATTGGTGAGAATCACTTAGCCCTACAATCCGTGACGAATTTTTGAGAAATCTGTAAATATATTTCATAAAACTCAAATTGGCATTAAATGTATATATCTAAAACATTCGTTTGTCAATGCTTCATTTGCGTCATAAGTTATAACATATCAGTCTGTTATGATGTTATAAGACTACGCTTCAGTGTATTTAACTGAACAATAATTTCAGGCAAAAATATTCAAAATATTTTATCCTCAAAAGCTGTTAGTGGCATACTGGAGCATCAGGTTTGCTACAATTTTCTCAGAGGACACTGCTGGGGTCAGACGGAGCCGGACTCTTCACACGCTTCTACAATTCTTTTTATAATTTTCTGATCAGTGCTTTTGCATTGCAGATGGTGTCTTGTTGCACCCAAGGGACGTTTTGTCTCCTTGAATAAACTGTATGGTCATATTTTAATCTTGACATTTTAACAACCTTGAGTGCATATAACTAGCTCCCAGTGTTAGTTACCTCATGTACAAGAAACTGGCCGTGAATGTACCTAGGTCCCTTTATAAAATAGTACCCTAGTCCACGGTGTGTAGTCCCAAATATTTAGGGACAATACCCATGTGTCCCATGCTACCGTTCCATAAAGAGCACGGGGAACCTTCCAGCTTTTTGCGACTTTACCAGCGACGGAGTCAATCGCGATTTTGAAAAGAGCCCCCCCCCCCCCCCCCCCCCCCCCCCATCTAGTTACAAATTAGTTATACGCCCTATCCCACCGACGAGATGATACACCCCTCGCCTCGTCTTTTGCTAACAATACTCAACAACAGCATTCGCCTGTGGTGTTGCACAAGTCCATGACAAGGTGCTCCAATAAGATCTAGCTTTGGGCTCCAAGACTGTTTGTACCTCACCTGAGCGGATCTGGAAGTTACATAAAAGGTTATAATCACAATGCGGATTTCCGATATATGGTGTTTTGAAGTCGAGACCTCGTCTCTGGGTCACACATTAATGACTGCGTTATGGCGAGTCGATATAATATGACGAGTCGATATAAGCCCCAGAGGTAAGATCGAGACTTCAGTACACCATCTCGGAAATCCACATTGTGGTAATAACCAATTTATCTTACAACACCCACTAAAAGTGACCAACCGGTCAATTAACCCTTTGAACCCTAGTGGTATCTTCCATATCAGATCAATGGCAGCAACGGGAACAGTCCATATTCTTTATTTGGGGGTAGACCAATTAATATTTTGAACGTGCAGCCTTGGGGCTGCACGTTGAAAATATTGATTGGTGTACACCACACCTTCACTCAAAAGTCAACCTACTTAATGAAATTATGAAGTATTTTGTTACTGGGCCGGAAATGCGACCCCTGTGTTTCAAAGGGTTAAACTAGGAACTATTTAATTGTGATCAAATCCAAAACAAAGCATTGTTGTCATGAGTTATTCTATCATTGGAGGAAAGCCCGTCATGTGATCAATTACTGTCGCTTTCAATTGAATCAAGAATGATTCTTCGGAATTTACGTTTCGAATGTTCAACGAAACTGTTACTATTACTTGGATGGCTTATTAATTGCATGGTGCAGTTACCAGATATATCAGTTTTGTGAGCTATTGTGCAAGTTGATGACAGATGGACATTCACTGTTTTAAGGACATTATAAACTTTCAGAAACTTCTACAGCCGAATGGGACATTGGCCCCGAAACACGCGTATTGTAGTCAGTTATTGTTTAAGGGCCAATATAAGTAATGCAATTTTGTTTATTTTGAAAATTCTCACCTCTGATATTCCTTCAATTCAAATTAAATATACACAAAATGTACATCAAAATGAAGGTTGGGATGTATAGAACACGAAACATACGGGTAATCAACTCATATAGTCGACAATAGGCACCACTGGTTCCTGGAAGTCTGCTGCCGTATTCGCACAAGAACTGATAATTTAATAATATTTCACGAAAACAACTTGTGTCGAAATGTGTTTTACATATCCAAGAACAAAGCTAGGGGGTCAAAATTCTTCAAAACACGGCGACAGAGCTGCATGGGGGAAAATTCCAAAGCCTTTGCTTTTGTTTACGTATGAGTATACTTTCGATTTCCGGTCGACGTCATCGGACAGAAAAAGCATGTAAAAACAACGCCGTCTAAAATCAAATAATGAAAAAGATCGCATTCACACAGAATACTGTTATTAGCTAGAGATTGCACAGCTGCCATATTCAATGCAAGGTATCATGATACCTGTTGAAATTTCTTCGAATTACGATTTTGTTTTTTGATTGTGGTAACGAGTGATGTGCGCATGTCTGTCGAGCATGGAAACCATCTTCAAAAAAATGCAGACAGTGTTGTCCTTTTCCAAAATGCAGACCTATCGCTGGATTCGAAAGTGTTTTGAATGCCTAGCTTTTTTCTTGGATATATGAAGCACATTTGGCCACAAGTTGTTCTGATGAAATATTATTTTATTATCAGTTCTGGTGCGAATACGGTAGCAGACTTCCAGGAACCAGTGGTGCCTGTTGTCAACTCTATGAGTTGATTACATATGTGTTTCGTGTTCTATACATCCCAACCTTCATTTTGATGTAGAATGTGTGTATATTTAATCTGAATTTAAGGAATATGAGAGGTGAGAATTTCAAAATAAACAAAATTCCATTACTTATATAGGCCCTTGAGGTGCTATATAAGTAACAGAATTCTTTTTATTTTGAAATTCCCACCTCTGATATTCCTTCATTTCAAATTACATATACACAAATTATACATCAAAATGAATATTGAGATGTACAGAACACGAAATACATATGTAACCAACTCATAGAGTTGACAGCAGGTAACACTGGTTCCTGGAAGTCTGCTACCGTATTCGTACCAGAACTGATAATAAAATAATATTTCACGAGAACAACTTGTGACCAAATGTGCTTCACATATCCAAGAACAAAGCTAGGGCATCAAAATCCTTCAAAACACAGCAACAGAGCTGCATGGGGGTAAATTCCAAAACTGTTCGCTTTGTTCACATTGTAAATTACTTTCGATTTCCGGTCGACGTCCTCGGGCGGAAAAGGCATAGATATACAACGCCGTCTAAAATCAAATAATGAGAAAGATCACCTTAATACAGCATACTTAATACAGCGAAGCGGGGGGAACTACACCACCTCACTGGGCATTATATGGGCGTAGTCAACGACAAGACATGCACTAATCCTTATATTATATCGAACACCCGTCAAGAAAAACATCTGTCCGATTTGTTAGTCGGTTACCAAGGTAGCAGCCCTACCAACCAGCGTTATATAGAAAAAATACCATGTAGTTTTTAAAAAACATTTTCGTCTTCCAAAACACGGCTAACTTGGATTATTGATATGAGCAGAAGACAGATTTTGAATCGGTCGGCAAGGGTAAACAAAACATTTCCCCCAAACGGAACTGTGTATTCTAGAATCGCGCAACTCGCGAATGAAAACTAAAATTTTCGAAATTTGACAACGCAGTTTGATAATTTCCACACATTTGTCACACATGCACATTACCGAATGGGTCAGCACGGGATAGAAACTCCGAAGATTCAGTTGAATTCCATTATTTATTCGTTTACTGCCCAAAACATACAATTGAATAGCGAAATAATATGAGCAGCGAAACAAACGATTTTTCATACCCGGACGCGTTCTCGTGAAAGTTGGACCCAGGTATGGATCATTCTCTTCGAAACGAGATATGGATCATCTTCTCAAGGAATAAAATGAACGCCTCGAAAAATGTGACTTCAACAATGGAAAAACGCTACATTTTTCCACAAAGATTTCTTTCCGGGTCGTTTTGTGGATGTTGTGCCTCTGTGAATCGATTTTTAAATTTAGCCTGATCAGTTTTATTCGCCCAGTATGAAAAGAAAACTGATATAGTAGTGTGCTAAAAATAGAAAACGTGTAGCGCCTGGGTGTAGTGCCTGGTCAGTTCTGTGGATGCAAACTACACGAAATAGGGTATCATCTTTCAGCTAATCAGAATGCAAGGAAGTCACGTGAGGTATAATATTATTATATAGAGACTGCACGGTTGCCATATTCTATGCAAGGTCTCATGACACCTGTTGAAATTTGTTAGAATTATGATTTTGTTTTTCGATGGAAATTCGTGGTATCGAATGATCTGCGCATGTCCGTCGAACATGGAATCCATCTTCAATAAAAATGCAGACAGTGTTGTCCTTTTCCCAAATTCCGTCGTATCGCTTCAATCTGAAGAGTTTTGAATGCCTAGCTTTGTTCTTGGATATGTGAAGCACATTTGGCCACAAGTTGTTCTCCGGAAATATTTTTTGTATTGTCAGTTCTGGTGCGAATACAGTAGCAGACTTCCAGGAACCAGTGGTGCCTGCTGTCAACTCTAAGAGTGCATTCCATATGTGTTTCGTGTTCTATACATCTCAGCCTTCATTTTGAGGTATCATTTGTGTACATTTAATTTGAATTTAAGGAATATCAAAGGTGGGAATTTCAAAATAAGCAAAATTCTGTTACTTATAGAGCACCTTAAGTGTTAATGTTACTCGGAGCTTGTGGAATCCGATGATCTTCAATTGATGATGATGGCCGTTTTGGTGCAACCAGAGGATGTCCGATATTTATCGCTACATTTCGACAGAAGCTACTGAATAATTGTTGATGATGGTTAGGTTCTTGTATCCTGGAGGTTGTGCAATGATGTTTGGTGCTACGGCAGTATGGAGAAGCCAAGTATAAAGAGTTGTTCTTGCACTTGTATATTCCTTGCGGTCCTTTAACCCTCTGCCATGCACTTCATTATCTTACTCACACTATGACTGTACTTTATACCACTCTGGAGCATATTATTTTCTATTATGGTTTATTTGAATGTGAAAGGAGAGTTCTGCTACAGTGTGTTTGGGGGACATCGATACAGAAATTCCTTCAATACCGGACACTGGTCAGCTGAAACATTTGGTATCGCGAAAGCTTTTGGGGTGAATGGTAAGTATTACAACTTTCTCCAGTTCTTGTTTTTGTTGCCCTTTCGTTGAATTTTAAAAGTTCTACGCCTTTCTCATCAATTTCCAAACTAATGTCAGGACATCTAAGGTCATTGTGTTCCTTTACCACGCGCATTCCGAAAAACATTGAGTTATCCAACCTAAGAAGATGAAGTAATCCCTGAGGGTCATTCACGGATAGAACAGATTTCTCACGAAATAAAATTCCCTCCTTCTTAGTCCAAAGGTTGGCTTTATTTGGTTTATTCCCCTCCTACCTTCGTCAATTGTTTTCGCTTGCTGGCAAGAACAATGCGAGAACTTTCAAATCCACGGTCTGAAAGTACTAGTATTTTTTTCTCCTTCAGATAACAGCCCAATGGTAAGACGGCTGACGGGCCCATACTGGAGATGATCTGCTTTTCGTATTGATAAGATAAATGAACCGAGATTATGAGATAATCAAGTTTGTTCGGTTCCGGTGTTTCAATTGGGCCGTGCGGGGGCGCGGTGGCTTAGTAGGCAGAGCTGGAGGCTGCAATCCGAGAGGTCCTCGGTTCGAATCCCACCTGCGGCAACCGCGTTGGACAAGACACTTCACCTCCATTGTCCACGTGGGGTCACGGTGGCGTTGTGTACTACGGCGTACTGCACGTCGATGGTGCACTTGTCTTCACCCAATGCTAACTCTGCTTGTGTGGAGTGAGTGTGTTGGGAGCTGACAGCTGCTCGTCGTTGCTCGGTGGTTCTCTCCGTGTACTCCGGCTTCCTCCATCCGTAAAACTGTCCTGGTCATGACTAGCAATTGTGCAGAAAAATGTGACCTTAAACACCAATAAATAAATAAATTGGGCCGTGCTGATTTTCTTGGTGTAAGAAATTTGTAAATGCTCTCATGTGGTACGGCCGCCGTGGACTGGCCACTTTCCATGGGTGGGCAATATTTCCACAGGCACAAAATTCGTAGATTACAAACACTAATTGCAGGAATAAACATCAAAAAATTAATTAATGAAGCACTGGGCACAACTTCTGCCTACGCGTGGATTTCGACCAGTGCAAGGCGGCTGTCTTTTTCGCTGTGTTTGTATTTTGCATGTTTGAAACAAACTCAACTTTCTCATTGTCTTCAAAATTTATAAAAATCGGTGCCTTTGAATTTGAAGTTCTGTCACAGACACTCACTGGTTCAGGAAAAAGACAGTTTACTGAACTTGAAACAGTCTCATTTACTGTTCCACCGCCTGTCTTCCACCCCCATAATGAGGGCAGTTCTATAATTCAGTAATTTTTCACTTCAAGCGTCTAAACATTGTGTAATGTCATCGTTAATTTTTCGATCAATTTTATTTTAATCATTATCAGTCTCGAGAAAATCGAAGAGACTATTCAGGAATCATAGTTTCCAATATCAATTAAATAAAGCAACAAATAAACAAATATTTTTGCGTTTGTGCGATGTGGAAACGTCAAAAGCAGACGATGTTCACATTGCACCAAGTTAATGATTTTAATGTGATGAAAAATTTTACATTTTTTGTTCATTTCGGCCAAATTCAGGGGTTTTTTGTAAGACAGTGGTTCGACATTACTCCCATCTAATAATTTCTTTCTTAATAAAATTTTAATCAATTCGGCTTCAATTTGTCAGGGTCAATATTTCATCATTTATTTTGATCGCAGTAGTATGCTGGGAAATTCCGCATTCTATTTTTGAAAATGGAACAACGTGCAGAGTGACTTTTTTTACAGGTCGAATTGAGTCAATGTATCCCTGCGCGCTGGATTAACCCTTTGATTTAGAGAGGCCGTTTTCCGGCTCAGGAACATGACACTTCAAATTTTCATTAAGGTGCTAAATAAGTAATAGAATTTTGTTTACTTTGAAATTCCTTAAATTCAAATTAAATATACACAAATCATACATTAAAATGAAGGTTCAGATATACAGAACACGAAACATGTATGTAATCAACTCATAGAGTTGACAGCCGGCACCACTGGTTCCTGGAAGTCTGCTACCGTATTCGTACCAGAAATGATAACAAAATAATATTCCACGAGAACAATATGTGGTCCAACGTGTTTCACATTTCCAAGAATAAAGCTAGGGCATCAAAATTCTTCAAAACACAGCGACAGAGTTGCATGGGGGTAAATTCCCAAACTGTCGCCTATGTTGACATTGTAAATTAAATTCGATTTCCGACGGAAAAAGCATCGAAAGACAACGCCGTCTAAAATCAAATAATGAGAAAAATCGCTTTAATACAGCATACTATTATTATGTAAAGACTGTATAGTTGCCATATTCTCTGAAAGGTAGAATTACGATTTTGTTTTTCGATGGAAATTCGTGGTATCGAGTGTTTTGTGCATGTCCGTCGAATATGGGATCCCATCTTCAATAAAAAATGTAGACAGTGTTGTCATTTTTTCAAATGCAGTCCTATCGCTGTACTCTAAAGTTTTTGAATGCCTAGCTTTGTTCTTGGATATGTGAAGCACATTTGGCCACAAGTTGTTTCTCATGAAATATTATTGTATTATCAGTTCTGGTACGAATACGGTAGCGGACTTCCAGGAACCAGTGGCACCTGCCGGAGCTCCCGGAGCTCCCGGAGAGAACCACCGAGCAACTGTCAGCTCCTTAACATTCTGTGTTCAAGCTCCGCTCAAGCAGGGTTACAGCGGTTGAAGACACGTGCACCACGCCTTAGTACACGGCATCATCGTGCCCCCATGTAGGCAACCAGGATAAAGTACCTTGCCCAAGGGCACAACGCGGGTCGTCCCGGTCGGGGATCGACGGGGATCGAACTCGGGACCTCTAGCACTGAGCTACCGCGCTCCCTGCATTGGCGGGAAATACGTTCTTGTAAGATAAAAACGCTTCATCGTTTTTTTTTTAAATTTCTTAATTCTTTAATAATTGAAAAGCCCGAGCAGCGGTAACTGCGTTGTGTCCTTTGGTACAACACGTAATCCTGATTGCCCTGTGCAGGGGCACTGTGACGATGTGTACTAAGTCGTACTGCACATCGGAGTTCATTTGCCTCCATCCCACTAATAACACTAATAACACTACTTGAGCAGAATTAGTGAGCTGGAGAGTCTGATACTTTGCTCGCCATTGCTGCCAAAACCCTTAAATTTGTCTGACACGATGTGACCTTGGCTATTGAAAGTGTCGCTAAACCCAATAAACAAGCAAGCAAACAATAAATGAAGATGAAATTTGTTTATTTCACATAGATCGACAAGCAAATTTTACAATACCTTTTTAACATTACCTCAAGGCCTCATCTTAACCCACGTAACGTAAATTTACATTTTCTAAAACAGTGGGCGTGAAGAGATTAACCATAACACCAGCGTGTCACCAAAATGCTCCATTTCAAAGTCAGCTTTCCATTTTCTCGATAAAACATGCCTCCCTTCCCTCCCACCTAACCTATACCAATACGATAGTGTGTGAAACTATAATGCTGTCGGTTTAATCGCAATTTACTTCCGACGCAAGCATGAAAGCGACTTGGAAACAAAGCTGATATAATACGAGTGGTTAACTAATCTGTATGTCTATTTGCTCGACCCCCCAACCCCCAACCCCCCCCCCCCCCCCCCCCCACCCCCCCAGTGTCAAAGAAATAAATTTGATCACTGCACGTGTTGATTTTTTTCCGGTTAATTGGAAGAATTCTAGATTAGTTTTAATCGGCCTCTTTTCATAATAATTAATTTGCAATACTTTATTGGATAGTGTCTGCACTGTGGTGGATACCGTATATGGGTTGTTGTCTGCATAACAGTTTACACGACCTGCATAGACTAGGATTTACTAAATGTCAGTTCTTTATCCCCAAACAGCCCACTATTATTGCATACAGAAGCTGTCATTTCATACTAAATTTCTCTTTGAGTTAGAGCTGAAACGGTAAAAGGGTTTTCTTGATCGATTAATCATATGGATTAACTTTGGTTAACCGATTAATCACTTGTTTTAGTAGGTAGCTGAATTGTTGCCGTACCGTTGATGATTTATAGCATTAACCCTTTACCCAAAGTAACGGTACAAAACCCGGCAAGGGCTATATATAATATCTTCTTCAAATTTTATTATGTTTTCAATTTTTGTCTAAAAAAATAGCTTATGACACCTCAATGAGGGGTCATAAACTATGTTTTTGAGACAAAAATTGAAAATTGTTAGTAATTCAAGAATTTATTTTGCAAGTATCGTCTGCTGTCCGCAACGGACAAAGAGTTAAGAATGACCATTTCCAGCTATTGATACAGTGCAATGGTCATGCAAGTGAACAAGTATGTCTGCACATAACTTGCAAGCTTTACTCTGTCTCATAATAATTGATGTAAGTCAGTGTGACAACGTTTGCCTGTTTTAGAGAAAGTTTGTTCCTTTGTTAACCTTTATTATACAGTAGTTTAATTAACCCTTTACCTAACATGAAAAGCAGACGACACTTGCAAAAAAAATTCTTGAATAACTAATTTTTTTCATTTTTTGTCTCAAAAACATAGGTTATGACCCCTCGTTGGAACGAGCTCGACGAGCTCGTTCCAACGAGGGGTCATAACCTATGTTTTTGAGACAAAAAATGAAAATGTTTTGAAAATTAATTGGCGATTTTTGGGGAATAGCGCTGATCGGTTTTGGCCGTTACGTTGGGTAAAGGGTTAAGGCAACGGTTAATCGCTCATCTACTTTGTTGATCGATCAAGATGCTGATGATTGGTTAATCGATTAATCGGTTAACCGTTTCAGCTCTATTTTGAGTATCCCTAAATATCACATAAAATAAATGCAAAATTGCAATTTCCAACTCTTGACCGTTGTATTAATTTTTCGCGGGTATTGCAAGTGAATATTGTGCTTTATCACATAAAAACATATTTCTCTAATTTCATAGTAACCGTATTGTTCAGGAAATTTAAATGATAATCTGGCCCCTGAATATTAAAACAAAATTTTAATCAGAATAAAATAACTATTTGTGAATGAGAAAACATATATACTCTAATGTTTAGGAACACAACACTGCACAAAATGAGCATACATTACTGTACAGGTCTCTTATTTACACATATTTATTTTGTTTTATTTTCTCCGAATGACCGGATATAATTAACAATATGGTTGCCCTGAAAATGGCGTGTTTTATATAATTAAGTACAATATTGGCAAAAAATCGGTCAAGCGGTTAGCAGTTGGAAGCTACCCTTTGGCAGTTTCTCTTGTGTACACTTGGTATACAATGATAGGTTTTGTATACTATAATAAAGAGTTGTTTTTGGGGAGACAACTTACACACTAAAAACTAAAGTGTTAAAACTGACACTTTCAAGGTGTTAAACCCATTCTAACTCTTAGGGTTTGATTTTAACACTCAAAGTGCAATGCTTTAAGCACTTAGACATTACAATCGTCAGACATCTGAAACTTGAATGGATGGCACTTCTCATGTATCTAACATTGGTGGTTCTTCCAGGATCGTCCATAATTTGATTTGCGCTTGGTGGGTACATAATTAAAAGGACACAACGCAGATGACGCGGATCAGGCTCGAGAGTTCGAGCCTGATCCGCGTCATCTGCGTTGTTTCCTTTTAAGTGTCGCGACATTAGACTTGTCAAGTGGCATTATTGTAACACCTGTCAAGTTCTGGGATATCTACACTTGAACAAAGTGCTAGTTCAGCACTTTGTAAGTGTTAAATACAGCACTTCAAGTGTAGTTTTTAACATTTTAGTTTTTAGCGTGTACCAAAAATCTGGCTTAGACAGGCCGCTGTAAGATGTGAGGTAAACAAGGCCCATTGCAGCAAGCACTCAAGCCACCAGTCAACTATTTAAGGGGATCTGACAGATAGAATATTTCTGTTGGTCGGAAAAGCGAACCTCACCGGTTCGCTTTTCCGACCAACTGAAATATTTCACCCGATTGAATCAAAAAATAGCACAAATATTCATTTTCTTTGAAATATTTCCTTTGAATCGACGCTCAAAATATTTTCTCAATCAGGACTTGATTTAACCGAATCTCTGATGAATTACTTTTAGACTTGTTTGTTTTGTAAACATTTTGAATGTAGAAACACCACATCTGTAATTTTATGATTACGTTGCAAGGGTCCACTGGGTGTGCTAATATCGTGATGTTTTAAAGATGAATTAGGTACATATTGACTGGACTATTTGTAACTGGAGTATGAAAGAATATCTGGTTATCTTTGTGAGTGAAGGGACATCATATTACAATAATATTAGAATGCGCGCAAACTTCAGGACACATGGTTTAACAAATATCCCATAACTACGTCTAATTCCTTAGAGAATGTGACTGGTGGCCTGGTGACTTGCCATTACGGGATTCACCGCAGTGGTCTATTAGACATTTCAAGCTCCCAGGCCACCGGTTTAATTCGGTCAGGAATTCGACGCTCTTATGGGCTATGTGCTTTTGTCCACTTTTCGCGGAGTGCGCACGCAGACTTGGATGAGTCGGGTTGTTTGATCAGTCTCTTCTACTTCAGCCATCTTCCAACCCGAGGCAGGCCTTTGGGATGGAGTAGAAAGAAATAACCTGAACGTGTTTGAAGGTGGATTCACTGACCAAACACAAAGAAAACTAAATATATTAAGAGAATATATTACAGGAATGCCAAAGTAACAAACGGTAAATTGGCTTTATTTTCTGCTGATTTCACAGGTGTTTCTCAACAATTACATATACAAGTACAGGGAGAGTTATGTCCATCACTAGCGATAATTTGAAATGCTTCTCTGGACCACCTTGGACCTGACCGGTCCAGCTCGTGTGT
Source organism: Pictodentalium vernedei (assembly GCA_031216915.1). Classification (NCBI taxonomy): domain Eukaryota; kingdom Metazoa; phylum Mollusca; class Scaphopoda; order Dentaliida; family Dentaliidae; genus Pictodentalium; species Pictodentalium vernedei. The sequence continues at coordinate 148,524,511 of CM062291.1, read as the reverse complement.
GGACCGGTATAGCAGGGCTTGTCCGGTTCGGTTCTGACCGGGGTCCAGCCCCTGAACCGGTATTTTACGATCCGATGCGCAACATTAAGCTCCATTCACCAAGATTGCCCTTCCTTTTTTTGTTCAAAACACCGTTCGTTGAGGGGGCGGGGGTTGGGGGGGGGGGGGGGGGGGTTGAAATATATGTATGAAGGAAAACATGAATTTTTTGTAGAGCCCTGCCAATCTCAAACTTTGGGTCGAATCGAATCCCGAATCGAAGCAAACTCGTATGTTTGGGGAGGTTATTCAAAAAAGCAAAATATACCAAAACGGAATCAAAGTAGTAAATTCGAATCGGTAAAACTTCTTGAACTCTGTTGAGGAGACTAGATGACAGAAGAAGAGTTTAAGAGGAGATATTTGGCCTGATTTTGACGATTCGAAAATTTCCGAATCTGCGTGACGCAAATCGAATCGAATTGCATCATCGGAACGACTTCCTAATTGAATCGAATGTGGAAGCTTTGTAGGACTCAATCCGGTGGCAGAAAAAGAGTTCAGGAGGAAACAATTAACTGGAGTTTGAGAATATCCTCGACGATTCGTATAGTTCCGAATCAGGGCGACGTACATCGAATCGAATTGAATCGTCGTGTCGACTTCAATTGAATCGAATGTTGAATCTTTTTTTGTTGGCCTCAATCCGGTGATAGAAATAGAGCTGAAGAGGAGACACATGTCTGAAGTTTGAGAATATCTCGACGATTCGTAAAGTTCCGAATCAGGGAGACGAAAATCGAATAGAATCATCACGACGATTTCTTATCGAATCGAATTTCGAAGTTTTGCAGGATCCTAATTTTTTTTTAAAGTTTGTTCGTATGGGTCGTTCGATAGCCGTGTCAGGTAAATGGTCAAAGAAAGAACTAAATAACGAAAACCCACCCGAAGCAACCGAAAATTCAATTCTTCTCACTATGTTGAAATCTCGGTTTTACCCTTGAGGACTAATTTCTTCTTAATCACTTTTTATCTGCAACAAAACAGGTGCCCCAAAATGCTGTCTTTGTGAAAACTTGCATTTTACTTTCAAAGTGCTTTGGCAGTTGTTTTTAGGCAAGTTTTGGCTGCCTATACAGGCAGCCAAGACATGCCAAGAAACAACTTCAAAGTAATAGTATGTGAACTTTCAAAAGTTTACCAAAAAATGTCTAAAGATCTCCAAGCCATTTGGAGTTAAGACATACATTATCCAGTCTGATACTTGATCCCTTTGGTGAATGATTTATTTATTTATTTATTTATTTATTTATTTATTTATTTATTTATTTATTTATTTATTTATTTATTTATTTATTTATTTATTATTTCTTTATTTATGTATTGCTCTCTAAGGTCACATAGTTCTGTATAATCTAATCTTAGCCGCAGCATGGATACGAGGTAAAGCGCAGCCAATTGTTTATACCCCACGTTGCACGTTTTAGAGAATTTCCACCCCTGTCATTGGTCACTGTGTCCTATTTTACCAGTTAAACAGTGCCCGTTTACCACAGTAACTGCTTCAGCACGGACATATACTCAAATGCCCCTCTATCTTTTTTATGTACTCGGGTGTCCCTTACCTGAATCTTTATACCGACATCAGTCCACCCCGGGTCTTCTAAAAACACCGAACAAACGCGTTTTTACAAGCATGAATAAATCAAAAGAAGAAGAATATTTCGAAAACAAATGTTCGTGTAGATTCTATATACAGCTGAAAATATAATAATAATAATGCCTCTAAAATTCATTGATTCTGTCTCTAAAATAGGACATTGGTAACGGCCAATAACCTACCCAACAAAATTTTTAAGTATGGAACATCTAACAATATTCTTTGTTATTTTTGTTACAAAAATATAACTTAATCCTAAAAAGCATAAGATTTAAAAACCTCAGCTCCAGATACAATCAGTTTCTAACTTATGTACAAGAATATATATATTTCATTAACCCCAATGTATGTGGTCTATAGCACATTTTCGGTGCCAACTAGGCTTGCCTGACCAGGGTCTTTTCTAACAGGAGTGGGGGGGGGGGGGGGGGGGGGGGCTAAAAATTTTCATATAGATCTTCAAGTAAAATATTTTGTCTAGGTGTATTTCCTCGCCCGAGTGCAAGAATGTCCTATGTCCCCACATTCTAGGGGGGGGGGGGGGGGGGGGGGCTAAAATTTTCATATAGTTCTTCAAGTAAAATATTTTGTCTAGGTGTATTTCGTCGCCCGAGTGCAAGAATGTCCTATGTCCCACAGGGGGACATAGGACATTCTAGCACTCAGGCGACGATTCGTCTTGCCACAGTGTATTTGAGAACGGCCACAGGTACTCTCCAATAAAACGAAAGACGGGAAACACGAAAAAATGTACCACCAAAACTAGATTAGAATTCTGTACAATATCATTCGCTTTGCTTGGTTGTTATTCTGAGAGTGACGTGGTTCCCTTTCGGCGTCCAGCGTTCTGAATACATGAAGATATATCTCGATGATGGAGAGGCAGTAACATATTGGCAATACATGAATGCTTTAAGTAAAAGGATTGAAACTGAGCTTGATTTTGTTTCCTTTTGCATGTGAGATAATAACTAAACATTCAGTGCGAAAATGTCCCTCTGAAACGTCTGGTCGTTCACCGGTTGCCAGTGTAAACACTGATTTTTTTTTTAAAGCAGAACAGGTTAGCAGCTTGATGTAGCCTTCCCTGATGACGATGACGCTGTAAAACTGGAAAATCCGTCTCTGTAACGAAGTCCACATATGCCGTCAAACATGACCATGAGCTCGTGCTGAAACGCCGGGCCGACAGACAATACAGGATGAAGTTAATCGACGAATTGATGACAACTCCCAATTTGGCGATGGCGAAACTCTCGCTCACAGCTACAAGATCAGCCTGCAACGATACAAAAACGGACAATGAGAAAATAACAGCTTGGTCACCAAAGAGTTGCCATAGTTATGAAATATTAGCTGGATGCTTACAATATGAATACAAATAAAAATATGAATTTCACGGCTCTCTATAAACAAGATTACAAATTTTAGCTGTATCAAACGGACCTTTTTTACACATTTTGAAGTAAAGAAATATTAGCATTCGACAACGGCAAGAAGATCAGCAACAATTCAACCCACGGCCCTGTAAAGTAGGGCCCTTATAAGCTTCGAAATTGCTTTTCGGTTCGATTCGAATCGGCTGCACGATTTCTTTCCATTCGAATATTTTCACTGGAATACAGCTTGGCATCATTCATTTTCGTCGACTCACAAAGCGGTATAGTTCTGGTGAAAATTTTTGTTTTTTGAACCATAATCCTTACTGGGTAATCCTCCAACTACAAAACCAACGCATGCCTTCGACGAAGGCATGCCTCGGTGATGTAGTTGGAATATTTTATGACTCTTGATCTATCTCTGTCAGAACAAATCAGGTTTACCAGAACTGGCATTCTTAAAAATGCAGGAGGGCTAAAAATCGCTCTACTCACATGGCCTAGGGGAGCGATCTGCTCTCCTCAAGCTTACAAAAGCTAAAAGTGGTAAAATGAAGTTGTACTATTACTGAATTCTGCCTTGTGGGCTTTGTACATTTTAGTTGGTGCTGCTAACCAGGTAGTCTCTGTGAGACAGCTACACTGCCCTACACTGCCCTGGTAAGGCCCGGGGGTGTGGGAGGACTGTGTGGCCATTATGCCCATATTGCAGAGACCACTAACATAGCAGAGATCTGAAAACCTGTGGGTTTTTAGGAATAGACTGTTGTGGTAATCATTATTTTCTAAGGCTGTGGGGGGGGGGGGGGGTGAGGGGAGGGGGCTATTTTTCGCCCTCCTCAATTTTTTAAGGGCGAGCAGTTTGGCGAGTGAATAAATCGCTCTCCTGAGAATGACAGGCCTGGTTTACAGTATCTCCCTTCCCCCAGTCGGGCATCTTCATGATTCGATTCGCATAATAGACCCGGTTCGATTCGAGATTCGATTCGAAACGAAACTGGGTATTTCGCAGGGCCCTACTGTAGGGCTGTAGGAATTAATTATCACTGGACCTCTCTCTGAATACAAAACAGATTCGCTCAATGTCCTGTCAAGTGTATTACTTAGGGCGATAGCAGTACGAACTCAGTGTTGAAAGGGTTGTCGATTACATATTCCTAGGGTGGTTGCTAAGGGCTATCGGAAAAGGAGGGGGGGGGGGGGGGCACGTCTAGATTTTCAATTTCATCTACCCTCTGTGAGGCAAACTTCCGACTACATAATTGCCACCGAGTGTCAAATTCCACTAGCACCCCACCTTGAATCAGATTTGCCAACAGGAGGTCTTTCGGTGCAGAAATCCATTTGTACACCCACCTTGGCCGTAAATTATTCAAATGACGCTCTCGGAAGTATCAAATTCCTACTTCAAATTAATATTAGGGGGGATTTTCATTACTTTTCAATCAACATTTGGAGCACTTTCCCGACATATGAGTTTAAAAGCTCCATATTTTTCCCAAATTCTAGACACGGTTTGAAACATTCCATTAACTCTTCTCTGACATTTCCAACTTTTTGCAATTTATGGCTTCGAATTTCCAACTATTGTAAATTTCACCAGTGGTGTGTGGGGTGGGGGAGGGGCAGCACCACCCCTCGTGGCAACTCCTCTGTCTGTTCTCGCAAATGATTCTCGCAAGGAAAACAGTGAGATTCGAATTTGATTCTCGTAAAATGTTCATTTGATTCCCCCCAGTGGCGGCGCTACAGGGGGGGCACGGGGGGGCATTTGCCCCCCCCCCCCAAACGTGGGCTCTGCCCCCCCCCCACCCACCACACACACATCCATCCATACACACAAACACACACACTCTCTCTCCCTCCCTCTCTCTCTCTGCCCCTCCCTCTCTCTATCTCTCCTCTCTCTCTCTCTCTATCCCCCTCATCTCTCTCTCTCTCCCTTCTCTCTCTACCCCCTCCATCTCTCTCTCTCTCCCCCTCTCTCTCCCTCCCTCTCTCCCTCCCTCCCTCCCTCTCTCTATCCCTCTCTCTATCTCTGCCTTCTCTCTCTCCAGACGCGGATCCAGGATTTTTTGAAAGGAGGAGCGCTAATTACCATAACATTTAGTCGAAACTTGGACCCAAAGTCCGTAATATCATTTTTTGGTTTGGTACGTCCACAGGACGTACCAAACCAAAAAATTATATTACGGACTTTGTGTCCAAGTTTCGACTACCTCATAATAAAGTGATGATATGATCCTTTACGTATTTGCCCCCCTTCATGGGGAGTCTGCCCCCCTACTTGCCCCCCCCCCCCCCTACGAAAAAATTTCTGGCGCCGCCACTGTTCTCCTCATAGATTCTAACGTGTCTTTAACCCTTTTACTGCGCCCACTTTTGCCATATATGGAGGACCTTTTGTACGCCTATATGCGAGGAAGTTTAATATGACATACTTGAAACTCTGTCACCTGATTAATTGTTGACCCTTTCCAACAATTAATCAGATGATAGGTTTGATCTGCGCATACCAGAACGTACAGATAATTATCATAAAATAGGTGACAATAATCGCTTTCGGCAGCGTAAGTTTTAAAGGAAGAATTCTAAGTACGTTTTGCTCCCTCATAATAAAGAACATTGATTTAGCAGTGATGTCCAGTAAAGTCTTGATTGCCTTTTCAGACACCCAAGATTTCAATCTACACCGCTGTGAAGGTACTGTAACTTCCATCATCAAAAGCTTGTATGTTGGAACGTGTGTTCGACATGAAGGCCAACATTTGCATATAAAACAAGAAACTCACAAAAATGGAGCTAGGCCCTTAAGGGTTAAACCGTAGTAAATATATAAATATAAGATGTTTTATTAGTGACAATAAACGTATTGCACTCAAAAGGACAGGTGTATAACAATACTCTCAAATTCTAAATTAAGAACTGAAAATTGATTCTCGCTGCAGGAGTTCACAAATCTGAACGAATTTTAAAGCCGTTATTGAACATTTTATGAGGATGAATACTGAAACATAACACAAATATCAATCTGGTACTACACGTAATAATAAGCTTTTATTATTTGGTTAACGAATTAACCCTTTGAACACTGAGGTATCTTCCATGTTAGTCTAATTGCAGTAATTGGAAGAGTCCCCCCACATTAATTATCTTGGGGTAGACCAATTGATATTTTCAGCGCGCAGCCTTGGGACTGCACGTTGAAAATATTGATTGGTAATAATAATAACACTTTGGCCAGCCGCTGATTTGTCGCAGTTCTCGGACGAGAAGGCCTTGCTTACCCCTGTAATCCCAACTGCCTCCCTATTCCCACGCTTCTCCTCTCCTCCCAACACTCGGAGACGAACTGCTCACACATTCACTTAGCAGCCATCCTACTCAATGAAAATATGACGTATCGTGTTCCTGGGCCGGAAAGGCGGCCCTCGGTTTCAAAAAGGTTAACTGCAACAAAATAAATACTATAGAAAATCATTAATTATTTGTATCCTGATTTTGAAATATCAAAATTTCAACCAGAAAATATTTTCCTTAATGCAACTACAAATTCCACCAATCTAGGTTTGTTTGACGGAGTTCATTGAGGTTTGTAAAACAATGGAAGTTATTGTGATGAATTGACGATTGATTACATGGTCTGATGTTTGCGGCTCGGGGCTTATGTTCAAACGAGACGCGAAGTGTCGAGGTTGAACACACGCTCCGAGCCGCAAACATCAGACCATATTAACGTCAATTTATCACAATAATGTATATGTTCCAATACGACCCTACCCACATCCCAAACCCTACATCGTGAAACACGAGAGGCTTATTTATTGAACTTTCGATCGTTAACAGTTGCCTTGTTCAAGGCAATGTTTAACGAATACAAGTTTAGTAAATAAATCTCTCGTGCACCCCACGACAGCAGTGAATAATTAATCATTAAAGTAGATAAACTCATTCCATCTTAGATCAAATCATAAATTTGTTTGTAATTTAAACGACACTTCATTCAGAACCCCTTTTGCTACACATGTGAAGAATCCAGAAAAATGAAGCGGCTGGCCAGTCTCTCCGTTGATGAAACAATTACGAAACGGGCGACGTTATTTCAAATATTTCGCGTTATGACGTCAGACGGTAACATTTTCTACTGGAGCCATAAACTGTAACATGATTGAACTGACTGAATTCCTGGTTGTATATTCCAGGCATGTTCCCCTGGTTCTACATTCGAGCCAGTCAGACCCGGTCTATGCCAGTGGTAACTTGGAGCCAGAATAATAACAAATAATTACAATAATCAGTCATGCTGTTTTCCGGTTAACAGAAGTGTAGACCAGTTCCACAATATGACCACATGTCCGATCTGGTAATACTGCAAGGGTCTGAATTATGACACCCCTTTCCTTTAGGAAGGGTCAGGATTCATCACTGACATTTGGAGCCCCAACACCGTCCATATCTGTGCCCCGACTTCTATGCGTTGTGAAAATAATGTGACATTATGAAAATATTTTCGCTTGCGCCCGGAAAGAAATAGTGGCGTAGCACCCCCCCCCCCCCCCCAAACCTACCCACCCCCAATCCCCTAACTCTGGGCTGTGTCCCACTCCCCCATAAATATTCAAATCATTCATCATGGAATTTCACGTGCCATTTTTTTTGTCACAAATACTGTGTATTTTACATGCCAAGTGCTGTTCAAGAATGAATCAATTTTCGTACGTGGTCGGACCGGGCTGCGTTTTTTTTTCGCAGGTTCGATTCAAAAGGAAAAAAAAAATTAAAAAAAACAAAATAAGACATATCAAAAAACAAAACAAACAAGTTTTTTCTTGAGAAAATGTTCACCTAAATCTGACCAAAACGCTAAATTTATGTCCCATTTGATCTCATGAACATAGGGTCTTTAAAATATTCAGTCCTTCTAGGAATTCAGTGACGTATACGTGGTACTTCCCTCGTTGGTGATGTGCGATAATCAGGAATAACTCGTCGCTTGTTATAAACAGGCGCAACGCCAAGGGTGGCTATGCCCGTCCCATTGCCGAGCATGATTTTCTAGTCATTTATCTTTATTGATATTGAATTAATAAAATCAAACCCGTCTGGTTTATTGTCTACAGTAAGCTATATTCCTAGTTTGATTGAAATCGGACACATGTAACTCAAGTTACCATCTGGAAACCAATATCAACATGTGTGCAAAGTCGGAAAAGGTCCATAACTCTGCCAAAAAATATCGGACCAAGCCTACTATCAATCTCAACCTGTTTTATGTGGTCATAGACCTACGTATAAACTTTTGTTTCATTTCGTTCGGTCAGACAAAAGTTATCGTCCGGAAACCATATTCAGGACGTACGTATGAGAGTACGTACGGACGGACAAGGGTAACACTTGATGCCCCTCGGCAGATTGGTTGGGGCATAAAATTGTGTTTCTTTTGGCGATAAATTAGCTCAAACTGAGTGCGTAGATGGCCTCAGATTGAAGCTGTTTTAAATTTCCGAAGAAGACCGGCGGGCACCGATAAGAGGGCATACAACCTCTCAAACTCCCCCCTCCTCGGGCCACTACCCTCGGCACATATCACTCTACCCCTCCCCCCACCCACCCCTTAATGGGCCGTATAACCCTAGATTAAAAACTATGGCTACGCCCCTAAAATATCAGAACAGATCAGTACTGCATGGTGTAGACTGCAGTCGAGTAAGTTTTATTTTCTTTCTTATACAGTACTGTGAACACAAAAAATGTCCCTTTCGCGATCAGATCGAGATTCGACCAGCGACACTTTCCCATGTATCGACCGAGAGTTCATAAATAAATACTGTGAAATCAAATTAGAGATGGGCAATATACTTAAATACCGAACCGATACCGATATCATGGGGATACCGAACTTAAAATTCCAATACCGCCTATCTCGAGGTCGCATCAAGAAAATAAACGAAAATTGCACCTTATATTCAATACTCTTGCTTTTCCGTTTCGACAGATGAGATTCCACAGTACTGCGGGGAGAATGGTGGAGAGAGAATTTCGACCCGATCGTAACCCCTGTCCGATTTTGTAACTGGGACCTACGAGTTTTAAATTACGGGCGAATCGAATACCGAATCCAATCAAGTGGGCGATTTCGTTTTTCGCTCTTTAAGTTGCAGATGTTGCACCTTCTTACAACTATAAATCCTGCCAGTCTTCACTAAAGTATTGTATTCGACGCGACTTGTGTGTCGGCTGCGAATCATTGAAAAAGCGAAATAGTCCAGAGACGGAATCGAAGAAGTTTCGAAAGCGGAACCTGCATAAATTCTTCTTTCATTATCAGGTCTCCTGTACAGGAGACCTGGTAATTGAAGAAGAGGTCAAAAGGAGATACTTGGTTGGATTTCGAAACATCTCAACGTCGAAATCGGCGCGATTCGAATGGAATCGATTTATGAGGACGATTTTAAATCGAATCGAATTTCGAAGCTTCGCGGGACCTTATTTTGTTATCGTAGTACTATACATATACAGAACCGCACATACGTTTAAATGGGTTAAGAGTTATCGTACTCGATTGCTTTGGCCCAGGATATCACGAGAGCTGAAGGCTCTCATGATATCCTGGGCCAAAGCAATCGAGTACGATAATTCTTAACCCATTCAAACGTATGTGCGGTTCTGTATTTATCACACACCTCCCATGTAACAACCAGTCTACATGAAAATTGAACTAAAAACACTTTTCAGCTGAATAATTGCTGCGTTTCCTTCTTTGCCAACAGGACATCACTGTTAGTTGGCGGGGTACCAACCCTAATTTGCCTTTTAATTTTTACGACATTCAATTGGTCGAAACCATTTGACATCGATCAGTGTCACGGTCACAATAATCGAACTTCAAATATTGACTAAACTGCGGGGAATGACACAACAAAAAGTGTTAAAATAGCGAATATGTTTAGCACACTCTGTCATTATATGACCAGTTGTGGAAAGTATTTGTCAAGGAACAAGCAGTCAGAAAGTTATTTTTATTTTGTAAATTTTTGACTCGAATCTGATTGTTTAAATATCCCGGGTAAACAAATCTAAATGAAGAACTTGGAATTTCCAAGCGATCTCGACACCGGTGCATTCGACAAACGATTGACGTAACTTATTTAGACGGTTTCCATGTCTTTTTACGTTGGAAACGAAATCGGACGTGTTTTGTATCATCACATGTGCGATATAACTTTATTTTTATCGCACAGGCAGAACAGTGGAAATCCCGTGTTTTACATTAATGGGTGTGTGATAAATGCATTGTGTGTGTGTGTTTTATTCAACTTACCGCTTTGGGCTGCAGCATGAAGAAACACTGTACGATGCATTGAAATGCTATCAGGATTAAAAAGGTAAAGGTGATGGTTAGCAAGAGTGTTGTTATCTGTCTTTCCGAACGCCTCTGTTTTTCCTTGGCTTCCTCCGATTTTTTGTCGCCAATTTTCTTGCCTGCGCGAATCACCGTACGAATTATCAGCCCATTTAAAATGGCAATCGTGATCCAAGGTACGAGAACAAGAAACATGCAGTGCACCCAGAACTCGTACATTTGACTACCGTGCCCTTTGCCGAAGTCAGTGTATTTGAATGCAATCTGAGAGGCATTGGCATCCCTGATCGGAGTAAATGTGCCAAAGTGTGGTAAGTTAATGACAAAGCAGCAAACGGTTATGATGACTATACCAACAGTGGCTCTTTTCTCATTGCACATTTCCTGAAAAAAAAAGATAAAAACACTTTACCGTTATGAGGGATACCTGTCAAAACAACACATTTGATAAAGTTAACTTGGCCTTCAGTTGGAAAATACAATTTTACACTGAAACTCAGTAACCTGATATCGTCCCTTGAGCGAAACAAGGCGCTATCTGCAATGCTATAGCATTGCGCATGGCGCCGTGTTCTACTCAAGGGACAATATGGCGTTAGCAAATTCCACATCGCCCGAATCAGGAATCACCTTGCGAATTATAAGCTTATTTAAAATGACAGTCCTAACCTCAGGAACGAGAGCCAGCAACACGCAATAAAATTTACTTACACTGTATCGTCCATATTAGGTCGCGAACAAACTGCGTAACGGATATATCTCATCGACTACTTTTTCCATTGCCGAGTAAGGAATTGAAATTACTAAAACTTTTAAGGATCCTTCCTGTTCTTCCTGTCTATTGAAATTAAATTTATTCAGTTCTTCTAGGGGGAGATCACTCTAATTGTTAGTGAGCCGTATATAGATTTTACTGACTGTGTATGCGTTGGATTCCAAGAAACTCAGAAATGTGTGGATGGTAAGCAGATGTAATATCATATAAGGCGAGGAGAAAACAATATCAGGTGAGGCTATAGCAAATTCGATATTGTTTTCTCAAAATCTTATAAGACCATGTGTAACGCGACTGAGCAACTACGACTAAACTTAGTATGCTGTTGGTCTATTAGAACTTGTGGGCCTCGAATGAATTTTTACCAACAGGACGCACTGCGAGTGTTTTGTGCGATGCGATAAACTATGAATAAACAATACTTTACCGAATCCCACTTTAAGAATGGTCCCCGTCGATCTAGTTCCTATGAGAGGTCATGTTTTGGACGTAAACGGTTTACAAGTGTCGTCTTCCGGTCAAGTCCGGGAAGGGAAAAAAAGGTCTGCTGTGACCTAATATGACTTTGCAACCATCACTGGCAATCGGAAGGACATGCGCCTATTAGTCAACGAAAAAGTCCACACAGTTAATTGATGCAGTTGAGTGTAGACTCTGCGAATAACTTTACTTGATATTTTACTGTGCTAGTACCTAGTTGGATAAAACACATTTTCCAGTCCACCGGGGAAGGGGCATATACCCTTTGTACTCATCTTCTGGCGCCCACTTTCGATCGTACCAAACAATTCTTCCGTCTGAGATGTAATGGCGGAGTCATCACTCTTGTACGACTGTGATCTATGCTAAAAATTCCATCACTGTTAGGACACACAATTTCACGAGAATGCTCGTTCTACTCTCATGAAGTAGTTAACAAGATTCACGCAATCTATCGACACTCGAAATTTCTTGATAAAACCACACGGTGTATTTGTGCTCAACGGGGGGAGGGGGGGGGGGCGGTGGCGTTGCGGCAGCCGATTCTCGTCAGATCACCGAAGTTAAGCAACGTCGAGCCCGGTTAGTCCTCGTCTGAGCAATCGATTCGGACTCCCGCGTTCTGTCCTTGGGCAAGGCACTTAACCCCGATTATCCACATGGGGCACGCTGGCGCCATGTACTGAGGTGTACTGCACGTCGATGGCGCGCATGTCTTCAACCAATATAACCCTGCCTGTGCTGCAGTTCGGAGTTACGATGTTGGGGAGCAGGCTGCTGCTCGTCGTTGCTCGGTAGTTCTCTCCGGGTACTCCGGCTTCCTTCACCCGTAAAACTGTCATGGCCATGATTAGCCAAGTAAGTATGTGACCTTAAAACACCAATAAATAAATAAATTTGTGCTCAACTGCCTCGAAAATAACAATTTGTAAACTCTTATCTAAACGGTATCTAAACAAGATAGACCTAAACTATATCTGTAAATTCTCCCATCAAATTAATGAAATGTTATTATGTGACACACTGTTGGAAAGGGCTCACATAACAGCATTTCCCAAGCTATCTGGGCACACGATAGCATTGGTCTCCATCAATAGTATGTCTCGTATGTTTCAGGTCATATTTGGATGACCCCGGTGGATGACACTGGAAGTGACGTCATGTCACGTGACCCAGTGGCGCCATGTTGTGTTGTCATGGTAACCCGCGTGAGCGGCCATGTTGTGACATAATCCCCAAAGAGATAGGTGATGTTAGTGCGCATATGCAGCGCGTGTTGTTAGGGTGATACGTGTTTCCGTCGTCCATTTTGTAGCTCATTTGCTCGATGAGCTTCGAGTCATTCGAGCAATTGCTCATGGAGCAATTACTCTCTTGGCTTTTTAGCTTATTTTGGGAAAAATCCTACTTACGGAGTGCTTTTTTTTTTAAATGACTGGTCTTAGACACCCCTTATTCTGAAACGAGTCGAAGAGTCGTATGTGCGAGTCACTCCAACGAGCAATTACTCTAAAGCCATTTGCTCGATTGACTTCGAGTCGTTCGAGCAGTATGTGGAGTCACTCGATCGAGCAATTGCTTTAAAGCTCATTTGCTCGATGGGATTCGAGTCGTTCGAGCAATGACTTTTCAGCAACTGCTCGATAGCTTACGGGATTTGGGAATGATATAGGCTTTTGTTATACAGAAGGGAGATAACTCTGCATACAGATTATGGGAAATCAAGCAATCTAATTGGTTAGTTAGCGTTAGAAAAGTGAACTGATTGGGTGATCTAGATAAATGAAACAACAAGAGTACTCGGAATAGGATCAGAACTAACAAGAACAGACCAGAAAAGCTAAATATAGTAATAATATGCAAAGTTGTTCCAGCTGATAGGCTCTTCTACTCTACTGGAGTAAACTCGAGGACAAAGGAACTTGGTCGGTAGACGAAAACTATTGCTAAGACAGATAGAAGCAGAGAATTCTGAAATAATTCGAAATAGTACAACTTGTCGGGTTGTTTGTGGTAATTCTACGAAACGGGAAATTACTCTTGTACAAAGGAACACACCCTCCGAACATACCACTGTCCTATAAGAAGGTATTAAGTCATATAGCAACCACGTGCTACCATAGAAACCAAGATGGCGGCCTCCAGTATACAAAATGGACGAGGGAAACACGTATCACCTTAACAACACGCGCTGAGCATGCACGCTAACGCCACATATCACTATGGGGATGACGTCAAAACATGGCCGCTCACGCGGGTTACCATGACAACACAACATGGCGCCACTCGGTGACGTGACATGACGTCACTTCCGGGGTCGTCCACCTGGGTCATCCAAATATGACCTGAAACATACGTCGTGCAGATTCGGGCATTTTCGAATCGTCATATTTGTACCAAGTATCTCCTCCTCTTGCCGAGACACGAGGTGACCCTGGCTGTCGAAAGTGTCGTTAAACCCCAATAAATAAATAGATAAGTAAATAAACAAATAAATAAATAAATAAATCTCCTCCTCTTAACCCTTTACCCAACGTAACGGCCAAAACCGGCCAGTGCTATTTTCAAAAATCGCCAATTAATTTTCATTATTTTTCATTTTTTGTCTCAAAAACATAGGTTATGACCCCTCGTTGTAGCTCGTCGAGCTCGTTCCAACGAGGGCTCATAACCTATGTTTTTGAGACAAAAATGAAAAAAAAATAGTTATTCAAGAATTTTTTTTTGTGCAAGTGTCGTCTGCTTTTCATGTTAGTTAAAGGGTTAAAGTCTTCTATCATCAGGTCAGCTGTGCAGGAGACCTGGTGATAAAAAGTAGAATTCAAGGAGGTTCCTCTTCCGAAACTACGCTGATTCCACTTCTGGAATATTCCGCTTTTTCAACTGATCTCTTCAAGCAAAACTTGAGTGAAGAATGGAAATATTTACGGTTGTAAGAAGGTGTTATCTACAAACTGAAGAACGTTGAGATTCGATTCGAAATCCTATGCTTGATACGAAATTTGAGAATCGCAGGGCCCAACAATTTGAGGTCCATGTAAAAACAAATTAAAAATATGCATACCAATGTCAAGAGACAGAAAAAATCCAAAATTAGTGATACCGATGGATGCGACACTGTGTTACAGGATGGTTTGGAAAAGTCAAGTGATAGGATTAGTACTCACCTTAGCGTGTTTGATGAGGCACACCATAATATATCTGTCAACGGTAACTCCAACCGTGAACCAGATGCTGCAGATGACGGCAAGGTACAGGAATGGGTAGCCGATGTAACTGTGAAATACCGCATAGGCGTGAGATGTATTTATCTTCGGGTTTATGGCTTTGATTGAGTCCATTAAGAAGAAAAAGACCAGAACCCCAATGCTTGCAATCGATTGTGCAATCAGGTATCTTCCCGTTGAAGATCTCATCTTTTTTCGATTCCAGACGGCAATAGAAAGAGAATTGCCGAACAGTCCAATCACGACGAAGATCGTACCAAATACGACACTTGTATACCAATGCATCTTGTTTGCAGTTGTGTAATCATCCACGGAGCTGTGCTCTGGAGATGACGTTGTTATATTTGACATGATGAGGTTAGTGGCACTTCGTTTCTTTAGTCTACAAAAAAAATAAATAAATAATATCAAGTTTTAATAATTTTTAAAATGGAGTGTGGGTCTACATCCTAACTCGATTATATAAAGGGGAACTGTGTGTCCGTTCCGTCAGCTGGAATATCAAGCTTTGATTTTCTCCCTTGGTATGCAATGTATCTAGAAATTTTCCGTCGCATGGACGGGGATATCCTGCCCTGGGACGGGTGATCACTAGTACATTATAAGACCATTTACTGTCTCTGGAACCGCCATCTCAGTGACGTCTAAGGTAATTCGGGGCTCCTCACTCCGGCATTCTCAAACTGGAGAAAGGGGAAACAACAAAATGTTGGTGCAGACACCAGCGCTAAAAAATCTTCCAGTGCTATCCCAATAACTATGCCAGTCTAGTTTTCTACCATAAATTTGAGATACAGGCAAAAAAAAACAAGCTTTGTGGCAGTAAACGAGCCAAATGTAAACATATGTGGCCCATGTTTAACAAAGCTGGCTGTTGTCAACCAAGAATCGTCCAAAAACTGAATCGTCAAGGCACAGAATCAAAGGAGCAGATTTGTCCAAATGCAGAACTGCGCATACATCAAACATAACAAACCGGAAACGTCTTTCACTCCGATGAAAGGGATAAATAGAGTGTTTGACTCGAAGTATATTTATTTTCAACGACGGTTATTTGGACGTTATTACCTGGTTAGTTTCATATCGGTCGTGATATTAGCCCTAGGTAACTCCATATCAGCCTGAGGCAACTTCATATTAGCAGGCTGATGTGAACTTACCGAAGCCGCAACGTCCGGATAGCCGAGCTCTTTGCTCCCACTTCGAAGAATCTCCACTTACATTACGCTGGTCCGCAGTATTAATGTCACTGACCTCGACGTTAATGTCACTGACCTCGACGTGACTTGTTTTGTGGCGACGTCACCCTTGTTTTTACCAATCTTGCGCCCACGGAGAAAACAAATGGGCTTTTTATAGCGAGCATGCGAAAACAAACAGAAACTAGAGAAACAGAATTTACTGCCACCAGTAAATTTAAGTCTGTGTGAAAAGGGTTAAAGTATCAGGAATAAACTATAAAGAAAGAGAATTCATGGAGGCTTATTTTTCGGGAGTAAAATATTTTTGAACAAATCAGAAATGGGTTTTCGTTAGCAGTATTTACAGATATTCATACAGGAATCAGAACATTTTCATAAGAAACCAGAAATGGCATATATGTGACCAGTATTCAAAGGATTTGATACACGAATCAGAAATGAACATTTTTGGCTCTGCCCACTAATTTGAGTGATGAAATACATTCATAAACTTTAGAAATGCATTAATGTGTAATAAAATGCATTTCCCAGTCTTTCTGAATAATGCCCCCATATTAAGTTCTTCAGGGGGTTAAAATATTCCCTTTAAATACTCCATTTTAATCCTTCAAATGGGGGTGCAGTGGCTCAGTTGGCAGAGGTGCAGGCTACAAGGCGTGAGGTCCTCACTCTGTCCTTGGGCAAGACACTTCACCCCATAGCACACGCGGGTGCATGGTGGCGCTGTGTACTAAAGCGTACTGCACATCGATGGTGCATCCGTCTTCAACAATGCTAACCCTGCTTGTGTGGAATTAGTATGTGGGGATCTGACAGTTGCTCGTTGTTGCCCGGTGGTTCTTCCCGGGTACTCCGATTTTCTCCACCTGAAAAACTGTCGTGGTCATGATTAGCCACTGTGCAGAAATATGTGACATTAAACACCAATGAATAAATAATCATCTAAAAATGAGCTCAATCCAATAAAGCGTCATAAGCTATGTTTTTCAAGCAAAAATGAAAAGGTAATTAAAACTGAATAGACGTTTCTGTGAATAATGTTGATCGGTTTTCGCCGTTATGTTGGCTAAAGGGTTCAGATTCCCTTACTTTGAAAGGCACACTGAAAGGGTGTCCCATTCCACATGGAATTAAATGTTAAGAAAATAAAGCGAAAAACATTAAGTTTCTCAGCTGACAGTACCTGCTTTTGCACTCCGGAGGGATGGAACGGCACAAATCAGTGACATTCTCTTAATGGCACTTTGGCACGAAAGGTTTCTGCACTCTCGATGAGACCGAGCGCAGTGAAAGACAATAGAACTCCTCTAACAAATGAGTTTTAAACAGTCATATCACTAACACAGTTAACAGTACAGTCGACCATGTCAGCATTGCATTGTTACCGGCACCCTGACAGTTTTGTGATAGGTTTCAACAATTATTCAGTACAGTTTTATGGAAAGGGTTAACTTTATTATGCCTGAAATAAAATATGTGCAATCCATATTGAAGTTTTGGGAGGGTTAAAAGCATTGAACTGAATAATATAGGTTTCAGCAAATTTTACAATTATTCAGTGCAGTTTTATGGAAAGTGTTAACTTTATTCTGCCTGAAATAAAATATGTGCAATCCACATTGAAGTCTTGAGAGGGTTAAAAGCATTGAACTGAATAATTTATAATCTATTCCCTTGCAACGCAAAGGGTTTCTCTCAACTTAGTTCCAGGAACTTACATCCCATTATCATAACAAGGTTAGTAGATTACCTTTCTATTTTTGACAGCTGACTCCACTGGTGTTTACATTATCTCCAGTGTGAATAACATAGCATCGTATTGCTTGGGGAGAATTTACTGTATCAGGAAATTGGCGGCTGTGAAAGCCCTGTGGCCGACTGGGCCATACTCAGTGGCACTAGCGACCTGAAAAACGTAGGTGGCCGAGAACTTTTGACTGTCCACCAGTATGCCAAAAATCAGCGAGATAGGACGATTCGTTTTCGAGTTATCGTGAGGACAAGGAAGTGCATAGAAGACAAAAGCCAGGAGAATAAGAAAAATAAAAAGAAGAAGAAGAAAAATAAAAAGAAAAAGAAAAGAAAAAGAAACCGTACAAAAACAATAGTCTGTGTGTTTCGCACAGACTAATAAATCATTTATTACTGGCAGGTTCACTAGGTTCTGTGGGAGCTGTCATGGCGCAGATTAACTTAACAAAAACAAAGTTGTCTGTGACATGTCTGAGAATCATACTTCAATGGTGTGATTCTGGGGGGAAATGTAATCTCTTCTATCCCAGTTTGCGTTCCAGAAAAATCAATGAGAATGTCCTTTCTATTCTGTCTACTTCAATTATGGAAAAACCTGAAACAAGTAGATGCGGTGGCCATTACTTCCCAATAATGATAAGATCAAAAGATAGAAATAATGTGGGACCATGAAACTGCAATAATAATACAGAAGAGATGACATCTGAACAGAAGAGGCGCCCAATAAATCACTGGATTTAAAATATACGTTACAGGGCTAATCTTTGCGCTCGTTATCTGCATCAGACACTACAATTCGTTTAATAACTCTAAATCACTAACCCTCGGCCACACGCAAAATTAAGGCAAAAGTCTAATATTTTTATATACCGAAGTAAAAAATATAATATCTGTACCATAACTTATGGCCAGGGAGGGGAAAAGGGAAATTTCTGACTTCTGTACCAAACCTCCCCCCCCCCACCCCCACCCCCCCCCCCCCCTCCGATCCCCGAGCGAGAACCAGCAAGATAAGTTGCCGGTCGTATCGGAATACTAGTTGCCACTCATTTGCCCTTTCCAATGTTAACACAATTGCAACCTTATCAACATTTTTGTTCAACACAGCAGAACTTGTGGGTCTTACTATTAACGTATTTCAACCAAGAATCACTACTTCTATATATAGTTGCGTAGAACAAAATGTTAAGAAGGGAGCGGCATCGCGAATGAAGCTCCGTACTTGACAAGCGGTTTTAATTTTGGACTGCAAGATTCTTGAAGTAATAACAGTATTAAATCAACTTGACGTAATAAAGTTATTACTTAAAGAATTGTGCAGTCAAAAGCTATAACTCTAGATCACTGGATACTCACTGATGAATTTGCAAATTTGAAACATGCAGCTAAAAACGACATTTTGACGGCCAAAAGTTACGTGATTTTTCATCCCAAAAGTCGCCAGAAGTCTCCATTCAATAAACTGATTTCAAAACTTTCTTGGGGAAGACCCCCCCCCCCCCCCCCCATCCTCTGCATCAGTACCCCGACACTTTCGATAGGCGACCCGTCACCGAATTAACTCTAGAGTCCGAATTTCCTCTCCCCAGCCCTGTGTATGGCACAACAATGCAACGAGCCCTGCCAGTTAGTTGCAAAGATAAACTACATCTGGACTTCAGGGGTTGCTAAGTCTCAAAAAGCCCTGATACAGCAACGTGAGCGGGAAACGGGAAACTTTAAGTTAAAGGTCAATGTGACCTTGACCTTTGGCACAGTGACTCACAAAATATAGAGTTCTCCCTCTCATCAAACCCAACCCACATGTCAAGTTTAGTTTCGATCGGCCCAGCAGTACTTTCATTAAAGAACGGAAACCAGGAACATTTGTAAGTCAAAGGTCACTGTGACCTTAATATTTTGCACACAAACCCCAAAATAGACAGGGTCTTCCTCTCGTCATGCCCTACCCACAAAGCACGTTTGGTTTAGATCGGCTCAGCAGAACTTTAATTACTGAGTGGAAACCAGGAAAACTTGTAAGTTAGAGCTCAATGTGACCCTGACTGTGACCTTGACCTTTGACACAATAACTGTAAAATAGATAGGCTTCCTCCTATCATCATACCTAACCCACGTGTCAAGTTCGGTTTCAATTCGCCCAGTGGAATTTTAATTGTGGAGCGGAAACCAACTCCAGAAAATGTTCAAGGTCATTGTGGCCTTGACCTTTGGCACAACAACCCCAAAATAAATAGGGTTTTTTCTCTTATCATACCCAACACACATGACAAATTTGGTTTCGATTCCCCAAAAGCCAACTCCACCTATAGATCGACAGATGGGCGGAAAGACCCCACGGTTATATCCCCCGGAAATTGTTTTCTGAGGGATACAAACTGAAGAACAAAGCTAACACAAAGAATGTGGAGATATTTGAACTGAAGGTTGTACAGATGCTGACAAAAAAGTTTTGTTTGGGAGTAGTGCAGCTCTGTACTGAAAAAAATGAACGCTTTTTGGTTTCAACACGTGGGCAGTCGACGTTAAGTGCCTTGCCCAAGGACACAACACGGGAGTCCGAATTGATCGCTCAGACGGTCACCCATCCAATGATTAATCGGGCTCGACGTTGCTTAACTTCGGTGATCGGACGATAACCGGTTACGGCAACGCCACCGCGCCCCCTGCTATATATTTTAAACTTCGAAAAAAAACCGGGACGGAACGGACATTCTCCATTTATATACAGTACGTGGAGAGTGTATTATCACTAAATTACACGTAGAGGAGAGATTCCACCCAAGCAGTAATTGCAAATTTGTTGTAAAGCATAACAAGCACAAGCAAAGTTCCAACGTGGGCTGTGATATCCGCTTCTACGGTTAAACCAGAGGTCCATTGACTGAAACATTGCTTGTGTTTTTTATCCATATTCACAGAATTTGAAAGTGATACTTTGGATGATAACTCCACTTCGCGGGTGATTTAGTTACAATCCTCTCTCCACATACTGTAACGGATAATCAGATAAAGCCAAACAAATAACCGATAATCTTGGGCCTGTGTAAGTAAGGGTTACATACATTTGACATCTAAAGAGGGCATGCATGCTCATAAATGTTATGGGGAAATTGCCCGGTGCCCGCCCCCTCTCTTTCTTTCTGCGGCGTCTTTTGAGGACAATATTGACCGCCAACAGTAACACACGAAGGGATGTTTTCTCTAGTATATAATAATATATGATATGCGTGGTTACCTGGTCAACATATTTTATTTATGTGTATTCTTTTATCCGGATTGTGGTGCACAAGTTATAGTTTTACAATATCTGAGTCCAAGGATGTGTCTTATAATTTGAGGGACGCTTTCCACAGACTGGATTGTAATAGATCTTGGGAGCGCGGTGGCTCAGTAGGTAGAGATGCAGGCTGCAAGCCGAGAGGTCCTCGGTTCGAATCCCACCTGCGGCAACCGCGTTGTGTCCTTGGGCAAGACACTTCATCTCCATTGCCCGCGTGGGGGCACGATGACGCCGTGTACTAGGGCATACTGCACGCCGATGGTACGCATGTCTTCAACCAATCTAATCCTGCCTGTGCTGCAGTGCGGAGTTACGATGTTGGGGAGCTGGCAGCTGTTCGTCGTTGCTCGGTGGTTCTCTCCGGGTACTCCGGCTTCCTCCACCCGTAAAACTGTCTCACGGTCATGATTAGCCATTGTGCATAAATATGTGACCTTAAACATCAATAAATAAATAATAATAAATAATAATAGATCTTTATGGATATCGCACCTTAACCTAAATGCAGCAAGGCACCATCTTAAATAGTCATATTAAAAAATACTGATGATGTATTCCATTCCATGAAACAGACCTGCATGGTTGGCGTGTGTTCCTCTGTGAACAGTATTGGCATGAAAAGTCAAAATGAAGTGGAATTATTTTTTTTTTATAATAGAGGCACGTTAATTCACTGCATCTCACAATCTAAAATAATTCTGGCCAGTGGCGGGTCTAGAATTCTGGGTTAGAGGATGGAAGGGCGCCTCATTTCAGTCATGCGTCACGATGCGAAGCATCATCTGACTTGCCAAGAGGTGAGAGAACGAGAAGGGGCATTCCACTCTCTCCGGAGGGATCAGGGACTTTATCGCGGAAAAAATTCGGAACTTTAGATGGAAAGTTGGTGTGGTCCTCCTGTTGCTCCCTTGCACATGACCACAATGTTTTTCAGCAAAAATATTCTCGCAGTTTTGTACAGACTCACTCAAATTTTTTAAAGGGGAAGCTAATTTATAACAGCGTACCGCATGGGCATATGGTTAGGAGCTATAGTTTTATTATAGGGTAAAGTACATTCGCCGTGGACTGGTCGTATTCCACGCGTGGGTTGTGATGTCCACGCATACGTTTACCAGGTAATAAAAAAACATCAGCAGAATTTTAATTAATGAAGCACCGGGTTGTACCTGTTTTTAGCTATTTCGTTACTATTTTTCGCTATTTTCGTTACTGTTTTTCGCTATTTCGTTACAATTTCGTCCCCTGAGTTCCAATGTGTACGATGTGCCTGTAGGCACATCGAACACATTGGAACTCGGGGGACGAAATAGTAACATGGGTTACACTAGCAAATTTGGTTGGCAATAAAATGTGTTCTTTTTGTTGATAGTTGTCAAATGAATTGCTGAGTGTCCTTCTAATATTTGTTTTTATAGACGTGAAGGCGTGTAATAAACACAGAACGATGAACGTGTTTCGTTCTGTGTATATCCGAGATGATTTGAGGGCATTGAAAACGAACTTCACGTTCGTCTTCAGTGTGAAAAGATCGAAGTGGATAGGATGCATCTCTTCGATGAACTAGTTAACGTTATTCTTGATTCTGAGCATTACCGTGATGAAGAAAAAGCATCCTTCATTTTAAGTAAAAAATGACAATGACATCAATAAAATCTGTATGACTGGAGTCCATAACACATGTACAATGCGTAACGTTTTGCTCACAAGTACTTGAATGTACCTCCCAGGTCTTTTTCATATATATAACCCAGTTCACTTGGTGAGTCTTTTCAACTCTTTTCTGATGACGGATATCTTTCTCGTCATTTGATCCATATGTTCCAATTCGTTTTGTTTCTCATGTTTTGTATTTGGTGATATTCCTGTATTTTGAATTTACCAGTAAAATGGAATTGAATTGAATTGGATAGAATTGACTTGCATGCCATCCCTGCCGCCAAGACACATAGACCACAACTAATATCTATCAGTGCGTGGGTGCTCTGGTATGGTTGCGCTTCTCAGTTAGAAATGCTTCCAACGTCCCTGTTTGATGTTCCAGCTGCTGTATCTTATTGTCCATAGTTTCACTATTCCCCAACTACGAAGACTAACTTCTGACACCTCGAACACACGCTGAAGCCGTAGATCCGTTTTTCAATTCACAATTGTTTGCATAACTGACCAAGCCAGATGTTTGGGGATCTAGGAGTCCGAAAGATCGAATCCTTCTGATACGTTTGAATATTTTGACAAACAAAGAACAGAATTATAAATTCCGTTTACCTGTTGATGCCTGACACGGTCTGAATGAAATATGGTCTTCTAATTCTGCAAACGAGGCATGTGAGCGATCACAATCTGTACGACACAACTAAACTAACCATTCTTGGTGTGGTTAGGTGGGTGGGCGAACATGTAGGGTGCTTAAAGTAAAACGCAATTTTGTTGCTGAGCAACACAGAAGATTTAGCAGTTGAAGAAGAGATATCCGATGACTCTCCTTACATGTAATAACTGGTACTTGACTTGTGTTTTGTAGGTCAGTGAGCGAGGATTTAAACATGAATAACTCTCGACCTAATAAGACTTACTGACGATATTTACAAATTTTGCTAAGTATTTGTGCTTCCGAAACATAGCTCATTACCAGAGACGTGGCAACAGGGGAGGGGGTGGGTATGGGGGTTGTATAACCCCTCCAATCCCGAACAAAATATTCAATAGTTTTTAGGCTCTCACAACTGGATTTTAGGCATTCCACCAGGAATATAAAAATAAAAACCGCCCTCCCTCATTCGTTTTCAAAAAATTGCCTGAGAATCAATTATTTAATTTTGTTTGGCCTAATCGTTTGAACCCTGGTGGTATTTTCCAAGTTTGCTCAATAGCAGCAATTGGGAAGAGTCGATATGCACTATTTGGAGGTAGACCAATTGGAAGTTTGGTCTACTCCCGCTATTCTTTCACTTTCTGGGTACTCAAGCCTTCAAAAAGTGCTTAGCGGAAAAATACACCCTAGCTATTTGGTGAATTTCGTAAGAGACTTCAAAGTTAAAAAATGACGTCATAGGTAATGATGGAATATGATAGATGGGATTTGTCCATCGTTATAAAATGAACAAACCAAAAAATGTGAGATATGTCGAGCAGCAATAAACAAGTTATTATTATAATATTTTTCAACCTGAACTACGCCAAAAATGTGAACAGCACAAACTTAAAGACTTTCGAACGCGACATCAACGTGCTTTAGTTCGAAAAACTAAACTAGGAACATGGGGGTATATAACAGCCAGTAGTGTAATAATCAACCAGTAGCGTAATATTAACCAGTAGTGTAATAAAAATTAACTAGTAGTGTAATAATCAACCAGTAGTGTAATACAAATCAACCAGTAGTGTAATAACCAGCAGTGTAATAAACTTAACCAGTAGTGTAATAAACATCCATGGAGTGGCGACGCCAAGCGTAGTAAAAAAATACTATCATTTTAATTTTTGGATTGAACGTTGCGGTGTAATGGCGGGTATGCTTAATTCCATATTCCCAAGTGTGCACTAAATCAGAGAAATTATGTTTGTGTGTGCCCCTCCCCCGACCTCCCCTCCCTCGACCCCCCCCCCCCCCCCCCAGTACAGAAATTAAGATTTTATTTGTGTTTGACATTATCTTTTTGCTTTTGAATACGATAACCATGGAAAATGGATATTTTTGGTAAAAGAGGAAAATTTTCAATATGCCAAAAAGTTGACGGAGCAGGAACTGGTATGGCTTCAATATCGAATATGAGACCCATTCCTGTTAATTACAGCTTGACAACGCATTCTCCGGCTCCCTATCAGGTTCCTAGTGGTCCTTTGTGGGATGTTGTTCCAGCATGGCACCAAGCTCCTGGACACTACTTGGCTAGACTGGACATGCTGAAATTGCAAGCTGCAACTCATTCCAGACATATTCGATTGGAGATATTCCCTCTGTCGGCACTCTTCGACAGCATGGGCAACATGAGGACGGACATTATCGTCCATCAGAATGAATGTATCACCAACTGCACCTGAATACAATCTGACGTGGACATCCAGGACCTCATCAATACACCGTTGTGCAGTCAATGTACCACGTTCAAGAACACAGAGCTCTGTACGTCCATCCCAGCTGGTGCCGCTCCAGACCATGATTGACCCTCCACCATAGCGGTCATGCTCAGCAATGTTGGCTGCATGGAATCGCTCACCTGGTCTTCTCCACACCCTAGAACACCTAATCTGTTTGGTCCAGGCAGTACCTTGACTCATCTGTAAAAAGGACAGGTCGCCAATCTTCTCTGGTCCATCCAACGTGGTCCATGGCCCATTCATATCGTGCCTGGCGGTGGTTCTGCGACAGCGGAATGCGAATACATGGTCTTCTCGATCGGAGATCACCTTCGTGCAACCTTGCCCGGATAGTCTGCGTCGAAACATTTACCCCGGATGCATTCTGAAGGTCACTGCGAAGCTGGGTTGCTGTGGCAAAGCGGTTCCTACGGGCCTGAATGAACAAAAACCGGTCTTCAACTGCAGATGTTGCACTGTCTCTGCCTCCACCATGCCGTCTTACTGGTGTGTTATACTGTTGAAATATTGCCCAGGCTCTGGTGATCACCGTATGGTGCACACCAAGGGCTTCACCAACCTGACGATGGGTGGCCCTTTGCTCCACCATCCCTACAGCCCGCCACGTTTCTGCTTCAGACAAATGTTTTCTTACATTTGCATTTGCCATATTCAATCATTAAATCACAAGGGTTTGAGTTGAAATGAAGATTGAATACCCTACACATGTCATGTACATGTAGACATGTAGACAGTACACGAAAACATGAAAATCAATGGGTACATGCTTTCCATGACTGTCACGAAAAGTCTGCCTGTCAAGAGAGCTAATGTAAACACTGGGGACCATTTCAATACATTCCTCAATCATATCCGCCAAAAATATCGCAAATATGTCACAATCAAATTTCACAAAGATGTGTCAAATATTTAGTGCTTAGCAAACTTTGAGTAGTATATTTGAAAAGATCATGCTTTGCGGAATACAACGGAGCTTGATAGTTTGATTTTCATCATCAGGCAAGTTTCATGAATTTTATTATTTTCTTTCTGTGAGTGCCTCATATTCCCTAACTGTAATCGGTTCAGGCTGCAGTATTTCCTTCTCAATCTCTTCAAGTACTGATTCTTGATTTGATTCATTTAAAGCTTGTTTTGAATATGAAATAACCCTTTAACTCTTTTGGCGCGACAGGCGACTAAAGTCGACAGACGGCAGACCTCGGAAAGGTACTGCAGTAGTCATTTTAGCCAACTGTGTGTGTCCATTTCCAAGTGCTTTTAACCCTTTACCCAACGCAGACGATATCAAAATTTATTATTTTAAATATCATTTTTTCAAATTTTTCAAAAAAAAATTTCAACAAAACCATATCATGTGGCCCCTCGTTGGAACGAGTTCGACGAGCTCGTTCCAACGAGGGGTCACATGATATGGTTTTGTTGAAATTGTTTTTAAAATAATATTTTTTCAACTGCTGAAGTTGCATATCACGCGGGGATTGCGGCCGATTCGTTGGATAAAGAGTTGAACAAACATACATATTCCTATGTTTCATGCACCATTTTTGTCCTATCCATGAACAACGATATCGTCCCTTGAAAGTATAAAGGTGCCATTTAAATATATACAGGAAATCATTTGAAAAACTGTCAATTAGATCATTAGAACATCTTTTAAAATAATAACGCTTTAGTCTAACAACCTATACTTTTTGTAAAATTCCTGATAAATATTAGGCGCTAAGAATTCTGTTTCTCTGATTATTCCGCGCCAAAAGAGTTGATGACTGAAGGCGGTGCATTAAACAAACAAAACTAAAGAACATATGTGAAAAATATAGGAAAAGATTTTTTTTGCATTGTAATTTTTTCCCCTCATACATTAGCAGACCCACCCCCTAATTGTGGCTAATGAAAGCTGGGATATGGGGTGAAGTTGGAAAAGTACCCACCACACTGTGAAATAATGCTCTAATATGTCCGTTATCATTCTGATACTTATAATTAACTTTTGGTAGCTGAAATTTGTTTTATGGTGTTTGGGGGAAAAATGTACATGATTGTGGCAAAAACTTGCTTCGCCGCATGGAAAATCCTGGAACTGTGACATTTTCTTGCGCGCCCCCTCACTGCCAGGAGAAAGGAAAGAAAACTTTGTACTTGATTTGTCTCTTTTGTAGTCTTTAAAATGGGGAAAATGCGCATTTTGGCTCCACATTTAACAAATTCCCCCCATCGTGTCAAACAGAGTTGGAAAATTTGTTGATATCAAAAGCGTGCATTTTTTTCAGTATAGAGGTGCTCTACTCCCAAACATAACTTGGTCTCCTGAATTCCTACCATGTCACTAAAGCACATGGTCCACCGGTTATATACATCAGTGTGTGTGTGCCTTTCCATAACCGTGCCCCCCCCCCCCTCCGGTTCGAAATGCTTCCTACATCCCTATTCGTGGCGGTTGCCTAAAACTTACAATATGTGGAGAGTGGATTGTAATTGAATCACACTTGGAGTGGAGTTATCACCCAAAGTGATGCTTTCAAATTCTGTACATATGGACAAAAAAAAGACAAGCAAAGTTTCAGCCAATGGACCTCCGGGTTTAACCCGGAAGTCCATTGGGTGGAACTTTGCTTGTGCTTGTTATGATTTGCAACAAATTTGTAATTATTGCCTGGGTGGAATCTCCACTTTACGAGTGATTTAGTAATAATACACCCTCCATGTACTGCACTTCTGGGTCAACTTATCTCTAGTCATATAAATATAATGGCACGTTGCTTGTTATCACTAGGTATCATCGTACGCGGGACATGCGGGGAGCTCAAGCGGAGAAATTCTAATTTTGAATCCACCCTGAGCAATATATTAACAGGCACATGTCAGTTTTCTTTGCTGAATGTATCAATTACCTCGATCAATTGCTAAGGAAAAACACACCACTAGAATCTGAAATAATAAGCGCTATTTTCAATCGAAATTTGGAGTATACCACGAAAAGATACCCAATTCATCACCCCACCCACCCCATATTTCGTAGTAGCCAACTTCAGGGTAATATTCGCTTTAAATAGCATAAATTCAAAGCCAACTATAAACTTAAATTGAGGAAATAGTCATACTTTCATCAAAAATGAAATCACAGTATGTGTTTTTGAAAAATCTGAGATTTATGAAAAGTACGCTGTACGGGTGGTTGCAGTTAGCTGTAATGGTGGTTGCCGAGTTCAGATTAAATCGGTGCACTTGGTTGTTTTATCATTTCGACATATATTAGGAAATTAGTGTAAGTTGGTCGCTGCAAATTCGACAAAATACAATCAGTACTAAGGTACGATATATAAATTGCATCAACATGTCAAAATACTCCACAAATAAAGGAAAAATAAATGACCAGTTTTGAGAGGACAGTGAGCTAACCGACCGCTGTATGCCGATGACTGTGCATATGTGCTTACTGAAATACACCACACTGTATCTTACATCCTACAAGTATCTGGGAATTTCATTGGTTCAAAGACGTCACATGCAGACTGCATATAAAACCATATACTGCCTGTCAACTTCAATATACGCTGACAGCTTTGGGTAATCTCCCCTTTGTATATTGATTATTCAAAATGGTGACAGCCGATAAACGCTTCAAGTTGAAAGATTGAATGTTGGAAGCCCATATTTGGTCTGAAGTGCAGGTTAGGTAACTTAAAAGGCTTCATATTCCGTGGATGTGTGTCATGTTACCTTCGAAATGAAACTGTTTGGTATGTATAAATTTGTCTTGTTACAATTTATGGAGAGTCCCTGTAGGCACTCTCCCATAAATTGTAACAAGGCAAGGACACGTGAACACATTGGGAGAATTCTCTCATTTAATGTTGATCGCTGTTGTTATTAGTTCTGTGCACCGATGCAGCAGTCGGTAAGATATATTCGTTACACAGTTTGTTGGTGGCCTAATATGGTATATATGGTGTCAGTTAATTCCATTTGGAATTAACTGACACCATATATACCATATTAGTCCCCCAACAAACTGTGTAACTAATAATATACTACGTGCTCTGTCACAAAAATTCCCGGTCAGGGGAATCTAATGCTCATTTGTATTTCGGAGTACCTTTTTGTTCAGAAAGGAAGACGCGGTATTTTAGACGAATTATATGTGGCTTGTAAAATACAGAACGTGTGATATTGCTCATGTTCTCTTACCTAATGTCTTGTAATAATATTGTATGAATTTTGTGTATTTATTGGGGTGCAATGACACTTTTAACAGTCTCGGTTATATCGAGTTGTACAAATTTACGGCTAGAGGAGGTCAGAGTACACACAGGGTAGCACTGAGCAATGGCGAGTAACTGTCGCGCACTGTCGCGCACTTTAATTCATTCCACAAGCATGGTTACCAAAGATTTAAGGCATGTGAATGTGGGTAAACAGCGCGATGACCAAAGATGTACAACATGTCAACGTTACACTTACCTTCAACCGTGCTACGTGCTTGTGTCAGGCTGGTAAATTAGAGAGCCCGAAAGTTACTCGCCATTGCTGCCTAGTTCACTCCGGGTACTCCGACTCACTCTACCAGTGGCGTACCCATGGTGGGGGAGGGCTGAGAGGGGCACATGCTCTTCCCAATTATCAGTCATCCCTCCCCAATGTTAACCCATATAGGGAACATCAGGCAAGAAGGTTTAATATCTAGCAATTTCCTAGACCTAATTATTGATGCCTTTCACAACTTTTAAATTATGGACACAAACGGACTCAGAGTTCAGGAAAGTGCGTTTTCTTTTGTCTTCAGTTTCAAAATTTTTCCCGGGGGTTGGGGGCAGACCCCCTCCAACGAGAGGGGGGCACCCTTTCTGGTGCTCGCACTCATATTGCCGCTGTGGTGCTCGGATGATTCAGCGAATCATATTCTGTATGCCCCCCCCCCCCTTCCCCTCCTAGATGTTACTCTCCCCTAACTTTGATATCCTGGCTAAGCGCCTGCACTCCACCCATACAATCGCCCGAGATGATATGATCCAAGCTGCTGAAAGTGCCGTTAATCTCCCAATGAACATATAAACTTAAAACTACAAACATTTGACCTTTTACTTATCAGTATGTAGATGAGTAGGAGTGATCCTTAGCAAAATGTGCGTTTTTTTTCAATAATAACCGCCGAACATCTATTTACCCGCATATGGCGAGTCCCATCTCTTAAGTATCTACAGGCCGCCAGGTTGATGAATGTTCACGTTGTTTGGAAATACAACAACAGCACTAGTCCCATTGCTCAAAAGCTAGTATTGGATACCTGGACGAGCAAACCATGGACATGTCAGTCTAAAATATACTTAATACTATCGTTATTAAAAACAATCGAATTAAATATATTTTAAACCAGGGATACTATAATGTATAAATCGGGCGTATGTGGGTGTTTAGAAGGCTCTCGTGTAAAGGGCCACTCTGTTACTAGCGCTTTAACGAAATATAACTTTTATATTTTCACTTCAAAGGACGTTCTACAGTATGTTAACACGTTATGATTGTATTACAAACAACAGCGTTTATTGTCGACCCGATATCTCTCTATACCTGTATGGATATGTCATAGAGTTCCCGCTGGACTAAAACGTGACGAGAGAGAGAGAGAGTGGGTCATCTTGACGGTCCATTAGGGCAGATTTGAAGCCTTCTATTGTGCTAGCTGTTCCTTATTGAAGATAACGTGATGTTTCTGACAACACCACTGTCAGTGTCGACTTGGCTTGGTCGAATGAGTGTAATACGTCGTGGGTTGTGACTGCAAGCTGTGTTTCGTATGATTTAATGATCTTAGTACTTTGTACTTCTCCAGATGTTTCAGCATATGCCTCTTTTTCTCGATAAAAACTGTTTGATTGGGATTTGGCGTTTTTCTCTGCTGTCGTTCACAGGTTGCCCATGTTCTTTATATGGTGGGTGCTATCATTGCAGGCTTCCGCGCAAAAAGCTTAACAAAATTATCAATGGTAATAATAGTAATATTATTACTTTGTGAGCATTGGATTTCTTTAGCAGCCAAGAGATATGATGCAGGACTTAACCCTTTACCTAACCTGAAACGCAGACGACACTTACAAACATAATTCTTGAATAACTAATTTTTTTCATTTTTTGTCTCAAAAACATAGGTTATGACCCCTCGTTGGAACGAGCTCGACGAGCTCGTTCCAACGAGGGGTCATAATCTATGTTTTTGAGACAAAAAATGAAAAAAATAATGAAAATTAATTGGCGATTTTTGAGAATAGCGCTGGCCGGTTTTGGCCGTTACGTTGGGTAAAGGGTTAAATGCGTGTTATCGAGACATGCTCTCTTATTTCGAACTTCAAAACATGGCCATTTGCAGACATATTTTATCATACTTCTGTTATATTCACGGTAGACCAAGTTTCCTTCGCCCACGACAATCTGATAGATATCGGATGAGCAGACTGCCGTGTACGAAGACACAACTCAAACCTCGGCTATAGCACATATTTTACGCCCACACTTTAAGGCGGAAGTTTTCTAAAATATTTTTGTTCGTACATTAGCACACAACCGATATTGATGTCGCCATAAAGAGTGGCATTCAATGTAACGTAAATATTCAATGTAAACAAAGTGCCATTTTGGTCCAGTTTTACAACACACTCACTTTAAAAATAACAACGCATGTACACAATGCATTCGATACCCGTTGCATTTTTGTTTCTAATTGTATAGTGGGAATGATATAGTAAAATCAGAAATAATTATCCCAAAACAAAATCATACAAAAAAGGGATCCGATAATCAGCAGAAATCTCGACACAATAGTAACAAAAGTGCATCTTTTACTATATTGCGTGCTATAGGAGGGACATTGGGCGGTACTTTGTCTTTGACAGCACCTATCACGACAGAAATGAGCTGGAAAGACGAAATAAAGTTCATTTAATCAACGGCAATGATGCTAATATTATAATTAAAGTCGGAAGCTCATAACATTTCAATTTTTGAAGTGAAAATGAGGCACACAATTATGTGTCATCAGACCTTATATCAAAACCACGAGTCTTATTACTGACATCCGGTTTCTTCTGAGACCTTCGATAGATAATTATTTCTGCAGCTAATGAAACTTCATGTTCACCCAACTCGAAAAGAATGTAATGGAGTTGCTAACTTCCATGTAGGAGTTTATAACACCCTTCATAAAAGCACAGAGTCCTTATAAATAATGTTATTTATACATTATTTTGCTGTGGAAGAAGGCGTTTTATTTTTAAATTACTCCTCGGTGGTCTAATTTCAAAATAAAGTAGCTAGGTATAATCCATGTGTCAAATCAATATATAAAACGTGTGGTTAAGTTGTCTTGCAAAAGAGTCATTAACTGGCTACCAGGTGGAGACGTTAACGATATATTATTAGTCAAACAGTTTGTTGGTGGCCTAATATGGTATATATGGTGTCAGTTAATTTCATATTGGACGAGAGCGAAAAAGCTCGAGTCCAATATGGAATTAACTGACATCATATATACCATATTGAGCCACCAACAAACTGTGTAACGAATATATCTTACCGACTGCTGCATCGATGCACAGAACTAATAACAATGCGATCAAAATTAAATGAGAGAATTCTCACAATGTGTTCATGTGTCTTTGCCTTGTTACAATTTATGGGAGAGTGCCTACAGGCACTCTCCCATAGATTATAACAAGGTAAATTATACACACCAAACAGTTTCATTTCGAAGGTAACATGACAAACATCCACAGAATATGAAGCCTTTTAAGTTGCCTAACCTGCACTTCAGACCAAATATGGGCTTCCAACACTCAATCTTTCAACTTGAAACGTTTATCGGCTGCCGCAATTTTGAATAATCAATGAACATAGGGGAGATTACCCATAGCTGTCAGCGTATATTGATGTTGACAGGCAGTATATGATTTTATATGCAGTCTGCATGTGACGTCTTTGAACCAGTGAAATTCCCAGATACTTGTGGGAGGTAAGATATATGTTAACAGATTTCGGCATTTGTTACAAAAATGATTTACTCACCCAATAATCCTCCTAACCGAGCGATTTTGTAAAATAATACCCCAAAAGCTACGTAATACTCCACGAATTAGCAAAACCGATTAGCAACCAGCAATACACTGAGGTCACCACCAACAGTAGGCCAAATCCGAATGCTGGTGCGACGGCAATCAGCAGTACAGTGCAGTTTGTATATTTATTTAAATATCTGCATCAAAATTCATCATTCAAAACGCCCTTTACAAAGTATACCGTTTAGGGCTGCATGTACCCAAATTGTATAAAAATTATACATGCAACTTCGCAATTTTGTCGTTTGTCATAATTACGACTTTTTGCTTTGGCACGAAAATTCGATAAGGCACTTGGTGTTCCGTCGGCATTTTATAAAACATACGGCAAGATCACAGTCATTTCAGTATTGAAATACTAACAATATTTACCACGGAGTCGACACCGATATTTTAGAATACATGATCAGATCGCTTTGAAGAAAACAAATGTCAAAATATCTGGAAGGTTGCAGCCAAAATTGGAATTTCCGCGCTTGAGCTCCTTGCATGCTCGGTGCATGATGCTGCCAAGTGGTTATCATTCGTCCGACATATTTAACCATTTGAACAAGAAAGGACACTACGGGGCCAGGGTCGTAATACGACCGGATTTCATAAAGTTGATAGTTACACTGTGAATTTGCGTGGTAGACCAATCAAGATTTTCAATGTGCAGCCCCAAGGCTGCACATTAAAGATATTGATTGGTCTTCCCCCAAGTAACGAACAAATATATAGACCCTATCAGCTGGTGGCTCTGAACCTGCATGAAATACCAGTGTCCATAGAGTTAAAGTTATCACTATTTCGTGAATTATTTTGCTTTTGTCTTTGTCAGCTGAACAGTTTGTTCAGCGTCTCTTTCTGAACAGTGAAACTTAAATGAGCTGGCGTAATCTTCTCTTTAAAGTTCAATTGTCTGTTTAGAAATTCTTTTCGCGTGAAAACATCCGTTTAAAATGGAATTTAGCTGATGAAAATATCAGTTCAGATGTTGCTTTACTTAATTGTTTTCGAGTTGTCAGAACAGTTGATCAGTGCATTGTCATTTTGATTTTCGTCCAACTTTATTCATTTCGTTACAATAATAATTTCAAATAGCTGGGCGTTGTCTCCAACGTGTCAGTGATATTTCTATTATGGCGTTTTCGTTTCTTTTTCAATTTGTGAGCGTAGACCCCACCGGCCCCTCCTTTCCGAATCTTCACCCCTGTCTTATCGTTCACTACTTTGAACAACCGGTCCTGAGGGAGAGTACATTCAAGATAGTTTATTATTCACTTTATGTAAAAATGGTTACGGGGGGGGGGGGGGGGGGGGGGTGGCGTTGTGGTAACCGATTCTCGTCAGATCACCGAAGTTAAGCAACGTCGAGCCCGGTTAGTCCTTGGATGGGTGGCCGTTCTGAGCGATCGATTCGGACTCCCGCGTTGTGTCCTTAGGCAAGGCACTAAACCCCGACTGACCACATGGGGCACGATGACGCCGTGTATTAAGAAGTACTGCACGTCGATAGTGCACATGTCTTCAATCAATGTAACCCTGCCTGTGCAGCAGTATGGAGTTACGACACGATATGACATTGGCTGTTAAAGTGTCGTTAAATCTTAATAAATAAATAAATAAATAAATAAATAAATAAATAAATAAATAGAAGTGGTTCCGACACGAGTTAGCCCAGACTGTCGAAATTGTCGTTAAACCCCAATAAATAAATAAATGAATAAATATGTAGAAGTGGCAAAATAGCAATTAAAATGGTAAATTGACATTGAAAAATTTCGTTAGTTTTGAATATGTGCTAAATTGACAGTCCCGAGTGTAAGGAGCAGGAGATGTGGTGTATGTGAAATGCTTTGGCTTCTGGGGGTCTGGAGTGGCGCAAAAGTCCACTCGCGGAATGAAAATAAAGCAACGAGCCTTATCGTTTATCGTTTCGGATAAAATAGAAAGTTTCAATTACAATTTTAGCCACCGCACCCAATTCCTATGCCTCCATGTCGTCTGCTCTTTTTTCCGCCCTTCCGCTACGGCCTTAACAGGTTTGATGTAATACTGGTCCACCGTTGGTGTAACATCTGCAGTCTCAACATTTCACCTAACGGTTCAACAAAAGTGCGCCGGAAATATATGCTACTCACAGTTTGCTAACGTTCACCCCTTGTCATCGACATATTCTCATATATATGCTGCACTCTAAAATCAGTTGGGTTAAAAATTAACCCAAATCAACTGGGTTGAGTGACTATGAACCCAACTGGGGTCATATTCACACATCCCAGTTGATTTGGGTTGAAAAAATTGAGTTCATATTCACTCAACCCAGTTGATTAGGGTTAATTTTTTACCCAACTGATTTCAGAGCGTAAAGATGAACGACAGATTGTAATAACTCACCATAGTATAAATAAACTCTCCCCCGACCCTTTAATTTGTTGTTATGTGTGTGCAGTCATTCTTATCCAATCTTGTGATGTAAAACTCGACCATATTCCTTTGAGGATGTCAAACCTAATTAGTCTTATTTTTAGATTACTCTTGAAGGCTTTCTAACTTTATAATTAGGATTTAAACATTACGTTGTCAGTTTACATGTGCAAATCAGTCTCCCTTATGTTCCCAGACATTATTTGAGTTTATAAAATCACAAGACGTATAAGGATTCAGCAGCTAGGCATATCAGAGCGACAGAGTGCTGTGGCTCCAGGGGTCAGCCAAAGTGTGATCTCTGTGGTCTAGAATGAGGTCAGACCTCTTGGTAGATTTGAAAGAAAACACGATGCAAGTCATCAAGGGTCACAACATTTCACTAAGACGTTTACATTGTTATCACTGCATGGTGGCTCAGTGGTTGGGACATTAAACTTCTAACCGAAAGGTCCACGGTTCGATCCCCGCCATTGATAACAGCGTTCTGTCCTTGGGCGAAGGCATGGCAGCGTTGTGTACTAAGGCGCCCTGCACGTCTATGATGCACTTGTCTTCAACCAGTGCTAACCATTCTTGTGTGGAGTATGTACGTTGGGCAGTCCGATAGTTACTCGCCGCTGCTCGGTGGTTCTCTTTGAGTACTCCGGTTTCCAACACCCATAAGAGTCATTAAATCCCAATAAATACATAAATGTAACTGGATCCACTGTATCCCCACAAACAATCAAGAACCGAGTCAACAATGCGTAGGCTGAGTGCTAGAATATTCTATGTCCCATAGGGGACATAGAACATTCTAGCACTCAGGCGACGAATGCTGGACTTTGTGCAAGAAAGCCCACAATTTGTGTTCTGCAAGGAGGACATGTACAGTACAGGGTTTAAATCGGACACACACTTAATAGTCCAACGTCTGTTTATATATGGGACCAGATTCTATCTAGACATTCGGGATAAATGCACCATAAAATGTGGAAAGTCCAGTGAGAGGGGAAGCTAATGTCAATGTAGTGTAGCATGGCCGTATGGTTGTGGCTCTGTGAATAAATAGTTTGTGAAAGCCCACAATTTGTGTTCTGCAAGGAGGACATGTACAGTACAGGATTTAAATCAGACACAGACTTAATAGTCCAACGTCTGTTCATATATGAGACCAGATTCTATCTAGACATTCAGGATAGATGCACCATAAAATGTGGAAAGTCCAGTGAGAGGGGAAGCTAATGTCAATGTAGTGTAGCATGACTGTATGGTTGTGACTCTATGAATAAAAAGTTTGTGATAAAAGTGAGTTAAAAACATCAGAAAAATGGAAGATCCATGTTCATATTACTTGACTTCATCATGTATGATTGCATTCAGGTTATAACACATGCAAGGGCTAGGGGAAGTGTTTTGTCTGATTTGCCGAGAGTGATTAAAACACACACTTCCTCCACTTTATCTATTTTGTACAAATATGTCGATGGGGTGGGGGTGGGGGGATCCTTTGCAAATTATGAGTAGTGTACATGATATTGGCTAAGGTAGTTGAATATTTTTCATCCCAATTTCTCTATTTATGAACTGGTGTTTAGGTTCCAATTTCTCTAAAACACGGGCCGTGAGCCTTAATAAAAAGTGTTCTTTCCAACCAGGGACCATTAACCATGATTTTATAGAAGCATCTGACATTTGTTGGTTTATGAAGGGGCAATATCGGTACGGTCTTCTACATCTTGTACCAGCCGGAAGATCAGAGATATTGTGCAGTGTTCGTGTCTGAATCAAATTCCACTTCTCTGTGCCTCAAGAGGTTCAGCTGCCTAAGCATCATGTCTACTCATACCATAGAGTTTTTCCGGATACTTATGTGTGAGTGTGATTCATTATGAAAAGTAAAGTATCACTTTATACATCCTCTCCCGTATTGGGTGCGAGTATTTTTAACATCTATTTTTGGCTACGGAAGTCTATAGTGATTGCTAACCCTTCAAGACGAATGCACAGTCATGAATTCAGCTGGAATGCTCAATCCACAAGAAAATAAGGGGCTTGGAGGTAGATGTATAACACTGTTTTTCAAACCAATATATGCAACTATTTCTTGTGAATTTTACTGCACCTGGAGAGCGATTTGAACGTACACTGTCACAGATAGACCAATGTAAAACAAACCCCACAGAGCATTGCGTGTGTTTCCCATTAGTCTCAAAAGAAAGTACACGATTACTAGCTAAGTACTAAAATAATTTAGTACTCTTGTACAACAAAGTACATGCGGCACAACAAGCTGTTCACTTCACATTCACCCGCCAAGACTTCAACCTTTTATCCGACACGAATAGCAGACGACACATGAAAAAAGTTCATGTGCAATGGAAAACGTTAATGTTTATTCCAAAAAACATAGCTTATGACCACCCATTGGAACTAGCTCAACAAGCTCGTTCCAATGAAATGTAAGCTATTTTTTGTTAGGCGAAAGTAAAAATAAAAAATTGAAGAGTTTTCTTCGTTACGATAAGTGAAGATTAAAGTGCCTAAGTTATTCTAATGTGTGGGGTTCTATAATCCGATAAGGCGTTCTAACTCTAGTGTCATTGGCCAGGGTACCATTATCACAATGTCAATAACCATTCTAAAAGGTATAGTTTTAAATTATCTGTGAAAAAATACAACTAAACTTAAGTAACTGTGAAACCACTCCATCACGCGCACGAAATTGGCATTATCTCTCAATAAACTTTTATATGCTACAAAATTGCGCAAACACACCTTGTATTTTATCTGGGGAAACGATTTTGATTGTTTTAATCAGCCACCAACATATTTCATCCGCTTAAAGTTGATTTGCTCTGGTAAGTTCTATCCCGTAATATTTCAAAGAGATGTAGTTTCAAACTGTCTTTCTAAAACATACAACTGAACTGAAATAATTATGACGCCACTTCATCACACGCACACAATCTGCTTCGTCCCTTAATAGGCCATGGAAGGCTTTTATCGAGCGGAGGACCAATATACTACAAAACTGCGCAAAATAACATGCCTTGTATTTACATGAGGTAATGATTTTGATCGTTTTGATGATCCACTAGCGCATTTCATTTCACTCGCTTACAGTTGATTTGTACTGGTCAGTTCTACCCAGTAAAAGATCAGAATTGCTGCATGTGCTCCATCGTCAATCAGTTTGCCCATAAGCCCGAACAACCGATAGATGCACTTGTTGTGCAACCGACAGACCATTCTGATTTTGATTTCCACGATAACCGATGTTTAAATTGATGTATTTTACTGATGAGGAAGTAATTAATCCCATCTTTATCCGAATCTGGGTTGATTAATACTGTTTCCATTGTCAGAATCATTCAGTTTCTTCAATAAGAAGCACTTCTAAACAATAGTTTTACCAAACATCTGGATCTGCACCAGTGTTTGTGGCAAACAATTATCTACTAAGGAACAGCTTATATAAAACCAGTATTGCTGGGCAGTGGTAAACAAAATACACTATTTTCTCGTAGGTGACCTTGAAAGGGTTACCATAGCTTCTTCACACAACATTTCTTTCATGCGACCATTTTCTTCGAAACATCTTAAGGAAAATATAATATAGATATCTTTACCAATGGTAAGATGAGCAGCTGGAAATTATGAAGATTACTCCACAGATTTCTGACTTTGCAAGATACATGCTCTGATGTAATACACTTTTGGAAAGTGCTCCGAGGCCGCATTAGACAAAGAATAAAATAAATCAAGAATCGTAAAGCATTGCAGATGTAACCTTAACTCTTTCCCCCGCTAAGTATTTTCAAAATATTCTCACAAAATCTAGTCAGGGCTGCTTCAGAGCAGCCATGACTTTGATTAAATATCCCAAATTATACTTATTTCAGTGGCAAGAGATTTCATGTCCTGGCAGGAATATCCGCCAGCAGCGTGCAAGGAGTTAATGCACTTTTTGTTTCGTTTGATTGTTTTGATTGGTAGTCAAATAAAAAAAATGGGATCATTAATTAACCTAGTTTCACTCAAATCAAACGATTAATCACCTGCACCTATGGTGGGATGGCAAGTTCGTTTTCAAAATGAGGTGTACAATTTATCATAAAATCATCCGGTAGTTAATCATCTTCTGGACAGAATTTCATATTTAGGTTTTTGATCTGCTGCTACCAAAGTATTTGGTTTGTGCAGAGGAATCAGACTTGTACTGACATTCAGCTGTGGTGTTGTCTCTCAACGTATATTTGTTTCAATACCCACCGTATAGTTGGTCTTGTAAATTTTGTTCAGTCAGAAAATCAAACATAATCAGTTATTGTGATGAATTGACAGTAACATGATCTGAGGTTTGCGATTTGGAGCTCACGTTCATACGCTCCGAGCCGCAAACCCCTGATAATGTTAGTGTTAATTCCTCACAACAACGTTTATGCTCCAATTAGACCCTACCTATAGCCCCAAACGAACATGGCAAATTTTGACTATCACAAGTTTAGTAAATAAACCACTCGTGAACCCCACCACGTCACTGGACAAATGATCAGTAAATCAGATAAAGGTTGAGGTCACTCTATCTTAGTTCAAATCGTAAACCGATTTGTAAGTTAACCCTTTGATACTTTTGTACGTGTTATTACGTGAGAGATCTTTTGTTTAATTTATCCCTTTGATAATTTTGTACGTGTTATGACGTACGAAATCGAACAGCAAGTTGAAAAATTGTGGTCATTTGTTTTGTTATTATTTTTCGATTTTTTAAAGTTTTAACCTCAAATTCCCATTTTTCCCAGAATAATGCTCAGTGATAACCGTTGAGCCAAATATTATCGCAGCTTAAAATACTAATATAATCCTGCTGTCAAGACTTCTTAACTGGTTGAGTGCTAGAAGCCACTGTCAGGGCTTTCAAAAAATGAGGATACCAGAGCAAAACCCAACACTTTCCTTGTTTATATTTCTTATTCAGTCAAACACAAATAGTATTTTGTTTATATAAATTTGTTTTATTACAAATTATTGGAGAGTGCCTGTAGGCACTCTCCAATAATTTGTAATAAAAACAAGTTTTGAATAACAAATTCAGACCACCGAAAATAATCTAGCCCTCAACCAGATAATCACTAATGTGAAAAATATCTTGTTATTTGTACTTTCCGACGTTTGACGTCGCATTTTGAAAAACGTTGAAGAAACTGAATTCCCAGTGACGTTTGAACGTCAGGATAATTAAAGTCTCAACGGGTTATACAACACTTCTTTCCAAGCATCGTCTGTTGCCCGCTTAAAAATATAGAAAAATGAAGCGGTTTGCAAGTCACACCGTTGATGGAATAACTGCGAAATGGTATATGTCATTTGAAATATTTCACGTGGTGACGTCGGACGGTAACGTATGCTAAACTACACGAGCTTTCATCCAATCAAAGGGCGAATATTTTAGTCTGCTTGGAACATTAGCTGAGCAATGTTACAGCGCTGCTTTATTAATCTGTAATGAAATGGCTTGAGCATACTCCAGTAATCACTTCTTTAAGGGTGTTGTTCATTAGATTGCTGGGTGGGTCCCATGCCTACATCTGATTTTCACCGAGGTGAGTTACAACGCCACGGGAAGCCTGGATGGGTTGTAGAATAGAACTGTTGTTTCTCAAAGACAACGTAACTCTGTGATAATCCAGCTTCGGGGAGTTAGCCTCAACTGGGCGATGTACTTTCGACTCAGGGGAATACATAATCTCCACCCAGCCCAGGCACTATTCGTATAGAGGCGTTCATCATCATGTCATTATTATTACATTTATATAAAGTGAAAACTGATACCAGATTGTCCCGGAAAAGTCAAGACTCAAGGACAGTCGGCCGAGAGTCTCGCCATCAGAACTGTGCACATATGGTTTTAGATAAGACACATGTACAATACTGTGGTCTCAAAAACACCCCTTTTCGCGACCACATTGCGATCTGATTGCGATGTGGCTGCCTCACACTTACAAGAATTCTTTAATAGAATGTTGCGAAGTCAAGACATAATCAGCAAGAAAAGTAAATAAAAAATATAGATTTAATATTCGTACTTTTTCGACAGGAAAGATTTTACAGTGCTGTGGGCATGAAAGCTGACAGAGAATTTCGACCAAGTCGAGATCCGATCGGAATTGTCTATCAACTTTTGTAATCACAGTTATGCTGTAGATGCTGAAACATATTGTTTGTTGGCAAATACGCATTTGAAATAATCTAAATCATAGAAATATGCGTTAACTCTCTACCTATCACATCGACTAACAGGCGGGGGCGCGGTGGCTCAGTTGGTAGAGGTGCAGGCTGCAAGCCGAGAGGTCCTCGGTTCGAATCCCACCTGCGGCAACTGCGTTGTGTCCTTGGGCAAGACACTTCACCCCGATTGCCTACATGGGGGCACGATGACGCTGTGTACTGAGGCGTACTGCACGTCGATGGTGCGCATGTCTTCAACCAATCAAACCCTGCCTGTGCTGCGGTGCAGAGTTCAGAGTTACGATGTTGGGGAGCTGACAGCTGCTCGTCGTTGCTCGGTGGTTCTCTCCGGGTACTCCGGCTTCCTCCACCCGTAAAACTGTCACGGTCACGATTAGCCATTGTGCATAAGTATGTGACCTTAAACACCAATAAATAAATAAATAAATAAATCGACTAACAGGCAACACTTGAAAAATCTTTAATGACTATTTTTTTAATTTTTTTATTTTAAAATATAGCTCTCATAGAAACAAACTCATATATTTTTAAAGCAAAACGAAAATCTTTAATGGCGATATTTGTGAATAAAACTGGTGGGATTGGGACATAAAATAACTTTAGGTGAAGTATTAAAAGGCAGAAATGCTGAAAGATTACGTTTGAAATGAAAAGGGTCGGTTTAACTAGTTGTACGCTCTTTGGAAAAGATGTGGACAAGGCCCTATACGACCCCTAACCCTCCCCCTCCTAATTGTAGAGGTATTTTTCAGTGCTCCGAGTGGGAAGCTAGGTGGACGATGAAAGCTGGAGTATCCTGAGAAAACCACCAAACAACGGTAGACAGCTGTCCTTTGTTCCGACGTCCAAGCCGGACTCAAACGGAGCTTGAGTCCAGGTTGCATTGGTTGAAAGCATAATGTACCATCGTGCTTCCATAGGTGTAGGCGAAGATTTTGCTGAAAAAATAATAAAACTAGATGGACGCTTCGAGAGGTGAATGTTAAAATTGGAATAAGCACATTCATAGTCTATCACACGCGTGAAACATTGACGTTTCCTCAATGAATGAACCCATTGCTGTAAAACCCACAGACACATTGGAGAAGTTGAGAAAGCGATATTTGATAACTTGTATCGAAAACTGGCGAAGTCATTTGATCAAGCATCGCGTTTCCACATTGCAACGGTCAACACCCTGATGCCCGAAGTCGAATCTACTGACGTTTTGGATAGCGGTAAGCAGGAAAAGTTGAATAACTTTTACAGTTGTTTACGGTCAAGTGTCGTCTGCATACACAGGCAGACAACATTTCACTAGAAACAATTGCCGAGTCACCGGTCTTCACACTCGTGCGTATAATAAATTCACGCTTATCGTCCAGACTCGTGCGGTTTAAATTACCCTTTAATATTTTGAAAATATATTTCGAAATAGTCATCATGTAATTGCATCACTTAATTCCATACACTGCACTACATGGAATTCAGCGAGAACGCCTCTTTTTAAAATTTCCCGCGCGCTCTAAAATCAAGAAAGGGCGCTGGTTTTATTTACGATGACATAGCTGGGTTTTAACCCACGCGAGAGAGTTTCCTTCGTGCCGAAGGTAACTCTCTCGGTGTAGGTTCGAACCCCAGCTGTGTCATTGTATTTCGAAATAGATTACAAAGGGAAAATATGAATTTCAAAAAAAAAGCGGTGAGGGTTAAATCCTGCCTAGTTTTATCCATCAGGAACCGTGCCAAGAATATGTAGATGATTATTAATATTATTGTTCATACGTACCTCTACGGTAATGGTCCTCTGGATATTTTTTTTCAGTTATTTTCTGCTATCTCGTTCATTTAGTAGAGGGCGATTTTTCTGATAGTCGAGTCTGACTCCCGCATCGGTGTACGTTTTTCATCATTTAACACACCAATAAATAAAAATATGCAAGCAATAGGCGTGGGTATGTGTCACATTGAAGACTGATGACAGCACAAATGATCTCTTGATTGGAAAGACACACCCTATTGCATTGTAAACAGGAAGATCAATATTAGAATAGCAAGTGTCGCTCTTACGACGTCACTTAACACGGAAACAGTCAGAAGCTCCAGTGATAATTTCATTCGTTCACTACTTTCTCAATTATCAGATTAATGATGCAAGGATGCGGGAGCCTAGGGAGGCGGAGTTGTGGGGGTGAGGGTGGTTTGGGGCGCTATGTCACATACCCGAAAAATTCGTCCTGTTTGGCAAACATAGAACAGAGTTTTATTGCCCCATAATGGGCATGGTCAATGGACCTCAGTCTGTGCATTTAACTATCACAGATGGTTGCTAGTTTGGTGATCAATTTCGGATCACAGGTCAATGCTGTAAAACTTTTACAATAGTAATATCTATAGAATTGTATTTTCCAGTTATGACTTTAAATGGGCTGAAATGAACCATTAGCATTTTCAAAAATGTGGCAAGTTGTCAGTTGACAAATTGCCGCATCTTTTAAAATGTTAATGATTCATTTTAGTCAGTTATATTAGTAGGAAGAAAATACAATTCAGGCAAATTCAA
Organism: Pictodentalium vernedei; assembly: GCA_031216915.1. Classification (NCBI taxonomy): domain Eukaryota; kingdom Metazoa; phylum Mollusca; class Scaphopoda; order Dentaliida; family Dentaliidae; genus Pictodentalium; species Pictodentalium vernedei. Next base: position 148,480,014 of record CM062291.1, on the reverse strand, counting down.
ATATAAAAGTTTTAACCCTTTACCTAACCTGAAAAGCAGACGACACTTGCAAAAAAAATTTTGGAATAACTATTTTTTTTCATTTTTTGTCTCCAAAACATAGGTTATGACCCCTCGTTGGAACGAGCTCAACAAGCTCGTTCCAACGAGGGGTCATAACCTATGTTTTGGAGACAAAAAATGAAAAAATAATGAAAATTAATTGGCGATTTTTGAGAATAGCGCTGGCCGGTTTTTAACGTTACGTTAGGCAAAGGGTTAAAGTATTGGTTCATGTCCTAGAAATTAGCCATGCCAACCAACAATGGCGTGGTAAAGGTCTGGGCAGAATGCTATGGCAATGTCGATTGTCGTGGTTAGTTACGGTAAATGCAGACTTCGTGTCAGAATAGCTCGCTAAGAAGTATAGATACGTGTACATGAGAACTGTCGGGCAAATCCATGTCATGGTCAGGCAAAATGGGTTACCCCAACCCCTCCCAATATCTGTAGATGGTTACGAGCTTGCCATAATATGTAACACTTTGTAATCAGATTTTATTTCCAAATGAAACAAAATACTGCATTTTGATTGGCTGAGGGGTAAGGTGTGACTTGCAATCCACAGTGGCTTTTTTACACCGTGTTTGACCACGGTGTAAAAACAAGAATATACAAGAGCAAGCTATATGGCTAAAAAGTACCCATTTTTAATTAATAATTCATATCTTCTGCTCGGTTATGTTAGAACAAAAATAAAAATACAGGAAATTTAATATTTATGTGCAATAAAATATTACAGATATGGATGTCATTGGAACTGAGCCAGTTCCAATGACATCCATGTTTGTCTGGTTTTATTTAAGAAACTTGCAAAGTACAAATTTTCTGTCAGTTTTTGCCCACAATGAAGGTTAAAGTGTTAAGTACACAAAAATTCTTGGGAATAAATCCGTTATCCTTGTGTTTTCCAGGGTGTATGGGAATTTACACCGGTTTGGAAACTCATACACCCTTCGGCTTCGCCTCAGTTCCCAAACCGGTGTAAAATCCCATGCACTCGGGAAAACACAAGGATAACTAATAGTATCACCTAATCACTCCGAAAGGTCCACAGTTCGATCCCCGCCAGGGGTAACTGCGTTGTGTCTCTGGGCAAGGTCTTCACCCCAATTGCCCATGTGGGGGAACGATGAAGCTGTGTACTAATGCGTACTGAACGTAGATGGTGCACTTGTCTTCAACCAATGCAAACCCTGCTTGTGTTGAGTTAGCACCTGGGGATTCTGACCGTTGATATCGATGGTTCTCTCCGGGTACTCCGGCTGCCTTACCATTCAAAATCATTCGACACACCTATAGTTCAACATCGCATGCCAACGCTAGCATTAACAATTCCCCAACCTTTCCTAATATTTTCGAGGTCGTATATGCAGACACAAGCGAATATTTTATTTATTTTCTCAGATAACTACACATTATAATCATAACATTAATTTTTTTGTCCTAATAACTTCCCGTGCCATGAATCTGAGGCACGAGGAAACGCGTCGGTAATCACCTTGAACTTTCTGAATGCCCCTCATAAGAACATCATAGCACCTTGGTACATCAGGTATTGTTTCAAAATTAAATGCCTACATTAGGTGTACTGAGACCAAATAGGCCAGTTAGGCCAAGAAATTTGCTGGTTGTCAGAGTAATTGTTCGATAAATTATAAGGTTTCATTATTCAGGCGTTACAGTACGGCCGCTGTGGACTGGTCACATTCCACAGGTGTGCAATATTTCTAAGGACGCAATAATATTAGATTCCAAACACTAATTATAGGAATGATCTTAACAAATTTAATTAATGAAGCACCCGGGTATAACCCAGTGCTTCATTAAAATTTTGCTGATGATGATTTGTATTACATGGTAAATGCATGCGTGGACATCTTGCCCACGCGTGATTTACGACCAGTAGTACTGAAATGGTTAACCGGATAATCGATTTGAAAACAGTTTGCTTTCTAACCGATTAGAAAAACAGTCAACCGGTTATCCGAAATATAGATAGTGATCGTCGTTCCACGTTTAAAACGTAGTAAATCTGCCGTGGATTATACCTCGAAGCCGCGTTGTTGTATTGAGAAATAATCGACTCTGGCGTTCAAGACTTTGTTAATGATCGGCAGTTTCAGCGAGTAATCGCAGAAACTATTCCGTAGTACGTATACAAACGAACGTTGTCGAGTACTCGACAACGTTCGTTTGTATACACACTACGGAATAGTTTCAGAATACTGCTTTCCAATTTCTATAGTTGTTATCCCATATGCGGTGAAATAATGATCACGGATAACCGGATATTATCCGGTTATAGCTCTCGGTTAGTCGGTTACGAAAATGAGCAAACCGTTTCAGCTCTAGACCAGTCCACGGCGGATGTACTATACCAATCTGGTATACCAGAGTGTTCTGAGACAATACCTTTGTGTACTCTGCTACTTTTCTATTGGAGGTGCGAAAAATCATCTGCTCTCGGAGAACCTGAGGGACCCTGAACGCTTAGGCCATTTGGTCTTGACTTTCACGTTCCCCCGATTAATCATAATTCCTAAACCCACCTCTGCCCACAATGGGTCTCAACCTGTAATAAAGTTCATTGACTTTATCTATGATTATGCTTTCTTAATCTTCTATAATCAATAACTTCCTAGGTAGAAACTCAGAATGGATAACCAACATTTACAGAGAAAGTGGATGGCAGTATTTTATTGGGTGAAAACCTTGTCAGCTCATTATCTTTTGAAGTTCTGTCAACAATTGTATGATTCCACTTTGGTGAAGGCAAGTTTTTAATCTTTTGTTCTGAACTGTGGAAATGTGTTTTTACGATAATGTTGCTGTCGGCAAGTTTTAGTTCACCGTTTATGCAACGTAACTATCATAAACGATCCACGTTATTCACAAAATCACCATTCAAATTTTATTGTTTCCGGCAACAAAAACATAATTTAACCCATCACTGGAACGAACTCGTTGCGCTAGGTCCAACAGGGGAGCATGACCTATGTTTGTGAAGCAAAAATACGAACTTTTATTTCCAGAATTGTTTTACACAAGTGTCGTCTGCTATTCGTGTTTGTTACAAGGGCCGAAGTATTCATTGAAAGCAATGAAAGGTTTGTAGGTTTATTTATTATTCTTTGTTTTGGTCCTTGTGACGATTACGGACAAAGAAAATTTTGGAGCATCGTAGTTCTCTGATCCAAAGAAGGTTTCTTAAGAATTAAAATTCACATTACGAGGCGTTGCGAATGGACTTTTAGAATTCACATTAGGAGGCGTTATAAATGATGTTGCAAAAGGTCCGCTGCCAAACGTCAAGTAATCTGATTTATACGCATCTTATGCAGAAACATAACACCAGAACTTTAACAAATCAGTAGCCATGTTTTCCGAAAAGCAGTGAGCGCAGAAGATTGAAGAGTCCACGTTCTATCAGGTACTAGAAACTACGAACTCCAACTTGGGATATTCATGATATTAAGAAAATAGATAAAAGAATCGCGGTCCGCAGAAAACAAAACAGTGACGTTGGTAAGTGAAACTTTAGAAAAAAACAACGGGTTAAATGTGAGCTTTTACTTACGAGAAAAGTTTTAACATCAAATGCACGTATTTACGGAGAAAGAAACATGTTACATGCGATGAATAAATAATTACAATAGAAGGCAGTTTTGCATGCAGAAGCACGAATAATTTGCAGGCATAGCACAACAAAGGTCAAAACGGCGAGCGAATCTACTGTGGTAAAAGAGTTTGAATAAAAATGAGTTTCGGAGAAAATAAATAAATAAATAAACAGAACGGTAAAATAGAAAGTATTTACGTTACATTTATATGTTCGTGATTTAATAGACTTTCGGGGGATCACAAACAGTGGTGTAATTACACGTAGCCGAGGAGGCTGTCCTCCCCCTACTTTTAGAACTTCGTCAGAGGTCAAGAGTTTTTTTGTTTTTTTTTTTGGGGGGGGGGGGGGTGTTCTGTTAACACACGTGGCAGTTCACACGTAGAATAACTGCCACATGTCAGTTAAAATCAAGAAGAATGTGCATGTTAGACACACATTTTAAACATTTCTCCTAGTTAGGAGACTCTCTCACAAACGGGGTTCAGCGCCATTACCTCTCCAAAACAAATAAGCAAGGTAACCTGTCGCAAGCAGATATTCTGCATCTGAAATATCCGTCCGATATCTCGTAATACTGCCCAACAAACAGAAGAAAGAAAACTCATCGGAGATCAAGTATTAGTATCAATAGTAATAAAGTGGTAAGAACTGTACAAACTGCAAAAACGTACGAAAGGACTTTAATGTTCAGAATTGTGTATAGAGTAGATAATGAGGAGCGTGAGATGAGCGGACAGCCGGAAAGGTGTTTCATTTAACCCTTTACCTAACAGGAAAAGCAGACGACACTTGCAAAAAAAAATTCTGAATAACTAGTTTTTTTTCATTTTTTGTCTCAAAAACATAGGTTATGACCCCTCATTGGAACGAGCTCGACGAGCTCGTTCCAACGAGGGGTCATAACCTATGTTTTTGAGACAAAAAATGAAAAAAATAATGAAAATTAATTGGCGATTTTTGAGAATCGCGCTGCTCGGTTTTGTCCGTTACGTTGGGTAAAGGGTTAATTGTTCCTATATTATTATGATCTTCTGCAAATATTGGAAGCATCCTAAAGAGAACGGTACTTTCTAGTCCAATTTAAAGTTTTCAGGTTATAGAATTTTAGAAGAAACATACCGAAGAATTGACTTGGGTCGAGTATGAGAAGTTTGCAACACCTGTACTATCCTGTATATTTCAAACTTTAAAACCATTTCATTTCATTTCATTCCTCCATCCCAAAAAAGACAGAGGCCGCGGACAGAGGCGGATTGAACGTATGGTCCACCGGGGAAATTCCCGGTACCCACCATTGCCCCCTTCCCCGTATGTTGGTGCGTGAAATTTCGTAAAAATGATCAAAGGGCGAAATGGATCTGGTTTCGTAGACTGCCGGTATATCGAGATGTTCTCTACGTGGAGAATATTTCGATTTACCAGCAGTCTAGTCTGCCATTGATTGCTCAGATGAAAGGAAACAATGTTCTTTCAGTTTCAAAATTCAAAATCTTTTTTCGATTGGGCCGAACTATGATCTTCCCGATGCCCCACCCCCCCCCCCCTCCCCACCCCCCCACCCCCCCCCCCCCCCCGCAGTAGAACCATTTTTGTCGAATGATTGGTGAAAATGATACAAGAATGCCGTCAAAATGTCCTCTCTGTGGAGTGGTATTGATCATTGCTCAGATGCAAGGAAACCGCGTTCGTTCAGTTTGAAAAATCAAACTTTTCTTTGCGTCTGGAGCCCCCTTAGTGCATTTCCCGGCACTTTTCTTAGCCCAGTTCGCCACTACATGTAGTTACGTTATTCGCAGAAATGAAGATTTTTCGATGGTGACGCAACACGTATCCTTGAAATGTTTACACGAATCAAAATGAGGTAGTGCTAAGTGTATGATGGAAATGGGAAGAAGGAAGTAAATGTCTCAGTCCAAAGAGGAAATAATTAACGGATCTCTTGTCAAAAGCTATAGAAAATCCGATTACTGCTGCTGGACCTCAACAAACTTCCCAGTGTAAAATATACATAAACATTGGTATTGAGGTTTTTTCTTTTCTAACCCTTAGAACACGGGAGGCCGTTTTTCCGGCCGGGTTATAAGCTACGTCAAAATGTCATTAAGGGGGATGGCTATAAGGTAAATGCGTGGTGTATCCGATCAATCATGTTCAGCAAATGTGAGGGGTAGACCAATCAATATTTTCAACGTGCAGCCCTACGGCTGCACGTTGAAAATATTAATTGGTCTAATCCCAAATACTAAATATGGACTCTTCCAATTGCTGCCAATGCCATTGAACTGACATGGGAGATACCACCAGGGTTCAAAGGGCTAAGATTGTTCCTATACTTTTAAATTATGTCAATTAACAAGCATATAAATTCTGTTAAGTGGTGGCGCTATACAGTTACAGGGGACATCCTCTAACCAAGGAATCGACCCAGCCCCCCTCCAATTTAACCCGCCCTTACTCCATACGATCTCTATATTGAAGTTTAACCTTTCATCTATCGCAATGCCCATAACCTTTTAAATTTTGTATTTTTAAACAAAATGCGTCGAAAATATACCTTATGACTAGGGACCTGCGAATCACATATTTTCGATTCGAAACGAATCTCGAATCGAATCGAGTCTATAATTCGAAAGCGAATCAAACCTCGAATCGAATACAAGCGTCTTGAAGTCCCGATTGATAAACTATTGCAACGACATCATCAAGGCATGATTTCGTTAAAGGCATGCCTTGATAATGCAGTTGGAATATTACCCTGTAAGGATTTTTGTTCAAAAAACAGAAACGGGTGCGAGAATTCTGTACTGGGCATTGCACGGTGCTAGCCACCAGCAACCGTGAGCTCATCATCAGTGTATTGCTTGGGAAGTTTAAATTTGCTTTCAGCAGTGGTAGTGACTATTATTTATTTATTGGTGTTTTAAGGTCACATATTTCTGCACAATAGCTAATCATGACCACGACAGTTTTACGGATGGAGGAAGCCGGAGTACCCGGAGAGAACCACCGAGCAACGGCGAGCAACTGCCAGCTCCCCAACATACTAACTCCACACAAGCAGGGTTAGCATTGGTTGAAGACAGGTGCACCATCGACGTGCAGTACGCCTTAGTACACAGAGTCACAGTGCCCACACGTGGGCAATGGGGGTGAAGTGTCTTGCCCAAGGACACAACGCGGTTGCCGCGGGTGGGATTCGAACCGAGGACCTCTCGGCTTGCAGTCTGCACCTTTACCAACTGAGCCACCGCGCCCCCGTGGTAGTGACTAGTGAAACTAGAATTAAGTTGGATGGTGGCATGGTTACAGATGCTTTTATATGTTAATATACCGGATATTTCATTCAGTCTTTATTTTCAACATTATTCATGTACAATTCCAACCTCACACGTTTTGTGAGGCGATTAAGATGACTGATAACAGACGAAATTCCAGTGAAACGAATCAAACGATTCGAAGGAAAACGAATCGGACAGCCGATTTCGATTCGAACCGAATGCCAACTTAAGATTCGAAATCGAATCGAATCTCGAAGCTTCCTTACTGGATCAGGCCTTTGTTCTTGTTCTAATGAGAGATTGTAAGCCATGTTTCAGAGACAAACAACGGTTTTTGTAATTAATGAAATTCTCTTGCAAGTGTCGTTTGCCATAGTACTGGATTAAGGGTAAAAATAAAGTAACTCATCCTCACCCGTGGAGAACCTGTCCTCATTTGCCGTTCCGTAAAAAAAACAACACTGTTTGTCGGTAACATTAAATATCACAACATTTACTCCCTGGTGACTGTCCTAAACAGAGTGAAAAAAAAACAGCTGGAAAAAGACACATGTTCGGGGAAAATGAATCTTTGGTGTCCCAACATTCAAATCAAATTGGGGAATATTTGGTCATTTCTTAAGAGTATGCACTCTGTACATCCCCTTCCTTCTACTTTCCAATAATATCGACGGGTTGTACTGGAAAAGATAATGTTCCAATAAGACTAAAATTCTTCTCCTCTAATTGGACGAGAGCTCGCTTACTATATTCTATGTTTACGTCTCATTTGTCAAATGTTACCGCCTGACGTCACAATGCAAAATATTTGAAATGACGTCGCCCGTTTCGTAACTGCTTCCTCAACGAGTGACTTGCAAGCCGCTGTCAGGGCAAAGCCAGCCTAAATATAGGGGCAAGGGGCCTCATATTTAAAGATATTGTACGTTCAAAATATATTCCGCATCAAGGCGAAAAACCCACGTGAATTTCACTTCTCTGTAAAGCTGGACATGGAAAAAACACACGTGGTGTATATCCAGCTTTAGCGCAGGGACCCAGGGGAGAAACGGTATGTTAGATAAGGTCTAATCTCATTTAATTTATACAGTAGTCGCGAGTCTTACGAGACGTAATCGGTTGGTGGCAAGATATCGTCACGGCCAATTGAGAAACGAGATTCTAAAACGATAGAAATGTCTATCGTATCGTCACCTGATCATTAGGTAGCAATAATGGCAAGAACGAATCGGTTTTCTCGACAAGTGAAATCACCGTTAAGTCACGCGCGAGATGACTTGTATTGATTCTGTCTCGATATATGTCATCTCCCACCGTTTTGACAGGTGGACAGATGAGCGTCGGTCCACCTGACAGTTTAGGGTAAAAAGTATATATACCTTGAAGAGCAGAGCATTAGACACACACTTGGGGTCACACACACGTTGGTGAAGTCCAGGACAGGCGGACTCTGTTTCCTGGCATAGGGGTACCTTCGATCACAGGACCCTGAAACGGCTGGAATCGCCAGAGAGGGCATTCCACGATTGATTTAGCTTAAGGTTGATAGGCGGCTGAGTGCCAAATTCGTTGAGAAGGCAAAAACCCAAGTGGAACGTTAAAGTTTAGATTGTCGAGTAGCAGGTATCAGCCTACAATAGTCATAAGTGTAGGTTAATTGTATTGTGCGTATTAACCCTTTGAAGCGTCAGACTGATTGCGTTCTGAGTAGTTTGTTTTGCTGTCGAAGCATCGTAATACCGACTGGAGATCGGTGTGAGTGACAATTTCGCCCTAGCACAAAAAGGGGCATTTGTGAATCGTGAATTCAACCCGGAACGGTGAATATTTCAATAGGACTTTCACGGAGGACTTTCAAAAGGCACATAAGGTATGAGTAGACAATATCTGACCCAAATCAGAAGTACGGTGGCTTTATAGATGACGAACATTGCTGGTCGGAACCCTCCGACAGCCAGAGGTACAGTTACGCGCAGACGTTGACATTTGAGCCTAAGCGGGTGAAGCTCTTATGGCGAGCTCACAGTAATAACATTTCAGATTTGTGAAGCTCTTATGGCGAGCTCACGGTAGTAACATTTCCAGTGTGTATACTGTAGTGCCAGTACAGGGCTATAGAATGACTATATGATTGTTTAGAATTATTTAACCGTAGCAACCAAATTTCTGTGAAAAGAATCGAATTGTTGATTGTTGAAATATTGAAACGGCTTTATTTTTATGTGTAAATAAAAGAATCGTTGTTACTTTAAATCATTCTTTCCATTACGCAGCCTGAAGTGATTAGGAATCACACCTAACGGAAATCGAACCTATTTCAGGCCAATTTGGCAGAGAAGGAATCACGGCGTCGGTCTAACTCAGCTCCCTGCGCCGAGTTCGCGACCCTTGGATTCCGACCCTCCACGTTGGTCTAATTTTCCCGCAACTTCATCAGCGGGACTAAATAACCCCACGTCAGCCCAGGCCTTACGGGGCCTCAGGTGTCCCTGACAGCCGCTTCATTTTTTTCTGAGTGTTTCACGTGTGCAGCAGTGTTCCGGATGATGTGTTGTTTAAATTACAAATCGATTTACGATTTGAAATAAGATGGAATGAGTTTATCTGGTTTAATGATTATTTATCCAGTGCCATCGTGGATACACGAGAGGTTTATTTACTAAACCTGTGATCGTTAAAAGTTGCCTTGAACAAGGCAACTTTTAACGATCACAGGTTTAGTAAATAAGCCTCTCGTGTTTCACGATGTAGGTTTTGGGCTATAGGTAGTGTCTATTGGAACATATACGCTATTGTGATGAACTGACGGTAACATGGTCTGAGGTTTGCGTCTCGGAGCGTGTGTTCAACCTCGACGCTTCGCGTCTCGGTTAAGCTCCGAGCCGCAAACCTCAGACCATGTTACCGTCGATTCATCACAACAACTTATAATGTTGGCCTAAACACACACACTCACTCGTTCTCTCTCCCCTCTCTCTCGACTGTTTCTGCCCCCTGACCACCAACACCCCCGGTTCCAGCGTCCCTCGCGCTGAAACAAACTGTACGTAGGCCTACATTTTTTATCCTTGTAAATCTCTTTCAAATCAACAGTTCAGGGAAGTGTTTGATTTTTCTTTCTTTTTGTTTGGGTTTTTTTTCTCTGTATTTGTACCCGAAGAATGTGTTCGGTTGATCTAAAGCTTGAAAGTTATTGTTTTCATTATGTTTTGGAGGTTCTATATCGATTTTTTTTTTCGGGTACGTACATCAGTGGTGGTGCCAAGGGAGGTTAGGGGGGGTGCTACAGCCCCCCGTCGGAGAGGTCCACCCCCTCTCCCCCGTCGGAGATTTTTAGTCAGTACGTCGGAGAGTCTCGTGCCCGACTTCACGAGAAATTTCCGACAATCGAATGTAGATATCTCGTCTTGTGTCGATCAAGAACGAGGTATATGGTTCTTCTTTGTAAGGCATTATGGCAGTTGTTATCCAACTGGCGTTCCATTACTTCCATACCTAATCATTGGTTATCGTCAATTTTTCACTCATTTTCCTTCGTTTGGGAGGTCAAATATTATAGCCCCCCTGTCGGAGAGATCTGCCCCCCTGTCGAGAAATCCCTGGCGCCACCCCTGACGTACATATAGATAACCTTTAATAAGTCGCAATTTGGTGTGAAATATATGAACCGAGTTCACTAAAAACAACCTGAGCCGTTAACCAAGGCCCAGATTTGTTTTAACCCTTTACCTAACCTGAAAAGCAGGCGACACTTGCAAAAATAATTCTTTCTTGGATAACTAATTTTTTTCATTTTTTGTCTCAAAAACATAGGTTATGACCCCTCGTTGGAACGAGCTCGATAAGCTCGTTCCAACGAGGGGTCATAACATATGTTTTTTGAGACAAAAAATGAAAAAAATAATGAAAATTAATTGGCGATTTTTGAGAATAGCGCTGGCCGGTTTTGGCCGTTACGTTAGGTGAAGGGTTAATGAAGGAGTTTAAGAAATTTTATGTCAATTCGAGAAGTATTTGAGATTATTTTTTTATCCAAAAATATATGAAATTGAAACTTTTACCTAACGTAGCAACTAAACGGGCCAGGGCTATTCTCAAAAATCGCCAACCAAATCGTATTATTTTTTCTTCAATTCTTGCCCCTAAAATACATCTTGTGGCCCTGGCATTGGAACGTGCTCGCTGAGCCCGTTCTAATGAAGGATCACAAGCTAGATTTTTGAGACAAAAATGAAAATGTACACGAGTTTGGAGGGCATGACGGTTTATTAACGGCCCGAGAGGAAAGAATAACACTCCTAAGGTTTATTACCGGCCAGAGACTACGTCGAGGGCCGTTAATAAGCTAGAGGTTTGTTATTCATAACAAAATCATGTTATTACTATTATTACCACCCCCGGCGGGCTGTTAATGAATTTTGTTTTCATTAACGCCCGCCGCTAAATTCCGGTTGCATGACGCTGTGAATTACTGAGTTTTACCGCCCCGCAAAACTACGTTAATACACCAGAGAACGCCCGCTAAAGTGGTAATAATGTAACAATAATACGAGTTTGGAGGGCGTTGCGGTTTTTTAACGGCCCGCGAGGAATGAATAAGAGCACGAAGGTTTGTTACCTGTCCGAGACGAAGTGGAGAACATTTAATAAACCAGAGGGTTGTTATTCAATCCTCAAGGGTCTTTAATAAACCGGGGCGCCCAACAAAATCATGTTACTACTATTATTATCACGATTGGAAGCAGGCGGCGTGTCGTTAATGATTTTTGTGTCCATTGTCGTCTCGCTTACGGTTACGCGACGTCATGAATTAACCAGTTTTGCCGTCCAGTTAAACTCCGTTAATATACCAGAGAACGCCATTAGGTGATAATTGAGAGTTCACGACCACTTTGTACATGTACGTGTACAAAATACGTACACGATGCGTTTACCAACGTGGGATTCAGTGTTAAATCGCACGCTTGTTCACAAAAATGTCCAGTGGTCTTGAATCCGCTGTTTTTTTTTGTGACTCCTAGATCGCACTTTTAACGTTCAAATACTCGTGGTGAACGTTGAATGTTACCCGTTTTTAAAAAAAAAGTAAAATTGTACATTTTCACTTTTCTTTTTACTTTAAAAATTTTTGTCAACGTTCCCATCGCAGATCAGACCATCGATCCATCGTTGGTGAACGCGAGCAAAATTCTGGGCTAGCATAAAAAAAACGGTTTGCGGATTCTGGACCAGTGGTCCAGAATCCGCAATTGTTTTGAGGTGGTGGGTTTTTCCCATTTATGACGTAAGTAGGGGAATACCCATAGTGTGATTTTCCAAACTCAGCTAATTAACCAATCAGATTGCTTGATTCTCCGATAATTGACCAATCAGATTGCTTGATTCTCATAAACTTAATCATACAAAGTTATCTCCCCTCGTCGTGGGGTGGGGGGAATGCCCGGATTTTTTCCAAAAAAAAACTTAGACAACTATTGAATGCTTCCATTTCTGACGTGAGTGGGGGGAATACCGGAGGAAATAAAAAAAAGTGATCGATATATATAGGAGAGAAAAAAATATAAATAATAGTTATTTAAAAAAATAAATATATCAAATCAAATAGATAATAAAAAAAATACGTAAATCATGTGCGCTCCCCAGACTATTAGAGCGAGGTTTCTTTTAAACATGCTGATGAGAGCATACGCAATCTGCGTGAACGAAGAACTACGTACCATCTTGTTAGAACGATGCGTCGGATGTCGGGATCATCTAGACTTCGATCACGAGAATCATTCGTGTCTGACGATGGAAAGGGAAGATATGGTCGGCAAGTATTTCGTACCGGCATTCGAACGTGTTAGATTCGACGATGTGATCATGCTTTGGAAGAGATTAGTCTTCTGTAAGAATCAAGACAAGCCTACAGTTTCGGAAGAACTGAAATTGGCGCATAGAAGTCTGACTTTAGAAGACAAGGGATGCATCATGAAATTATTGTTCAATGAAGCATACGTCTAAGTTTTCTCGTTGATATAAAATAAGGGAGAATAGAAAATAAAAATAAATACACACATAAAATTTTTTATCTAATATTAGAAAGAAAAAAAAAATACAAAAATGAGAACCTGAAATAAATTGTATCCAACGTTAGTAGACGATGAGGATGAGAAGCTGATCAACGTTTTGCCAACGACACCATCGCTAGAAGAAAGAAAAAGAGGAGAGAGGTATCGCATCGATCAAATCAGTAGAATCCAAGAGTATCTAACTCGAGAGAGAGATTCTCGTCATTCCCTCAAGGAGAAGTATTCACGTTTCGTGAAATTCGTCAACGCGATCGACACGACACTCATCACGATTTCTATGGGTTTACATGCGGCGGGCATCGGATTGTTGTCAACCGTGGTCGGCATTCCGATCGTGTTGACTGTAGAAGAAGTGGCTCTCGGCGCCGGATTGTTTAGCACGCTCGGAAACTTTTTGAGTAGGAAATTATATCTGAAAGCAAGGAAACATGACAAGATTCGCGTCTTGGCCGACTCCAAGATCGACACGATATCCGAAATGATCTCTATGGCGTTGAAAGACGGTAGGATATCGGACCGAGAATATTTCATGATATTGAGCGAGAAAACAAAATACGATGCCATGAAAGAAGCCGTGAGAATCAAGACTCGTCAGATCATCAAGGAAGAGATGAAGGATTCTCTCGTGGAAAAGGGGAGGAAACAGGCCAGGATGGAATCAGTAAGATAATAGAACTCAAGAGCACCGATTGAGAAAAAAAAAAAAATTATATATATAATAAGAACAGAATTAATTAATTATTAAATTTATATATAAAATAAAAAACGAAATTAATTTAAATAACTCTTAAAAAATGTATTTCGTAAAGTGTAAGAGAGTTACCAAGACGAGTAATTCTAGAGAAGTGCGAACTGAAAATGACAGACAGATGCTTCGCGGAATTTGCGACGTGTGTGGTTCTATCAAGACTAGATTCGTCAAAAAAAAGAACGCGAACAAAGGTAAAGGCATCGTGAATAAAATGATCAATAATCTACCTTTCGAAATGCATCTGCCCGGTCACAGTTTCACTGGACCCGGAACGAAATTGAACAAGAGACTCAATGCCGATCTGACACCTAAATCTTGGAGCAAACCTGTGAATAGGGTGGACACGGCCGCGTATGATCACGATCTGTGCAACGCCGGACAACCCGACACCAAGACTCGCAACGACGTCTGCGATAAAAACATGTTGGGGAAATTGAGAAAGCCAGCGTGGTGGAACATTGGAATCGAACGATGAAGGAAAAGATGCACATATACTTCACGGCGAATTCGACCAAGAAATACATATACGCTCTGAATGGTCTAGTCAAAGATTACAACAACACCCAACACAGATCGATCAAGATGACTCCCACGGAAGCTAGCGATCCTCGAAACGAAAAACGGGTCTACGCGAATCTATATCCTGAGAGATCTAAGATCAGGAAGAAGTCTAGAACATCGAAATTTGCGGTCGGTGATCGAGTGAGAATTTACGCTTATAAGAAGCACTTCGAAAAGGGTTATACTCCTCGATGGACCTCGCAAATCTTCGTGATAATCAAAATATTTCACACCGATCCGGTGACTTACGAAATCGAAGCTTTGGATGGAGAAGAGATCATCAGAAAGTTTTACGAACAACAATTACAGAAGACAAAGTTTTGATAAAGAAAACAAAATTTTTTTTATTTACTTTCTTTAACATTTTCTTGTTTACTCACATATATATAAGAGAGAAAAAAATAATAATAAAAAATAATTAAAACTATTTTTAGATAAAAAAAGCAAGTTAATTAATAAACAAAATACTAAAAATCCTTTAAAATTACAAATATACTAGATATAGCACAAAGCATAGTGAAAGATGAAAGTATTCAAGAATATGAGGTTCACGAATACGAACCGGTAACCGGAACGAGTTTGAACAATGCGGGAGAGATAAGAATCAACGTTGAAACTCAAGATCTATTCGTACATCCTAGCGAGAGTTACATAGTGGTACAGGGACGTCTCACCAAGGAAGATGGGAGCGACCACGCCGACGACGACACAGTTACTCTAGCCAATAATGGCATCATGCATCTATTCAGTAATATAAAATATATGCTATCTGGACAAGAGATAGAATCTGTTTTTCATCCCAGTCAGGCCACCATGATGTTCGGACTCTTGACGTATCCTGATGATTTTTCGAAATCCAGAGGAGTTAATCAGTTGTGGGTGAAAGACACTGTCGGCCCTGCTAGCGCCGGCGTCGCCTTGATATTCGACTACGTCGTCAAGACGTCCAGACCTAAAGGAACGTTTTCGTTCAGGATACCTTTGAAACACATCTTCGGATTTGCGGACGATTACAACAAGATCATGTATGGATTCAAACACAATCTGATGTTGATTCGAAAAGGAAACGACGACGCAATAGTGAGACTCACTGCGACCGATGCGGGTAAGATAACTCTACACAAGATATCGTGGTTCGTTCCGCATGTGGAGCCTTCGATCGTGGAGAAAGCGCATCTCTACAAGATCATAGAATCCAAGAGTAAATTACCCGTGGGATTTAGAATGAGACAGTGCAACATGGCTAGCATTCCTCCCTCCATGAATCACTTCGATTGGAGATTGATGGTGAAATCCGCTTCCGAGAGACCGCGTTTCATCGTGGTTGCATTTCAGACCGATAGGGACTGGTCTCAGGAAAAGAATGCGTCGCTGTTCGATCACTGCAGTTTGAGAAACATGCAAGTGTTTCTGAACACCACGAGATATCCAGCAATCGATTACAATGCATCGTTCGACAAGAACGATTTCTGCAGACTGTTCGGTGACGCCGCTGATTTTAGAAAGAAGTATCACGGTCTAGACGAATTGATGAGCAATCCTAACATATCTCCCGGCGAATACAAGTCGATGTATCCCATGTTCGTATTCGACGTCAGTAAACAGAGTGAACGACTCAAGAGTAGTATCTTATACATTCAGATCAAGATGCAATTCGATAGGAACGTTCCGAGAAAAACCGAAGCCTTCGCCCTGGTCCTGTCGGACAGAGAAATACAATTCGAATTGGATGGAAATAAGATGTCGATCATTCGATGAGAGACGAGTGTGAAAAAAATAAAAAACAAAAAAAAATAATGTGTGATTATTAAAAAACAAAAAAAAAATAAATAAAGTAATGTGTTCTAGAGAGATTGAACATCTTTCTAAATCTCATTACTTTTTTTTGTGTTTTTAATAATCACACATTATTTTTTTCAATTCATTATTTTCCACGCATTCACTGTTTGTTCAAAGGAACTAGTTCAATCAGTAGACTCACCACGGAAGTGGCGGCTTTGGGATTATTGGTTTTCATAACGAAATTAATCCTGTCTCCGGCGTTCACTTTGAGAGGCGTGCCGAATGTGCTAACATTCGCGTGTTGATTCTCAGTCTTTTCGACGCTGTATCTCTTATCGCTCTCTACACCATTCACCATGAGATTGACGACCGCTCTGTTATTCAAATCCGAGGAAGCCAGACTAATTCGAGGGATTTCACCTCCCAGTGGCATGGGATATCCCACCTGACCATGTTTCGATCCGCTACCTCCATTTCCGAAAGACCACTCAGCTTTTCCCTCATCTAAGATGCCGGCCTCTTCGGCCCACACAGTGATCAATTGTCTTGCATATTTGACTTTCTCCACCACCGAAATCAGGGTGCAGGCATCCGTCATGTTCACGGGATCTGGTAGATTCGTGAGCGCGTGTCCACCCATGTCTAGTTTACCTTCCATGATGTCACCCTTTCTCCAGACCGAGTTGTCGTCCACGTACTTTCTGCTGACCGCGCTGGAATCGAATTCGGGATCGTGATCGAAACCGAATAAATTGTGATCGTTCATGTTGATGCCACCCTCCATGGTTCCGCCAGATTGTTTGTTCAGGTAGAGATCATCCACTTGCGATTCTAGGTATTCTTGCGATTGTATCACGGCAGAATCTACGTAGCCCTTGTTGACCACGGTTGAGTCTGCATCCGTGTCGTCGATCTTCGACAGATTCAATATCTTGTTGAATCCCACATTCAGATCCAATTTCATTTCTCGTCTGTCAGACTTTCTCTGTTCCAGATCTACGTAGTGTTTGGTCGCCACGTCCTTGGGATTCGTGGGAGTGGCCACGTTCGTTATCTTGTTAGAATTGGCATTCAATTCCGAGTGCATCGTTTTCTGAACGTATCTATTTCTCAGGTGTTCGCTGAATCTCGCATGAGTGTCGTCCGAGTATTTCTTGGTTGCGGCATCGGTGGGATCTATGGGATTCGCAACGTTCACCAAACGTTTGGATTTCAGATCGTGATCGTCGGTCATGGTTTTATCCACGTAATTATCTAGCAGGATTCGATCGAAATCGGCGTTCCCCGTCAACGTATTTTTTAGTCACAGCATCTGCGAGATCTATTGGCTCTGGAAGATTGTAGAGCTTCTTATCGTTCATGTTCAAAGGTTCTTCTCGAGGTTCATATCTCCGAACGTAACGTTCGTCCAAGTTGGCAACGTCGTAACCATCGTCGACTTCGAACGTCTTCCTCTTCTTTTTTAGGTTGACTTTTTCGTCGTCACTTCTACCAAATTTATTGACTGGCATGTTGTTGTAGGGATTTTTTTTTGTTTTAGAAAAAATATATTCAAAACACAGTTTATTAAAAATGAACTATGTTATTTTATTTTTCGTTTTTATTCGATTAAATTTTTTTAAAAATAATTTATTATCTTTATATATACTATAAAAAAAATCTCTCTCTAATGTAAATCATTGAGAATGTCTTGAAATCGATCTCCTTCAGACCATCTCTTGAGAACATAGAGACACAGGTGACTGCAAAACACTTGATCTGGTGATTGCACTTGTTCCGTGTTGTAACGAACCATCGATTTGTTGAAATAGTTCTTTATTTCTTTTGGCGGCGAGATTCCGTAGCTGTCGAAATAATAATTTTTCTTCTTCCCGTTAGTGCCTTCACCCAATGAATCATCTAGATTTAAAATTCCGCATTCCGATTGTCGAGGTCTTCTCTTCGGCAAGGCATCTCTGGAAAACACGCCTAGAAAATCTTTGATTTTCAAATCTTTTGCCGCATTCAACAGATCGATGTTGGATAGGGATTCTTTAGGTAAGACGACACCTTCTACGGATATCTTTATTTTCTTATTCATAAATGCGTATTTTCTTTTTTTATTTATTTATTTTATTATAATTCACTAAAATGACGTTATTTTTTTTATATTTTTTTCTTTTTCTTTTTAAACTAACATTCTCGATGTCTCTATCGATTTCCATAATCTTGAATCCATCTAATTCCTCTTGATTTTCTGGAATCCTGATATTACCATCTTTTAGTAGAACAGATTCGATCGTTTTGTAGTGATTTAACAAATGAAATTTTTTATATACCATGTCGTAAATGTATTTCTCTTGATCTTTTGACAATTTTTTGAACAGGAATAACAACTGCAAATATCTATTATATTCAAATACGTCTTTTTCGCTATCTGCAAAAAAAGACGACGCAAAAAGAGATATCAAACATAGTTTGTCTCTCTTAGTTCGAACGTTTTCAGAATTTAAGAATTGGGGTTTGTTAGGTAAGATGACACCTTCTACGGATATCTTTATTTTCTTATTCATAAATGCGTATATATTTTTTTTATTTATTTATTTTATTATAATTCACTAAAATGACGTTATTTTTTTTTTCTTTTTCTTTTTCTTTTTAAACTAACACTCTCGATGTCTCTATCGATTTCCAAAATCTCGAATCTGTCTAATTCCTCTTGATTTTCTGGAATCCTATCATTCTTACTCATATATAGAATCCAATCATCAACAATTATATCATCTAAAATTAGATCCAAAGTCCAATGTCCGAGTGCCAAAGTGCTTATTTTATCGTCTAACACGAATCTCTTATCGTTGTCGACCATCAGCGAAATCTTGTTGACTATTTCGGTATACAAGTCATGATTTTCGCTTCAAATCGATTTCATAGTCTTATACACCGGAGCACTTCCTAACACACAATCTTTATACTTTTGGAAAGAGATGTTTTTCTTCACCACACACGCTTTAACTCCTTTGCACTTCTTGATCTCTTCATCTTCTAGACGATAAGCATACAGTTTGGGTCTCAAGCCCACGAATTCGACGATTTGTTTACCACTGCTCTCGTCCTTAAATTTACCCAACACCTTCTTGTTGTTGTTCGATTGAATGTTGGACGGGTGATCAACGGGATAATTGCTTGTGTCAAACCACTCGGCCACGTCCGGAGATATATCTCGGTAGACGTCTTTCGTCTCTATCTCGTAAACTAAACTGTCCGTGTCGGTGAACAGTAGTTTGGCTTTATCACCAAATTTTCGTTTGACATAATCGTAGTGAAACTCATACATCAATCGCTTGCTGATATCTAAGATGATCGGTCCGAGATAATACAGTTTGTCAAACTTCAGGTGCGTCTTTTCCATGTGAACGGCACTAGATTTTCGGCGAATATGGTTCGGTGTTTGTAATTTCGTTTCGCCACTAATGTTTTAGCTCTTTTCTCAGACGTGACGAGTCGAACGTCGGTTCTCTTCCTGATGTTTTCCATTGATTTACCGTACACACAGTTGTTCATGAGTTTGAAGAAATCTTTTTCGAAATCGTTCTTGGCTCGAATTCTGAGATTCGTGTTGAGATCGATGTATTTTTTCATCCAAGGCTCTGTGTTGAATCGAATGATGCGATGTATGTTGACTAATTTCATCCCGTAATCAATGTACTGTTTCAAATTCTCGCTGTAGACGACGTAGTTACATTTGTTAAATAAATTGGGAATGAGTTTTTCCTTGTCTCCTTCGTTCGGTTCCATTCGTTCAGGAGCCAGCGGATAATCATTGTGTGGATCGTGTAATTCTTCCGCATAGTTCAAATCGACTTCTAAAATGCAAGGATCGTCTCTCCATTTTTGCATCTCTTCCGGTTCCTTCACCCATTCGAAATTTCCAATCGGTAAAGGATGACTCATAGCCCAACCGTACAGATTATTAGCGTCCCAATACTGTATGTATTTAGTCGACCGTCTCGAATCGAAACCTTCTTTCATGTAGGGTTTGTTAGCTTCAGAATATCTGTGGGAGATCATCGAGACGCCACCTCTCGCATCCCTTTCGAACATGAGCAACATGTCCACGTCAGATAATAATTCCAATTGGACTTCAGTGGTCTTCAACAGAGCGTCCCACGCCAGACCGGGTGCGGTGAAATACCAAGCGGGATCCAGATCGTAATTTCGACAACAGACGTCTCGAAAATTTTCGAATACATCTGCCAAGAGTAGAACATCAGTCTTTAGATAGAGATCGTGATAATCTCTCATGGTTTTCATATCGAATGATTTCCACACGTTTTTAGCGTGTTCGTAATTCTCATCGGAAATGTTGAATTCGTATAATTTCGAATAAAAATCTTCTTTTGAAGGTAGTGCGGTGTCTTCGAATCTCTTTAGATCGTTCATGTAAACGTAAGGATAGACTCCTTTCCTCAACATGACGTCTACTCATTCTCCAAAATGTTCGCTCGTGATTTTAAATTTATCCTTGCTCATGTTATCGACTAATTTTTCCAGAGCGGTCGACATGAATTTAGAACTGTCGATGAAACGTATGCTTCTATGAATGAATTTCGTTTTTTCTTTCAACGTCTCTCCGTTGATTACTCTTTTCTTCTCCATGAGCTTCCATTTCGTGAAGGAAATGTATCTTTCTTCGCTGTTCGCGATGCAATTTAATTCTTCGTGTGAGGTGCCGAGATTTTTCACGAACAGATGACTGTCATAACCCGAGAGATTGTGAAACATCACCAGATAGAAAACAACGTCTCGATATTTTAAATTACACTTGCTGTGAGCCGGACCGTGATACAGACCCGTGTAATGATCATGGTCTCTGACCTTCTTATTTTCCTTCGAATTCTCGTCGAACGATTGTCTGCATATGTGACATTTGGTGGATCTGTTATTTTCGTCCTGCTGCTCTCGCGTGATGATCATTTTCGCCGGAGTTTTGAATTTGTCGTATAACATTTGAATTTTCGATTCTAACTCTTCCACGAACCTTTGAGCCACGTCGTCGTCTTCATACTGTTTCGTGTAGGTGAAGGGACCCATGTCATGTTGCGAGTCGAAAGCGCATTTCACGTAAATGCAATAGCCCAAAGGGATGTGTTTTTGATATCTTTCAACGTAACTTTGAAGAGCTTTGGGTTGACAGGAACTCATTTTCGCGGTGAAATATTCGAAATCGGTGTACACGACGAATGGTACTTTTAACCTTCTATTGTGATTTTCAAACTTCACGATGGTGTTAGGTTTGGGCATTTCAACGGCGACACCTTGATTTTCATTGCAATATTCCTGATGTTTCACTAACGAGTTTTCGCTGTGAAACACGTTCATGCAATTGCAACATAAAGATATCTTTCCATTATGTTTATTATTTTGTCTCGACAGTAATCGGCTCGGATGTTTAACCCAACAATAATGACGATTGTCACCATTCAAAATCAATAATAAAATAATCGTCTTTTCTCTTCTGAGATACGAAGTCTGTCTGAGAGGATAGATCTTTTGTTTTTCGTCGTCGTATCACAAGACGTTCACTGCTACGGTAGGATTTTGAGCCTCGAAACATTCGATGTGTTTTAACTCTGTTGGAAAAGTCACTCTGGTCCAATCGAGATTTTTAGAAGTTTCCTCGTAACAATAAACTCTATCGGAGTGTATTTCGACAGGGTATAAAGCGGAGGTGACTGCCCATTTAAAACACTGAATATCTTTATTTCTCACGTTGACCACGACGTGTTTCTTAGCCAAGAAATACGGTAATTCCAAGTAGGAAGATCCTTTCAACGAATCGTTTTTAGTTATGTGAATTTCGAGTTTCAACACTTCATCAAACGTCCAATTACTACCTTCATGTTGATAATTTGTGAGAGACGTCAACATCTTGTCTTTGATCTTTTCAAAAACATCCGATAAATCTGAACCTCGAAATACAGGTTCAACGTTAGATCTGAAATATCCATTTTTCACAATGCTCTCACCGGACTTCACGTCAATTTTATTCATCACGCAATGGAGTATCATCTTAATTTTTAGTCCCACGTTCATGTATTTGCGAAACAAATCCAATACTTTTTTCTTCACCCGTTCCATGAACAATTTTGGATCGATTTTCTTGAACGAGGGAACCACATCAAAAGTTTTAAAAACGCCTTTGATCGCACTCTCCTGTTCTACGGGCTTTGATTGGAATAGTTCCGTAACGAGTCGTGCTACATATTCTTCTCCTTTCCCTTCGTCGATTGCTCGTTGAATTTCGCTCAATATATCTCGTTTGTCTAGAATCTGAAGTGCATCACTCGTTTTCGTTTTAGTTTTTCTTTTCTTTTCTTTGGAAACTTGATGTTCTTCAACAGCTTTTTGTTTAGTCATCTTCTTATTTTTCACAATCGAAACGTTTTTGGTTTTTTTCGACGTCGGCATTTTGATTCCTTTTACTATCTTTTTCCTCTTCTTCTCATTTTTCACAACTGTTGCATTTTTTGACGTCGTTGCTATCGACATTTTGTTTGCCTTTCTAGCGTTTCGCAAATATTCTTGTATGACTTCAATTTTTTTTGATTTAGTTCTATGATTTCTGAAATGTGAAATTTGTAATAGGTTACAAATCTCGTTTAACTGAGGTACGGTTTTCTCATTTAAATTTACCATTGTTTTATCTGTTTGCTTCATTAGTAAGAATATTTTTTTTGTGAATTTTGTATTAAATAATTTGTTAAAAAGTTTTGCTTTTTTTACTCCTTTTATATATATAAAAAGTTAAATTTTAACATCCTTTTCTTTCTTTAATGTGAATTTTTTATGTTCCTTAACATGAAAAAATTGAATTAATACGAGAAAAAAGAATGTTAAAATTTAACTTTTTATATATATAAAAAGAGTAAAAAAAGCAAAACTTTTTAACAAATTATTTAATGCAAAATTTAAAATATACATTATTTGTAAGAATTCATACAACAAAAAAACAAATAATTGATCATGACAACAACACCTAAAAGATGCGAATTGAAATTGAAACGATACAAAGCATATAAGAAATTCGGTTTTAATATCTATACATTACAACAACACGATCCCATCGAATTGAACGAGGTTGAGATGGAGGGGTTAGAGCGCTACTACAACAAATATAGATGTGTTTGAAATTGGATGAAGCCATGCTCGATTTGTTTTACGAGTACCAAAGCGATCTGCTGAATAATATCATCGTCGCCGAAGACAGAGAATTCGACAAGGACGATTTGTTGTTGTTCTATGGAAGTTACATATATCCAATAATCTCACTTGAACTCGTGGACAAATCGGGTGGTGAGAGCGCATTCACCGATGTAAAAAAACTCAAAAGAGTAAAGATAAACATTCAAAACATTTTCGTAAGTGGAAAAATGACGAATGTCAACATGCTAATAATGGACTTGGAAATATAAACAATAGAGAGATTGATTTTTAGCAAAGAAGAAGGAAAAAAAGTAATGAGACCTAAAGATGATCTCATTACTTTTTACAAAAAAATTTTCACATTAAAGAAATTAAAATTAAAAACTTTTCTTTTTTTTTATATATATATAAAGAGTAAAAAAAAAAAAAACTTTTTAAACAAATTATTAAAATACATATTTAAAATATACATTATTGCAAGAATTCATAAAACAAAAAAAACCCTAAATAATCGATCATGACAGCAACACCTAAAAGATGCGAATTGAAATTGACACGAGTCGAAACGTATAAGAAATTCTGTCATAAAATCTATAGATTACAACAACACAATCCCATCGAATTGAACAAGGTCGAGATGAAGGACTTAGAGCATAAATACGACAGATATAAGATGACTTTGAAATTGGATGAAGCCATGCTCGATTTGTTTTACGAGTACCAAAGCGATCTGCAGAAAATCATCATCGCTAAAGATAAAGAATTTGACAAGGATGATTTGACGTTGTTCCATGGAAGTTACATATATCCAAAAATCTCACGCGAACTCGTGGAGAAATCGGGTGGTGACAGCGAGTTCACCGATGTAAAAAAAACTCAAAAGAGTAAAGATAAACATTGAACACATTTTCGAAAAAGGAGAAAACACGAGTGTCAACATGGAAATAACAGACTTGAAAATATAAACAATAGAGAGATTGAAATGTTAAAATTTAACTTTTTATATATATATAAAGAGAAAAAAAACTTTTACTAAAAAATTTTACATTAAAGAAAATTAAAAAAAACAACTTTTTTTTATATATATATAAAGAGCAAAAAAAAATAAACAAACATTTTTAACAAATTATTATTTAAATACAAAATTTAAAATATACATTATTTGCAAGAATTCATAAAAACAAAAAAAAACAAATAATCGATCATGAGGACAACAACACCTAAAAGATGCGAATTGAAATTGAAATGAGTCGAAACGTATAAGAAATTCATTCATAAAATATATAGATTACAACGACACAATCCCATCGAATTGAACAAGGTCGAGATGAAGGGCTTAGACCACAAATACGACAAATATCGCATGCCTTTGAAATTGGACGATTTGTTTTACAAGTACAAAAGCGATCTGCAGAACATCATCATCGCCGAAGATAGAGAATTCGACAAGGACGATTTGTCATTGCTCTATGGATGTTACATATTTCCAAGCATCTCATTCGAACTCGTGAAGAAATTGGGTGGTGAGAGCGAGTTGACTGAAGTAACAAAACTCAAAAGAGTAAAGATAAACATTCAACACATTTGCGAAAAAGGAGAAAACACAAGTGTCAACATGCTAATAACAGACTTGGAAATATAAACAATAGAGAGATTGATTTTTTAGCAAAGAAGAAGGAAAAAAAAAAGTAATGAGATCATCTTTAGATCTCATTTTTTTTTTGTTTTCCTTCTTCACTATTACCATATATTATAATAACGTTTCCTTTTTTCTTAAATTTCAGCGTCGATTCTTCTTCTTTTCTTTTTTTCTTTTTTTCGTAATATGATACATTTTTATAATAACATATTTGTTTATCCGAATCATAATTATGAACGAATGTTGTGCATCTCTTGGTAACACTTGCATCATTACCATTCTCTTCAGAAGGTAGTGGTGACGGTGGAAAGCATCTCATTCTTTTCAATTTCAACCGTCTATCCCGCTGTTTATCTAACTCTTTCATCAGTTCTTTCCTTAGATATCCATCATTAGCGTCTAACCATTTTTCCACATCTTTTTTTTTTTTTTCGCACTCTGTCTCGCAATATTCGTCATTATCGTCTAATTGTTTCTCCACCTTTTTATCCATTTTATATATTATTTTATACTTTCTATGATTTATATTTTATATAATTATATAATTTTATATTATAATAACATATTCAAAATCGGTATATTCTTAAACGGCGAATTCTCTCCGAGCAACAAACCCTTGCCGAGTCGCTCAACGTTCTGTCCACTCTTCAGATAGAGACCGTTTCCACTCAAAGAGTTGCCACCTCTAACGGGTTCTAGATACAATCCTTTACCACTGTCATCTACGTGGACGCGACACACGGCTCCTCCCTTCTTCAAAAACAGTCCGCTGCCACCCATTAATTTCTCAACTGCCAAACTCGCGAGTCCCGTGAGAGCTCCCATGCCGAGAGTCTTTCCGAGAAAGGGTAGTGCCTTTGCGGTGAAGGGTAATGCTTTTGCGGCGATTCCTGCCAATAGCGGTAGGAAACCACCTCTCATTCTCAAATTGTATCTCAATTGAGTGGGACTCAATCTCACCGTCAACCCTCTTCCATCGCGAATCGCTTTCTCCATCCTTTTGATTTGACTTCTGGTCCAGGCGATCGAATCCTGACCACCTCTCGTCAGATCTTCGTGAGTGAATTTGAATCTCACCGCCTCACCTCGAATGTTAACGCTCTCTTAAGTTTCTTCCTCTGTCCTGCGGATATGTTCACGTTTTTAATCACGTATTCTGTCATAATTCTTTTTTTAAAATATATTTACTTCAATTGTTTTCTTGTTTAATAATAATTATTTATATTAAAATAATTTTGTAAAATTAATATTGCGTTTATTTTATTTTTGTTATCTATATATATATACAATATTTTTTTTTTTTTTGCTTTTATATTTCTCTTATGTGAAATCGTATCGTCACCCTCTCTCCGCGAAGATCTAACAGTTCACCATTTTGATCCGTCAACGTGGTTTTGAGACTATACAACGTGTCTAAAATCACTGGTAGATAAACTAAATTTCGAGGTTGCTCCATGATCTTATAACCCGGCGACACGTTTGGAAAGAAGGAATAGATTGTCAGTTAAGCACTACCATTCACGTAGCTTCCAGCAATCACGTCCATGATCACCAGAATGCTATTGACTGCGAGAATGTCGACCGTATTTTCAGATGCCGTGTGGTCTCGGTACATCTTTCGATCGAATCCTAATATCTTGCCTATAGAATCGTCTGTGTTGAAATACACTCAAAAATTATCTTCCAAATCCAACATCGTCTGTAAGGTATTAGGATTGGGAGCGAGTCTGATCTTGTTGCTTCCCTTTCCATCTGTCTTCATTCGCGTCTGAATGTAATTGTTCAAATCGTCTATGTCATAACTTCCTTTGGGAATTCGAATCTCCAACCAATCCACTCCATCGGAATACTTGAATGAGTTATTCTTTTCGGTGACGTTGGGAAAGGAATAAGTCTCCAGATTCACCAACGCCATCTTGTATCTTTTCTCTCTATTCAATTCGATGGAAGGTTCGAATTTCATAGCGAATCGAGTCGAATCACCACTCACCATGATTTGAATGGATTGTTTTGCAGCCATATTCTCGGCTATCCATTCTAACAATTCTCCATGTTCGAACATTATATTTAATTTTATTTTTTTTTTTTTTTTTTTTTTAAAAAACTATTTTTTGAAGATTTATTATTTTCTAAAAATTTTTTTTATTTTCATGCTCTATCTTATTATCATCAGAAACATAAAACTTGTCAAATCCGCACCGATATTTTCCATGATTAAATTCGCTTGTCAAATCGATCACAACGAAATTGTAAAGTCCTCCATCCCAAACCCTCTTGCAGAATCTCCTGAATTCCGCCACGCTCATGTCGTTTGCAACGTGATCGCCGTAGATGTGATTGAGATTCTTGAGATCTTGGCGAAAGAGACATAGAAAATTAGCGTTCTCCCTTATCGTCTGTCTGGGCAATCAAAAATAATTCTGCGACAGGTAGAAACAGTCCACGTTGCTGTGTCGACCTCTAACGTAATACGATTCACATCGGTTCTGTCTCTCCAAAAGCAGATCGTCGAAAATCATGAGATTCTTATCTTCCGATTTCATCTCTCTAGGATCTGGAACGTCACTGGCGTTCTCATAAAATCGACACTCAACGTTCAAAGATGCATTTCTCTTCATCAGTTCCATCGCCGCACCGTCCAAAATGGTCGAAAGTGAAGCTTCACTCTTGTCGAATTCCTCCCTACTGTCAAAGATTCTGGCTATGACGTCCTTGGGCAATCTACGATCCATGCACTCTCGAAGCAATCTGTATTCAGGTTGAAACAAGCTCTTGCCAAAACAAGAACAATCTGTCGTAATCCAACCAGTCGGGTCGGGACAACAAATTCATCAACAGATTGGTCTTTCCACAATTCGATTTTCCCACTATCAAGCCTCTTATGCTTTTGGGAAAGAACTCGTTATTCGACCTCTTGGTCGCGGCGTCGTTCCAAGACATATCTTTAATGTTCATCTTTGTTTTATTTTTTTTTTTTTTTTGTTATTTTAGATTCTTTTCAAACACAAATTTTTTATGTTTTTCAAACTCAGTTTTTAATATTATTATTTATTTATATCACACCATTGTGAGTTCTCTTCAATCCAGATCCACTCATCATTTTGGCTAAATCTTGTATGGGTACCACAGCATCCTTAAAATCTTTCCAACTTTTCGGCGTTTGCTCTAACGCAGCTCGCTTTGCTGGTGGACTGATCAACTTGTCGATCAACGTGTCGGCTGCCCTCTTGCCACTTGTTTTGTTGTTTTTAAATACTTTTATTATTCTAGTGTAAAAATTTACTGTTTTATTTTTGTTTGTTTGTTTCTCTCTTCTTATTATATACACATCAATCCTTCAATTCGTTCATCAGCCTTTTATAATGGTTTTTATTCAAAACCTTCTGTCTTAACTAGGGCTGTCGTGATTATTCGATTAGTCGACTAACCGTCGACTATTGAAGTAGTCGACGTTTTTTATTTTTAGTCGATCGTCGTTCATTTTCAAGGTGGTACACATCTACTACACGTCGGGGCTAAATTGCATTGTTTTGTGAGGTGAATGATCAATGACGGTGAATAACTTTAAATATCTAACCATAGTTAACATTCATATCCGGAAAACTGTACAACTGTCACTGACTGTGTAAGAAAGAACACTCACAGTTACTCGAGAAGAATAGATTCTTCTGAATTTCTCCAGTCTTGTACACACGAATGCACCCATTGGAAAACCCAAAGCGCGGAAGTGACAAAATTATGACGAAAGTCAGAACGTCAGATCACTTCTCAAAGTTCGGAACTAAAGACTAAGATCCAATTTTAACAACTGACGAGGGAATGCATAGATCTCAATGTTCAAAATTTCGAGAAACTTATTGCAGAAAGGAAACATATGCAGGAACGTTCTTTGGTAAATTAATTTTAATTCATCAGCTTCAATCTAGTTCAAACTTGGACCCGCAGTCAGTAATATTATTTTTGGGGTTGGTACGTCCTACAGGACGTACCAACCCAAAAAATTATATTACGGACTGTGGGTCCAAGATTGGACTACATGTAGCTTCAGTCGGGACCGATTTGTTGTTCCCACAACCCCACTTCGTCTGAACACACTGGTGCCATTGTCATTTTCAGAGTTTTACGAACAGAAGAATGATTTGCTAAAAAATCATGGGAAGCGACTATTAATCGACTAACCGTCGAATACTGGTCACGATTAGTCGATTACAAAAAATGATAGTCGCGACAGCCCTAGTCTTAACAATTCGTCAGATATAGTAACTATCTGATTATCGAATCCTGTGTTACCAGCCCGTCTGCTCGCCATCAACAAACTCAATCTCTGAGACAGAGCGTCAGAATCGCTCGGAAAAAAGTGGTTTTCACCCCTTTGCCAGTCACCGATTTGACGAACTTCTTGTTCATATCCCATATGGGTTTCACCACTTTCGTCCACTTGTAACTTCTGTTGGCTTCGGGTCTCGTCTCTCTAGCATCGTTATTTCTCTTCATGGCGAGGGTCTGAACCAGAATGTCGCCGTAATTGTTGAAATCCTGTTCCGTGTAATCGCTAGGCTTGTCGTAAAGGAGCAATCTGCGCAGTCCATCAGTCAATTCGTATCTGTTCGAACCAACGATCAATTCATCATCGCCAATATCTACTTCTGTGTCACCGACAAAAATTCTCCCCTCTGAATCCTTATAAAATCCATACAACAGATCTCTCTTACCGCCATCATCAGACGATGCGACGCTACCAGTGGTGATAGTCGAAGCTGTATCGGTGTCGCTCTCGCTCTCCGTTTGAATTCCCGTGGGAACGTAATCCGGTGTAGATTGAACGGAATGCCGATTTCCAAAACTAAGAGGCAACGAACCCATTCTCAAAGAACTCTCTTTTATGGGTCTCAATTCTTTGACTATCTCCTTCCTGCTTCACTCTTGACCCTCCGTCACGGGTTTAAATATTTTTGTGGCTTCGCCTTTGAGTTCCATGTCACCAAGACGTCTGCTTCTGTCAGCCGACTGAATGCCCTTCTTAGCACGTTCATACTCCCCTAAAATTCGATCTCGGCGTCTAGAATCCATCTGTAAAAACATATTTCGTTTTTAATTTTTAATGTTCCTTTAAGTATGCTAATGCGAGTTATTTTATTATTTTCAAAATTAAATGTATAATTATTTTTATTTTTATGTTTTTTTTATCTCCTATATATATCGATCACTTTTTTTATTTCCTCAGGTATTCCCCCCACTCTCGTCAGAAATGGAAGCGTTCAATAGTTGTCTGTTAAGTTTTTTTGGAAAAAATCCGGGTATTCCCCCACCCCACGACGAGGGGAGATAACTTTGTATGATTAAGTTTATGAGAATCAAGCAATCTGATTGGTTAATTAGCGGAGAATCAAGCAATCTGATTGGTTAATTAGCTGAGTTTGGAAAATCCCACTATGGGTATTCCCCTTCTTACGTCATAAATGGGAAAAACCACCTGCCTCAAAACAATTGCGGATTCTGGACCACTGGTCAAGAATCCGCAAACCGTTTTTTTTTTTATGCAAGCCCAGAATTTTGCTCGCGTTCACCAACGATGGATCGATGGTCTGATCTGCGATGGGAACGTTGACAAAAATTTTTAAAGTAAAAAAAAAAGTGAAAATGTACAATTTCACTTTTTTTTTAAAAACGCGTAACATTCAACGTTCACCACGAGTATTTGAACGTTAAAAGTGCGATCTAGGAGTCACAAAAAAAACAGCGGATTCAAGACCACTGGACATTTTTGTGAACAAGTGTGCGATTTAACACTGAATCCCACGTTGGTAAACGCATCGTGTACGTATTTTGTACACGTACATGTACAAAGTGGTCGTGAACTCTCAATTATCACCTACTAACGCCTGCTAAAGTGGTAATAATAAAATATTATATTATACAGTTGTGGATTTTTGTGGTGGTGAATATGATGTGATATATGAACCTAAAAAACTTATATTTAAAGATGTGTTAGTCGAGGTCAATACAAGTTTTTTTTTTAGGTTCATATCACATCATATTTACCACCACAAAAGTCCATAACTGTTTTATTATATACACCATCCTAAAAAAAACTTCTATTTGTCAATTAAAAGTTCAATTATAAAAACCAAAAATACTTTATTTGACAATAAAATTGTTATCATCTGCAGAATAACATAAAAATAAACAATGTTATAGAGATTACGTTGACTGAAAAAGAACTAGAAAGGGGATTTCCAGAATCTATATTCGGAAAGCTGATATTCACTCAAAAAACGGTGTACGTGGACTTTTGAGTACCAGTCACGTGTATAAGATCCAGTCAATAGAAATGTGGTTATTTATAAAGTAAATAATAATATACAATTGTGGGCTTTTGTGCTGGTGAATATGATGCAATATGAACCTAAAAAAACATATATTGACCGAGGCGTTATAATATGAGATTCTTAGGTTCATATAACAGGTACTCGGCACAAGCTGGGAAATCGAAAGAAAAATGATATTTGATGCCATTTTTTAATCTATGCTGACGTGAACCTGTAATGGTATATAAATATTAACAAGGTACACAACTCGCTTTTCGAAAACGATAGCACTCATCTTCGTTATACCCCTCTCAAATTTGATTCACACAACGTATCAACAGTACCCGGTATCGATGGAAAGGGGAATGAATAAGCTTTACAGTGGTGCATTACACGACCGTTGGGAGTTCTTGGATTGTTCATGATAACTGGGAGAAGTTGCAGAAAAGGCCGAAAAACATTTAGTCGGACAAGATAGTGCACAGGGGAATGTGGTTTACGAGCGACAATTATCCGATTTGTTATAAATAATTCGAGGTCCCATTGTCTATGGAGGGCAGATTCAAATATTAACCGTACACCTTTATCAATTACTAATCTCGGATCCACATTTATTCATTTCTAGAGTTCACATTTAACGTTTATATACTTCTTAGCCGTAACTTTGACCTCTTTTCTCAAGTTGACGGCGTCCATAGATACGCGACTGCGCAAAAACTTTCCCCATTCTCCCATTGGCTTATTTTCATCGATGACTTTCTCGGCATAAATAGCAGCCAGGGGGATGTCATTGTGTCCATCTTCGCTTCTATGGATGCCGTTAGCTTGTTTAGTTTCCAAAGGAATGTTGAAAAATGTATAAACGGCAACTGTGATTGCCAGAAATGAATAAATGTGGATCCGAGATTAGTAATTGATAAAGGTATACGGTTAATATTTGACCGTAAGGGATATAACGAAGATGAGTGCTATCGTTTTCGAAAAGAGAGTTGTGTACCTTGTTAATAGTTATATATCATTACAGGGGCACGTCAGCATTGATTCAAAAATGATATCAAATATCATTTTTCTTTCGATTTCCCAGCTTGTGCCGAGTACCTGTGGTTCATATCACATCATATTTTCCACCACAAAAGTCCACAACTGTTTTATTATATACACCATTCTAAAACAAAACCCAATCTTCTATTTGTCAATTAAAAGTTCAATTATATCAAGCAGAAATGCTTTTATTTAACAATAAGGCAGTTATCATCTGCAGAATAACATAAAAATAAACAATGTATCATTGTAATAGAACTGGGGTTGGGATTTCCAAAAGCTATATTTAGAAAGTTGATATTATCTGGAAACCGGTGTACATGGGTTACTGAGTACCAGTTACGTGTATAAGACTCAGCCAATAGAAATGTGGTTATTTATAAACTAAATAATAATAATATTTATTATATGCTTGCCTGTGAATTATCGCACATTATCCAAAAGATATTTCTCGATATCCACCGACTTGATGGAAAACGAGGAATACCTCTCAGTGGCTTCCTAAATAACGTCACCTTTCGGCGCATCACTTCGCCTTCGATACTGTTACAACTTGCAAGCGATTCGTTGCCGGCTTCACCGGCAGTGCCAGAAGTTCATGCCACTCCAAGCCCTTCTGGTGATACCATGACTGAACAAATATACGTATAATAACAACAAAATAATAAAGTAAAATGATTGGATGTACGTGACCCCGAGAGTGATAGTGAGTCTTGAACTGGGTAACTTTTCGGAAAAACCTTGTTGATCAATTCGCCCAGGAATTTTTTTTTTTTTTTTGATGAGTCGACGACCTCAATTCCAAATTCCTTGTGGTAAATTGACATTTAATGTTCTAAAAATGAGCTTTAATGAAAAATATGAGAATATTCTCATTTCTAGTATTATAATTATTAGATATTATCTGAGAGTTGAACATTTAAATTGTGATGGGAAAGTGGGACTATTTTTTATGTTGGAGTGATTTGGCTTTTACGGGCTTGATAGAACAATCAGCTGATCTTTGTTGTTGTTTTTAAACGTACGTGTTTGCAACAATTATATAATTATAATACCAGGGAACGGTATTATCCGCGATAACACATGGACACCCACTACCTCCATGTGTTATCGTGAATAATACCGTGTCTACGGTATCGGCGATTGAGAAAAGAAATCGGATTACAAAGAAGAAGAAATAGGAACCCAAACGCTCTCCCCCACCGCTCTCTCCCCTTACGAAACCCTTGATTCGACAAAGGAAACCGTTATCACACTGAAACTACTTTATTAAGCGTTAACGTATACCACGTGCATTTATTTACAAATATACAACACGTTATTTTGGGTGGTTTGTTTATTTCTTTATTGAGGTTTAACGACACTTTCAACATGTGGTAATACAGAAATAATAATTCCTTTCGGTTGAACAGGGTGAATAAGAAAGAATTTGCATTCCCTTGATTGTTCTCAAACATTTGTGCGCACAGAACTGCTGATTGTTTGACCAAGGAGAATTCAGTTCAGGCGCTGTCGCAGTGGAGTGCACACCTAATCGCCACTTGTTCGTCTATTTTTGGAGTTATAACCAAAATTGCGTTTTGGAGCAAAAAGAGCCAAAACCGGCCAGCGCTATTCTCAAAAATCGCTAATTAATTCTCATTATTTTTTAGTCTCAAAAACATAGGTTATGACCCCTCGTTGGAACGAGCTCGTCTTTTTGAGAAAAAAATTAGTTATTCAAGAATTTTTTTGCAAGTGTCGTCTGCTTTTCATGTTAGCTAAAGGGTTAAAATAAAGCACAACACCGCGTGGTACTGACCAATCCACATGATTTACTGTTGTTTCTGATGAGTGCACAAATGTCGTAGGGGGAGGGGGGGGGTTGTCCGAGAGAATAGAAATTTTGGATTATTGTATCAGAGGACATATAAAAAAAAAGTTAACGAAAATTGCATTTTGTTAAAACCTAACACGACGATAAACGCCCTGTATAACATTCCTCGTTGAGTGGACAAAAGTTGCAATTTCATTGTCTCCGAAACATAGCGTAGGACAGGCTTGTTTCTATTAGAGGCGTGTGTTTGTTATACAAAGCGTTTGAAAAACAAACCTGACATGCTAACTTTTTTATAAGTATTCATAAAACGGCCCCGCGAAGCTTCGAGGTTCGTTTCGATTTCGAATCTCAAGTTGCTATTCGATTCGAATCGAATCAGTTGCACGATTCATTTCCATTCTAACATTTCAGTTGCACGATTCATCTCCATTCTAACATTTTCACTGGAATATTGCTTGGCATCAGTTTTCGTCGTCGTCTCACAATATTATACATATAGTTCTGGTGGAAATTATACAAATATGATATTGAAAATGACAGAGTGCAGTGTCCGCTATCTAAACAGAAACAGCATCTGTACCCATGCCACCAGCCATGCTGATTCAAGTCTTACTTTTAAAACAGCGAAGTGAACGCTAACTAAGCTTTGTGAGCTATCGCGTAGTTTCCTCGTACTAAAATCGTGATAAAACCAATCTTCCATCTGAAATTAAAAGCCCCAGCCTTGTGCTAATTGCATTGAAGGTTTTTATTGCATGTCGCCGATAAACAAACCCGCATCAACGTAGCAATCTATATGCTTGCTGTGTGATAATCGACAAATCATTAGCCAACGCACCACTCATTGCTAAATCTGCAGATATTTTGTAATAACCTTTTCTAGAATAGACAATGGATACAAATAAAATTGTGATTAAATAAATAAAACTGTGATTATCGCAATCGTCAAGTGTGGGTTGATTGACAATAAGGGCCAAATTGTGACAGAAAGTTTCATCATTGTCTGTAATTAACAATCAGCGCCATTGTACTGACTTGCATTGCAATAAGTTTGAAAGTCCAGGAGTACCTCTGCACTATGTCGTTGTGTTTGTTTGTTTGTTTGTTTATGGGTTTATCGAGGTTTAACCACACTTTACACTTTCAACTGCCAGAGTCATATCGTCGAGCAATTTTACGGTGAAGTTCCAGGAGAGAACCACCGAGCAGTGGCGAGCAACTGTCAGGCTCTCAGTCTTGCTAACTCGAAACAAGCAGAGTTATAGTAGCGGTGGACAGAACGTTCACTATCGGCGAGCATCACGTCCTAGTATTCAGCTCATCGTATCACCACGATGTTGTTGTGTGGTAAATTTTTTTCTTTGTTTCAACATGAGTTTTGAATAGAGCCCTGCGAAGCTTCGAGATTCGTTTCGATTGGTAGTGAATAGTTCTGGTGCTCTATAACCACCACCACCACACCCCCCTCCCCCCCCCCCCTCCAGACCTATCAAGGGATGATCATGCCGATACGGCCCCGTGATGGTGCGAGGTTCGTTTCGATTTCGAATCTCAAGTGGCTATTCAGTTGGATTCGAATCGGCTGCACGATTCATTTCCATTTTAATCTTTTCACTGGAATATAGCTTGGCATCGGTCATCGTCGTCGTCTAACAATACATATAGTTCTGGTGGAAATTGTACATAAAAAATATTGAAAATAAGGACTGAGTGCAGTTTTCGCTCTCAAAACAGAAACAACATCCAAGATGAACCATGCCACCAGCCATGCTAACTCCAGTCTCACTAGACACTAGCACTGTTGAAAGAAAATTTAAAGATGAGTTGTTGCTAGCCGTACACGGATTGTCTTGTGCAGTGCCTAGTACCGATGATTCTCGCACCCGTTTCTGTTTTTGAACAATAATCCTTTCTGGTTAATATTCCAGCTGCATCACCAAGGCATGCCTTCGATGAAGGCATGCCTTGGTGATGTAGTTGGAATATTTTATCAGTCGGGAGTTGAGCCATCACTGTCGGAACTAATCGGGTTTACAGCTCCCCCCCCCCCTGCCCCAGTCGGTCATCTCCAAGACGCCCCTGATTCGATTCGACATTCGATTCAAATAATAGACCCTATTCCATTCGAGATTCGATTCAAAGCGAAAATGGGTGATTCGCAGGGTCCTAGTTTTGAAGCACTTCAAGTGATTTCATGCCTAAGAAATTTTCCTCTCAGTTGACCCCAAGGAAGAAGAGTATCTGAATGGATATCTGGAGCACATTTGGCCACGAGTTGTTCTCCTGAAATATTATTTTATTATCAGTTCTGATACGAATACGGTAGCAGACGTCCAGGAACCATTGTTGTCTGGTGTCAGCTGATTGTGAGTTGATTGAATATATTTTTCGCTTTCTATACATCTCAAACTTCATTTTGATGTTTAATTTGTGTATATTTAATTTGATTTCATGGAATATTAGAGGTGGGAATTTCAAGGTAAACAAATTTCCCTTACTTATATAGCACCTTAATTTTCTGAGGCTGTCGGAAACTTGAAGACTAAGAGTATAGGAATTTCATATAAAAATTTAAATTTCTAAATATTAGCAAATTTGTATCATCGATGTGCGCATCATTTCTCAAACGTCCGGCATTTTCCTGAGGAGTAGTATAAAAGAACATAAGCTAACTTTTTACAATTTTTTTCCCAATCAGTTTGAACGTTTGACAATTACTGTCTTTTTAAACCCATTTAAAAGTAAGAAAACGGCGCTTTCACCATATTTTGATGTGACTTTTCAACAGTGTGCGCATTGTGACATATATTACAGACACCATCCTTTCCATTAGCCCCCTGCACACCGATGTCAAAATATCTAAATTTCAGGCAGAAAAAATTTCCCATAATGCAACTAGAAATTTAACCAATTCAATCTCGTTTGACAGAGCTCAATGAGCTCTGTCAAACGAGATCGAATTGGTTAAATTTCTTGATGCATTATGGGAAAAAATAGCTTCCTGAAATTTTGGTATTTTGACATCAGAGTGAAGGGGGTTAATATAACAGTCTGGGCGGTAAGATTTGCTAATAGTTTTCCCGGGGAGAGTTTATTTATAGCAGACAGATCGGACCCAACAACCTCCCACGATGAATTGTTCCACACTTACACCCATTTCTAATCGACTGGGTAATGTGTCCCAAAGTCATGCGTATGTCTACTTATGTGTGGATCAGCCACGGAAGGAGCTTGTGGGTCGTCATTGGAGGAAATAAGAGGTGATGATTGCATAAAAATACTCCTATCTGACTTTACAGTATTCTTTTACACCATGAAATACACACACACCAACACAAACCCAGACATGCAAACTGCACACACCCCACCCACACTCACCTACGCACACGAATGAGTACACACGCAGACATGGTTACCCATGAAGGCATGTGCACATACTATTGCGTCGATGCGTGTCGGTGCGCGTGTGCTTCACACACAGCCGTTCGCACACTTGTGCGTTCAAGTATGTATTACAGGCGTGTATTTTGGAGCACGGGAAGGTGAACCAAATAATTTATTTACTTGACGAATATACCTCGCCATATTACGTAATGTACGTATGTTTCCAGAGTTAAAAAGATCTGTCATCTTTGGCATATTGGGTCTATCATAATAATACCTATATATATAGCTTTGCCGGAGTAGCTTTAGCTTATCTCATACTAAAAACACGTGAAATTCATCTCCGGTTTAGTTCTGGCACAGTGGACATGTAAAAACACATTTGCTTACCAAAGAGCTAAATTGGAAAGTTTAAATTTCTTTTAATTAGCTTGTCATAAAAGCCAAGTTTCCTTTTTGTAACTTTTAATGAACGAAAACAACAGACATTAGTAAACGATCAGTTAAATATTTCGTTATTTTAACCCCCCCCCCCCCCCCCCCCTGTGTTATCAAGCAACATTTCAAAAGCAACAGCCTGTATACAGCAAGCAAATTCCGATTTTCCCCCAAAAAATTGAATGGAACGCGTGTTTCCGAAGTTTTCGCTCGGATATTTGATGTACTGGTGCAATTTTAACAAGACAGTCTAACGACATCCATCTCATCGCCGACCTTTGTGATATGAATAATCTCATTATTGACCTGGACATGTATTCATACCCAATGATGTCACTCACCAAATAGCATTTAATTTTTTTAATCGCCACTGAAGATATCTTCAAAAACCTGCAAGTTTGGTAAATTTAAAGTCGAAAGGGCTATAACTCTGGTAAAATTATTCGAATAAAACTTCCTTTTCATATGCACATGTACACATCATACTCATACAGTCTATCAAGTTTCGTAAAATTCCAGTACAGGAGGAGTTAAGCGACCAACATTTATGATGAAAATATTGCTGTTACCAGGGGCCATAACCACGCAAAATTGGTTGCATAGAATATTCGTGACCAGATGCACATCTACACTTGATACTGAAACTTCAGACCAAGTTTCGTAAAATCCACTGAAAACGTTAGTATGAGTTAAGCGGACCAAGTTTGTGACGGACGGACGGACGGACGGACGGACGGACGGACGGACGGACGGACGGACGGACACCATTTCAATATCCCCTTCCCGACTTCATCGGCGGGGGATAACAAAGCAAGTTCAAAAATTGATAGAAGAGTGGTTTCATAATTACATTTATTCAACAGATGAATAATTATGGACTCTGAACATTGTGTCATGCGTGCTCTTCTTTTGCAATCCGTAAAATTTATATAATAAGCCCCTATGTTTCACTTCTTCGATGTACCACCCAAATTTTGTCATTTATTTTTGTATGTTAAATGAACAGAAGTACGATTCACCCCGTAATGCTACCTACCCTACATGTTTTCATGGTCAGAATATTCATATACTACTAAAAGTTTACTAAGCACAAATATTTGACACATCATTGTGAAATTTGCTTGTGACATATTTGCGATATTTTTGGTGAATATGGTTGAGGAATGTATTTAGATGGTCCCCTCCCCAGTGTTTTCATTAGCTCTCTTGACAGACAGACTTTTCGTGACATTCATGGAAAGCATGTACCCCTTGATTTTCATGATGTTTTCGTGTACTGTCTACATGAACATGTAGGGTATTCAGGCTTCATTTCAACACAAACCCTTGTTATTTAATGATTGAATATGGCAAATGCAAATGTAAGAAGACATTTGTCTGAAGCAGAAATGTGGCGGGCTGAAGGGATGGTGGAGCACGGGCTACACATCGTTATTTTGGTGAAGCCCTTGGTGTGCACCATGCGGTGATCACTAGAGCCTTGGCAAGATTTCAGCAGTCTGGCACACCAGTAAGACGGTATGGTTGCGGCAGAGACAGGGCACCATTTGCAGCTGAAGACCGGTTTTTGATCATTCAGGCCCGTAAGAACCGCTTTGCCACATCAACCCAGCTTCGCAGTGACCTTCAGAATGCATCCGGGGTAAATGTTTCGACGCAGACTATCCGGGCAAGGTTGCACGAAGGTGGTCTCCGATCGAGAAGACAATGTATTCGCATTCCGCTGTCCCAGAACCACCGCCAGGCACGATATGAATGGGCCATGGACCACGTTGGATGGACCAGAGAAGATTGGCGACTTGTCCTTTTTACAGATGAGTCAAGGTACTGCCTAGACCACACAGATAGGCGTTCTAGGGTATGTAGAAGACCAGGAGAGCGATTACATGCAGCCAACATTGCTGAGCATGACCGCTATGGTGGAGGGTCAATCATGGTCTGGGGCGGCATCAGCAGAGTTGGACGCACAGAGCTCTGTGTCCTTGAGCGTGGTACATTGACTGCACAACGGTATATTGATGAGATCCTGGATGTTCACGTCAGATTGTATGCAGGTGCAGTGGGTGATAGATTCATTCTGATGGACGATAATGCCCGTCCTCGTGTTGCCCATGATGTCGGGGAGTACCACCAGAGGGAGGGGATTGAGCGTATGGACTGGCCAGCAAGATCCCCTCACCCCAATCCAATCGAACATGTCTGGAATGAGTTGCAGCTTGCAATTTCTGCCCGTCCAGTCCAGCCAAGACGTGTCCAGGAGCTTGGTGCCATGCTGGTCCAAGAATGGAACTACATCCCACAAAGGACCACCAGGAACCTGATTGGGAGCATGAGAAGGCTTTGTCAAGCTGTAATTAACTGTAATGGGTCTCATACTCGATATTGGACCCATACCAGTTCGCTCCGTCAACTTTTTGGCAAATTTAAAAAAATCCTCTTTTACCAATAATATCCATTTTCCATGGTTATCGTATTCAAAAGCTAAAAAATAATGTCAAACACAAATAAAATCTTCAGTTCTGTACTTAAATCATTAAAGATATAATTAAATGAAATATATATACACTTTTCATCACAATATTTCAACTAAAACGTAAAACAGGTAGTTGGATATACTTGGTGCTTAGCAAACTTTGAGTAGTATGTACAGGTTTTGTTTTGTATGTGATTTCCAAAATAGAGAATAGTATTAGAGTTTACCAAGAATGTTTTTTACAACGCCCATGTACGGAGTCAGACACCGCACCTACACAGGACATCTAATACTTTTAAAACGATCCACTTGACATTTCGTTACCCAATATGAGTGAGTATACACCGG
The DNA here is from genome assembly GCA_031216915.1 of Pictodentalium vernedei. Classification (NCBI taxonomy): domain Eukaryota; kingdom Metazoa; phylum Mollusca; class Scaphopoda; order Dentaliida; family Dentaliidae; genus Pictodentalium; species Pictodentalium vernedei. The sequence goes on along the minus strand of CM062291.1, from coordinate 148,439,272 downwards.
TCTGGGAACACACACACCCTTCGGCTTCGCCTCATGGTGTACGAGTTCCCAAACCAGTGTAAATTCCCTTACAATGATAACTAATAGTATCACACATGTCAACCGCTAAGTAAACGTCCACTTTGACTCTTTGTGGAGCGAATGTGTTTTTTTTTTTTTGCTCCCCATGGAAACAATTATCAGCAAATCTCACCTGGTTGACTTTTATATTAATGGAATGGACAGTGTCTGCATTATCTGTCATAATGCGCGCACTGTTGATATAACGCACAGAAAACAAGTCACAGAACACCGAAAGATTATGAAAACGTCGTTTTGTTATTTTTAAATGGGTTTCAACGGAGGATAATGGTCAAACGTTCAAAATGATTGGAAAATAATTTGTAAAAAAGTCACCTTCTGTATTTTTATACTGCTCTACAGGAAAATGCACGAGGTTGAGTTAACAATGCAGAACACTTGAACGCATGGTTGAATAAGAGACTAAGGATATGTTTGTACCTGTGATTGCCTTGCTACCTTCTCGGCTTTAAGCTTGGCTTCGCTGGGTTTTTTCTTATCCTGAAGCGATGGATGCTTCTTACTGAAGTGTACCTGGGGTAAGATCAAGCCTGAAAATAAGCAATCTGTCATTTGCAGAATGAGGTCCCCAAGGAGTGAGCTTGCTGATGCTATCCCGTGCAGTGGGCCAATTTACCCTCTGGCTACCTCTTTCTGTTTAGGTTTGAGGCCGGTTTTCAGATTGAGGTTCATAGAGGGTAAATTTAGTGATGCTACCCTGCTTTGCAGGGTAGCACCACCAAATTCACCCTCTGGGGACCTTATTTGGCAGATGGCAGTCTGCTTATTTTCTGGTTGGGTGAAATGTAGTCCCTGTCGCTTGGGTTTTGTACGAAGTCTTACATTTTACTCGTGTATGTAGCCTTGGCTTTATCCACTGTAAAATATGAGTGTATTACCGATGTCATTTGGAATCATGCGACACGCGTGATTCCAAATGACATTGGTAATACACTGTAAGTTCCATGTTGATGAAGTGGGCTTGCCGTTCGCTCTCAATTCCTTGCATTGTTTTTGACAATTTAGCCAGTATTAAATGTACGAATGTTCGTATACCGAGACATTTCTTGATAAGGTTTTCTCATATTCGGAATTTTATTTTCGACTCGAATTCGACTCGAATTTGTTGATCGACTCGACTTCGACTCGAATAATCGAATATTCGCAGGGGCCCAATTTTGTGCCGAGATGCCGTGATTTGATTACTGCGTGTGTGTGATAAACGAGAAAACACAATCTTGCAACTCGTCACACGGCAAGTTGCTTCAACATGCCGTTTCAATGCTTTTATCTGCCACATGTAGCCATTTGCAAATGACATATCTGATTTGACATGCAAAATATAAAAACTACATATACCACCTCAATTCAAAAGAACGTCTGATCGCACCGTCGTCGAAGTCAGGAAAAACGTATGTCCATAGAAACACACAGGTATTAATTCATGGAATTTAATTTAGTTTGATAAACTCAATTCAGCAAAGCTGCCACCGATTTCTGTATGTACAAGGGCACTCGTCGACAGGTCGTGTTCACAATGCTGTCATTAACAACGAGCATTCCAACTTGTCAATTTGCGCTTTGGTTGACAACATACGGAAAACAAAACCGACGAAAACAACGAAGCCTCAATGAATCATCCTGTTTTCGTGTCATGATGATTTTCAGTTTCCAGAGAGAATGTATTGAAACTGAGACAAAAACTACACGGTGAATTTTGTACGGACCGTTCTTTACAGTTTCTGAGAGAAGGCAAAAGAAACACAAAGACATTTTCTTCTCATGGTCCATCGGATGCAATAAATAGAGGGTCTGCAACGAGTCTCTTGTTTATACTGAAATTTATGAACCCGTCCAGTAAATTATGTCTGGACCTCGTCCAGAGCGATTCAGGGCAAGGCCCAGAACCTACTTTACTGAACGAGTTTCATAAATAATATATATGGAAAAAAGGGAAATTTTGGATATTCAAGAAGTGTTTTCGCAAGTATCGTCTCCTACTCGTTGTCAAACACCTCTATCCCAGTGGGAGGGGTGACATGGGGTTGTTTAGCCTCGCAATTAAAAATATTGGAGACGATCCAACTAGGAGGTCGGAATCCGGGCACGGGCCAAACTCGGCTCACAGAGCTGAGTTGGGACCGCACTATGATTTTCTTCCCTGCTGAGTGAACTCGAAATATAGGTTCGTTCTTCGTTAGGTGTGATTTCTAATCACTTTAGGCTGCGGAAAGGAAACAATGATTAAAGTAACAACGATTTTTTATTTACATTTAAAATAAACTCATTCCATATTCAACTCATTTAACAATTTGATCAATACAAATCAAAGACTTATTGCAGGGGTTAAATAGTTTTTCATCAATTCAGTCTATCTATAGCCCTGTACTGGCACTATAGTGCACTCTCAAAATGTCACTGTCGCGGGCTCGCATCGGGAGCTTAAAACACCGAGTCTTAATCGTTTGCGTCTGTGCGCGTCTGACTGTCGGGGGATCCCGATTAGCAATGTTAATTACCTTGTGGCAACATAGTTCTGGTTTGGATTCGGTTTATCCACTCTGTCGGCTAGTTTAGCAAGTCTACGTCACATACCTTATACATGTGTTATTTGATAGAACTCTCCTTGAATGTTCCTGTCCTTTTGAAATACACACAGTTCACGCAGAACGCACAACTTCAAAATGCGCTTTCGAGCTTGCGCGAATTGTCAGTATCGACCTTGAGTCGATATTCCCAGCACTGTGATACTAAAACAGGCTACTACGCGACCAACCTCTGCGTTCAAAAGGGTTAATACCACAATGCAATAGCCTACACTTTGAGACAGGTGCGAGTCGATCCTCACTAATGACATCTAAACTTAGCCTTTACTTGGGTTCGTAATCTATTCTCTAAATTCGGGCTTGTAGTTCTCCTACGCCCACCTTATCTGACAATAACGGCGTACAAAAGAGCTTCGTAGATCAACGATTGACAGAAAGTCGTGGATCAAATAATCGAGAAGTTAAATCAACAATCTTCTAGATTCCAAGAGGTCGTGTATGAATAATCCTCAGAAAAACAAGGAATTAAGTTGGACCACAGCTAAGCTGCGAATTTCGATTAGATTAGAAATCGTCTCGGTGATTCGCATCACGCTGAATCGGAAATGTTTGAATCGTCGAGATGTTCACTTAATCCTATCAATTGTCTCCCATCAGACTCTTCTTTCATTACAGGAGACCGCGAGGGACCCATGCAGAAAGGTGATATACAGGGTTTCTGTCCAAATTACAGCTAATTATTATTCGCTGGTATCCTAAAAATATCTCCTCAAAATATTAATTAATTATGAAATTATTGGTAGTAGGAGGGCGATGAAACGGGCTTCATTGACAGGACCCCGGACGTGACGTCATGCCATGTGACCCAGTGATGTCATGGACCCAGGAACAATGTCAGGTAGACGAAAACTATTCCAAATCTAGATAGAAGCAGAGAATTCTGAAAGAATTCGAAATAGTACAACTTGTCGGGTTGTTTGTGGTAATTCTGTGAATCGGGAAATTACTCGTGTACAAAGGAACACACCCTCCGAACATGACACTCTCTTGTTGTAAGCCTTTGGGTAACATAGTAACCACGTGCTACCATAGAAACCAAGATGGCGGCCTCCAGTGTACAAAATGGCCTCCAGTATACAAAATGGGTCACGTGACATGACGTCACTTCCGGGTCCTGCCAATGAGGCCCGTTTCAGCGCTCTCCCACTACTATTATTGATTAATAACGAAATTGGACATCTTATTTATCTCACAAACTTGACATGCAATGAGGTGCTCTCCGAGAATATGTCTGCACAGGAAATCCCCTTTCTGTGGAATCATATTGAGTTTACTTTCCCAGGCTTTATCATACAGAAAGGTGATATGCCATATATATAAATATATATCCTCTTTTATATTTAATTTTATAGAAATAATGGACATTAATACAATGTCAGATGATAAATGTTGTTGAATCTTTGAACTTCGCGTGCGTTTATAAAGTATATTGTCATGAAGAATATCGCCATGGAGTCACGAACAAGGAAGAGGAGATGAACATGACGCTATCAGATTCATGTTAACCCTTTACCCAACGTAACGGTCAAAACCGGCCAGCGCTATTCTCAAAAATCGCCAATTAATTTTCATCATTTTTTCATTTTTTGTCTCAAAACATAGGTTATGACCCCTCGTTGAAACGAGCTCGTTCCAACAAGGGGTCATAACCTATGTTTTTGAGACAAAAAATGAAACAAATTAGTTATTAAAGAAATTTTTTGTGCAAGTGTCGTCTGCTTTCCATGATAGGTAACGGGTTAATATAATCGTGTGTCAGTGACGAATGATCCACTCAGTGCAACAACCAACTCCGTACAAACGGTTGAGGGAGAACAGACAAATAATTTTGTTGATATTCCAACTCTGTAACTTTCTGATGGCAGCAAAGAATATTTAGTTTCAATGGGAAGCAAGATGTACTTTACCCATTATTCTACTGAACCCTTTACCTACGACGAAAGGCAGACGACACGTACAAACAAAATTCTTCAATAACTTCTTATTTCCATTTCTGTGCATCATAAGCACAGTTTATGACCCTTCATTGGAACGAGCTCGTTCCATTGAGGGGTCATATGCCTCGTTTTCGAAACAAAATATGAAAATTGAATGGTAATTTTTGTGAATAACGCTGGTCGGTTTTGGCCGTTACGTTGAGTAACGGGTTAAAATGTGAGATCAGTATTTGCTGTTTTTGTTATTTTTTAAACAAAAGGTGAACAAACATCAAATCCCCAGCATGCACCTCTCTGCAATATTGACACTTTTCTGAGAAGGGGAGGGCGTAGGCTATTCAATTAGTGGAGTTGTTGTTTCGTGTTGTTTGATGATAAGCTCAGAAACGGATGATGTATTAGTTGTGACAGTTTTATGGGTGGATGAACATGAAGCATTGGGACAGACAATATATTTATTTATTGGCGCTTAACGCCACATCACATCAGCAGCTAAGGCTACATCGTGGTGATACTCAGACAGACGGGATCGCGATGGCTCAGTGGTTACATCATTGCACTACGAACGAGAGGTCCATGGTTCGATCCCCGCCAGGGGTAAGTGCGTTTTGTCCTTGGGCAAGGCACTTAATCACGATCGCCCACGTGGTGGCACTGTGTACTAACGCGTAATGCACGTCGATGGTGCACCTGTCTTCAACCAAAGCTTGCCTTGCTTGTGTGGAGTTAGTACGTTTGGGAGTCTGATAGTTGCATGCCGTTGCTCGGTGGTTCTCTCCGGGGACTCCGGCTTCCTTCACCCGTAAAACTGTCCAACACGCGGTGACCCTGGCTGTCGCAAGTGTCGTTAAACTCCAATAAATAAATAAATAAATAAATAAATAAATAAATAAATAAATAAATAAATAAATTCAGACAGACAAAAGCGGTGATAGTAGCCACTGGACTCTCCAGCTTACCATGCAAAAGCATGGTTAGCAATACCTGTCACAATGCTTCCTTGTGGAAAAATAACAGTGTGTGTATTACCTAAAGACACGATGAAGCTTACAGTGATCAGTTGGGAACTTATCATGTTTCGATCATAAGTCCAATGCTTTTTCCTGGCAGTTCGGAATCACTTAGATTGTGAAATGCCTGTAACCGACATCAGGCGTAAAATTAGACACCATTTTCAAGACAATGCATGTCAATATATTTCATTTTTGCCCGTTGAAGATGGTTCCATGGAACGACGTGAGTCTCAAATGTAATATTTACTAAAAAAGGTGAGTAGAATGCAAATCTTTTGTGACATGTTATATTTTGACATTACAAAAAACATTTAACTCTTCACCTAACACGAAAGGCAAACAACATTTGCAAACAAAATTCTTGAATAACTATATTTTGAATGTTTTGCGTCAAAACATAGATTATGATTCATTATTGGGACGAGCTCAATGAGCTTGTTCTAATGACGGATCATAACCTATGTATTTAAAACAAAAAATGGAAAAAATAATGAAAATTTGTAATTGGTAATTTTTGTGAATAGCGTTGGGCGTTTTCTCCATTACGTTGTGTAAAGGGTTAACGGGAAAGTATTTGTATTTTCTAGAAATGTTTAGAAACAAATGTTGGAAATCATCCCATATCTTTCAAAAGAGCTTTAGAAAAAAGAATCACTATTGGTTTTCTGACACCAGAGGGTAATATGAGCATTATCATACAGTTGTACAGAAAACAAGAATATGCAAACCCAACCCCGGTACTTCAAATGCTGACGCAAGTGCAAATTCCAAATGAAATGATAAGTTAGGCTTTTCTGGATCCCCTTGCCTCACCTCCTAAATCCCCCTATACTTCCTATATTTTTACACTGCCCCAAGGTTCGTAACGGCCAGCCAGTCCAGCCATGCCATCTCCCTGCTCCACACATTTATGTTGTGTAACTGAAGCCGTTTTGTAAATCAATGTAATGTATGAGTTTGTGGACTGTTAAATAAAAGTATCTGTCTTCCCCATTCATTCTTGAAATAAATAGGCTCAAGATGCAAATATCGACACAGAATGTGACAGAACACTTATCACACAAACAAAGGAAGTAGACTTTAAAAAGCCTAAAGAAAAACAAACGTTTGCTTCAAAAGATAGAAGTAAGAGAATGGTAAGTTCCGTTTTAGGTGACTAGGCAAGATTGTAGGCTAATTGGGAAGACCAGGACAGAAACAGAGAAAGCCCTATCAATATGAGGTTAATATAGCAGAATGTATGGCAAGATTTTTGAATGCCGAGGAACGTAGTTTTTAGTTGGTGTGTACGATGAGATCACCTCTGACAGGTACGACGGTGCCATTCCATTGATACATTTGTACGTAATGAGGGTAGTTCTATGACATACGAACAGGATCATACGTCAATGAATTAAGCATGATGCTTAAATAATTAAACATGATGCTAAAATAATATAGCATGATGCCTAAATAATATAGCATAATGCTCAAATAATTACGCATCATGCTTAATTATTTAAGCATCATGGTTAATTATTTATGCAGCATTCATGATATCATACCAAACAGTATGCTTAATTATTAGAGTGTTATGCTAAAATAAAATGTATGACCCTCCCGTACGCGTATATGACGTACGAACAGGATGATAAATCAATGAATTAAGCATGATGCTTAAATAATTAAGCATGATGATATACACAGATGGACACTCATGTGTGAATAGGTTAACCCTTTACCCAACGAATCGCCCGCATCCGTCCGCGTAATATGCAAATTCAGCAGTTGAAAAAATATTATTTTTCAAAAAATTTCAACAAAACCATATCATGTGACCCCCTCGTTGGAACGAGCTCGACGAGCTCGTTCCAACGAGGGGTCACATAATATGGTTTTGTTCAAATGTTTGGAAAAATTTGAAAAAATTATATTTAAAATAATAAATTTTGATATCGTCTGCTTTGGGTAAAGGGTTAATCGATATAGCACGAGTGCCAGCGTGGAAGGATAGGCCTCGAGTTTTATCCATCCGCGATGGCACAAATGCCATATCGATTAACCCATTCATACACGCGTATTGTTCTGTGTTTATTACACACCTTCACGTCTATAACAACAATTATTAGAAGGAAACTCAGCTATTCATTTGACAACTATCAACAAAAACAACACATTTTATCGCCAACTAAATTTACGAGGGGAACCCGTTTTACTATTTCGTCCCCTGAATTCCAATGTGTTCTATGTGCCTGGCGATTCAAATTGTAATTGCGTTGCACAATTTGCAGTATATTCCAGTGAAATTTCGCTTCTATTTAAAAATAGTCCGTCAACGATTTTCGTTCCGCACATATGTGCGGAACAGATTTTCATTTTCCACATGGTTTAGTATTGCTGTTGATGGGGATTACATAGAACAGGCGTGTAATACAAAATAATACAGCATGATGCCTAAATAATATAGCATGGTGCTTAAATAATTTAGCTTAATTATTTATGCAGCATTCATGAAATCATACCAAACAATATAGCATCATGCTTAATTATTAGAGTATCATGCTAATTTAAAATTTATGGCCCTTCCCTACGCGATCCTCATTTACACATCATGTTTAATTCTGTACCTTATCCTTTGTTAAATAGGAAGCCTATGAAGGTTCACGAGAATTGGAATTGATCGGCAGTATTTGTGATTCCTGGTTACAATCCTATCAGTACAATAATGAATTTTCTGGATCTGGTCAACTTGTCGGTATTTTTATAGCCGACGAGTAACGTTTGGTAAAGGTTCGAAGGGTTAATAATACTCTGGAACCATTGTGTGGGAAGTAAATAAAGAGGTCATTGAAGTTGCCAGTATTCGGTATCAAGTGTGAATTTATCTACTGTTCTGGCCTTTTAACCTCAATCTCTATACTAACAGGGGGCGCGGTGGCGTTGCGGTCACCGGTTCGTCGAAGTTAAGCAATGTCGAGCCCGGTTAATCATTGGATGGGTGACCGTCTGAGCGATCATTTCGGACTCCCGCGTTGTGTCCTTAGATAAGGCACTTAACCCCGATTGTCCACATGGGGGCACGATGACGCCGTGTACTAAGGCGTACTGCACGTCGATGGTACACATGCCTTCAACCAATCTAACCCTGCCTGTGCATGCTACAGTGCGGAGTTACGATGTTGGGGAGCTGACAGCTGCTCGTCGTTGCTCGGTGGTTCTCTCCGGGTACTCCGGCTTCCTCCACCCGTAAAACTGTCACGGTCATGATTAGCCATTGTACATAAGTATATGACCTTAAACACTAATGAATAAATAATACTATACTAACACGGTTAATCATATTTGTGTCAGTTTTTGAACAGGAACGTTGGACTAAAAATTTGGATTCTTGGGGAAATGAATTTGCTGAATCAGAATTTTTTCCAGTTGTTGTGTAAAAACCCCTATCATGTTAAAATCACCCCAATTTCCAATGTGTGCTTTCCAAGATTTTGAACTTTCTTTGAAACATTTTCGAGATTTATTTGAAAAATCCACAGTACTTCAGAAGTTGACACCGGCCTTCTGGATCACCACGATATGTTGACCTATACCGTCGCTCCATTACTTCTTTCCTAGTTGGAACAACATACCGCCTGCAAGACCACGAAACAGCACATCTCTTTCCCACCAGCTTGGTGGCCCATTGCAACATGCTGATCAACAGCATCGCTCCATTACATCTTTCCCACCTGGAACAATGTGCTTGATGGGCCATTAAAGACAGCTGCGTGGCTCTTCCCTGTCGGATCACAGGGTCGCTGGGTCAATGCCTCTGACAATTCCAGATATGGACCACAAAATGGATAGAAAGGGACAGATGGGTGCACCCATTGTCCACACCATGACTCATGATGACTCGTCGCTTTCGATTTCTGGCTATATAATATATACTAACTCTACACAGTAAAGTTAACAGCAGCTAAAGACAAGAACGCCATCGCATAACTATTTTATTCCAATGTAATTATGAACGATGAACGCCTTAATGTACAGTCCGCACCTAAGTAAAACGCCTTTTGTAATGCAGCACCACCATGCCCACACAACGGCAATCCCCCCACGCTCTCTGTATTATCCTTTACGATGGGTAAAACGTTAAACAAAAACATAAAACAAATTAGATGGGTTGTCGAACATTTTTCTAGTCGCCTCAATTCCGGACAATTCATCAAAACTGTTTAGTCCACTTGTTTGGAAACCCAAATCGGAAATCCGAAGTGAGATATCGAGCGATAACAGATCACAAACTGGGTCAGAAGGTCGGGCTGTGCAAAGGTAGAGGAAGAGTTCACATCACATTGTCCTTTTTCTAACCCAGTGGGTTAAAGTTTCCTTTCTTCTATAACTTTGAAAAAAGATAAAAAAAAAGATAAATTTGATACGGTTTCTGCGCTCGTTCATGAAGTTTTGTCCGCAAACAGGGTCGGAGACCATGATCTCTGTACAAATGGATTGCTGGAACGTCACCGAAAGACGTCACCATTCAAGCTGCATTTGACCCCCCCCCCCCCCCCACAAGATGGTATTATTTATTTATTTATTTATATTTATTTATTTATTTATTTATTGGTGTTTAAGGTCACATACTTATGCACAATGGCTAGCACAATGGCTAATCGTGACCGTGACAGTTTTACGGGTGGAGGAAGCCGAAGCATCCGGAGAGAACCACCGAGCATCGGCGATCAACTGTCAGCTCCTCAACATTCTAACTCTCTTGAAGCTCCGCTCAAGCAGGGTTACAGCGGTTGAAGACATGTGCACCATCGACGTGCAGTACGCCTTAGTACACGGCGTCATCGTGCCCCCATGTAGGCAACCGGGATAAAGTGCATTGCCCAAGGACACAACACGGGTCGCCCCGAATGGGGATCGAACTCGGGACCTCTAGCATAGAAGCCCAACAGTCTACCACTGAGCAACCACGCTCCCTTGAAGATGGTATCAAGTCAATCAACATAATAACTCATCCCAATCCATCCATGACGTTTGATGACGTGAACGCTGTTACAGCGTAACAGCTTTCACTTCACTAGTGTGACAGCTTTCACGTCATCGCGTTTTCTTGCACTGATAATTAAGAACTGAATCATGATTGAATCATGATTGTTTGAAATCCACGAGGCTATGAAACAAATTGATCACATGCAAATTCCACGAACCGCGAGGCTAATTAACCGCCTCGCGGTTCGTGGAATTTGCATGTGATCAATTTGTTTCATAGCCTCGTGGATTTCGAGCAGACATGATTCAATTCTTATGTTTATTCCCTTTGTGTAAAAACATGATTATTTTATATCAGGACAGGATATCGAGTTGGCTTTTCTACAAGGCACTGCCTTGACTAACCATAATTCGGTCAAGTTCTGTTCCTAAAAAAGAAACAAAACAACCTAGCCTCTGGTACAAAAAAGTTCAGGGCTTATATTTCGACGAGAATCCGAGAATCGATTCGCACAAAGATTCGCGCAATAAAACCGGCGAGAATCCATGTAGATTCTCGCTGCACCTCTGCTAGGATTCGCGTGAAAAAATTGAGTCAATTTAACCCTTTAACTAACACAGCAGAAACAAATTAACCAATAGAAGGCTAACATGACCTGAGATATCCTGACACTTTGTCAATAAAACCTTACAAATATGGCTGTCATTGGAACCGGCTCGTTGAGCCGGTTCCAAAGACAGCCATATTTGTAAGATTGTATTGGTAAATATTGTTCATTTAATTATTTTATCATTTATGTATTATTTATTGTTTAAAAATTATCAAACTTAGTTTTAAAAATTAAACAAGTGTGTTGGGTAAAAAGTTAACATGTGTTTCAGTATACAACAGTGGTTTAACCTTGGTGGCGTCATGGGATCCTGGGACACTCATAGTAGGTATGGATTCTCGCAACCATTTTCACGAGAATCCAAATGGATTCTCACAAATTTAGACGAAATATAAGCCCTGAAGTTCCCGTAAACTGTCAATATGGTGCCTATAATACAGCTCTCACTCGTGTTGGGGGAAACCGTCTATTTATAGAACATAAAAAGAAATTACAGAATGTAAATATAAACTCTTGAAAATCGAATTGGTGCGTAATATCAATACGCGATGTTCAAATGTCACATGATCAACTGGTATTCATGGGATAAGTCACATGATCATCTGGTATTCATGGGAAGATAACATCACCTGAGAATCCACCAACAATACATTGTTCACTGAAGAAAATTTCAGTTGTGGTGTAAACATTACTGTATCAGTCTCGGCACTAGTATTTTAGTCAACAATAAGTAAAATATGTTATAAATATTCATTTTTTATTGCCACGAAAAATGTGCACATCATCAACATATTCTCTTTTTTTGCAGACATCAAAGTATATTCTTTAAAAAGCGATCGGAGATTACAAGGCGCCTGAAAACATTTGAAAAATAATTTTTGTTTCGCGTTGTTTATTTATAGCAACTTCTGAACACCCACCCGCCCTTCCAAAATGGCGGCGGTGGGGACACTTTTCTATATGTGACCAATGAGCGTTCCAGGAATCCAGCTGTATAGAGATCTGTTGTTGGAGAGTGTTTTCACAGAGGGGTGTGGAGTTTATATTTCACAGGCTCGTCGTATTTAACGTATTCAATAAAATATTTATAATACTATCAACACTTCAAAAACACTAAGTATGGCACATCTCCCTTATAAAAAAAAGTACCACGGTAAACCATGGTAAATCCCAAAATACCCTGGTAATACCATGGTATACCATGGTATTACCAGGGTATTTTGGGATTTACCATGGTACTTTTTATGAGGGCTGAGACAGCATTGTTCAACAAACTGGGAAATAGTGGTTTATGCAAAATCTCTTTGGGAAAAATAAGGCTCAGAACTAATGTTGCTAAAGTAAGTCTCGACATGGAATAGCTGTGTGAGTAGAAAGCAATTCTGAAATTTATTTATTTATTGGTGTTTAAGGTCACATACTTACGCACAATGGCTAATCGTGACCGTGACAGTTTTACGGGTGGAGGAAGCCGGAGTACCCGGAGAGAACCACCGAGCAACGACGAGCAGCTGTCAGCTCTCCAACATCGTAACTCTGAACTCTGCACCGCAGCACAGGCAGGGTTAGATTGGTTGAAGACATGCGCACCATCGACGTGCAGTACGCCTCAGTACACAGCGTCATCGTGCCCCCATGTAGGCAATCGGGGTGAAGTGTAATTCTGACATTAATTATTCGACCAAAATCGATATTAGCGGTTTCAAATTTTGTCGAACATCCGACCTGAAAAGTGTAATAACGTGGGGTTTTAGTACTGATATATGGAATATACCCATGGTAGCTTGGTGTGCGAAATGTTCACCACGAGTGGTGAAGTGGTATTAACCGCGAGCCTTTGGCGCGCGGTTAACACCACTTCACCACGAGTGGTGAACAATTGATACACCAAGCTACTTTGGGTATATATTATTTATACCACGATCGTCAGATTAATAAGAGTTTAAATGTTAAATAATACAATATTCACACGTGCCAATCTGTTTTTGTTTACATGAGCACCGGTGGGCGGTACTTCTGCTGTCAATTTTATCACCGAAACGAAATGGAAAAGAAACACGCAAATAACGGGGCAGATAACGGGGCCTTTTTCATTTTAATAACATAATAACATAGATTAATAAAAGTTTAAATGTTAAATAATACAATATTCACACGTGCCAATCTGTTTTTGTTTACATGAGCACCGGTGGGTGGTACTTCTGCTGTCAGTTTTATCACCGAAACGAAATGGAAAAGAAACACGCAAATAACGGAGCAAATAACGGGGCAAATAACGGGGCCTTTTTCATTTTAATAACATAATAACACACTGTTTTGAGTTATGGATGCTTTATTAACATGAGGCAACGCATGTTTGTTAATTTTTGGTATCTTATGAAGTAAACTCATTTAAAAACGTAGTAAATAATTGTGGGTTTCATTTCACTTTTCGCGAGGCGACAAGTGATAAATTTAGACAAGTTTGCATTCAAGTCGAGGTCACCAAAGGTCAGCTTGGATGTAGTTCCAAAGTATGTGCAAATTTTAACTATTGAAATCCCATTGCTGGCGTGTTCCGCACGGTTGGTGTGTAAAGCTAAAATTTATATCGTAGGCTTTTTTATATGTAGTAGAATAAGTAGTCATGGTATAAACTACTATCAACACTTCAAAAACACAAAGTATGCCACCTCTGAGACCGCATTGTTCAACAAACTGGGAAATAGTGGTTCATGCAAAATCTCTTTGGATCTGATAAATGCGACGCAGACAGAGAAACATTCCATATTGGAAAAAATAAGGCTCAGAACTAATGTTGCTAAACTAAGTCTCGACATGGCAATAGCTATGTGAGTAGAAAGCAATTCTGCCATTAATTATTTGAGCACAGTCGGAATTAGCGGTTTCAAACTTTGTCGAACATCTGACCTGAAAAGTGTAATAAGGTGAGGTTTTAGTATTTATTATATGACTACCACAAATAGCCCCTCAATACCACTGTACTTTGCCCATCAAATCCAGCTCTCCAGAAAACAACAGTGTCTAGATCGTTATCATGCCTGTCTCAAACGTGGCGCACGTGAACGGACTATTTCTACCAGTGACCTATAAATATAGATCATAAGCACAGAACCTAAACAGAGTGTCGAGGTCTATTTGAAAATGCCGTGCTGAACAATTGCAAAAATAACAATTAACAACTATTCTCAAGATGCGAATCCAACAAAACGTAGGAGAATCTGTGTTATCGAAAGCGATTCCGATTGATATTCAAGTCTTGCCTCCATTGTTTTTTGACTTTCAAGTTTCATGTTCGACGCGAACGTTCAATATTACTACGCGTTTGGGATTCCCCAACTCCACAAATTGTTAATGGTTATTTGGCTAATATCATTCTTGTTGTATTTGATTTTTAGCTCACCTACATCTGTAAGATGTGGTGAGGTACTGTCATGACCTCGGGCGTCAGCGTCGGTGTCGGCGTCCGGCGTGTCCAATATTGTATGATTTAATGTTAAGGTTAATTTCTCAAAGATCAGTGGGCTCAGGCCTTTGATATTGCATATGTAGGTTGTAGGGGACTATCAGAACAGTATTTAACCCTGATAGTACGACTTTTTTCCAAATTTCACCTCAAATTTTCTGCCAAAAGTTGTTGTAAGAATTTGCGTTTAGGTGTTGTAAGAATTTGCGTTAAAGTCAGCTTTTGTGCAGATTGTGCTGCTTTAACTTCTCATTACTGTTTATTTTCATATTTCAATAACAACTGTAGATATTAACCCTACTGTATGCAGAAATTTAACGGAAATTTTCTTTTTTTTTTCAGTCAAAATTTTCACGTTTTTCTCGAACTTAGTAAATTTTAAGTTGTAAAACTTTGTAAACTTTGTGTTTAGGTGAGTTGTGTTTCTATGTGTCTTTCCAGGTGATTAATATTCTACACTTGGGTTACTGAACTCCATTGCAGTAATATTTAACCCTCATTACATGCATATTTGAGGAATTTGAGGCTGATTTTCTGCCAAAACTTGTAAGAATTAGCGTTTAGGTGTTGTACGAATTTGCGTTAAAGTCAGCTTTTGTGCAGATTGTGCTGCTTTAACTTCTCATTACTGTTGATTTTCATATTTCAATAACAACTGTAGGTATTAACCCTACTGTATGCAGAAATTTAACGGAAATTTTCTTTTTTTTCAGTCAAAATTTATTCTTTGTTGCAGCTAGTACTAGTTTTAGACTGTATGGTTCGCAGATCTTTTACGTCTTTACTTGATGTACATTTCAAAACACACATAACTTTATTGTTATTTGTAATCATCTCCCCGATTCAATTTTCAAGCGGGATTTATCTCCCTTTACTATATATAATGTCGCGTGGTTTCATGCACTCGACAAAAAGCCGAACATGGCTCCCTCTACCCGAGCAATGTGGAAAATCATACCTCCACATTTTTCTTTGCAATATTACAAAAGAGAATATATCTCCGGAAATGGTCCATAGAAGGTAGTTACATTTTAGATCGACATCATTGCTGATTTTCAATGTTGGGGTGCTTTATCCCTTTACCTAACATGAAAAGCAGACGACACTTGCAAAAAAAAAAAATTCTTGAATAACTATTTTTTTTCATTTTTTTGTCTCAAAAACATAGGTTATGACCCCTCATTGGAACGAGCTCGACGAGCTCGTTCCAATGAGAGGTCATAACCTAGGCCTATGTTTTTGAGACAAAAAATGAAAAAATCATGAAAATTAATTGGAGATTTTTGAGAATAGCGCTGGCCGGTTTTGGCCGTTACGTTGGGTAAAGGGTTAATTGCAAATACAATACGCTGTAATTACTATTAAACATTACACAAAATGAACAGTATGTACTGTTTTGTGTAGGTGCCAGAATTATCTCAATCATGACTGCAAGGAAATTGAAGCTATCGCGAGTGACCGAAAACAGCTTAAAAACTTACATTTTCTGGCAATAACCCATGGGATAATTCTGATATCCACTCAAAACCATTAAGAATCCTCCGTTTTCTTAATTTTCCAGGATAAATATAAATATATCTGACCATGTCTTCGAACCATTCAACTTTTTCATCAAATTCGTTATAAAATTCACTCCGTAAGATGACATATGAATTCCATTCTAATGAAACTGTTTGTTAGCCACAATGACATGGCAGGGGGTTCGAACCCACGCGGAGAGAGTTTCCTTCGGTACCAACCGCCCAGCGAAACTATACTGAACCGTGGCCGAATGGTGAACGTGGTTCACAATAGTTTCTTTAGGCGGTTGGTGCCGAAGGAAACTCTCTCGGCGTGGGTTCGAATCCCTGCCATGCCATTGTAAATAAAGCCAGCGTTCTTTCTTGACTTGAAAAAGAGACGTCCTCGCTGATTTCCATTTATTAGGTGCATTATGTAGAATTAAGTGATGTAATTATATGATAAGAGTTTGTTATCCATTTCTATTGTTGCTTTCGTTGATACTCGACAAAGTTCACATTACTTCTCTCCGACTGGGGCGGAGGTTGCATGTGTCTGCTCTTTTCAAGTCACATGGCATGCCAACTTAAAAGATGGGTAAACAAACCCTTCTCCAGGTCGAAGAACTACGAGTCAAATATCATTTTGGCATTAATCACATTTACGATATGTCCTGATTTTTTTTTATCGCTTCGTCTGTTGAGTGGAATAAGGTGCGTTTGAAATGCTAAGGCATAGCAGACGACGCTGTCTTTTACTCCGGAGAGATTTGTTGGCATCATTTATTTCGTTTTATTAATTTTTTTTTGTTTTTGTCCGGCTTATTCATCGTATTTTCCACACATAACTGAAATGAGAGTAAGAAAGGCCTTTTTGGAGATTGACACATAGAGAGTTCATGTTTATATGAATCTAGTCAGTTGGATCATATTGTTTGGATTCCCAGTATGCCTAGCCTAATATAATATTAGAATTTATCGCGTCATGTTTAGAAATAAATTTAATAAATCACATCGAAATATCTAGCGATTGTTGGTATCTTCCCAGCTGAGCTTGTAAGGCCTGAAATTAAAATTTTTTATTGGCTTTCACTAGTAGCTGCTTACAAAATTGTACATGTGCCTTTTTACATAGTAAGGCCAAGTCCCTTTTTTCCAGTTTCTCTAACGGCTCACTTTTCAACTTGAACCTAAAACATACCATAGTATGCATTATTCATAATGAACAGGAAAAAGAGTATACCCGTCGATGTCCATTGCCCGCATGGGGGCACGATGACGCCGTGTACTAAGGCGTACTGCACGTCGATGGTACGCATGTCTTCAACCAATCTAACCCTGCCTGTGCTGCAGTGTGGAGTTACGATGTTGGGGAGCTGACAGCTGCTCGTCGTTGCTCGGTGGTTCTCTCCGGGTACTCCGGCTTCCTCCACCCGTAAACCTGTCACGGTCATGGTTAGCCATTGTGCATATATATGTGACCTTAAACATCAATAAATAAATAAATAAATAAATAATACCCGTCGATGAATCCCTGCTCAAATTTGCGGCCTCTCGTTCTGTCCTTCTGCGTTGGCACTCGTACCATATCGATTAACCCATTCACACACGCGTGTCGTTCTGTGTATTTACTGCCGGTAAAATAATATAGTACTGCATCGTTTCAGAAAAAGTAAAGATTGAACTTTGTAAATCAAAAGGATCAAGTGTTTATCTTTTAACCCTTTACCTAACGCAGACGATATCAAAATTTATTATTTTAAATATCATTTTTTTTTAATTTTTTCAAAAACATTCAACAAAACCATATCATGTGACCCCTCGTTGGAACGAGCTCGACGAGCTCGTTCCAACGAGGGGTCACATGATATGGTTTTGTTAACATTTTTGAAAAATGATATTTTTTCAACTGCTGAATTTGCATATTACGCGGGCGGATGTCGCCGATTAGTTGGGTAAAGGGTTAACTTCCATTCACAATGAAAGAGTGTCTGTTTTAATTACCACCGAGATTTCACACAATTTGATGTCAGCGAATTGACAGCATACTTTCAGGATTGTCGCTCCTATTTAATTACCTGTTGCATCTGGCTGTAATTAGGGAGACAAATGCAAAATATAGCCTTTCAAAAGTGGATATTAATTGTTTAGATTGCTGGACATCTTCTTCTGGAATGGAGTCTCAGATATCGATTCGCTCCTGCTAGTACTTATCTTTCTTACAAGCCACGACTTGATCATACTTCGGCTTTTGTCACCCATACAGAGTCGGTCATTCAAATAGACGAATAGGGTACCCGATTTGGGAAGCTGCTAGAGGGGGGGGGGGGGAGCATTTCCAATTTGAGAGGGTACGTGTTCATTAAGTAAGAAGATGCATCGTGATTATTACATGTACATGTTATCCTTCCACAAGATACAAGAAAGACCCGATGTAAAAGGAATGGAAGTCCGTAGGAACGTTAGTCCCTCTGGACTATTATTCCGCGGAATTATTGTCCTAGGTCTAACATTTCTAGGAATAGTAGTCCGGCGGACTACTATTCCTAGAAATGTTAGACCTAAGACTATAATTCCGCGGAATAATAGTCCAGAGGGACTAATTTTCCTACGGACTTCCATTCCTGTTACACCGGCACCAGAGAGTCTTCTGAAGTTTGTCCGTTGCAATTGCAAACTGACATCAAAGAACCCATGCGGAGCAAAACGGTATTCCAATACCTATAGCTTATGCCCAGGTTCATTACCACTCGCACTCGTACTCGTATTTTTAGGCTGTTCCCTTGAAATTGCTTGTCTGTCATATCTTAGGGTGAAATTTTATGCGTCCAATCTGGCAGTTCCTTTCTTTTCCCTTCTCCATGTGTGTCTCATTTCCTATTTTCTTTCTATAATCTCCCCTTATCACCTCCGTGCAAAGTTTAAACAGTAAACAGTAAACTCATATATCCCTGATTGGGTGGCGTGGCCCCGATATTCAAGATAGTCATAAACTATTGGCCCTCAGTCGTTGATATATGAGCCTACCTACTGTTTCCTGCCATGTTTTATGTTAATTTATATTGAGCTTGGGAGACGACGTGCTTCAGCTTGACGCTTCATGTCGAATCCTTCATCTTTACAGTAAGTTGTAAATTGTTACACTGTGTTTGTCAGTATTTTGTATTATAAAATTTGTTTGTTAACAATGAAATAAATGCATGTAAATAGATTCTAAGAATAAATATTGTTAACCCTTTACCCAACGTAACGGCCAAAACCGACTAGCGTTATTCTCAAAAATCGCCAATTAATTTTCATTATTTTTTTCATTTTATGTTTCAAAAACATACCTCGTCGAGCTCGTTCCAACGAGGGGTCATAACCTATGTGAGACAAAAAACGACAAAAAAATAATTATTCAAGAATTTGTTTTGTAAGTGTCGTTTGCTTTTCATGTTAGGTAAAGGGTTAAACTAAAACCGAATTCATGTCGAAAATATGGGCTGAAGTGTTCCACAACTTGTGGAGATTACCGTGGAGAAAGCTATCGTCCATAGACGAGAGCGACCACTAACCCACTGCGCGACGCTCCCTCCAGTCTGATGTGTTTTTTGGTACTTTTCGATCGGCCTCTTGTATTTGTTATGTGGATTTGCTCTCTGTATAGTGTGCGACATCTGACCACCTGATACTATTTGTAAAACCAATTCTCTTCTTATCTTTTTTTCAAAATTGTATATCCGTAAGAACATCGATTTTGCGCTTCTTTGCGGCCATATTAACAACCATCCCGAGATATCTTGATCGCCCTCGAGCAGTTCCATCTGGTGTACCTTTGAAAATCTTTTACTGACCAAATATCCGGACGCTTTCGGTGACATTTGAACATTCGAATTGACTACATTCGTTCCTATTCATAAAGTTGGATTTACTAAATTTCAGCAGCCGAACTGGACGCCATTTTGAAAAGTAGCTGGAAAAAATTTGCCCCAAGACGGATTTTAGCAGATTTTGAATATGTGTTCATCATAGAAAAATTCTGCATCCATTGATAACAATTTTAGCTTGTTACTACTTTTCCGGCTTCGCACAAATTTTCAGCTTACATCGCCAGACTAATTCCCCAAAATGCTAATCTTCAGCGAGGATTATCTTTTCTTTACCTGATCATTACACTTGGCTCATCTCGGGTAAAATGGATCCCTGCCAGTCGTATCATTACAAGCAATCACCATACTATTATCGCACTGAAGCTTGGCAAGGGGCGAAGTCGGGCTTGGTTGACCCGGCGCACATAGCCCACTCTAAAATTTAAAATTTCCCAATTGCATACATCTGTGTACAGACAAGTGTTTTTCATTTTCTCTATAAACGGAGTAGTCGGATTACATTCACGACATTTACTCTTACAAACAAAAAGTATTCCTAATATCTCTTTGAGTTAGTGATATCGTGTGTCAGAGCCGTGCATGCACCAAAGAACTTTTGAACAAAAAATCGAACCTTGAGTGCAAGAAGTCGCCATCTGCAATGTTCAAGCATTGCAGATGGCGCCTTGTTGCTCTCAAGGGATTGATATCATGGCACGCCAGAGTATTCTGAGATATTACCATTGGTGCACCGTACTTATTTTCTGTGAGGGGCTCGCTAAACCCTTAATTTCCAAGTAGGCCTATCTTTAGTTGCACTACACGATTTACAGCATTTGCTGGATATTAATGGATGTATCTTTTGTTTTCAACCTTCTTAGATCCTATGCCTGTGTCATGAACACAATGAGTTGGCAGGGCTTTGGGTCGTTTCATTTTGAAAGATGTGTCCAAAGACAATGGATGACATCAAGGAAATGTTGCAAATATACCACTCGTTTAGGTTTCGCTCTCTAAAAAACATACTTCAGAAGTTGGGAGCACCAGAAATGACACCTGATACCACACAGATTGCTCAAACCCCATCCCAGCAGTATTTTCTCAACGTGACTCGCCACTTCCATCCACATCATACATGTAAGGTTTGTCCTCCGAAGACCACCGTGATGCCTTTGATTGAATTCCAGGTATGAATCACTTTCTGAAAATTAATGTCATGTCTTATTTACCATTTGCTTAATTAAGTCTCACTTTCTATCGCCCAGCATGATTGATGATAGATTTAGTCCACTTTTATTATTAACCCTTTATCTGACACGAAAGGGAGACGACACTTGCAAATAAAATTCTTGAATAACGTTTTTTTCATTTTTTTCGTCAAAAACACAGCTTATGACCCCTCGTTGGAGCGAGCTCTTTCCAATGAGGGGTCATAAGCTATTTTTTTAGACGAAAAATGAAAAAATTAATGAAAATTTAATGGTGATTTTTGTGAATAGCACTGGCCCTAGAGACGTTCGGATAGCTGATCCAGGAGAAGAGGAAACTTCGGACAAACAATAACAGTGTCAGAAAACTGTAACAGATCTGAGAACATGATGCACTTATTTGTTTTGGTTTAATAAATAAAGAGGTTATTACTTGGTTAGTTTCATATCGGCCGGAATATCGGCCCTCGGTAACTTCACTCCAGTATTCGATCTTCGGTCTCAAGCTGATATGAAATTACCTCGGGCTGATATCTCTACCGATTTGAAGCCAACCACTTAATTACCTCCAATTATTGGTCTGCCTAAACGATAAGTACTGGCCGCTCAAATAACGACGACCACCGGGTTTCAAACAATAGATCGTATTACGTCTGAGCACAGAGGTGAGATACTCCTGCGTCTATGTGTAGACCATGGTAGTATATGCCTCCCACCCAACTAAAGACTATACAGCTTATAATATTTCACCATACTCAGTCTGCACCCAATTTTACATTAACACTCTGTGTTTTGCAAGAAAATAATGATGTCATTGAGTTTTGTTTTCGCTTATTTATACGATAGTAAGGAATTTCAACAAAATATGTTCCTTACCAGTTCGCTCACTCCCAAAACGGGAACGCAATTCACAGGACCGTTTGGGGAGGATTATGCAGTTTTGTTACATGGAAATTGCCAGTTCTCAAAAATATTGTCAAGCCGATCGCAAGCGTCGTTAAATTTGACCGTAAGCTGCAAAAGGGGAACCCTGATTATCTTTAGTTGGATTTAAAAAAAACAACAACCCAAATCAACTGGTTTGAGTGAATATGAACACATTAAGGTTCATATTCACTCAACGCAGTTGATTTGTGTTGATTTTCAACGCAACCGATTTTAGAGTGTAATAGAAGTTTAAAAATCAGTAAACAACTGACAACAGCAGCATCACTATAGCGGTAATACAGCAGTGAACTTGGGATATCCGTTTCCAGTTTCTTGTGTCGTTTAACATCGACTAAAGTCGCTTTCACATTCATGCGCGTATGCGTGCGCTTGTCGGGTTCACTAAATGCGTCCGTTTAGCGCAACGTCACAAAGTTTATCACTGGGTCTTCCACATACGTGTGCGGCGTCATTACGCGGAGGACTTTTACAAAAGTATGAAGTGAAAGCGGCTTAAAGCTGGTCGAAAACAATAAAGAGGAAACAAAGAAGTCCCAAATAGATGCCAAAAGATACAATATAACACCAGAGGCGGCGGACCCAGGGAGGCACAGGAGACACGCGCCCCTCCACTTTTTCCACAGACATGTTGTGTGGTTACACAATGAGTTAACCCTTTGATACTTTTGTACGTCTTATGGCGTACGAAATCAAACAGCGCGTTGATGTCTTATGACGTACGAAATCAAACAGCGCGTTGATTCTTTTGTACGTCTTATGACGTACGAAATCAAACAGCGTCTTGATTATTTGTGGTCATTTGTTTTGTTATTATTTCTCGATTTTTTTAAAGTTTTAACCTCAATTCCTATTTTCTCCCGACTAATGCTCAGTGACATCCATTCAATCAAATGTTATCCTAGCTTAAAATACTAATATAGTCCTGCAGTCAAGACTTCTTAACCGGTTAAGTGCAAAGTGACAACACTTCCCTTGCTTATATTTCATATTCAGTCAAACACAAATAAAATTTTGTTTATATAAATTTGGTTTTTACAAATTATTGGAGAATGCCTGTGGGCACTCTCCAATAATTTGTAATAAAACCAGTTTTGAATAACAAATTCAGTCCACCAAATATAATCTAGCCCTCAACCAGTTAATGACTAATGTGAAAAATATCTTGTTATTTGTACTTTCCAACGCTTGACGTCGCATTTTGAAGAATGTTAAATAAACTGAATTCCCAGTGACGTTTGAACATCAGGATAATTAAAGTCTCAAGGGGTTAAATGGGCGCACGCCAATATACAGGCATCCCTGTATTATATTATTTGCAAATCCAAACAACATTTGGCCAAGGAATCCCATCTTCGATCGCTTCCGTTCGTTTCTTCTACTTCGACCATCAAAATGACTGAAGCAGAAGAAATGGACAGGACAGTGACCACACCTCGAAATGCTCATCTGAACGATTGTAACTTTTCTCCCAATGAGCCGAACCATGGTAGCCCTGAAAATTTGTGCCCCTCCATTTTATCGAACTTCCGCCGTCTTTGTACAACGCCAGAGTAAATTTTTAGCTTTGCACAATTCTACCAAAGGGAACACACATAGTTGCTCATGCCAGAAATGGAATCAAAGCAACTTCGACAGCGGAATCTCCTTGAAGTATCCGTGAAATCTTCTCATTGACGTGGCTAGAGGTTTCCAATTGGGGGTGGGGGGTGTAAGGTAGTGAGTTTCCAATTAGGGGAGGGATGAAATGCCAACACATTTATGATAGAATTATCAGGTTGTTATTCTCATTTGGTATTCTTCTGGGAGTTGAACATGTGCAAAACAAATGCTCGAGCTCAGAACTTTGAGCAATTCACACCTCCTTACATCAAATGAGATCTTATGCTGGAATGTTCAATTTTAGATGTTTCATCATTTTGTGACTGTGAATGATGGAATTAACTCAGGATAACGATTTTACATGATGCGATTTTCTTGAAGTGCATTCGAGGATATTTTTTATTGCGATCAGTAAAATTACTGTAGAAATCTCATACCGATTGACATTATGCATACTCATGAAGCTCGATATTGCGAACATTGTAGTTGTAAATAGTAACAGTTAGAATTTTTACCGATTTGAAACCAAGTTGGAATTTTGGGAAGTAAAGGAGACATCAGCATCACCAAAGAAACTCTAAAATCGAGATAGATGGAATTTCCAACTAGTCATGACTTGCCCACCGAATTTCCAACCCTTCTCCTGTTCTGTCGGAGACCCGATGATACAAAAAGACATGAAATCAAAACAGATGTTACGATTCTGAGAATATCTCGACGATTTCCGAATCAGTGGAGCTCGAATCGAATCCACTGGTATATTTTGAATTGAATGAAATTTCGAAGTTACGTATGGCCCTACTTTGGAATTACTCAAATGCAATGAGGCAAAATATATTTAGGTCGTTATTTACGAACAAAACCAAATCAGTCTAGCGATAGGCTCAGATAACACAAAACTTCACATTAATTTTGTCTTTCTGTGAAAGCCAGTTTCGACAAATATGGAAAATTGTCCTGTGCCGTAAATTTCCATGAGTGATCGGGTAACAAGATCCAGATGAAAAACTATGGCATAGTTTTTCAATAGAGCCAGTAAATTCTCGCCTACAGGTTAATTGATTTGATTTAACCCTTTATCCAACGTAACGGCCAAAAACCGGCCAGCACTATTCTCAAAAATCGCCAATTAATTTTCATTATTTTTTTTCATTTTTTGTCTCAAAAACATAGGTTATGACGCCTCATTGGAACGAGCTCGTCGAGCTCGTTCCAATGAGGGGTCATAACCTATGTTTTTGAGACAAAAAATGAAAATAATTATTTATTCAAGATTTTTTTTGCAAGTGTCGTCTTCTTTTCATGTTAGGTAAAGGGTTAATCGATACGAGCCTGTTCATGTGAAGGACATGTGAAGCGTACGAGTACTTTTGCATAACGAAAATGCATGTGATGTCAAAGGGTCACCTTATTTTTGTCCTCAGATTCGCAGCTTATCCTTTTAAACATTAATTATGCACATTCGATTTGCATGCTATTAAGCTGAACAACACAGTAATATGGCTAGTACGCAATATTGTTCAAGTGTCAATATTAATGAAGAACTGTCAAGCATTATTTTAAAAACCATTAAACGTTAATTACGCACATTCGGTTTAGATGTCACTGAACTTTATTATGGGTAACACGTAGTATTGTCCAAATACCAATATGATTACCTGATGGCAATCCTTTTAAACTTTTGCAATTATATTTTTTGAAGAATTTTTTTTTTCTAAATTCTGAAATAGTTCAAAAGCATTTTAAGGAGGTTGTAATTTATCTACAGGTAAATTGCCACCTCTATTAAAACTTGAATGATTATTTCAACCACTTGATGCCATGGCGATACAATATAAACCTGGAGAAGACAAGTGTACCAGCTAGTAGCACACAGGAAATACTGGCTCGCTGGGTGCACCTCTTTGAAACGATATACCCTTCTGAAATGTGAAAAGTGCACATGGTTTCAAAACTGAGCACGTGACTTCGTTACGCGATGTATACCTCGAACACATTGTGAGAAGGATGAAAGCAATACAAATTGTTTTCTTGCTTGTTCTTTACTGATGACACCCGTTCCCATGCTCTCAAGCCACCAGTAAAATTCTTAAAGGAATCTGATGTCGTTATGGTCTAGAACCAGTCTAGCCCTTAAATAGCTCATCGTCTATTTTTAGATTCAATGAGATGGAATATTTTAGTTGGTGGGAAAAGAGAACCTTTAAGGTTCGCTTTTCCAACTAACTGATAACAGTCCATCAAATTGAGTAGAAACATTCCTTAAACAGTCAATCTCGTTCAATCAACACAAGACATGCGTGTCCCATGTGAGAAAACCATGTGAGATAGATATCTGTCTCACATGACTCACGTGACCAGCTTATTCGCATATTTATCGAGCGCAGGACTATTCCATCATCGCACGTTCTTCTATAAACAAACAACATGGTTGTTGGGGGACGTTTGCGCTGTGTGTTAAGGCGTACTATTCGTCGATGAAGCACTTGTCTTCAATCAATGCTAACCCTTCTTTCACATGATTGGTTCGTTGGGAATTCTTACAGTTGATTGCTGCTGCTTGGCGGTTCTCTCTAGGTACTCCGGCTTCTTCCACCCGCAAAACTGTCCGACACGAGGTGACCCTTGCTGTCAAAATTGTTGTTATACCCCAATAGAAAAGCACAAAAAAAAACAAAAGAAGACAAAAACAATCGTACACAGTACATGGAGAGTGTATAGTCACTGAAAATTTCAGAAGTGAGAAAATAATACGAGCATTTCTATTGTTATGTGGGAAAGTATTAGAAGGAAACGCGAAGATCCAGCCAATGGACCCAGGGTTCTGTGGCGGAAACAATGCTAACAGAATTTGAGCTTTGATTTGCAGAGAATTCTACAATGTGGATGTTACAGTAATAACCCACGATCCGTATAATGACATTGTTTCGGTTTGTGAAGATTCTGTAACTGAAATGAGTCCGATGTGCAAACTAAACTACTGCAATGAAAAACAATTACCTCAAATTTAACTGGTGGCTTGAGACCATGGGAATGGGTATCATCAATAAAGAACAATGCAACGTGCAAACATACGGTAAAGTAGTGGCATCTAACTGGCGGTATACTACCGTAAAGTGTTACGGTAAAAACCTGAATTTTTGCAAAGAAGGTCTTTTGTTCGATCAAGAAGCAGACCCAAGGATCTGATATGAATATCTAGCTTTTCTCTATCAGACGCTTGTTCAGTCGTCATCACAAGCAGACCAATTAATATTTTTATCCCGTAGACGAATGGCTGCACGTTAAAAAATTTAATTGTTCCTCCTCGAGAACGGATTTTCCCAGACAAGTCGCCCTAGATGATGCTGTTATGCAAAAGCAAAAATTAAAGAATTAAATGCCTTCGTACTGAAAAAGCAAGCTCCACTAAACATGAGCACTTATCCTTTGAAGTGATTATACTTTGAGCAGAAGCGGTTGTTTCTGAAGAGGATAAATAACTCGTTGATGTTGGCTAGGCCAGAGAAAGCTCCTCGTCTATGGCCATTAGGCCCTACTCGGGATGCTTTCTCTGGCCTATCCAACACCAAACAGTTATTTATCCTATTTAAAAAACTTGTTGTGGTTGATAGATCAACAGGTGTAAAATACCCAACAGTAAGCTGTCGGAGATTTATTTATTTATTTATTTATTTATTTATTTATTTATTTATTTATTTATTTATTTATTTAT
The DNA here is from genome assembly GCA_031216915.1 of Pictodentalium vernedei. Lineage (NCBI taxonomy): Eukaryota > Metazoa > Mollusca > Scaphopoda > Dentaliida > Dentaliidae > Pictodentalium > Pictodentalium vernedei. The sequence goes on along the minus strand of CM062291.1, from coordinate 148,411,794 downwards.
TTATTGGTGTTTAAGGTCACATACTTATGCACAATGGCTAATCGCGACCGTGATAGTTTAACGGGTGGAGGAAGCCGGAGTACCCGGAGAGAACCACCGAGCATCGAAGAGCAACTGTCAGCTCCTCAACATTCTTACTCTGTCCAAGCTCCGCTCAAGCAGGGTTGCAGCGGTAGAAGACATGTGCACCATCGACGTGCAGTACGCCTTAGTACATAGCGTCATCGTGCCCCCAAGTAGGCAGCCGGGATAAAGCGCCTCGCCCAAGGACACAACGCGGGTCGTCCCGGACGGGTGTCCAACTATTAAGCACGGGTAAGTCAAACTGTATACCAACGAATAACAATGGAATAATGGATGACGTCAGTGAATGTTTTTAACTAAAATTCACTATTATAGGACCTGCAGCTGATGGTCAGTATTTTACCGTATATTTAATGGTAATTTCTAACAGTGTGCTGCTCCATATGTAGCTTGTGTCAGGCAAATTGTTAACCCTTTACCCAACGCACACGATATCGAAAAGTATAATTTTAAATCTTATTCTTTCAATTTGTTCTAAAAATTCAACAAAACCATATCATATGACCCCTCAATGGAACGAGCTCGACAACCTTGTTCCAATGAGGGGGCGCATAATATGGTTTTGTTGAAATGTTTTGAAAAACAATTTTTAAGCTGTTCAATTTGTACATTTGGGCTGCGACGATATATTTCCCTAACGATATGATATGTAGTACAGTTCAGTGCGCCGATACGATATGTATCATGATACACGTGATCTCTCATGGCATGCAACTATAGATGTCAGCTACTTTGGGGACTGCATGTATTCGTTTACAATAACTTACTTGTATTACAAATTACGGCGCACTCTTTAAACAATAGGTAACTTCTCAATGAGATCTAACCCATGACATTAAGTTATTTATTTATTTATTAAGGTTTTAACGACACTTAAACAGCCAAGGTCATATCGTGTCGGTGACAGTTTTACTGGTGGAGGAAGCGGGAGTGCCCGGAGAGAACCACCGACCAACGACGAGCAGCTGCCAGCTCCCAAACACCTTAACTCCGCACTGCAGCACAGGAAGGGTTAGATTGGTTGAAGACATGTGCAACATCGACGTGCAGTACGCCTTAGTACACGGCGTCAGCGTGCCCCCATGTGGACAATCGGGGTTAAGTGCCTTGCCCAAGGACACATCGCTCAGACGGTCACCATGACATTAAGTAATTTAAGTTTTTGATTTTATGACCCATTCAGTGCTTTTTTCTTCCCTGAAAAGACGTTTAAACATTTAATCCCTTATATCTTGCTTGGCAGAGCTCATTGAGCTCTGTCAAACAAGATATATACAGATTATCATGATAATGTGCATGTCCTGTGCTTTCTTTCAGATTCGAGGTGGTGTCCAGAATGGGATCTCAACGAGCCGGCTTTGCCGGCGAGTTGCGATCCCATTCTGGATACCACCGAGAATCTGATGCAATTTATCTAACAATTCTGACACATAAACAGATTAAATCTTAAATTATTAATAAAGTTTTCGGATATAATGTTTGGCAAGAAAACGTTTTGAAAAAACCCTTATTTTATGGAACTATATTGTTGTGCACTCTGACAATGAGTCACGCTGTCAACGCAATTTTCAAAGTTGTTTTCTCAATTTTTCACAATCAGTGCCACTTCCTATGATGTGGGGTGGGGGGGGGGGGATTGGCTATTAATAATTCTATGGCTAACTGTAAGTGATTTTTTTTGTTTTGTTAGTGATCAGCTGAGTCGATCACTGAAAGGCACATAGAATGTATTCAAGCGCCTATTATGATAGCCCGTCGCGTTCCCGGAAACGAGTCGTCTATATGAAAAACGGAATCCGTCTGTATGATACGGAATCGGAACGCATTATGTGATACGTACCGTTTCTCGTGGTTTTTAGGCCAAAATCTGTATGGTTGTTAGATAAAATGGATCAATCAATAAATATTTAGTACAGTAGATGGGATATACCAAATGCTGGTTAATTGAATAATTCCTTTAATGACATATTTATCACTATCAATGTTGATTTGAAAAAACCGGGTTCCTCTGAACTTGTTTTCAGAATCCAATAAGTTGTTTTGCATGATAATATTTATATTTATCGGTTTTGCGATACATAGTAAACTACGATACGTATTGAATCGTTACAGCCCTATTGTACATTGTGTGTGAGAGTGTGGCAGATTCGTAGATAAAAGAGTTGAGTCGTTATTTGATTTGATTTATTTCAACTTTTCACCTCGAATAAGGTCTACAAATTATCTTGTCCCTATATCTCGATAAATTCTGTCTTTTTATTGGTCAGAAAGCCTAGGACAAATAGCCATGGCAAATGGCGCACCACACATCTAAGGTATATGAGAGAGTGCAACATCCAGGTATAAAGGCACGCGAAACATCGGGGGTATATGGTTTGAATGAAAGCTTTTCGCTTTCCCTCGCCTCGATATAAAAATCGAACCCAAAAAACATGAAAATAATCACAAATATCATCAGATTTCTGACAATTCGATCATAGTTTGCTATTATGAATTAATTTGTCGATTAATTAAATCAAACAACTTGAGAAAAATAAAATAATAGCAAATCTATCAACACATATTTAGCTTCAGATATGTTTACGAGTTTCCAATAATAATGTTGTCGTCTGAGTTTCTAAAAACAAAACAATTATTCTTGAGTTTGGTCCACCTGATTGCGGAGCTCGAGAAACGCGTCTACAAATTTGTTTCCACAATGTTTGTATTGTGTTTCAAACGGGACAAAAACGTTATCTCCACCTACATGTATGGTATATGGAGATTTAATACCTGGACGTCTCGTTTAAACGCCTGTGGCGCGGTGTTTAAAGCCAAAATCCAGGTATTAAATCTTCATATACCATACATGTTGACGGAGATAACTTATATCTTTTACATTAAATAAAATAATACATGTCTGTGGTAGTTATATACATATAAGAGTAGTACGTTCTCTCTCTCTCTCTCTCTCTCTCTCTCTCTCTCTCTCTCTCTCTCTCTCTCTCTCTCTCTCTCTCTCTCTCGTGGATATTAACATTATTATAACCAGTTACAGTCGCAAGGTTGTTTGGCGGAGATGGGTGGTGTGGGATAGAGTTGGGTGGGTAAGTTACACACCGGAATATTGAAATAAATAAATTCCACCAACAATATATTGGGCTTAAATTAATTACAAGTATTTATCTTATCTCCGGTGGATAAGCTTGTGTGGCTTAATTTTAGAACTCACAGGCACACGAAGGGAACCCATCTAAATATAGATAATCTATAATTAAAAGGACTGGTTACACTGTGTGTTCTTTTGTTCCAACCACATGTAGTATTTACCCGAGGTACTTTCCATCCTTGCATCACACGAAATTTCGGCAGGATAGACTGAGCCCATATACCTACTTTCCCTCCTTGCATCACACGAAATTTCGGCTGGGGAGACAGCCCTTATACCTACTCGCTAAAAAAAAATTATTTGAGAAATAACCTATACAGTCGATATTTCGATGAGAAGATATAAGGCACTAGTCCTACCAACGAAAAAACGCGGGTGAGGGAGAAGGTTGAGGGGAAAGTGTGAGTGTGCGTGCTGTGATACAAGGGCAGACACTCAGGAGTACTAGAAGTCACAGGGTGTTGGGTTCACTTAAAAACAATAAATTATTCTTTTCTAAAACTCTTTGCAACAATTCCACGTAACATAGGTAACAAGTACCAATTTCATTTCTGTTGCAAGAACAACTACTACACGAACTCCTATTCACATACCCCTTCAAAATTATAACTTGGGATATTAACCCTCAAGATATACTATTCTCTACTTCTCTGATATACTAAACTACATCTCTCTCTCTCTCTCTCTCTCTCTCTCTCTCTCTCTCTCTCTCTCTCTCTCTCTCTCTCTCTCTCTCTCTCTCTCTCTCAAACTAGATTTTGCAACACTGTAAGATGTATGATTCATCACTAGGTATACAATGCACTTGCCCACCCCTTGAGAGATTCAATGGCCTGAGTCTTTGAGGTGCGGAAACATATATAAAGAGAGAATGAGGAAGGACCTCGCTGCTTAGAGAAGTCCACATTAGGTTTCCATATATGTTGTCTGACAGGAACCCAAAATATCGGGGGTGGGGGGGGGGGTGGTTTCCTTTGATTATCGGTCCAGGTCGTTTAGGAAATCTGAAAGAGAGTTTGTGATGAGAAACTGAGGTCAGCCTCGAGAAGTTCTATTGAGATCTTTTCAAAGTTTTTTCAAAATTCAAATTTTCTATGTAGTGTTATTGGAAATCTGTATAGGTATCGATGGGTTAGGGCCGAGCGGGTTTCAAAATAGTCTGTATTTCTTTGATGAACTTGGCTAGATTTCTAATTACTTTACTGTTTGTGTTGGTAAATAATTGTTGGAGCTTAAACATATTAGAGTTTCGTGAAGAGTAAACTCTTATGCATTTTGTTCGGAGATGATTGAGTTTTTCGCAAACTAAATATAATGAAATTCGTCACCAATATCCAAACTGCAGAGGTTACATTTTCTTTGTGACATTTCAGTAGAGCACCAGCTTCCCACTTCTATAGACAGGTAAAATATGCTTTGTAAAATTTGGTTGGTCCCAGTGTAACAATCTTTTCTTCCCCTGAGTTTCAGATCTTTGTAGCCACTATATTGTAAAGGTAATAGGCTCCTATAATGTGATCTATGTCTGCTTCAGGTTCAACAGCATGCAAGTACATGTCATCCCATCTCTCAATCTTCAAACCCGCAGATGACCAAATGTCCTTCAATGAGCTGCGTTTTACACTACTGTATTGGAATTGAATATTGTGTACGTTCATGTATTTGTATTCAGACGGAGAACTAATGTTCAAAGACACAATATGTCCTCCAGGTTTGAGCAGAGAGGTAATGTTACGCAAACTTTGGGTGTATTCTATTTCGTTTGTCACAGCAAAGTCAAGGCACCAACACGAGGTAACGGTATCGAAAGACTTGAACACACCGGGGTACAGAGGGTTCATGGACGTTAAATCACTGTATAATATGCCTTTGATCCTGTCTTTCAGTTCACGTTCTATTGTTTGTACATTGTTTCTGAAAAAGGAAAAAAATGTGAATGAATATATCACAACCATTCTGATCGAGTGTAAGTACACTGTTGGTCCTTTTCCAAATGAAACGGCCCAATCTTTCAACAATTGTTAACAGAAATTGCCTTGAATATTTTTGGCATTTTGCTTCCAAAAATTGCCTTTGAAACCACATTGCAACGAGGTATCCCAAACAATGTTGCATTGGAAAACAATAACGTGTTATTCATGTAAATATGTTGTGAGTGTCGTCCATAAATGAGATAAATGTCTCGTTTTATCACCACTTTTTCGATTTCACAAACTCAAGTCCACGTATATAACTGCGATTTGCACCTCTTATTTTTCATTTTCCTTTTTAGCCCGACTGTTTACAGTGAGGGCTATAGTCATGAGTTTCGTCCGTCTGTCTGTCTGCCTGTCCGTCTGTTAACATTTTGAGTTTTGGTTAAAATTTGTGGTTAAAGTTTTTTACTGAAGGTTCAAGTAGGGTTTTTTTTCCTGTTTAGTCATGACTTTCGTCTGTCTGTCTGTTAACATTTGGAGTTTTGGTTAAAGTTTTTTGGTTGAAGTTTTTTCGTCAACCTTAAATTTTTTTTTCTTTTAAATTCATATTACTATTGATTGTATCATTCTCATTATGTTTGTATTTTTTTATGTTTCATGTTATTTTGGGAAGTATTTAACCATTTTTTGTACGGCAATTTAACTTACAACTTCCAGGTTAAAGGTTTTGGTTAAAGTATGTGTTTTTTTTTTTTTTGTTTTTTTTTTGCTACTGAACATTTCTACAGTGATTGTCATTAATATCGGCATGATGTTAACCCTTTTTAAAAATGTTCACAGACTTACTTTCTTTGTATTTGAAAGTCGAAATCAGTTTCGAAATTTGAAATTCTTTCTTACTCTAATTCTTGCATGGTCAATACAACTTAATGATTCCAATTACATCAAGGAATTCTTTTATCGGTTTTAGGAAATATTTAACCCTTTTTGCCAATCAATTTTACTTAGTATTTCCAGCTTAAAAGTTTCAGATTAAAGTTCTGCTTTTCAAGGTTCTACATTTCATTTTCCAAACACTCTGTTAAAACGTCATTTCTCTTTTTCATTTCGGGCAAGGTCTACTGAAGCTGTACACAGTGGTTTCAAATAATATTGGCATTAATTTAACCCTTTTCACAACGCTTTTCGAACTTAGTTTCTCTACATTTCAAATTAGGCTTCTACCACATACTTTGTTACTTTTCACCCCCCCCCCCCCCCCCCCCACACACACACACACACAAGAGAGGGATATAGCACAGAGCTCGCTCCGACCGCCTATCTGTCAGTCCATCCATCCGTCCGTCAGTCCATCCGTCTGTCTGAACTTTCTTTATGTCATAACTTAAACAAAAGTTAACAGATTTCAATTCTTTTCAGTACATGTCTGCAGGTCAAGTTTGATGACAACAATTAGCCAATAAAAATTGTTGAAGTTATTTCCCTGCATCCCCCCCCCCCCCCCTCCAATATGCATTTTGAACTATTTGCAGTCACTACATGCGGAACCTTTTTTTAAACTTACGTATCCTTGCCCCCCCCCCCCCCCCCCCCATGGGGGAAGGCACTTTTTTCTTTCGTCAAAAATGTTTTTGTAACAGTTTTGGTTAAAGTTTGTGGTTAAAAACCCAGACAAACGCCCCCACCTCCCCCCTCCCTCCCCAATTAGGCATTTTTTTTCTTTCCTGCAATATGCATTTTGAACTATTTACAGTCACTACATGCGGAACCTTTTTTTAAACACACATACCCCCCCCCCCCCCCTCCCCGGGGGCCATTTAGGCACTTTTTTTTGCTTCGTTACAGTTTTGGTTGAAGTTTGTGGTTAAAACCCAGACAAATACCATCACCCCCCCCCCCCCCCCCCCCGCCCCTACCCACTGTGCCAGTTACTCATTTTTTTTCTCTTTGCTCAAAATGCATTCTGAAGGATTTAGACTGCACACATGCGGAAAAAATGGACTCCCCTAACATTCCCCCCCACCCCACCTCCTCCTCACCCAGAGCCATTTAAGCAATATTTTTTCTTTCCTACAAAATGCATTATTAGCCATTTTCCGTCGGTCCATCCATCTGTCTGTAAACAATTGGTTTTCGACCGATAACTCCAGTTTGGATTATTTGATTTCAACCAAAGTTGATATGTGTATTTTCCAGCTAGTAATACAGGCCAGGTTTGAATATATGGTCCACAACTCCCCACCCACCCACCCACCCACCACCCACCCACCACCCACCACACCACCCCATCCCCCACACACACCTACACACACGAACACACACACATACACACACATACACACAAGTGTCACTTAGGCAATTATTCCCAAAATGCATTTTGAAGTATTGAGAGTTATCACATGCAAAAAAGAAAATTGACTCCTATGGCTCAACATTGCTTTATGTATTGCATCCTTTACCTAACACAAGTTGAAGCCAACAGTACAAATGATTTTTCTGAGACATCAGATTTTTTCATTTTTTACTTCTAACCTTTGCTTATTAGTCCGTATTAAACTCATCAAGCTTGTTGCATTAATAGATCATAAGGTATGTTTTGGGGTAGAGTAATGAAAAAATAAAATTTGAATATCAATTTTTGTATATCACGAGTGCAGATATAGCAGATTCGTTAGATAAACGGTTAACAAAAAATGGCTCAGACTATTTTGTGTCTAAGCATTGTCATTGCTGGGATAGTCGGGCTGTATGCGTGACACCACTCTAGTTTAAATGTTTCCAGGGATCCCGTCTCATCATCACCGCCCTATCATCGTTTTTAGGTGCAAACAGAAGGCACCTACGCACTAATATAAACCCCTGGTGCCCCAGTTGCCTTGGTTAGAGCCTATAAATACAATATGTGAAGTTACGGTCGAGGGTAACAGTTTGGGCTCAATCTTTAACAAATTTCTCCACGGGTCGAATGTTCGGCCTGATGGGGTCATTTGTTAAATATAGACCACAATGTGCAATCCCTCAACTACAGACGCCGTAGCAGAGACAGCACAAACGGGGGAATTCCCTTGTAGCATCTCATTAGGGTAAAGGGTCACGGCGTGGCCTTTTTGTTCTTTTCTGAGTATTGCAATACCATTAAGTATGTCGGTCAAAAGCGTGTATTTTTCGTTCTCTATATACCACACCATTTTATTGTTGAGTTAAAACTCATTAAAGAGAACATACATGATGTTGAAGAAGAAACTGAAGGTAAACACCCAATCAGGCGAGTTCAATTGTTTGCATTTTCTATTCATTTGTTACGATTTTTTGTAACCCCCCCCCCCCCCCTCCTCCCCCCTACCCAACGTACTCTAGCTGTGTATTGTTTTTGGATACTGTGCATTATTAGAACAATACATGTGTGTGATTTCAAATAATGCCCGGTTATTCTTCAAAATCATGCCAAGTTATTGTTAAAATAATGCGCGCTTCTTGGGTAGGCGGTGTGTCAGTGTTTTAGCCCTTTCAAGACTGGCGCCGAGGAAGGTATCATTTCAGTTAATGGGTGAAACCAACCTGGTTTGGGAGGTTCGGTAATAATTTAATCCAACAGCTGTCGAGCTGTTGGATTAAATTGTTATCGAGCCTCGCTTCAGATTTATATCTTCTGCTTGTCCACTACAGATTCTTTCTTCAAAAAGAATTCATGCACGCCGGGTTTAAAGGGTTGACCCAAAAGGAGTACGGTTCTATCCTGACCAACGGTAACTACGCAATGTCCTTGAGCAAAAACGTAATCCCGGTTGCTAATGAGGGGACACGGTGGCGGTGTGTACTAAGGCGCAGTGCAAGTAAATGGTGTCCTTGACTTAAAGCGCTGTTAACTCTGCTTGTGCAGAGTTAGTAAGTTGGAGAGCCTGATCGTTGCTCGGTTGTTTTCTCCTGGTACTCCGGCCTCAACCCGCAAAACGGTCCGTCACGTTTTGACCCTGGTTGTATAAAGTGTCGTCAAACCCTAATAAACAAGCAGACTATTCACACTTATTGTTCGCAGCGATCATTCTTGCGGGTAACAGCGAAGGTGAGCTATCGGCAGCGGGTTTTATTATAAAATAAACAGAAGGTCTCTAATCGGGCACGATTTCATGTGAATTTTCTCAACACTTAAATCTAGTTGAGCCGATGCTTATTGTGGCATAGATCGATTTTTCTGTGGAAGAGGTTTATAAATTTAATATCAATTTGTTACGAATTTGATATTTTTTATCACAAAATGTGAATGTGTAATTTAAAGAAGATCAATTCAATTCTGCTTCCAAAACCAATTCACAATGTTATCAACTTACGCGATCATATGAGCATGACAACATAGTCTCCCTCAGCATTTTTTTTTCTGATTCTAATTTATCCGCCTGCCGTCCGTCCGTCCGTCCGTCCGTCCGTTGTCAACAGATTGTTGTACGGGATATCATTTCATTTGAATTGGGCTATATGACTGAATGATCACTGACCACCCTCAACTATTAATTGTTGCTCATTATATGGTGTGCTAATAGAACACCGTGTTTTCTTCTACGAGAAAAACCAGTACTTATCGGATTAAACGAATAATCACCAAGGAAACACTGTCGCAAAAACGAACAGTTTTAACCCCTTGAGACTTTAATTATCCTGACGTCCAAACGTCACTGGGAATTCAGTTTCTTCAACGTTTTTCAAAATGCGACGTCAAACGTCGGAAAGCACAAATAACATGATATTTTTCACATTAGAGATTAACTGGTTGAGGGCTAGATTATTTTTGGTGGACTGAATTTGTTATTCAAAACTTGTTTTATTACAAATTATTGGAGAGTGCCCACAGGTACTCTCCAATAATTTGTAATAAATCAAATGTATATGAACAAAATATTATTTGTGTTTGACTGAATATGAAAGCAAGGAAAGTGTTGGCATTAGCTCTTGTAACCTCATTTTTTAAAGCCCCGATGTGGCTTCTAGCTCTCAACCAGTTAAGAAGTCTTGACACAGGATTATATTAGCATTTTAAGCTGCGATATCATTTGACTCAACGAAAGTCACTTAGCACTATTCGAGAGAAAATAGGAATTGAGGTTAAAACTCTAAAAAAATCGAAAAATAATAACAAAACAAATGACCACAAAGAATTAACGCGCTGTTTGATTTCGTACGTCATAAGAGGTACAAAAGTATCAAAGGGTTAAACTCTATGCGTGGGTGTGTGTGTGTGCATATTGAAGAACACAGTCATGTATTCAGAGAATTTGGAATGCTGATTTCTGAAACCTGGTCGAGAAGCAAACCGTTGGCAATCCCGCCTGGCATTCAGGAGCCCAATACCTAAACTACCGGACCATTGCATACCGTCTAAACGATAGCTGGAATACAGCTGTTTAGATGATGTTCCTATGAATATTTGGTTTACTTTCCTTACGGAAGCTACATGAAAGTGTGAAGCGCGCTGTGTCTATAGTACGACGAAATTGCTGTGGTTGGCCTTAAACGAAGACGGGCACGGGCCTGTGTCTGTATGTTGAAGTATTTAAGAATTGAATGCAATTTTTATAATCTTTATTGGAGTATGAACGTGTGGGAATGGGTACAAATTATGTATGAATCCCGAATCGGGATTCATACAATTTGTACCCATTCCCACACGTTCATACTCCAATAAAGATTATAAAAATTGCTCTCAATTCTTATAATTACATTTCGTAACTGTTTAAACTACTTTTTACCAAACAACAAAGCAGAAAGACGAGAGGTGCAAAAAGTTAAAAACCCACCCAAACACCGCCCGAATTACATTCTGTCAACTGCGCTCTATCGTAAGTGCGGGTCAAAGTTCGACCAAATGTATTCATTGGAAAATAGCAGAGTAGCATCACTAAATTTACCCTCTGTGAACCTCAGTCTGAATCAGGGTCCCAAAGCGAAACAGAAAGAGGTCCCAGAGGATAAATGGCCCACTGTATGGGATATCATCATCAAATTCGCCCTCTGGGGACCTCATTCTGCAAATGTCAGACGGCTTATTTTCAGGCCTGCACGCAAACCACTGGACCATAGCACACCCTCAAAAACGATGGCTGGAATCCAGAATTTAGATGATGTTCCCGTGAATACTTGGTTCACTTTCCTCACGGCAACTGCATGCAAGTGTGAAACGCGCTGACTACAGTACGACGAAAGTACTGAGGTTATGTATGGATGGGGATAAGCTCGACCAGATGACCTTTTATATTTCTTGCTCCGTCCGCCTAACTTTCCTCCCGGCCATTCGAGCGAGAAACCATATGAAGAACAAAAAAACGCTTTAGCTAACTGTCCTCCAGACCTTGGGCGTAGATTGTGGGAGCTGCGGGTGATAATTGTTTGGACAGGAGGGATCTATGGCTGTACAATGATGGGGGTGGGGGGGGGGGTGGGAATGGACAGAGAATTTCGACAAAGTCGCGACCCAGTCGCGATCTGGTCGAAATTCTTTATCGTTTTTTTGTAATCTGGATGCTGTATGTCTTTTAATTAAGGTAGAAACTCCACTATCGGTCTATCCATTATATACTTGTGTTAATCACATAATAATTATTGTTAGGAAGAAAACACTGCAGAAAGGTTGATTTGTCCAACTAAAAAAAAAACACTGTTCAATTTAGCCCGCCGATATATTTCCCGTCATAAATCCGGCCGTTGTTCAAAAAGTCCGCCAAATTTATCATTTAGGGAGTGCACGCTTGATGTCTGAGCAGCAAGAATTTATCTTCGACCACTGCTTTATATTAACCCTTTGAACTCTAGTGGTATTTTCCATGCCAGTTCAATGGCAGCAATTTGAAGATTCCATATGCATGATTTGGGGTAGAACAATCAGTGTTCTCAACGTGCCGCCTCGGGCTGCGCGTTGAAAATACTGATTGGTCTACCCCACAATATTTACTGAACAGCCATCCAATATAATGACCTTATGACTTATCACGTACCTGGCCTGAAAAACGGCCGCTAGTATTCAAAGGGTTAAAATTTTGTATTAAACATGCTGTGATAGGGCATGCCACTTTTAATGCGGCAGTAGGGGTTTTCATTAGGGATTCGCATTTGCACCTCGTCCGTCCCAAAAGAAATAAGAGGGAGGGGGGGGGGGGGGCAGTGTAAAGCCCCGTGGTGTCTCGAGGTTCGATTTGATTTTGAATTGACAGTCGGCTTTGTTCGATTTGAATCAAAGCGTCTTGTTTCGACGTATCTTGCATCGACACAGTAATCTGTATACAATCTTTGTGACAAGCTATGCTTCCAAATCGTCAGTGAAAATTACCTACCCGTTACGTAGAAAACGAACGGCTGTCTGGAAAACTGGTTCCATCGTTCTGTTCGAGTCGTTTCTCCACCATTTATCAAGAAATTCTCTACATCTATTGGAACAATCACTTAGATAAACTTCATTGAAGTATGGGTAACCATAAACTAAGGTATTTACTGATGGACCAGTTCCAATATCCAATAATCGGTTCCCAGTAATTTTACCTGAAAACAAAAACCTCGTTCGTACCAAATTGATATCGTAGAATTCTATCCGGTCACAAAAATCGAGGCAAATAGCATTCCTCCATTTGTATATTAATGTTTTCTGTCTTCTTTGAATACGTAAGCTGTGGTAATGAGGACGGTACCGTTGGTGGCCCGGTCCAAAAATAGCGGTCTGATAGGCCCGGGTGTGCGGTTCCTGTTCCCACCGGACTGGTCCAAGGCGGTCCACTTTTAACCAATCTATTTATTATTTATTTATTCATTTATTATGGTTTCAACGACACTTTCGACAGCCAAGGTCACCTCGTGTCGGACAGTTTTACAGGTGGAGGAAGCCGGAGTACCCGGAAAGAACCACCTAGCAACGGCGAGCAAGTGTCAGACTCCTTAACGTACTGACTCCACACAGGCAGGGTTAGCATTGGTTGAAGACAAGTGCGCCATCGACGTGCAGTACGCCTTAGTACACAACACTACCGTGTCCCCACGTAGGCAATTGGGGTTAAGTGTCTTGTCCAAGGACACAACGCGGTTGCCGCAGGTGAGATTCGAACCGAGGACCTTTCGGCTTGCAGCTCGCATCTCTACCCACTGAGCGACCGCGCTCCCACTTTTAATCAACGTAGGACATTTTGACGCCTTCTGTGTATGTATTGAATGGTCGAGCCTGACTGCATGTTCTTGGTGGACAATAGCCATGTTTGATGAACTGTCAGCAAAATGAAGAGAATCTTATAAGGTATTATGCCTTTGTGACAAGCGAATTTTATATCTTCTTGTGCTGACATTGGGTGCAACAAGGTTCCATCTGCAATGCTTTAGCATTGCGGATGTTGCCTTGTTGCACTCAAGGACGAACCATATTATATCAACTATGCCTTCACTCGTAATTGGCAGGATTCTTCTATCTGGGACAATTTGGATGTTAGACTATAATGGAGGCGTGTTCCCAAAACTAATCTCCTATTTATTTCACAGGTTAAGTTGGAGGGAAAAGTAAAGAAAATACCGTTCTGTTCCGTACTAGTGATAATTCGACACATTGCAATGCCCCCACTGGACCACCTCTGATAGGTACAGCTCGTTTGTGTACCGGTACAACAGAGGTGTTCCCATCCGGTATAAGGGTATATCTAATTACCCAAATGGTCCCGTTACAGATTTTTGCAGTCAAATCCATAACACCTAGTCAACTGTGCTTCATTTATTAGTTTATTAGGTGCGCTATCGCGCTCGTGCATATGTGACACACCTTACTTGTAAGCTGGGACTGAGGAACACTTTTAAAGCATTCCTAAATATTAGCCCTTAGCTATATCAATTTGTTTCTGGATGTAGATTGAGGAGAGAACGGGTTGTGGGGAGAAAGCAGTTACTGGGCTGCAAGGGTAATATATAGGGCGAATTTGAGTTGAATTCCGAATCGAATAAGGCTTAAAATTTCGAATCGAACGTCACGGCTTTTGTGGAAGCAGATATTGCACTTTCTCGCAACAACCTTGCATATTGTCAGTCTGCTCTCAAGTTTTGTATGCAACGGAGACTTGAATGTTTGGGAAACCAATAAAAAAGTGAAATATTCCTGAACGAAATAAAAGTTGTTTGGGAAGCGGGACCTCGTTGAACCCTTCTGTACGGGAGATCTTATTAAGGAAGGAGTCCGAACATATCGACGAAACGAAAATTTACAAATCAGTGCAATGGGACGATTTCGAATCGTAAGGAATCTTCGCAGGACCCTAGTAATGAAGACATTCTGTTTCGTATATGTTGTCCGTTCTTAACTAACGTGGAACATATTTTAATACCAAAATCATAGATGTTTTAAAGATTCTCCCATTGGGTATCCCATATCCACAGCCACATAATCCAATATCAGCTTGGGCATTGTTTTATTGACAAACTGCTCTGTGAATATGCGCCTTTTATATAGTACTCAAACAATTAGTCGACTAGTCAATGTCGACTCTGGGCAAACCAATAGTCGACTCTCAATTGTGCAGTCGACTAGTCGAAGGAGTTCAAGCTTTTAGGTAAATAGTATCCCTTCTGTGCCACTGTCAGACAGTTTGAACAGCAATATTGGGCAATCAATGTATACATCTATTGCCATCTAATAGTAGTGACAGTAGTTTGTTTTAACTGGTACTAGTAGAGTGCTGAATTATTTTGGGCTATCAGGATATGTTATTAATTTGCCTTGTTGCAATTTATGGGAGAGTGCCTATAGGCACTCTCCCATAAATCGCAACAAGGCAAATTAAATAAGACTATATAATTTCACTCTTAGCACAATTAGAAGCACATTAACAGAATAATGTTCCAGTAAGTTGCTGTATATGAATGCCCAAGTGAAGCCAAATTTGGACCGTCAGCACTCTACCGGAACACCAAAACTGTTATAAGGAGACAAGTTATCACCAATGACTAGTCGAAGTCGACTTGACTTTTGGGTATTGACTAGTCGACTTTGGAATTCACTAGTCGTTTGGGCACTACTTTTATATACAGAGTGAATTGTGACCGAAATATTCACGGAGTTGAATATCCACCCGATGAGAAATCTCAACTTCCATGAAAAAAACAAAACAGGCAATGTTTCGACCAAAAGATTTCAGAGAGGCTCATCTGAAATTCTGCCAGAGATGTTTTATTATTTGTCACAGAAACCGAATATCTCAAACGACTTCCGATATTTCGTATTTATAAACCTAGACCACTACATTCTATCTGCGGTCCGATGCATAACGGAATTTTATCAGAAACATTAAAAGTACACTAAGGTGCTAAGGTGTTGTTGACCTTCAAGAACAAACAACCACAATCAAGAGTCAATCTGATGCGTTGGAGATTAACAGGCTAAACATGTCTGATTTGTAATTTCCGTAGATAAATGTCGGTGCACCTATACAAATGGAAGTGACGAAAATGACAGTGACTAAAATGTCAAAAATCAGCGGCGTAGCTAGGGTGGGGTGGGTGCAGGGACGTGGTTATATGGCGTGGGGTGTGTCACCCCCGCCATAATCCTGGCCAAAAGTTCCTATAGTTGGAAATGCGGAGGGCAAATCATGAGTAGTTGGAAATTCCATCTATCTAGATTTTAGAGCTTCTTTGGTGATGCTGATGTCTCCTTTACTTCCCAAAACCCAACTCGGTTTCAAATCGGCAAAAATTCTGTTCTATTTACAACTACAGCATGCGCAATATCGAGCTTCATAAGTATGCACGATGTCAATCGGTACGAGCTTTCTATAGTACGTTTACTTATCGTAATAAAAAAAATCCTCAAAATGCACTTCAAGAAAATCGCATCATGTAAAATCCTCATCCTGAGTTAATTCCATCATTCACAGTTACAAAATTATGAAACATCGAAAAACTGATCATTCCTGCATAAGATCTGATTTAATGTTAGGGTAGTGTCAATTGCTCAAAGTTCTCAGCTTGCGCATCTGTTTAGCACATATTCAATTTCCAGAATAATAGCAACCTGATAATTCTATGATAAATGTGTTGGCATCTCAGTTACTAGAATCAATTTTATGCCCCTTTCATGGCTTTATTTTCAAATTTTTTCTCGGGAGTGAATTTCCAACGAGGGTGAGGGACCGGGAGGGGGTTCCCCTCCCGGTCCCTCCTCTTAGTTCGGCATTCATTACCCTACCCCCCCCCCCCCAAATCGGAAACTTCTAGCCTCGTCCCTGGGTGGGTGGCTATTTGTGTAGACATCACCCCCCCCCCCCCCACACACACACACTTTACTTTTCCTGAATATGTTAACCTTATGCACAATGATGCCTGAAATATAAAAAAAGGTTCATGAATTAACTCTCACCCTGACATTTCTTGGGCCAGTTTGCTGTAGGTATACCTCCATTTTTTAGGTATCTAAGCCTTATCAAGGACACTGAATCTCCACCTACACTCTAAAATCAGTTGGGCAAAAATCAACCAAAATGAATTACGTTCATATCCACTCAACCCAGTTGATTTGGGTTAATTTTTAACCCAACTTGTTTCAGATTATATGAGACATACGCCCTCTTTACACAGCACGGGGTGAAATGAAGTGGGGGTAAAAATATTTGTCTGCTTCATTGACAATAGAAAACTGCTTTCTCCCACCTCCCTACCCACCCACACTTCATTTTGCCTGGCTGTGCAAAAGTAAAGGGTGGGATAGAAGAGCAGCGATTAGAAAACGATGAAATAACCAAAGAAATCTAAATGTCAATTAACTTGGGAGTGGTTGCTAGGCAAGTCTTTGCTGCAAAATTGGCAGAGAAGAATTGACTCTGCGTCACTGCTGAGTCATTAATCTCGGAAAATTTGATATTCAGAAAAATATTTGGAAAAAATGTCGGATATTTAATTATAGTTAACAGCCACTTCAATGGTGCGAAACTAAAAAAAAACCCAACATTTTCATCAGATGCTACTCACAGTCATTTCGTAACTAACATTTTTCTCGTCTCCGTTTCCCACTGCCATGTTTGTCAATATGAGCATAGCCAGGATACCAAAGTTGGGGGCAAGAGTAATATCTAGGGGGCTAGTTCAGCGATCTGAACGTAGCGGCTGCCCATCCCCCCTCCCTACGAAGGAGATAGCCGCTACGTTCAGATTGCTGAACTACTGGGGGCGGCATACAGAATAGGATGCGCAGCATCAACCGAGCCACTTAGCGGCGAGATGAGGACGAGCACAAGAGGGGACACCCCCATTGCTGGAGTGGGGCGGGGGAGGGCTCCCCCGGGAAAATGTTGATATTCGAGACCAAAAACGTCATTTCCTTGACTTTTGAATTGAGTCCGTTTGTGTCCATAATTTATAAGTTGTGAAAGGCATCAAAAATTAGGCCACATCACAAGGGGACATGACTGAAATTTAGGGTCATGTGTCACCCCCCCCCCCCCCCCACCCCCACCCCCGGCTATGCCACTGCTGTCAATGTAATTTGTACCCAAGACCTGAATACTGAATATCTTCCTACCTCTTGAGAAAACGTCTGAAAGCCACGTCGACTTGAATTCCATCGCTGTTCGACTAAACTCGCTGTCACCATAAAGATGCACCCTCAAATACCACTCAGGATCGAAGTCATTGTCAAAACGCTTCTTACTTTCTTGTAAATCCATACCTGTTTGTGGATTGTTTTTTAAACAAAGGTAAAGATTAGACTTTATCATCATAATGATATCCTATTTTATTTCTTGTTTTATTTAATAAGATAACCGCGCGTTTGGCCCACAAACTAACCTGGCCACCCATTTGAAGAGAAAGCGGATCAGCCGGTCAAAGATCGGGAGATTTCTCTTTGGGTCGGTATAAAAGATTGACGATCTCCGCTAAATAGAGTTTTGACATGAATCCAAATGATCATGAACAGCCAATGAGGGTCGAAAGGGGCTTGCCCCATGGCGCTTTAGGCGCGCAAAACCATTCTGTTCGTAAACAGAGTTTGAACCAGATGCCGAAATCATTTTCTATTTTATTCGGTTAGTAATATGTCATGTACCCGGACAGGACTCATTTGGATGACCTCGGTGGATGACCTCGGAAGTGACGTCATGTCACGTGACGTAGTGGCGCAATGTTGTGTTGTCATGGTAACCCGCGTGAGCGGCCATGTTGTGACGTCATCTCCATAGTGATACATGATGTGAGTGCGCGTGCGCAGCGCGTGTTGTTAGGGTGATACGTGTTTCCGTCGTCCATTTTGTATACTGGAGGCAGCCATCTTGGTTTCTATGGTTACACGTGGTTGCTATGTTACCCATTTTTTCTGCAATAAGATGGGGTATGTTCAGAGGGTATGTTCGATTGTAGAAGAGTAAATCCAATTAACACAAACAACCCGACAATCCCTCCAAATCACCAAAATCCACCCCAACTTTTACTATTTCGAATTCTTTCAGAATTCTCTACTTCTATCTATATATGTAATAGTTTTCCTCTACCTAGGCATGTTCCTTTGTTACGGAGTATACTCCAGTAGCGTAGAAGAGCCTATTAGTTGGAACAGTTTACCTTATTATTACTATATTTAGCAATTTCTGGTCTATTCTTGTTAGTTCTGACCCTATTCCAAGTACTCTTGTTGTTTCATTTATCTAGATCCTATTTATAGATCATAACTAACCAATCAGATTGCTTGATTTCCGATAATCTGTATGCAGAGTTATCTCCCTTCTGTATAATGAAAGACTATATCCAATGGCCATATCCCATGGAATCCCATTTTTGGGAAACACCCGTGGCTATGGGATCCCTTGTTTGTCGTATGAGGCCATGAGGGCTATGTAAAAGCCCTCAATGAGTCCTCATTTATTATCCCTCATAGCCTCATTGAATTTTGAGGTTATGAGGACAATTAAAAATCCCTCAATGAGGAAGAATTTACTACGACTCTTAGCCTCATTTCAGTATTTAACAGATATATCCTATGGAATCCCATTTTGGAAAACGCCTGTAACTGTGGAATCCCTTTTTTGTCGTATGAGGCCATGAGGGCTATGTAAAAGCCCTCAATGAGTCCTCATTTATTATCCCTCATAGCCTCATTGAATTTTGAGGTTATGAGGACCATTAAAAATCCCTCAATGAGGCATAATTTACTACGACTCTTAGCCTCATCTCGGTATTTATCAGATATATCCTATGGAATCCCATTTTGGAAAACATATGGCCTTCGGCACCCCTTTTTGTCGTATGAGGCCATGAGGGCTATATAAAAGCCCTCAATGAGTCCTCATTTATTATCCCTCATAGCCTCATTGAATTTTGAGGTTATGAGGACCATTAAAAATCCCTCAATGAGGCATAATTTACTACGACTCTTAGCCTCATCTCGGTATTTAACAGATATATCCTATGGAATCCCATTTTGGAAAACATATGGCCTTCGGCACCCCTTTTTGTCGTATGAGGCCATGAGGGCTATATAAAAGCCCTCAATGAGTCCTCATTTATTATCCCTCATAGCCTCATTGAATTTTGAGGTTATGAGGACCATTAACCCTTTACCTAACGAATCGCCCGCATCCGCCCGCGTAATATGCAAATTGAGCAGTTGAAAAAATTAAATTTCTGTAAACATTTCAACAAAACCATATCATGTGACCCCTCATTGGAACGAGCTCATTGAGCTCGTTCCAATGAGGGGTCACATGATATGGTTTTGTTGAAATTTTTTGAAAAATTTTAAAAAATTACATTTAAAATAATAAATTTTGATATTGTCTGCGTTGGGTAAAGGGTTAAAAATCCCTCAATGAGGCATAATTTACTACGACTCTTAGCCTCATCTCGATATTCGAGAATACCTGACATTATATTATTTGAGGATACTAGTTGGAATTTACATCCGGGTACTTCATACTACATCCGGATACTTCTGTTGGGAAAGGTATAAAAAGGGTGTTGGCACGAAAATAAATTCATTTGTGTCCTGACCGTCGTCGAGTGAAGACATGTTACCAGTTCGATGCAGATACTGTTCCAAGTTATTTTCAAGATCGGATATTGCTAGAAGACGCCAGAAGAACCATCATCGGCTACACTGCAGATATTGTACGAAGATGTTTACCAGATCATTCAGTGCTCGTAGGCATGAAGAACATAACTGCCCAATAAGAACAGAAGAGGAGAGAGATACTGGACTGACTGACCAGAATAAAGCACTTTTAGAATTTTTACGGGATGCTGACAAGGTGGAAATCGATGCCGTTCTACGTGCTGCTGATGACGATTTGATTACCTGTTTATGAAAATGTGCTACCAACATTCTCGAAGATAAGATACCACTGAATTTAGATGAATTTGATGACCTGCGAAAATACGAACATGTATTGAAGCTGCTAACAGATGATGGAATTTCTCCAGATATCAAAAGATGTATACTACGAAAGAGTTGCCTTCTCTCGGCGCTTATCAACCCAGTCCTAGCTCTGAAAAAAGGTATAAAAGGAGTGTTGGTGTGAAAATAAATTCATTTGTTCTACGACCACGAAAGAGTGAAGTCATGAAAGTCCATTGCTGCAGATATTGCGAAAAGGCCTTTTCCAGATCAGACAACATGCACAGACACGAGAATGCTTACTGCCCTATGAGGAAATCGGAAACATCGAGCAACACTACAAGATTCGAAAGACATTTAGATACACTGCGAATCCTCTCTGATGTGGATCGATATGAAGCCAAGACTATGCTGAAGATGGCTAGTGATGATTTGATACAATGTATATGTGATTGTGCTTCAAACATCTTGACGGGCGCAGTACCTATAACCAAATCTGAGAGAGCTAAGCTGATTCCACACAAGTACGAAATAAGAAGAATTGCCTCACCAAAGACAGAACTATCTTATCGGAAAAGAAGACGGGTCATACAGAAAGGAGGATTTTTAGGAAAGTTGATCAAACCCGTCATCAATGCACTGTCCGATATCCTATAAAAGGGTCGTGCTCATAAGAAATTTGTTATTTGTAATCTGACCTTCGAAGAGAGCGGACACAATGCAATCCAGCTGTGCACCAAAACACTGGTCAAGAGATTCGTCTTCTTCTTCTTCATATTCCATATCTTCTGATAGTTCCGACGATTCATCAGAGTCCGAATCTCTTGACCAGTGTTTTGGTGCACAGCTGGATTGCATTGTGTCCGCTCTCTTCGAAGGCCAGATTACAAATAACAAATTTCTTATGAGCACGACCCTTTTATAGGATATCGGACAGTGCATTGATGACGGGTTTGATCAACTTTCCTAAAAATCCTCCTTTCTGTATGATCCGTCTTCTTTTCCAGTAAGATAGTTCTGTCTTTGGTGAGGCAATTCTCCTTATTTCGTACTTGTGTGGAATCAGCTTAGCTCTCTCAGATTTGGTTATAGGTACTGCGCCCGTCAAGATGTTTGAAGCACAATCACATATACATTGTATCAAATCATCACTAGCCATCTTCAGCATAGTCTTGGCTTCATATCGATCCGCATCAGAGAGGATTCGCAGTGTATCTAAATTTCTTTCTAATCTTGTAGTGTTGCTCGATGTTTCCGATTTCCTCATAGGGCAGTAAGCATTCTCGTGTCTGTGCATGTTGTCTGATCTGGAAAAGGCCTTTTCGCAATATCTGCAGCAATGGACTTTCATGACTTCACTCTTTCGTGGTCGTAGAACAAATGAATTTATTTTCACACCAACACTCCTTTTATACCTTTTTTCAGAACTAGGACTGGGTTGATAAGCGCTGAGAGAAAGCAACTCTTTCGTAGTATACATCTTTTGATATCTGGAGAAATTCCATCATCTGTTAGCAGCTTCAATACATGTTCGTATTTTCGCAGGTCATCAAATTCATCTAAATACAGTGGTATCTTATCTTCGAGAATGTTGGTAGCACATTTACATAAACAGGTAATCAAATCTTCATCAGCAGCACGTAGAACGGCATCGATTTCCACCTTGTCATCATCCCGTAAAAATTCTAAAAGTGCTTTATTCTGGTCAGTCAGTCCAGTATCTCTCTCCTCTTCTGTTCTTCTTGGACAGTTATGTTCTTCAGGCCTACGGGCACTGAATGATCTGGTAAACATCTTCGTACAATATCTGCAGTGGAGCTGATGATGGTTCTTCTGGCGTCTTCTGACAATATCCGATCTTAAAAATAATTTGGAACAGTATCTGCATCGAACTGGTAACATGTCTTCACTCGACGACGGTCAGGACACAAATGAATTTATTTTCGTGCCAACACCCTTTTTATACCTTTCCCAACATAAGTACCCGGATGTAGTATGAAGTACCCGGATGTAAATTCCAACTAGTATCCTCAAATAATATAATGTCAGGTATTCTCGAATACCGAGATGAGACTAAGAGTCGTAGTAAATTATGCCTCATTGAGGGATTTTTAATGGACCTCATAACCTCAAAATTCAATGAGGCTATGAGGGATAATAAATGAGGACTCATTGAGGGCTTTTACATAGCTCTCATGGCCTCATACGACAAAAAGGGGTGCCGAAGGCCATATGTTTTCCAAAATGGGATTCCATAGGATATATCTGATAAATACCGAGATGAGGCTAAGAGTCGTAGTAAATTATGCCTCAATGAGAGATTTTTAATGGTCCTCATAACCTCAAAATTCAATGAGGCTGTGAGGGATAATAAATGAGGACTCATTGAGGGCTTTTACATAGCCCTCATGGCCTCATACGACAAAAAAGGGATTCCACAGTCACAGGCGTTTTCCAAAATGGGATTCCATAGGATATATCTGTTAAATACTGAAATGAGGCTAAGAGTCGTAGTAAATTCTTCCTCATTGAGGGATTTTTAATTGTCCTCATAACCTCAAAATTCAATGAGGCTATGAGGGATAATAAATGAGGACTCATTGAGGGCTTTTACATAGCCCTCATGGCCTCATACGACAAAAAGGGATCCCATAGCCACGGGTGTTTCCCAAAAATGGGATTCCATGGGATATGGCCATTGGATATAGTCTTTCATTATACAGAAGGGAGATAACTCTGCATACAGATTATCGGAAATCAAGCAATCTGATTGGTTAGTTATGATCTATAAATAGGATCTAGATAAATGAAACAACAAGAGTACTTGGAATAGGGTCAGAACTAACAAGAATAGACCAGAAATTGCTAAATATAGTAATAATAAGGTAAACTGTTCCAACTAATAGGCTCTTCTACGCTACTGGAGTATACTCCGTAACAAAGGAACATGCCTAGGTAGAGGAAAACTATTACATATATAGATAGAAGTAGAGAATTCTGAAAGAATTCGAAATAGTAAAAGTTGGGGTGGATTTTGGTGATTTGGAGGGATTGTCGGGTTGTTTGTGGTAATTAGATCTATTCTTCTACAATCGAACATACCCTCTGAACATACCCCGTCTTATTGCAGAAAAATTGGCTAACATAGCAACCACGTGCTACCATAGAAACCAAGATGGCTGCCTCCAGTATACAAATTGGACGGCGGAAACACGTATCACCCTAACAACACGCGCTGCGCATGTGCACTCACATCACGTATCACTATGGAAATGACGTCACAACATGGCCGCTCACGCGGGTTAGCATGACAACACAACATTGCGCCACTACGTCGCGTGACATGACGTCACTTACGAGGTCATCCACCGAGGTCATCCAAATGAGTCCTGTCCGGGTACATGACATACTACTTCGGTTTCACGTTTCAGTTCGATCAGATGATATATGGGCACACAGAAAGTCCCGATTGTTTTCATTGGTATCAGAATCAACAGTAACAGTTGGTGTCCAAATATTTAGGCCACAGTCATATCGTTGGACTTGTACAGATTATCTCTTGATTGATTGACGACTAAATCCAAATCATGCTAGAAAACTCAGTTTATAATATTAGCACGTAGTGCTATAGTGCCTCAAATAGTGCGGGGTGTGTTTGGAGGGTATGTTCTATTGAAAGGAGTACTTTTGCAGGCTCGAATTTTTCCAGTATCCTCGATTTCTGCCTACTTTTTTACTCCAACAAGCCTACAATAAAGGAAGCAGTTTCTTCGACGAGGGGGAGACTAGGCCTCCCCGACAGTGTGCTGTACCCCCCCCCTCCCCCTCCCCACGCACACACCTCCTGACGCCACAACTGCCTGTAAGGTACTATATCTACAGACGTGTGAGGTGTGGACAAGTGCACCTTGTCACCGCCGCGTCACCGCGTCACCTCGTCACCACCCACCCGCCCCAAAGATGGATCCGCCGCATCTGGTTATTGAAATAGTTACTTGTGAACTTGAAAATAACCTGTCTCATTGACCAGATACACCGAACTACGTAAACAGCAGCTCATGGGCGTCGCGAAGATGTAGTGATGTGTAGGCCTGATTTGTCCATGACTCTAGTGTCGACTGATTGGGAGCCCGGTAGCTCAGTGGTTAGGGTATTGAACTTCAAACCGAAATGTTCACAGTTTCAGCCTGACTAGCTTGAGCAAGGCTCTTAATCCCGATTGCTCACGCGGGGGCACGGTGGGGCTGTGTACTTAGGCGTACTGCACGTCGATGATGACTTTGTCTTCAACCAATGTTAATCCTGTTTGTGTTTTGAGGAGTCTGACAGTTGGTTGTCGCTGTTAGGTGGTTTTCTCCGGGAACTTCGGCTTCCTCCACCCGTAACACTGTCCGCCACAAGATGACCCTGGCTGGCAAACGTGTCGTTAAACCCAAATAAATAAACATAAACTAAATGAATAGGACTGAACTGTTAAAAAGCGGGGACTGTAGTTCAAAAAATCAAAAATTTCTTGGAAAGTTATTTGTAGATAACAAAAATATACCGCATTCCACATTGGTCATGCTGGGACTCCAAATTGGTCATGCTGGTCTCCAAATCGGTTATGCTGGGCTCCAAATTGGTCATGCTGGGACTTCAAATTGATCGTGCTGGGACTCTTAACTGCCTGAATCGGGTACCAAACCAGTCCATTAGTCTGACCGACTGTATGTGACACAAGTAAAAGTATTCAATCTTGTCTTCAGAGAACGACCATGATAAATGGGAGGAGCGAATTGGTAGCTACATGTAACACTCCAATCCAGACTTCCAGACTAAATGTCTCTAACAGAAAAAATAACTCCCCCCCCCCCCCCCCTCCAATTCGCTACGCACCAGCGGCAGCTGAAACATTTACAGCGATGCTGATGAAGATTCAGAGTTTTGTTCGTTTGAATGAACGACAGAATCATAATTAACCCTTTACCTAACATGAAAAGCAGACGACACTTGCAAACAAAATTCTTGAATAACTCATTTTTTTTATTTTTTGTCTCAAAAACATAGGTTATGTCCCTTCATTGGAACGCTCTCGTTCCAATGAGGGTCATAACCTACGTTTTTGAGACAAGAAATGAAAATTAATTGGCGATTTTTGAGAATAGCTCTGGACGGTTTTGTCCGTTACGTTGGGTAAATGGTTTAATTCTGTATCAGCCATCAACATGGGAAATGTTCCGCTAACGGTTTGCTTCGAACACGAATAGCAGGCGACACTTGCAAATAGCATTCTTGCATAACTATTTTTGTTTCCCTTTTTACGTCAAAAACATAGCTTATGACGACCCCTCATTGAAACGAGCTCGTTCTAATGAGGGGTCATAAGCTATGGTTTTGAGACAAAAAAAAATGAAACAAATAGTGAAAATTGAATAGTGATTTTTGTGAATAGCGCTAGCCGGTTTTGACTGTTACGTTACTGTGGGTAAAGAATTAAGACAAAAACCAGCGAGGAAATTTCTAGCAAATCTTCAAAAAGTGTCCTCTCAAAAGTTCACCCACCCTTCCCAAGCTATTTTACTACTTTCGGTTCAACATTCACATTATACACTATTTGTGTATTTTTGAGAATCCTCTGCGTTATAAATTGAATGCCAAAGAGAGGGAAAATGAGGGGAAGTAAACAAGTAAAATCAAAAATTATTCGGCTTTCTCTTTTGTAGTCGACTTTTGACTAGTCTCTTCTAGTCTCTTGACAATGGTTTCAAATCATATTTAATCTCTTTTGTTGGACAGTTTTACGAGTGAAGATCTTTGAAACTGTTACTGAAATAGAGAAAGAACGGAAGTAACCCCGACAACTTTCGTTCAGATAAGATTTATTCAAGCAATTAACACCTACAGAGAGGCAGACTGCGAAAACAAAACAATAACAATGACAGAATGAAACATTCAAAAGAAAAAGATGTTAAAAGTGCACGAAATAAACTATACATATCAACATAAAGAACAAATATTTTATATCATCATTACCATCATTACTGTTGACTTCAGAGTGTGAAGACGTGAAAATCAGCTTCTGATTATGGAAAACTTGGAAATACCAAGACAGCTAAGGAAAGTGCACTGCTCTGGACATTTCTTGTCCTGTCAGCTGGATTATCCAGATGGTAGGCAGGAATGTCCAGCTGACACTGGAATTCGAGACAGAGAAGATCACGCCGCCTTCGTCGGGGAGAGGTAGTACCCCTGTGAAGA
Organism: Pictodentalium vernedei; assembly: GCA_031216915.1. NCBI lineage: Eukaryota > Metazoa > Mollusca > Scaphopoda > Dentaliida > Dentaliidae > Pictodentalium > Pictodentalium vernedei. The sequence goes on along the minus strand of CM062291.1, from coordinate 148,385,078 downwards.
GGAACCCCTCTCATACTGGTCCTCACCCGAAGACGTCTGGAGGCCCTGGAAAGAACGAGAAGAAAAAGAAGAAGAGTCAGTCCACTAGACGGAGGGATGGCGGCGCCTGGAGGCTTTCTTGGAGACGAAGAAGGAGAAGAGCAAGGTAAGGAAAGAGCCAGAAACGGCCGCCATTTCCCCTCCCACTCCCACAGACAAACCCAATCAATTGTCGGCTCCCCAGTTTATTTATTTATTTATTTATTTATTTATTTATTTATTTATTTATTTATTTATTTATTTATTTATTTATTTGTCGTAATTTGTCGTAAGTAACAAACATTGTTACATGACAAGAGACATACGTTTCAGAACAAATAGATACTACTACAAATAAGTGACATACACACAAGAGATTAAAATTTAACCCTTTACCTAACATGAAAAGCAGACGACACTTGCAAAAATAATTCTTGAATAATTAATTTTTTTCATTTTTTGTCTCAAAAACATAGGTTATGACCCCTCGTTGGAAGGAGCTCGTTCCAACGAGGGGTCATAACCTATGTTTTTGAGACAAAAAATGAAAAAAATAGTGAAAATTAATTGGCGATTTTTGAGAATAGCGCTGGCCGGTTTTGGCCGTTATGTTAGGTAAAGGGTTAAAAAGCAAGAATATAATAATAGGAATTTACACGCGAGACACACACACATTCATACACTGCGATTTGAGTTAGTCGCACGCATCACTCGTACAATTACAAAGCAATGTTTGTATAGGAATAACGATATACTCTCTAATGCAGTAATTTAGTAATACAAGTATCTGGTAATGATGGCCCTCGGGGTGTAAATTAAGATCACAGACCAAATTTTGTAGTGATATTGGCACTCCGCAGCTTACCGTTAATCTTTCTATCCACATGTTTTTGATAAACACGGTTCGCGTATGCCATAGTTCTAGGAGTTATTTCATAATCGAAAGTGGTCATCAAAAATGGAAACAGTCTTTATCAGTTAGCTGAATAACACCAGGGGCAATCTTTTGAATTTCAGTCAGGAAATCTGCTCTTTCGGTGTTTTGCAGTGGGCATTCCATGAGGAGGTGGAACTCATCTTCAATCTTGTCAACACAGTTAGTACACCAACGTTCATCCCTGAGAATTGGAGGTTTTTTACACCTGCAAGTTTCTATATTGAGCCTATGTGCGCTTATTCTCAGTTTGGAAAATGATCTACGCGCTTCTGTCTCAATCCTAACCTGTAAATAATTGTTCAAGTAAAACTCATTTCTGATAACGCTGTGCATTGAAAACTTCGGGGAGGCAGAGATCTTGTCACCCCACCATATGTGGTATGACTCTTCGAGTTTTTTTTTTTAAATGCCGATAGAAAGGTATTATTATTAAATGTAGTCCTGGTATTCCAAATATTGTCGAAATTAAAGTGACGTAGTATATTTTTTACTCCTGTGCCCCACACGGAATTCTCGGCATCTGATGTTTCCAAGAAGCATTTGTATGCCAACGAATTCGTGTCCAAGCTTTGGAGGTGTTGCCAATATTTTATAATGCGATAGGTGATGGTGGTGCTCAGTGGATACACTCCAAGTTCGCCTCTTACAGCAAGAGTACTTGAGTATTTTGTGACGCCTAAAAGTTGTTTACAAAATCTTGACTCTACTTGGTCATGTTTCTGCTTGTCGAACTTCTCACATAGTTGGTCGGTATAGTGAAGTCTGGCGAGTTGTAAGGCATCGACTTCCCAAACTTCACAACCGTATGTGAGAATAGGTGTTATCAAGGATTTAAAGAGCTTCATACAGGTAGTGGCGTTAAGCTCATCCAGAGGAATTTTCTGTCTCAGTAGATAGATGGATTTTAAGCCTTTATTTGACAGGTGCTCAATATCGATTTTTCCAGACGCCTTAAAATAGACACCCAAGTATTTGTATTTTTGACAAGTGTTGACAATACGGCCTTTATAGTAAAACGACTTCTTAAGTACCTTCCCCGATTTATTAAATACATTAATTTTAGTTTTGTCGGTGTCCAATGTCAGTGACCACTTGTCCAAATACAAACTTAATTTATCAAGTTTGGTTTGAAACCCGCTTTCACTAGATGATAGAACAACTAAATCATCAGCGTACATCAAACAATGTACCTGTTCCCCACCCAACCCAATATAATCTGTATCTCCATTGAAAATATCAGGAAGATCATTGATATACAGATTAAACAGATTTGGGCTGAGGACGCAGCCTTGCTTTACACCTGGTGGAACAAAATGTCTCCGTTATCCCTTTACCTAACATGAAAAGCAGACCACACTTGCCAAAAAAATTCTTGAATAACTAATTTTTTTGCATTTTTTGTCTCAAAAACATGGGTTATGACCCCTCGTTGGAACGAGCTCATTGAGCTCGTTCCAACGAGGGGTCATAACCTATGTTTTTGAGACAAAAAATTAAAAAATAATGAAAATTAATTGGCGATTTTTGAGAATAGCGCTGGCCGGTTTTGGCCGTTACGTTGGGTAAAGGGTTATGCCACCTGTAAGTTTAACGGAGAAATTCACTTCGTCATTCATATTTTCGATTGTTTTCAGGAATTTACCCCCATTCCATAGTTTTGCAATTTAAGGAACATACTGTGTCAAAAGTCTTTTTCAGATCGACAAAGCAGGCGTAGAGATATTTTCCTGCTTTTATGTGTTTATCAACCATATGCCGAAGAGTTAGAATGTGGTCGGTTGTTCTGCACTTTGGTCTGAAACCAATTTGGCTCGGGTGAATTATATTATTTGACTCCAGACAGACCTGCAATCTGTAATCTAGAATCTTACATAACAGTTTACTGACACAGCTTGATACTGCTATGCCCCTATAGTTGGATGGGTCATCGGCGGGTCCCCCTTTATAGATAGGTTTAATAAGATTGCGTCGCCAGGGAATTGGAAATGTCATGGTCCCGAGTACTGCATTGAATAATTTGAGAAAACAATTCGTGAAGAATGGTAACGAACACTTAATCATTTCGTTGTTTACCCTATCCATACCCCCATATTTCTTATTCTTGGGGGCCTTAACAGCACTGTGCAATTCGCTTGCTGTAATGCCATTGTCTAAAATACTTTCGGTCACATTTATTTGAGGATCTGTTTGCGGTGTCGGCGTTTTTTTTGTATGAGGTTCCGAAAATGTGCTAACCACTTTTGGGGTGAAATAAGATTTGCTTTGTCCACAGCTGTGGAGTCCGACTCGTTGAATTCGTTAATTATGTTCCAAAAACTAATGGGTTCCTTTTTCTCAATTGATGATAGTTTATCTAATAAGTCACATTTAAATTTTCTGCTTTTCTTTTTAACGAGTGTTTTATACTTTTTCTTTGCCGTCTAATAAAGAGCTAGAGAATCCCCCCCCCCAACCCCATGTACCGAGCGAACCTCCCGAGCCCTTTTGTTCATCATCTTTTTATATTCACGACATTCATTATCAAACCATTTTTTGTTCTGTTTGCGATTAGCTTCACTGCGTTAGGGTTTTCTACTGCGCCTTGGAATGCAACTTTCCGGTAGAGCTGAATGAAGTAATGCAGCCATATCAGTGCACATCGTTTCGACGCCATCTGTATCGCCTTCCCTGAAACTGACTGTGCGAAATTGTGTGCACTTTTCGGAAACATCGCTAGAAGCTAGGCGCTGCTTATACATGGCTTCAACGAGCGGGCTCCATTTCATTCGTTTCGGGAGAGGGTGTAGAGGGGTATTGACCTCTGCTACCAAAGGTTTAGTGGCTTGCAGAGTAAGTGTCAAGGGACAGTGGTCAGACAGACTGCAGAATTCCCTGACTTCAAAACTTAAGATTGATCTCTGGGGGACGTTGGGACGACGCACCAATCAACGACTGAGGAGCCATTATATCCGTGGCACGTAAATTCCCCCAATGAATCCCCAAGCGTTCGTCCGTTTAACAATTTTAGACCGGTTCACACACATAAATCCAACAATAACTTCCCGTGTTCATTCGTCCTTGCCTTGTCCCTGGAATTACGGCTCAAAAGTCGCCGATCCGGTAAATAATTTAAAGGGAGATCTATGAACCTTTGACTGTCGTCCGGTATAAAACCGTGATTATCGGGATGAACCCTTGCATTCAAATCGCCAATGAGAACAACCTGACCCATTTGGCTGTACTTTGATATGTCATTTTCTAGCCTACGAAAAGGATTTTCGTGACCAAGTATATTGTATTCTTCAGAATTAACAGGAGCAAGATACGCGGCACAAACAAATAAATCACTTTCTAGATGGAAAAAGTCTCTATGTAATTGGAACCATATGGCATTCCTGTAGGGTGAGGGGTGAAATTTTATACCCTGCTGTAAATTTTTTCGAAAAAGAACGGCTAACCCTCCCATTTTCTTGTGGGGTTTTTCAGGGCCAACATGGGTAAACACTGAGTAACTTGGTAGGCAGTGACCCTCGACAAACTCTTGGCAGTGAGTCTCCCCTATAAAAATTATGTCGCTATCAAGGAGCCCGTGGAAACGTTCGTCTTCTGGTTTACAGCTTCTTGTCCTGTTAATTCTGTTTATGTGCATAATTATAATGATAAAACATGTTGGATGTTAATCCAGTTCTAAACCCTTTGGAGTAGCGAGCGTATTTGTTGGAAAATATCAGCGTCAAATTGTTTGTTTTGACTAGATTCCTGGGTATATGGTGCAAATTTTCGATTCTGTTTATTTTTCACATTAATGTTTCTATACCCTCTAGCTACGCACGCTGTGTGCCTCTTTCTGGACTGCTAAACGCTCGCGGATTATGGCTTTGGTTACCAGACCTAAATGCTTTTCGCGGAAGGAAACTTAGGTCTCGTTACAGTTATTCAGGTGAAAATGTCGGCTTTTCAAGAAATGTTCAGCTTCTGATTAACACGGCCGAGGATATTTCGCATTTAAATTACCTCCCCTATTCACAATGCTCACAATGTATATAGTTTCTGGAGGCTCTGAATATGGCCCTTTCTGGAGACAACTGTACACAAAAAAAATATTACAATATCACTCAAATACACTCAGCCGAATGACACAGTTGATGGCTAAAGAAATGGCTCAAAATGGTCAAAATTTTCTCATTTTGGGGATAAATCTCCAATTTTCGTGCATCGATAGTGATAAAACTGTGTTATAGGAATTCCCCATTCCTCCACTGAGGACTTTACAGCATAACATGATCATTCTGACAAATAAAAAACATATGGGTTTCTTATTCATTTTTTCAGAAGGCTTTTCAAAGCAAATTTACACAAAAATTGTCCAATTTGTAAACTGCAAATTGTCAGGTCCCAAACAGGTCTGGGTTAGTCATTTAACACTTTCATGTGACCTTGACCCCCAATTGAAATGCACTTGACAATACACAGTTTGAATCAAGACCATCAACAGATTATTTTGGCCATATCACCATTAATGAGAATTATTTACTAAATCCACAACACCAGAAACTAAAACTATAGCTCAAAATAGTCATTTGGCAGAGGATATCCAATAACCTCGGAAATGACCTTTTAATAGGAAACGAGACCTTAATGAGGCAATCAAGTTTCCTGCAAGTTCCACTGTTCCCCTTGACGATAAATGCCGTTTGTCACTGGCAAACAAATTGTGGTTTATTTGACCATTAAAAGATAGATTGCTATTGTCACATATTGTTACTTTTGGGTGATGGTTCAGGGCTATGGAAACCTGGTTGTTAAAGAGCACAGCTCTTTGTGGTAGATGAGTGTCTCGTACATCGTCGCTAGGTGTTACTAGGGACACTACCACCTTTTCTACCTTGACCGCTGCTTCCAGTATGACTTGAATAAACTTAGTCGAATGAATTTCACAATCCTCATAGTTTTCAGTTTTAAGGTCGTTTATGCCGACATGAGGTACAAGTGTGTGACAGGCCTCCAATGATTGGACTCTTTCGCTTAAGCTCTAGTCGTGTAGACAGTTTCTTGAACAAAATTATCTATACCATACTTGTTTACAAGTTTATGTCCCTATATATGTTTGCCGATGGAATCATGCAGGAATACAACATTCACAGGTGTTTCTGTTCTATCACTTGTATGAAAAGATAGTCTTGTATTTTGTCTGGATTTATTATGTTGACTTGGGGAGTGTAATGGAGGGTTCCGTTGAGAGTTCATCACAGGTTGTGCACTAGATTTTGTGGACGCTTTTGGGGGTATAGTTGTTCAAGGCCCATCCGTGATGTCATTTTGTAACATTGTTAGCCTCTCGTTGAGTGCATTTATGGATCGAACTCTTTTCAACTGTAACTGCCTCGAGACGGGCGATTCTTTTTTAATGCTCGGTGTTTTCGTCCAGTACATTACGAACTTTACTTGTTTGTTTTTCTGACTCTTTTACGTGCTCGCGTCGTATGTTGTCTATTTCTCTCTTATGTCGAGAAGTGTGTTTGTACATTTTTTGCATGTATACGTCCTGCCGTTGTGCTACCAATTTAGATTATTTACCTTCTGCTTCTTTTAATTGGACGTCGCGCTGTAGACATATTGCCTTTCGTTGCTGCTCTAGGGCATTATCGGTTTTACCTTGACACGCGTCACACATTTGTGATTGTGTAGATCCTGATGACTTTACTGCGTCAAAACACTTATCCAGCTTCCCAGAAAGATCATCCGCGGACGCAATCGCTTGTTTGTTGTGCATGTTTAAAGCTGAGGCTATATTAGATAGTTCATTTACAACCTTCACCAAAGTAGTATCCAGAACATCCAGACGGTTTGTTTGTGAACTCACCTGATCTTGTAGGTCGATAAAAGAGGTATCAGCTTTCAATCTCCTGCTAGTGTTTGAGGCTTTCTGACCTCTCTCTGACTCAAAATTAATACATTCATAATCCCCTTGGGAATTGTCTGCTGGCAGTTTCTCGGCCACTGCGGGCGATTTATATATAGTTTTGAGTCGGTATCAATAAATGGGGACAGGCCTCTGGAGACTGAGGAGGAAATGGAAGCTGCCCTCTCGCCGCTTTCCGACCCCCACTCACCTCTCTTTTCTGTATCCGGAAGTCAGGCCCAGGAAGCAGCAACCAAATCACCACAACCAAAGCTAGAAACACTTGGGGACTTTATCGACCGGATAGATAGGATGCTCATAAAAAATTTCGGAGAACTGAAACTAAACTTTGAGGGGACAGTTGATGACTTCTTAGAATTCAACAACACCAGAGAAAAAGGATACGATGGAGAAATCAAAAACCACTTCAGATCAATGAATCACAGCCGACTATAGGCATTCAAGATCCGCCACTCTCTCTTTCACGAATGGTATAGAGAAAAAGTTGAGAAGGAAACAGCAGCCAACTCACCTCAGACTCCTCCCACAAAAAGCACAAGAAGACGCTAAAACTAATTAAATTATAGATGTCATACCACGCTCGGTGAAAACTAGAGTACTTTCCAGCCCAAAATATCAACTAATAGCGCCGTTTGGTGATAATGTTTCAAAAACTTCTCCAGTGGGCCTCCCCAGAGTATTGTTTTGAAAAACATACTCCCACCCCCGTTCATATCATCGGTGGAGAGACACCACCTTTATACCTTCCCTAACTCAATATTTCGATCTTCGGGATAAAAATGTTTTCCAATTGTTTTAGGGAACATCACGTGACAAAAGTTTGAAAACTGGGATTTTTTGCTATCTGGGAAGTTCTATGACTTTTTGCTGGATAAAAATAACAAAACAAGTAAACCCTTTGAACCCGACAGGCCGTTTTACCGGACCAGGAACATTAACCCTTTAACTAACACGAAAAGCAAACGACACTTGCAAAAAATATTCTTGAATAACTAATCTTTTTTCATTTTTTGTCTCAAAAACATGGGTTATGACCCCTGATTGGAACGAGCTCGACGTAATTGTAAAATGAATAATGGGGGCCAAAGAAACATTTTTTTTACTAAATTAGTTTTTTTTAATAAGGGCCGTCCTGTCCAAAAATGTGGGCCGTTCTGTCTCGAAATCTGTGCCGTCCTGTCTCGAAATCTGGGCCGTCTTGGCCAAAATCAATCTGGGCCGTTTCGTCCAAGGGCCGTTCCGTCTAGCATTCACACGGAACACAACCGAACATAAATAAAGTAACGGGACAAGTGCCAAATAAAGTTGATACATTGGCGGATTAAGGAATAAGTATCATATATTTCAACTTTCTAGTGGACACGTTCACTTAAAGGGATTTATTAACGTTTTTCTTTTAACTATCGACTCGGTTAGATTCTTGTGTTCGGTGTTCAATAGCTTTCGTACCTCTTAGTGATGTCAATATAGCCTCTAATTAATGGTGACAGGTGGAGACCCAATAAGTGCGAGATAAGTACGGAACGTAAAGCACTTAAAAAATATTGCCTACCGGGTATATAATAGGCCCAATATTGAGAACAAATTCCACAAAAGGCATTACCGAGAACCAATAAGGGTTCGAGTGCGAGATAAGTACAGAAAGTACAGTTCTTTAAAAATATTGCTAACACAAATGATTGATGACAAAGCGTCATACAATGCAATGCAGAGACCCAATTAGGACTCGAGTGCGAGATAAGTACTGAAAGTACAGCACTTACAAAAATATTGCCTACATTAAAGATTGATGAAAACACGTCACAAAAAGCAATGCCGAGATCCAATAAGGGCTCGAATGTGGCATAAGTACAGAAAGTACAACACTAACAAAAAAATATTGCCTGCATAAAAGATTGATGACAAAACGTCACAAAGGCAGTGTAAATCTACACATGGAAAAAAAATTTTAAACCAGTCATATGTTTCGGCATGCTGGTCCAAAGCCCGGGCTTGGTGATGAGAATCGTCTTTGAATTGGTCGTAGACCCAAAAAGCATCGGAGACTGCAGGTTTTCACTGTGCAGTTACGCTAATTCAATTGTCTTCATCTTAATCCTTAATTGATCCCTATTGATGGGAGAGTACCCCTTCGTGCACCTCGTCTTAATGGGAGTTGGACAACTGGAACCCTGGATGGTCGTACCTTGGACAATTTGTACCTTTTTGCTGGACGATTCGTATGCCGATGTCTGGACAATTCGTACCTTTTCCCTGGACAATTTGTACATTCTGTCTGTGCGATTCGTACCCCTCCTCTGGACAGCATTCGGCAGTTCGTACCGCCTCCCCCTCCCACCCCCCAACCTCTGAACAATTCGTACCATCCACTGGACCATTCATTCTGGACAACTGCATGGTACCCTCTGATCTTCCATTACTATCTACTAATTTTCTCTTGCCGCGTTCCGATAATCGCATCTTTTTGATACAATAGCGTGTATCAAAAAGGTGATTATATTGATGGCTGGTTTAAAATTTAATTCACTCAATTACACCCAGTTACCACCCAATTACTACCCATTACTATCCTAGCTACATGCAGTGGCGGCGCCAGAAATTTTTTTGTTGGGGGGGGGGGGGGCAACTGGGGGGGGGGGGGGGCAGACTCCCATGAAGGGGGGCAAATACGTAAAGGATCATATCATTACTTTGTTATGAGGTAGTCCAAACTTGGACCCAAAGTCCGTAATATACTTTTTTGGTTTGGTACGTCCTATGGACGTACCAAACCAAAAAATTATATTACGGACTTTGGGTCCAAGTTTCGACTAAATGTAATGGTAATTAGCGGTCCTCCTTTCAAAAAATTCTGGATCCGCGTCTGGTGGGTCTGTGCGTGAGAGAGAGAGAGAGAGAGAGAGAGAGAGAGAGAGAGAGAGAGAGAAAGAGACTCATAATGCCCATCTGTCATAATGCGAAATCCATGAATTTTTTTAGACAAGGGATATGGATAGACATGCCTTTGTTGGCTCATAACTTAATTATAACTTATAAGTATCTGCATCCGAGTCTTTAAATCTCTACTGCCTGGATTTGTTCATCAGCTAGCCTGAGGCTTTGGGCTAAGTGTGTATGGGAAATTATTGGGAATAAAAAAAGAGAGGGGTGTGTGTGTGTGAGAGAGAGTAACTGAATGTGTTTGTGTGTGAGGGTGGATGGAAATGCATGCGAGATGGTTGGGGGGTGGCAACGGGGGGGGGGGGGGCAAAGCCTTCGTTGGGGGGGGGGGGGCAAATGCCACTGGCTACATGTAGCTATCACTCAATAAATATCCAAATGAAAATATTGTGAATAGTTCAACCGGAGAAATAAGATGGCCCAGAATATGTCCCTTCCTACCAAAATGTTAAACTCGATAACTTTCAAATTAATGCTTAGTTATTTTAGTTTGCATGAGAGTCGAAATAATACAACTGAATGCTGCAAACGTTTCTGTCGGCATTGTTCAAAAAAGTGCAACTGGGGTGTTTTCGCAATTGTGTCGAGTGCTAGTCTAAGCCACTATCATGGCTCTATTGAAAAGTGATGACTGCCACGTTAGTGGCACTGCACTCAATGCATCAGTTTATTTGACAGTAAAATTGGGTTTAGTTGGGTAAAATGACGGACTCATCATCAGTTACTATTTGACGATTATCACTAAGAGGGGGTCAGTCATTTTACCGACTTACGAGCCAATTATACCCAGTTACCACCCAATTACACCCAGTTACGGCCAATTACCAATTATTGTTTGTTTTGTTTGGCGAGGATGTGAGAGAGACGGGAGGGGGGAAAGTCAAGGCACAAGCAATATTTGCTATGCTGAATTACATCCATTTCGTCCACTAGCTGAATCGTCCGCTGCAGTTTTACCCAAGTCGTGCGCTGCAATAATTTCCCAAATCGTCCGAAACTCGTCTGCTGGGGGAAATTTTGAAGGATTGTATTTTGAATCATTTTTTTCTTTATTTTATTTTATTTTTATTAATTTTATCGTATATTATCTATTGTAATATATCTTAACCCCCTGCACACTGTTGTCAAAATACCAAAATTTTCATCAGCAAATTTTTCCCACAATGCAACTGAAAATTTAATAAATTATATCTTGTTTGACAGAGCTCATTGAGCTCTGTCAAACAAGATACAATTTGTTATATGTTTATGCTGCATATGGGCAAATGGGGGTCAATGACAGAAATTTTGAAATACTATCCCGAATGGAATGGTATTGCGCGCCGAAGGCGCGCAGGGACGGTATGGGGGACAAGCCCCTTTCGACTCTCAGTGACTGTAGATGATTCATTATCACATGTCTAGGCGTGCTGAAGGAGGAACGGTTTCAGGTACTCGGCAGATGTCACCAGTTGCGTCGTGATGGTCTCTTGGCTAATGTTGGTTGAACCCTCGGGTGAGGACCAGTGTGGGAGGTTGGGTCCCCTCACAAAGGTACTACCTCTCCCCGAGGGTGCAGTCGATCTGGATTTTCGGGCAAGTATAGTCTGCTACAAAAGAAGAAGGTAGAATTAGTTTTCATTAAAGTATGTAAACTGTAAAGATAAAAGTAGCACATCTTGTTCAATCTTAAGGTTTAATCTTAAGATGAGTCGGTGAAGACAGCCCTTTCTGGTAGAAGGCCACAGTTAAGCTGTTTTTCTGCCTGTTTATTCACCTTTTCGTTCCCTATTTATTATTTAGCTTTTATAACAGTATTTAATCCTGATGTAATTTTTAGTTGAGTCGGTGAAGGCAGCCCTTTCTGGTAGAAGGCCACAGTTAAGCTGTTTTTCTGCCTGTTGGTTCACCTTCTCGTTCCCTATTTATTTAGTTTTTTAACAGTATTTAATCCTGATGTTATTTTATTTGAGTCGGTGAAGGCAGTCCTTTCTGGTAGAAGGCCACAGTTAAGCTGTTTTTCTGCCTGTTAGTTCACCTTCTCGTTCCCTAGTTTTTATTCGAGCGGTCTTAGTTTTGGTTGCAATTTTTGGGCTTTTGTCGGCTTCGCAAATGGCTCCAAGTTTGGAGATTAGTTTGCTGTCGGCTAACCGGTCATGATTTTTCGCGGCCAGGGTGGCTAGGCGGTCTTTAATGGTGGGGATATCGGCCCTGTCGTGGAGTGTTTTGATGGGTGTGTCCCATGGGGCACGGAGGGCAACTCTAAGCGCGTGATTTTGGACCTTCTGGAGTTTTCCCATATTAGTTTGATTGAGGTCAATTAGTATGATTGCCCCGTATTCGAGTACTGGGCGCACAAAGGCTTTGTATAGTTTGAGTAGGGTGGACTGGTTGGCTCCCCATGAAGTTCCTTTAAGCATTTTCAGTAAGTTAATGCGTTTGGTGGCTTTTTTCGCCATGTCGTCGGTATGTTTGTTAAAGGACAATTTTTGATCAATGGTGATGCCCAGGAATTTCGCTTCTTTGCATTCTGGGAGGGTGTTATCCATAAGTTTTAGGTCAAAATCTCGTTTACTTATCGTGCGAGTGAAAGTGATTCGTTGGGTTTTGTTGGCATTTAGCTTAATTCTCCAATTGGCACACCATTGTTCTAGGTCATCGAGAGCGCGTTGCAGGGGTTTTTGAAGCAGACTGGTCGTATTGTTAGAGTCCCAGAGGCCCTTATCATCCGCGAATTGGGAGACTTGAACACGATCCTCTGAGAAGTTAAGGTCATTAACATAGAAGATGTAAAGAAGGGGGCTTAGGACGGATCCTTGGGGGTGCCTGCTTCAAGGGGGACACTGTCAGACATTTCATTGTTCACTCTGACTTCAATTTCGCGATCATTTAAGAAAGAGGATAGTAATCTGAGCAGTTTCTTGGGGAGTTTCATTTTTGATAATTTGTAGCGCATTCCATTGTGCCAGACGGAGTCAAATGCTTTTTCGACGTCTAGCAGGACTGCCGCGCCTATTTGCTGATTGTTGATAGCAGTTTTCATCATTTGGGTGACTAGTCGGTAGACATGTTCGATGCCTTCTTTACGTTTTCTATAGGCTCTTTGCCATTTATTAAAAAAATTGTTGTCTTCAAGGTGCCCCCTGAGCCGATTGGTAAGGATTCGTTCGAATGTCTTACCAATGCAGCTGAGTAGGCTGATTGGGCGGTAGCTGGCTGGATCGGAGGAGTCCTTGTCTGGTTTTGGTATCATGACACCGATGGCTTTTTTCCAACATTTGGGAAAGTAGCCATGGGTGAGGCATGCGTTGAACAGTTTGTTTAGTTTTTCGATTAGGGAGTATGGGCTTTGTTTTAGAATTTTGTACCTTACTTCGTCTTCGCTGGGTGAGGAAGAAATTTTGCATTTTTTTATGACGTTGATGATTTCGCCATTAGTGATGGGGATGACGAGGTCATCGTCATCCCCGTCTTCTGGCTCGTTATCGAATTTGGGGTCACGGTAGATATCAGGGTGTACCTTGATGAAGTCATCAATGGCGTTTATGGTGGCGTCTTCGTTGCCCGTGCCTTGATACGGGAGATGCGTTTTTCTTAGGAGGTCGGCAAAGGTGTCGGCCTTCTCTTTGTCGGTGCGTGTGGAAGAGCCGTCTTCCTTCTTAAGAGGTTTAGCTTCGGCTTTACCGCCCTTGTTTTTTTGCCCAGTAAGAATTTTGAAAGAGTCCCAGAATTTTTTAGCATCTTGGGTCCCGTTTAGGTTGGATGTTGCCTTTTCCCAGTTGGCTTGTTTTTCAGCTTTTAGGACGGGCTTCTTTGACTTCGCCGTGAAGGCGGTTGTATGTTTTTTTGAGTTCAGATTTCTTGCTGGGGTCAGTTTCTTTTTTGAGAGCGCGAAGAGCTTTCCGTTTAGATTTGATAAGTGACAGAGTCTCGCCCGAGATAGTGTTTCTCCAGGGGCGTACTTCCTCTTTTGGGCATATTTCGTTTAAGGTTGAGTTAATGATTTTCTCTACGCTCTTGCATTGGGTTTCTAGTTCCGCTGCATTGGATGGGGGGTAGTTAGTGAGTTTGACATCAATGATGTCGCGGTAGAGGTTCCAATTAATTTTCCTGAAGTTTCTGCGGAGAGTGGAGGGGTACCTGAGTGGGCCATATCCTAACTGCAGGGAGGCATGGACCGGGAGGTGGTCGCTGCCTAAGTCATCATGTGGTTTATCAGGGAGTCACTGGCGATAATTAGATCGAGGATTTCGGATGAGAATAATGGTTTGTTACTGATATAAGTTGCTGAGCTGTCATTCATAATCACATGAAGGTTATGCTTTTTGTGATTTCAAGGAGGGCTTCACCGTTGGGTGTGGTTTTATTGCAGCCAAAGTACAGGTGATTGGCATTGAAGTCGCCGAGGAAAATACAGTGTTTGTATTTCCTCGTGAAGAATTCAAAGACAGTGTCAGAAACAATTTTGCTTGGGTCGTTGTAATAACAAACAATCGCGATGTTTTTATTGTCAACAGTGATTTCAGTAGCAATCACCTCTGCATCGAGGTGATTAGTTTTTATGGTTTTGGTTTTGATGTTCTGCTTTATTAGAAGAGCGACGCCGCCACCTTGGGTGATTAATCGGTCTCTTCTAGTAGTGCTGAACCCGCTTATTGAGAAATTTTTGCTGGATCGAAGCCAACTTTCACAGATGCAGACAATGTCTGTACTTCCGAAGTATCGGCCCATTTGAAGCTTCTTATTGTTAACGCTTCTAGCGTTCCACACGGCTATTTGTAGTTTATTCATGATGGGCGTTGAGTTATTGCGGTCTTTTAGTTACTCATGGAGGTGGCTTTAGTTGATGTTGATGGCGGCTTTAATTAGTGTTTCTGATATTTGGGTTTTGAATAACTTAGAGGCTGAACGGCTGACATCCTGACAGATGTCATACAGGTTGGTGTTGACATGTTTATTTAGGACGGAGTAGAGTGCTCCCGCGACGAGGGAGCATATTGTATGGGGTGAAGAGGCGTTGTCGGGTTTTTTTAAGTTGAGGTTTTTCAGTTCTATGTTTGTTTTAACTTTTTTGAATTGGGGGCAACTCCGGTAGTTGCTGATGTGGGAACCTTTACAGTTGGGGCTTGAGGGGGATTTTGACTTGCATGCCTTGGTGAGATGGTTTTCTCCGCATTTCATGCAGGTCAAGGCCCCCTTGCATTTGTTGGCAACGTGTCCAAACTTTTGGCATTTGTGACATTGCACAGGAGGGGGAGTGGATCGGTACTCCTCCGCCATGTGCTTTCTTCCGTTAATGGTGACCACATTGGTTAGTATTCTTTTTTTGATTTCGGGGTCAGGGCAAGTAACTTTTATCTTCCATGTGCTGTTGCCAGTTGCTTTGGACGTAAATCGCTCCCATTTGCAGCTTTGAACACCCTTGGTGATGGCTTCCGCGGGAGTATCAGGGTGAACCCTTGTAACGACAACAAAGCAAGGCAATACTTTTGATTTTTTAGTGGTAGGAGCCGTGTTACCAACTTTCTTCCTAGCGTCTCTTATTTGTCCTAGGCCGCCGGCATTCCTTTTGACCGCCGCGGAGAAGCTCATTTCCATGAGTGGGGTTGGCAGTGGCGCTTTACTGGGCGTTGACTGAGTTGGCTGGCCTTGTGCCTTAGGTACTTCAGGTGCTGTGTTAGAGTGGCTGAAGACACTATTGGTGTCAGTTGCATTATTTGACTCAGTACCAATATTGGAATGGTCTGGAACTGGGGCAGAGCCAGAACCAGAAGAGCACGGGCGAGGAATTAAGCTCCTACACCTCTTGATTTTCCGTACAATCATGGTGTTGAAGCCCTCCTCGTTCGTGATCTCCTGCAGCTCTGTATCTGAGTCTGCGTTGTCCCTGTTTAATTTTCTTTTTTGCGGAGTTTTACTGTGGGTATGGACCCTATTTTCAGTATCCTTGTTGGAGGAGGGTCTCCTATCAGGTAGGCTGATCTCATTTAGGTCTTCCACGCTGTTACCGAACATTTCCGACAGCGGTTTGTCAGGATTGAAGCTTTTGGCACTTAGAGGGTCCTTCGGATCCTTAGGGGAGAGGCTCCTGTTGATTGCCTTTTTCCCAGCAGCCCTAGCAACCTCCGCATACGATCTCGGGCTTATGCCCTCCACCGATGCGGAGATTGTTGGGGTTGCTGAGTTGCTGGATTTTTCAGCTGTACTGTTACTGTTATGTTCTATGGCGCCCCTGTCATTTGTTTTTATGGCTAATGAGTTATTACCACTGTCTGAGAGTGGGGAGTGGAGTGGGTGTACATCCACCACCACCTGAATCTCCCTTGGAGGAGAGCCAGAGGTGAGTGGAACTACTTCCGAGGCAGTATCGGGCATACTGCTCGGAACATCAAGCCTGGTTGCATTTGCTACGACTAAACTGAGCCTAGCTTTTTCCGCATCTTTGGCCTTGATATCCTCCATAAGACCTTCTAATTGTGCACCTAAGGTGTTAACAGTTTGGGTTAGAGTGGCAATCTGCGCTACTAGATTGAGTCCCTCCCTAGATTCCATATCAGAAAATCCACTGACCTTTCCAGTAGAGGCTCTCCTAGCTGCTCTTTCTCTCTCTCCTCTGGATTTTCTGTCGTCCTTCTTTTCTTCCCTCTTTCTATCCTCGATAGTAGCTGATGTGGCCGTGGACGGATGCTTGTAATTTTGAGACATTTTTCTGTTGCAAGGTACTAGTTTTTTAGACAAAGCGTATAGTGTTTTAGTTTAACTCTTTTTAACCGAAATATGATGAGAATCACTTTCTCGGGGGTATGACTTGTCTAATAACTGTCTGCGGCGAATCAATGAAATACTAGAATGGAATGGTTTCGCGCGCCGAATGCGCGCAGGGACGGTATGGAGGACAAGCCCCTTTCGACCCTCATTGACTGTAGGTGATTCATTCTCACATGTCTAGGCGTGTTGAAGGAGGAACTGCTTCAGGTACTCGGCCGGTGTCACCAGTTGCGTCGTGATGGTCTCTAGGCTGATGTCGGTTGAACCCTCGGGTGAGGACCAGTGTGAGAGGTTGGGTCCTCTCGCAAAGGTACTACCTCTCCCCGTGGGTGTAGTCGATCTGGATTTTCAGGCAAGTATAGTCTGCCGCTTCGAGGATGATTATGAGTGATGGCCATCACTGGCAAGTATAATCTGCCTCAGGCTGTCTCTGTTTGGTTGGACTTTTTGAAGGAAAACAACAACGACCCCTTTCGGGGACCACCAAGAGGAAGAAGACCCGAACTTCCCTGGTTCGGGGGCAAGCCTGCATTGTAATCCTATTGGGTTGGGACAAGAAGATGCGATGCACAATGCGCTTACAAAAAAGGGACAGAGGCGGGACGCAGGACCAACGCTCGCCTCCCTTAAAGTGGTCGACGACTTTTAGGGATGGAGCGGAGGATGTTCAGGAACCGTGGGGGTGACTGTTTCCATGACGGTTAGACTCTCTGTAGTGGTTATTGGGGTGCTGGTCAAAAAGCATCTTCTGTGTACCTGCTTGAAAGAAGAAGGTAGAATTAGTTTTCATTGGAATATGTAGAAGTAAAAGATAAAAGTAGCACATTATGTGATCACAGTTAAGCTGTTAATCTGACTGTTAGATCACCTTCTTAGGGTGATAGTGAGTTTGTAGCGGGAGGGTAACAGGTTTAGACGCTAAACCACACCCGAGGGTGTTTCTGTTATGCCCTTCGCTGGTTTCGACCATATTTAGATTAGTTTGAGTTTATTTTGCATCAAGATTAAACACTGAAAATCCCACCCTCAGCCGGGGTATCTCGAGCGTCCCGTGTGGGCCGAGCCCCTCCCCGACTGGAAACGAGATCTAAAGTATCCAATCGTGATTTAATTTTGGTTGAGTCGGTGAGGGCAGCCCTTTCTGGTAGAAGGCCACAGTTAAGCTGTTTTTCTGCCTGTTCATTCACCTTCTCGTTCCCTATTTATTTACTTTTTAACAATTTTTAATCCTGATGTAATTTTACTTGAGTCGGTGAAGGCAGCCCTTTCTGGTAGAAGGCCACAGTTAAGCTGTTTTTCTGCCTGTTAGTTCACTATTCTCGTTCCCTAGTTTTAATCGAGCGGTCTTAGCTTTGATTGCAATTTTGGGGCTTTTGTCGGCTTTCGCAAATTGTTCCAAGTTCGGAGATTAGTTCGCTGTCGGCTAACCGGTCATGATTTTTCGCGGCCAGGGTGGCTAGGCGGTCTTTAATGGTGGGGATATCGGCCCTGTCGTGGAGTGTTTTGGTGGGTGTGTCCCATGGGGCGCGGAGGGCAACTCTAAGCGCGTGATTTTGGACTCTCTGGAGTTTTCCCATATTAGTTTGGTTGAGGTCAGTTAGTATGATTGCACCGTATTCGAGTACTGGGCGCACAAAGGATTTGTATAGTTTGAGTAGGGTGGACTGGTTGGCCCCCCACGAAGTTCCCTTAAGCATTTTCAGTAAGTTAATTCGTTTGGTAGCTTTTTTTGCCATGTCGTCGGTATGTTTGTTGAAGGACAGTTTTTGATCAATGGTGATGCCCAGGAATTTCGCTTCTTTGCATTCTAGGAGGGTGTTATCCATAAGCTTTAGGTCAAAATCCCGTTTAGTTGTCTTGCGAGTAAAGGTGATTTGTTGGGTTTTATTGGCGTTTAGCTTTATTCTCCATTTGGCACACCGTTGTTCGAGCTCATCGAGAGCGCGTTACAGGGGTTTTTGGAGCAGATTGGCCGTATTGTTAGTGTCCCAGAGGCCCTTATCATCCGCGAATTGGGAAACCTGGACGCGGTCATCGGAGAAGCTAAGGTCATTCACGAAAAAAATGTATAGGAGGGGGCTTAGGGCGGATCCTTGGGGGTGCCTGCTTCAAAGGGGACACTGTCGGGCATTTCATTGTTCACTCTGACTTTAATTTCGCGATCATTTACTGAAATACTACCAGAGTGCTAGGAGTTAATGTACCACCTTGCATTAAAATTTCACATGCTTTTAAAACGAGATTGTGAAAACAGACATGCCAGAACAAAATAAACTACCCAGCAATCTAATTAATTTCGACATTGTTTGACGCGGCTCTGATTAATGTTTATTCAATAATGACGATGGCAGCAATACTTCTTACAGTATATTATTACCACTTTAGCGAGCGTTCTCAATCAAAACTAAACGGAAAGCTCTTCGCGCTCTTAAAACCGAAACTGACCCCGATAAGAAAGCTGCCCTCAAAAAAACATACAACTGCCTTCATGGCGAGGTCAAAAAAGCCCTCCAAGCTGAAAAACAAGCCAACTGGGAAAAGGCAACAGCCGATCTAAACGGAATCCAGGATGCGAAAAAATTCTGGGACTCTTTCAAAACCCTAACTGGGCAAAAAAAACAAAAGCCGCAAAGCCACAGGAAAACCTCTTAAGAAGGAAGACGGTTCCTTCACGCGCACTGACAAAGACAAGACCGACACCTTTGCCGACCTCCTAAGAAAAACCCATCGCCCGCATCAAGGTGCGGGCAACGATGACGCCGCCATAAACGCCATTGATGACTTCATCAATGCACATCCTGATATCTACCGTGACCCCAAATTCGATAACGAGCCAGAAGACGGGGATGACGATGACCTCGTCATCCCCATCACTAATGACGAAATCATCAACGTCATAAAAAAAAATGCAAAAATTCTTCCTCACCCGGCGAAGACGAAGTAAGCTACAAAATTCTAAAACAAAGCCCATACTCCCTAATCGAAAAACTAAAAAAACTGTTCAACGCATGCCTCACCCATGGCCATTTTCCAAAATGTTGGAAAAAAGCCATCGGTGTCATGATACCAAAACCGGACAAGGACCCCTCCGATCCAATCAGCTACCGCCCAATCAGCCTACTCAGCTGCATTGGTAAGACATTCGAACGAATCCTTACCAATCGGCTCAGGGGGCACCTTGAAGACAACGATTTTTTTAATAAATGGCAAAGAGCCTATAGAAACCGCAAAGAAGGCATCGAACATGTCTACCGACTAGTTACCCAAATGAAGGCCGCTATCAACAATCAGCAAATAGGCGCGGCAGTCCTGTTAGACGTCGAAAAAGCATTTGACTCCGTCTGGCACAATGGAATGCGCTACAAATTATCAGAAATGAAACTCCCCAAGAAACTGCTCAGATTGCTATCCTCTTTCCTAAATGATCGCGAAATTAAAGTCAGAGTGAACAATGAAATGTCTGACAGTGAAGCAGGCACCCCCAAGGATCCGTCCTGAGCCCCCTCCTTTACATCCTCTATGTAAATGACCTTGACTTCTCCGAAGATCGTGTACAAGTCTCCCAATTCGCGGATGACAAGGGCCTCTGGGACTCTAACAATACGGCCAATCTGCTCCAAAAACCCCTGCAACGCGCTCTCGATGACCTAGAACAATGGTGTGCCAAATGGAGAATTAAGCTAAACGCCAAAAAACCCAACGAATCACCTTTACTCGCAAGAAAAATAAACGAGATTTTGACCTAAAACTTATGGATAACACCCTCCCAGAATGCAAAGAAGCGAAATTCCTGGGCATCACCATTGATCAGAAACTGTCCTTCAACAAACATACCGACGACATGGCGAAAAAAGCTACTAAACGAATTAACTTACTGAAAATGCTTAAGGGAACTTCATGGGGGGCCAACCAGTCCACCCTACTCAAACTATACAAATCCTTTGTGCGCCCAGTACTCGAATACGGTGCAATAATACTAACTGACCTCAATCAAACTAATATGGGAAAACTCCAGAGAGTCCAAAATCACGCGCTTAGAGTTGCCCTCCGTGCCCCATGGGACACACCCATAAAAACACTCCACGACAGGGCCGGTATCCCCAACATTAAAGACCGCCTAGCCACCCTGGCCGCGAAAAATCATGACCGGTTAGCCGACAGCGAACTAATCTCCGAACTTGGAGTAATTTGCGAAAGCCGACAAAAGCCCAAAAATTGCAACCAAAACTAAGACCGCTCGAATAAAAACTAGGGAATGAAAAGGTGAACTGCGATCCCCGACGCCCCCGAATACCCCTAAACTAAATTTAAAAAAATAAGCCCGCAACCAGCGAAGGGTACAACAGGAAAGAAACACCCTCGGGTGTGGTCTATTGTGCTAGACCTGTTGCCCTCCCGCTGACAGCCTCGGAAGCTCAACCCGCATTAAACGATCGGATCCCCGGCACCCTCAACTTCAAATAAACTTAAACTAACCTAAATAAGGCCACTTCCAGCGAAGGACACAACAGGAAAGAAACACCCTCGGGTGTGGTCTAGTGTGCTAGACCTGTTACCGTCCCGCTGCAAACTAGGAAGTTCAGCCAACTTAAAACGCTCGAGATCCCCTGCACCTTAAAACTAAATAATAAATAGGGATTGGGGTCCCAAGCACGAGAGTATGTTACTGCTCTTACGAATGTAAAGATTCGTGCATTTCATACTCTCCCCCATAGCGACAAGCACACACACAGCACAATACCACACAAGAGTATGTTACTGCTCTTACGAATGTAAAGATTCGTGCATTTCATACTCTCCCTCACATACACAGCAGATACCACAAGGACACGCAACTAAAGAGGTGCTACTTTTATCTTTACAGTTTACATATTCTAATGAAAACTAATTCTACCTTCTTCTTTTAAGCAGGTACACAGAAGATGTTTTTTGACCAGCACCCCAATAACCGCTACAGACAGTCTAACCGTTATGGAAACAGTCACCCCCACGGTTCCTGAACATCCTCCGCTCCATCCCTAAAAGTGGTCAACCACTTCAAGGGAGGCGAGCGCTGGTCCTGCGTCCCGCCTCTGCCCCTTTTTGTAAGCGCATTGCGCATTTTTTTGTCCCAACCCAATAGGATTACAATGCAGGCCTGCCCCCGAACCAGGGAAGTTCGGGTCTTCTTCTTGGTGGTCCCCGAAAGGGGTCGTTGTTGTTTCCTTCAAAAGACATCCTATCTAACAGAGACAGCCTGAGGCAGATTATACTTGCCAGTGATGGCCATCACTCAATATCATCTCCGAAGTGGCAGACTATACTTGCCTGAAAATCTAGACCGACTGCACCCTCGGGGAGAGGTAGTACCTTTGTGAGAGGACCCAACCCCTCACACTGGTCCTCACCCGAGGGTTCAACCGACATCAGTCAAAGAGACCATCACGACGCCGCAACCGGTGACACCTGCCGAGTACCTGAACCTGTTCCTCCTTCAACACGAGTAGACATGTGGAAATTATCCTCTTACAGTCAACGAGGGTCGAAAGGGGCTTGTTCCCCATATCGTCCCTGCGCGCCTTCGGCGCGTTAAACCATTCCATTCGGCGTTCTCTAGTATATTAACGGAGTTTAGCGGGGCGGTAAGACGGTATGGAGAACAAGCCCCTTTCGATCCTCGGTGACTGTATGTGACAGCCAATCATATACAGTCACCGAGGGTCGAAAGGGGCTTGTTCCCCATACCGTCCCTGCGCGCCCGCGGCGCGCAAAACCATTCCTTTGTTGCGCTAAGACTCAGCAATTCACGACGCCATGCAACTGGAAGCGAGCCGCGGGCATTAATGAAAACAAAATTCATTAACATCCCGCCGCCCACTTCCGATCATGGTAATAATAGTAATAACATGATTTTGTCGAGCGTCCCGGTTTATAAACGGCCCTCGAGGAATGAATAACAACCCCTGGCTTATTAACGGCCCTCGACTTCGTCTCGTGTCGGTAATAAACCCTCGGGCTGTTAATCATTCCTCTCGGGCCGTTAATAAACCGTAACGCTCTCAAAACTCATGTTATTGTTATATTAAGTTCCATACAAAAATTCTTATAATTTTGCAATTATTCATTGAAAGGCGCCATCAGCGTTTAAGAATCAATAATCGCAAAATTATTGGTAGTAAATTAGCTGATATATTAAAAGAATTAATTATATTTAGAGACACATCAAAACTTCTTAAAGTACAATAAGTTCGGTAAAAAAAAATCTTATAATTTTGCAATTATTCATTGAAAGGCTCCACTGGTGCTTAACAATTAATGAATAAACGGAAAATTATTAGCAAATATATTATAAGAATTACTTATATTAAGAAACCCGTCAAAACATATGGTACCATTAAGTTCGATAAAAAAAATCTTGTAACTTTGCAAGTATTCATTGAAAAGCACCACCGAGATTAACCATGAATATTCGCAAAATTATAAAAAACGGAAATTGTTATAATTTGCCAATGAATAAAATTAGTGCACAAATACACGATAAGAATTTATGTCAAGAAACATATTTGAAAGATGTGCATCATGTGCTATGTTGCAACTTGCACGTTTAGAAAATGCTATGCAAACTAGTTATTATCTTGAGTTATTTGATACTGAATAAATATCATTAAAGTTATTTTCCATCCCAAGTGTTGATGATTAAACCATTGGCGCACGATTTAAATATCAGATGAGACTGGAGTACTGAGCGCTAGAATCTGAACGGATCAGGTTGGAAGGGACATTTTGAGTGGGCACGTCACATGTGGGTGTGCGACTGCACAACCCAATTCGGAATGGCGACCACCGTTGCGAATTTGGAAACCATTCCCGATAACATTTTACTGGAAATCCTCAGTTATTTACCAGTAAAAGACCTCTGCATTGCGGGAAGGTATATAGAAATCGATAGAAACAACGTGGAAGATTTTTGTTTATTGGAAACGGGTTATTTATAGCTATTTTTAGGGGTATGACTACTTACCGAGAACAACCGAGAACAAATTAAAATAATAAATAAAGGCAAAAATAAATATTTATACAATAACATGATTTTTGAGGGCGTTATGGTTCATTATCGGCCCTACCGGAATGATCAACAGCCCAAGGGTCTATTATCGGCCCGAGACGGAGTCGAGGGCCGATAATAGCCCGCGGGCTGTTGATCATTCCGGTAGGGCCGATAATATAACAATAACATGATTTTTGAGGGCATTATGGTATATTAGCGGCCCTGCAGAAATTATTAACAGCCCAAGGGCTTATTAGCGGCCCGAGACGAAGTCGAGGGCCGCTAATTGGCCCGAGGGCTGTTAATAATTTCTGCAGGGCCGCTAATATACCATAATGCTCGCAAAAATAATGTTATTACTATTATTACCAGTGTTACAAAAAATAACTGATTTGGGCTTATGTTGTGTTAAGGCCACAATAGGGTAAGATGTTAACCCTTTACCCAACAAAGCTTTTTGAAAAAGTAATCAAAATCTCATATTTTCTCAAAATTTTCATGGGTATAACTGAAGGGAATTCTGCAAATATGGCTATCATTGGAATCGGCTTATTCAGCCTATTCCAATGATACCCATATTGCATGGTTTTATGATAAAACAGTCATGGTATTTCATGCTGTGAGAACCTTTCATTGGGCGATTTTCTGGGCGGTTTTGGGTGATTTGTTGGGTAAAGGGTTAATTGAATTTGTACCATAATATATTTTCAAAGCATAAAGCATAAACTGAATAAACTTGAAACAATATTTTAATGTCAATCTGTGGCATAAAATAAACAGCTGATGTACTCAATGTTCAGTTTGGAATACAGTTATAGTTGATTGTACAGTTATTTAATGTTGCACCGGCTAGGAAACTGTGTGTCATTTGCATTTGTGGATTATAAGACTGGAGTGTGTTCGACGTTGGCACATCAATATTGAAAACAGAACCAACTGGCGCATCCTGTGGAATGGTAATTATTCCATCATTGGCAAAGAGGTTTTGTACAGGGGCACTAGTGTTTTCACATTTGTCTTCCTGTATTTCAGCAGCAGATGCTACAGACTCGTTTCTTTCACTACAAGTATTAGACCCTAGTCTACTGAAATCTAAATCAAAACAACCCGTGTTAAAGTCATCTTCATCAGACCACTCATTGTCAGTACAAACACTGATAGATGCATCTAAAATGTTAGAACACTGTCTCTTTTGTGCTGTGGAAGTGTCATTGATGTAATGCTTTAGGCTACTTGTATTTTTGTGATTTGTCACAGATATAATATTCTCGGGGTTTACACCAGCTTGAAATAAGGTTGTTATTGTTGATGCTCTGACGCTGTGACAAGTGTACTTTTGTGACAGCCCTGCCTGTATAGATATATGCGGCATCATGTTTGAGAGAGTGTTTTTGCCGACAGGTTCATTTCTGAACCAAGTATCATGTGGTCCAAAAGATGACTTTGCTCTTTGAAATAAACGATTGCAGTTTTCATTTAATTTTGAAATATAGAACTTGTCAATCTTCACGCCATCTCTATACATTTTTTGACTATTGTAATTTATATCACTTTGTTTGCTGCCTCCCTGATGATTTTTTGTCACCTCTGTCTGAACTTGTTCAACAAATTCTACACCATCAGAGTCCTTGCCTACAGCAAATGTATTTTTGGTCATAGCTGTCCAGCCTTCTCGGCCTCTCCTGCCAAAACTGTAGCAAAGGTAGAACCAGACAGCTTCTAGTAGCACTTTAGGCGAACAATTATATTTGGAAAAGTAGGTTCCAAGTTTTTGCATATCTGCTTCCCCAATGCTAGGCTTGTGTTTCGGTTTTGGGTTGCCACATTTGAAGAATAATTTACATCTGGCATCAAACATTTTATTGGCTGACGTGAACTCCATGTCATGTAGAGAATTGCAGTTAACCGAAAAACCGATTCGGTTTCAGTTGTATCAAATAACCGAAAATTGCAACCGAGCTTCTGCATAAACAACCAAGATTTCAGTTCCGTAAAAATCAATAATCACAGCTTGGCCAATGCATACAAACATTCATTTTCAAGCCCTGTGTGGCTTTTTGAAAGAGACATAAGAAAACAAGATATCTGTAATTTGGATATGGTATAAGTGCTGTCATAGAATGTGAAGCATGCATATAAATGTCTGTCTGTACTTTCATGAAAGGTGACCTGTGTTGAAGTCGTGATATGCCATTGCAGTGATGATATGGGAAAATATGGCCTTGAATTCGAGCATCAATAAGCACATTTTGTTTGGAGAACGTTCTCAATAACATAATCGGCCCTCGCAATTGGCCATGTCAATCGGCAATGCCGTGGTAACAGTCGTGGCATTCTGCCACGACTCTTACCACGGCATGTCGATTGCCGTGGCCAATTGCGAGGGCTGCATAATTCCTTCAGTTAGTTCATTAGTCTTTTAGACCTTTATAGTATAATAATAGTTCATGTTATTGTTTGAAATGCTCGGTAGACATGTTGCAGCCTGGTTCAATAATATTAGCCTCCCCTGGCCCCTTATTTAGTTTTAACGATTTTTATATTTGTCGCCAGGCTTCGTGGCCCGGAGACAAATATAAAAATCGTTCAAAATAAATAAGACGACCTCGGAGGCGAATATTATTGGACTAGATACAACCGAAAATCGAACCGAGCCAACTCATTTCCTCTAAAAATAACCGAAACCAAAACCGATGGGTCAAAAATCACAACCGCAACTCTCTAATGTCATGTATAATATTAATAGGTCTGCTTATCGGAGCAGATGTAATAGTGCGATGGATAGCTGCCCGAATACAGGTGAAGGTACTTGGACTTAAATTTGAGCCTGGTTTCTTGGGTTTCACCTCCGCATAAAACTTTCTCAGAAGTTCATTCAAATCCTGAGGAGAAATGACCTCGAAATCACACACTTTTTGTCTTTTTTCTACCCAGTTCATAAATTTCTCCAACCCATACAATGTCGACCTTGAAGTGCTATCAGGCCTAGCGCTTTTTTCTAGAAAGTTCAACTGAGAATCGCTTAAATCACTTGATTGAGACATTTTGAAACGGAGGTGTCGTCTGTTTGTTTACAAATGCGCATCGGAGAGATTAGGGGCGACAATTTGGGGGAATTCCCGTGTCACAAATTGAGTGCATGAACGTCGAAATTAGGAAAGTGATGTAATTTTTCGGCAATGACGGCTTCTTACAATTGCTTCATAATAAAAATAATCTGGATTACTTACCTAATAACAACAATCTAGCCATTGGTAAGAAAAGTTCGGTCGTTTATGAATCATTTCCCTGGTATCGTCGTTTCGATTCAGCTCCTTGCCAATCGAGAACAAGCGGTGATCACGTGATGTAACAATGATGCCAGAGGGCGATTATTTTCATTATCGGCCCGCGGCCCGGAACTTAGGAGATTGCCATGCATTATTTACTTTGAACGCTCGGCATAACAGTGTTAATACACTAGGGAACGCCCTGCAAAGTGGTAATAATGAACCATAACGCTCGAAAAGAAATCATGTTATTTTTATTATTATCACTACCGTGAGGTTATATATGGATAAGAGGGAGAAAACATCAGATCATCAATCATTTATATATGATTCATCAGAGGTGAACAAAAATGAAGATCATGAAGTTCAACAATAATACT
This sequence comes from Pictodentalium vernedei, assembly GCA_031216915.1. NCBI lineage: Eukaryota > Metazoa > Mollusca > Scaphopoda > Dentaliida > Dentaliidae > Pictodentalium > Pictodentalium vernedei. The sequence goes on along the minus strand of CM062291.1, from coordinate 148,357,858 downwards.
AGTCCCTGTCCAAATTTTGCAAATCAGCTTCACTTAACTCACTTGATTGTGACATTATACCGGTAATACTTTTGGTTTTCAGATTTTAAGAAATCGCATGTGTCGTCTGTTTATCAACAGTCGCCGGTGATATTTATAGACAAATGCGGTCACGTGATGAGTGAGTTGACCTCTCGAACTTTCAAATAAATTACTGCGAAATCTAGAAAGGCAACCGAATGACGAAGCTAAACAATGTGCTAACAACATATTTCAGACACAGTGACTAACTATTACTTACCAAATATCGATAGTAAGATCCCATACGTGTCCCATTTGGAAGGGATTTCACCTAAACATGTAGCTTTGCGATGAAAAGGAATGAAGAAAATTGCACATTTTTCGAAACAAATCGCGGCAGCCGGAAGCAGAGGAAATTGGGAATTGAATTGAAACATTACGTCACATGATAAAAGATGTGCATCATGTTACCGGTGCCGGAAATGGCCCGCGGGCCATATTGAGTCGACTTTGTCAATATTGGCCTGCAGCCCAGTACATCCTGGACAATATGACTTTTGTGCAGCCCCAGAAAATGAAAATATTTGCCAAGGAGTGCCCTGTAAAGTGATAATAATACTTGTTAGCATACAGGCCTGGCCGTTTGAGGGGAGCTATTGCTCCGGCAAACTGAAGAGAGCCATCATTGCTCCCTTAAACTGTAATGGTTCTCCTCAATTTTTATATTAATAACCTTGTATAATTGATATTAGTGTAGAATAGCTCCCCTGAAACAGATTTAGGAGGGCCATAGTGGCTCCCCTAGATTTTTCAAAAGGCCAGACCTGAGCATATAGGTGCTCTATGTTGTATATAAAATAAGAAAAGTCAAATTGAGAGCTTTTAGACCGACTCAGTCTGTGGTGATGGGGATTATTTATCAATTTCGTATTCGCCGGCCGCCAAACCGAGAAGAGACTACTCGCCGAGAACAAGATTGTGACGGTTATGAACACCGAGAAGAGATTACTCAGCCAAGAACAAGATTGTGACTGTTAATTAACAGAGACTGCGCGTAGTTTCATTTGTTCTCGGTAAGTAGTCTGTTCTCAGTGTAAATACAAAATTAATAAATAATTCCCATCACATAGACTTTAAATTTGTTTGTATAAATATAGAAACACAATTCCCATCACCATATGGGTGGTTCTGCGACAACCGGACACATTTGATTTTGAAATATTACAAAATTTATTTTTTTCTGAGGATAAATCTTTTTTGTGATAGACAAGTGTTAGCATGCTGTTGTTCCACAGAATGTATCCAGCAGAGCTGATTTCACAGTTGCTCCCTCAAAGACACGTGACTTTATCGCGGTCACGTGATAATCATGTCTTCACCGTCACAAATTTCAAACTTGCAAAATTCTAAAAAAAAAATCATTTTTCAAAGTTTCTTTCAGATACTTGAAAGCAAAAATATGTCTCCTCACGTTCCATAGCCCCTCAAAACGGGAGATGAAAGGAAGATAATGCTGAAAAGGAAATGAAAGACAAACCTTGTGTAAAAACGTATCGCGAAAGTAATCATTTCATACAAGTGTGTGATTATAACTGAAATCACGATTTTTTTCCTATTAAATAAAGTTTACGATAGAAAGGAATGAAGCAACTGCATATGTTGATGGGAAAACTGATTGAAACGGCCTGAGTATGGAATAAACCGGTATGTGACGGTAAAGAAATATTGTTGCGGAAAAGACGTTACGGTAGAGACCGCAGTTATGGTGAAGATATTGTGTATTCTCAGCCTTACATAATACAGATGAAAATAAATGACTCTTCCCCAAGGATTACTTCTTGGCTGGAGCATCCAGAAATGTTTTTTTTTTTTTTGGGGGGGGGGGGGGGGGCAAGCCTGCCCCTCCCCTCCACCAGAGCACATGTCATCGGCCTTTAACGTGACTGTCGTGACATGCCCCCACCCCAACTTTTACTGGACCTTCTTACCTATGAATCCTGGCTATGCCACTGAACTTAATACAGTGGCATTGCTAGAATTCATAGGTAATGGAGGGGGTGGGGTGGGGGGCTGAGTTAATGTTGTAGAGACTTATCACACTGAAAGCTAGTGCACTTCTGGGGGTCCGGAGGGCGGCGTCCGGTGGAATTTCTCATTTCTTGATGCTCCCATGTGGTTTCTGGTGTCATATGCCCAACAATCAGCTGGTGGTTCGTGGAGAAAGTATGCAGTATGCATTTTATTCTTCGGCTATATTTTCTAAAATTTTATTGAGGGGTAGCCTAGGTACTATCAACATTTTGGGGTGCAAAGGCCCCCTACCCCATTGCTACGCCAGTACGCCACTATTTTAATAACACAGAGGATATCTAATGTTTTCTTGTGAATACTGGGATTTATCTCACGAGTGAGTGAGACAATTCAAATTTTCACGAGCATGCAAATTCTCGCACTCGCGAATTGAGTCCTGCGAAATTTTAGGGTTCGATTCGATGTCGATCTGGTGCGTTCGGTTCGAGAACGATCCTGAATCATTTATAAAATTCCTTTTTTTTCGAATATTTTTGTATGCCCAATTTGTTACTCTATGTGAGATCTAATTTACCTTCTAAACATAATCGGCACATATTTATAGAGCTCGCAAAAGAGACTCGAAGAAAACCTACCACAAAAACTCTTAAAATCATCCCACTGGATTGACTCCGATACTGCAGCTTTAGGGATATGGGGACTGCCCTACACGGGCAACATTGGCACTGAGCAGTTGGGAAAAAACCTGCAATTTGGCTCGAAAACAGACAAGTTTCATTAAATTTTGGAGGGGGAGGGGGGGGGGCAGCTCCCCAACTGCAACTTTGTCGGAAATGTATCGGCGCTTTTGGTAATAAATACACATGAGTGATGACTTTATTTGGGTTTAGAGAATAAGAGAACAAACATTTTGTCAGAAACATCAGAATCAATGTGTTTCATTTGTACCTTTCTGACAGGTGCAACGTGTCTTTCCCGTGATTAACCTCACTCTGTTTGCTTTTGCTTGGCATTCAGAGTTGAAGACTAATGATGCGGTTCCCATCGCGAAATTAGTGGTTATGGCACTGTTGTCGTCTCGTATTTAACTATTTATCTAACGCAGTTTCTTTTTTTAAAATAAATGAAACTTCATATTTCAGGGAAAGTTTGGTTGGTTATTCTCAGTAAAACCACGCATATTTGAATATCATTGGAGCCGACTTGAACAGACCAATATTTGCATGGTTTTATTATGACATCCCCAAGATATTCTAGCCTGTGGGAATCCTACTTAATTTAATTTCCTGCATGGGCAGTTTTTGCAACTTTGTTGGCTACGGGTTGAATGACGCTGTCGGAAAGTGTTGGCTTGAATCCCCCCACCCCCCACCCTCCCACCAAAAAAACTATCTACGCCACTTCTGGCGGATTGCTGGCTCTGGGTTCCAGCCTTGAAGTGTCCCGCCCCCACACAGTGGGGATGGCCGACACCGGATTTAGCGAGCCACGAGACGGATTTTCACCCGAAATTTGTCACCAGTCATGCAAAAAGAATATTATTTCATTGTAATTTCAGCGAAATAGGTCACTGAACTGTTGGCTATATTCATTCTTTTTCAGACAACAGAAATATATCCTGACACTTTCAGTTACTTTATCAACTAGCCCGCGTCGTTTCATGGGCGGATCATGGAATTAAAATACGGGGGGTGGGGGGACTGATGTGATCCAACAGAGTCCTAGCATCAATCGGCGACTGCCGCACATGCCGTAGGGACATGTATTTGTGTGGGGGGTCTTAATTTTCACGTGGCTTCTAAATGCATTCTGGCCTCCAATTGAATATGTCTGACGGCGAAACGCAATTCGATATTTGTTAGAATGTCACACCACACACCTATACAAAATTTCATCAGTTTGCCTCTGCTATTATAGGAGTTAATCTATAATGGACATCTGACCGACTCACCGAACAACCGATCGACCCATCGATGGGAAGATGTAATCCAGTATGTCACACTTTTTCAGAAAGTGGGGGTATATTTATTATTTATTGGTGTTTAAGGTCACATATTTCTGCACAATGGCTAATCATGACCGCGACAGTTTTACGGGTGGAGGAAGCCGGAGTATCCAGAGAGAACCACCGAACAACGGCGAGCAACTGCCAGCTCCCCAACATACTTACTCCACACAACAAGGGTTAGAATTGGTTGAAGACAAGTGCACCATCGATGTGCAGTATGCCTTAGTACACAGCATCACCGTGCCCCCACGTGGGCAATTGGGGTGAAGTGTTTTGCCCAAGTTCACAACGCGGTTGCCGCAGGTGGGAATGGAACCGAGGACCTCTCGGCTTGCAGCCTGCACCTCAACCTACTGAGCTACCGTGCCCCCAAGTGGGGGTATAATAAGTTTATTGATTGTTGTTGGCACTGCGGTGTGCCACAATGAGAACTCGACCGGTCGATTCGGGCGAATCGCCAGTTGAGTTGACCCTGCGAATGCCAGAAGCCCTCAATAAAATTAGAACTGGGAAACATACGCGACTGGAAATATTGGCTCCCCATTAACATTAACTTCAAGTTTGGGGAATGCGTTGTAAAAATAATGATACCAGGAACATACCATTTCCATTTCTTCGGCCTTGTGGCGACAAAATATTCTTTCATACTTCGCTTCATTGCGTACCGCTTTCGACTATCGATTTTGTATCGGAATTAGAAATTTGATCTCATTCGCACAGAGGAGGTCATCAAACTCGGTCGCATTCGCATAGAGCAGATTATCACCCCCCACCCCTCTGCGCGAATGAGATCGAATTTCCGATTCTGCATCGATGAAAAGGTCTATTCGTTTCGGTGCCGTTACCGGGTTATTGTTTTTACTGTTGTATATTTAGACAAAAACATGGCCGATTTCAAAAATTCCGTTGACGCCTCACGAGTACTCAAATGACGATAATTAAAGGATAAAGCATAGTTTGGATCAATAAACTCTGCCCAAATGTAAGGAAATTCGTGTACTATCGATTGCAGCCGGTAATATGGGCGAAAGCTTGATATATATTCCTAATTTCGAGTTTTGAGTTCCCATAAAAACTTGATGGGTTTTTTTTTATATAGGATTGAATGGAAAGAATCTGAACGTTGATGGGTAGCCACTACGTTCGGATCGCTGAACTCTCGATTTTGCAGACAGTGGATACTTGCAGACATGACTGTCGTCAGTTCTATAAATAACCGATATTCTGTGAATTCTAAAAGAGGATCATGTTCCTTATTTGGCAACGTGATGTCATTAGTTAATGAGGGGCATTATAGGACAAGATTGTGTGGAATAAGAGCATGACTTTTTTTAGTCGGGGGGGGGGGGGGGTGGGACTAGTCCCCCCACCCCACCCTCTGGATCCGCCCTTGCATTTGTCTTTTTCATCACACAATAGTCTTTACCATCACGGCCAAGACTGTGACGGTGAAGAATGTGACGGTGAAGACTTTAATGCAAAAAAGAAAATATGTTGAGAAATCAGTGAAAATACGCGGTCGCCATAATCCACAGCAAGTTTTAAGGCGGCAAGTTTTCAAATTATCTTTTAAAAAATATTCAGAATTCTTTTGCTGTTTTGGCAAAAATAGATGATCGGTAAAGACAGCGAATAAACCTAACTTTGAGATTTTATATCCTTACGCGTTCTTTTTCACACTTTTCTTATCATTTAATCTCTTTCGTTTGTTTTCATTGCTTGTCTTTCTGTTTGACCATCAATTCGCACGATAGAAATAATCGAGCTTATCAAGGGCGACAACTCTCGGAGCGAAAAAGTGCATCGTTGCAGTGAAGACGTCATCTTGCGGGACATCATACCTTTTTCGCAAATTGATAATTTTCTCCTGAAAATATTTCTATTTTCCCGAAACTTGTTCAGCAAATGATAGTTTGTATAATACTGTTGCGGTTGCATATGTTTTATCTATCGTGAAACGTGCGCCATAAATTTATTTTTGATCCCTTGTTTACAGGCGGTCTGCGGGGACATTTACCGTAACGATAAATTTTACACATGACTAAACGGACTGTGACGGTAGAGAAAAAAATAAAAACAGAAAAAAGTATATCAAAAGCACGAAGAGCACACACTGAAATATTGTTCACGTAGAATATAAAACAAAATGTGGTAATTAGCGTTGTCACGATGTATTTTCGGTGATTAGTAAAAAACTACGAGTCGCGGGACGCTAAAATGAAGGAATGTGTGCGGCTGTGGGAGAACCACCCATATACCAGGGCTTTGGACCTGCAAGTCAATAGCAGTTACATAACATGCGACCAGATTATAAGTTCTGTCAATTCCAATTATTGAGCCACTTTGAATTGTGGATTTCAAAAGATGAATTTGGTCCTCGGTGTGACATATTACTGAAGGTGTTTTTTTCGGGGGTTTTTTAGCCATAACTTCCAATCTAATGGAGTTTTTTCGCATCCATAGATAAGGCAAATTTTCCCCATGCTCCCATTGGCTTGTTTTAAATAGTAGCCAAAGGGATGTTTTTCTGAGCCTCTTAGCTTCTATGGCCGCCGTTGGTTTCGTAAGTTTCCAGGAAAAGGTTAAAAAATGTATAAACAGCAAATGTGATTGCCAGAAATGAATAAATGTGGATCTGAGATTAGTAATTGATAAAGGTATACAGTTAATGTTTGAATCTGCCCTCCATAGGGCAGTGGGACCTCAAATTATTTATAATAAATCGGATAATTGTCCCTCGTAACCCACTTTCCACTGTGCACTATCTTGTCCGACTAAATGTTTTTCGGCCTTTTCTGCGACTTCTCACAGTTATCATGAACAACCCAAGAACACCCAATGGTCATGTAATACACCACTGTAAAGCTTATTCATTCCCCTTTCCACTCACCCTGTGTACTGCTGGATACATTATGTGAATCAAATTTGAGGGGGGTATAACGAAGATGAGTGCTATATTTTTCGAAAAGCGAGTTGTGTAACTTGTTAATGTTTATATACCATTAATGGGGCACGTCAGCATCGATTCAAAAATGCTATCAAATATCATTTTTCTTTCTATTTCACAGCTTGTGCCGAGTACATGTGGTTTTTATAAGTTTTTCTGAAGTTGTGATCAAAGTTCTGGCCTCTGATGACATACTTATACAGCGTTTTTACAGTGCGACCGAAGCTTCGTTGATTTAGTCGCACTTGATTAAGCGATCATATACTGTTTTTACAGTTTCTTTGAACCCTTAAACCTTTTATGTGGACTGTAACTATGGCCCTCTCCCTTATAGGTTGATGATGATTACTCCCAGCTTTCAAAAGCACATATCGGTGGATTTTTTCCTTTTTGTAACTGTTATGGATAACATGCTGGGGCTGCTCCCAAACCAGCTTTTTCAGTATTCATAAGGAAATAAAGTTGTAAAGCAAATAAAGTTATTCAGATCGCAAGGAATTTAAATCCCACACTGTCCCTGTGCGCATTCGGCGCGCTGAAACTTTTCATTCATTCGAGTCCATCATCAATCTTGCTCGCTTACATGCTTGTCCAAAGATATCCCAAGAAGTTAGAGGAAGCATGGGAGAAATATAAAGAGAATGATGTAACTACATCTAGATTTTTGAGGTTGTGTGCTAGTATATATAAAGTATAAATGTATTTTATATTGTATATATTTTATATTACCCGGTATTTATTTTTGTTTTTGGTTGTAATAAAGGTGTTTAAACTCATATTAAACCATGCTTTTCTTAGTCTCCCTAGCTGAAAACAGAGGCCGAATGTTCCCAGGCCGAATGTTCCAGAGGCAGAAAAGACCCTCTCCCATGAGCCAAACCCCGAGGACAGTAAATAACTAATAACTGATGGTTAAAAGAGCCACACCCAATAGACATGCCACCCCAAAGCAAGTCTGCAAAATCAAGTCCTCCAGAAAGCGCATGTTTCTAAGCATCAAATAATATGGATCTCATTTGTGTCAATAACATAGACTGCAGTAAAAGGTTTGAACTGAGTTGGCAGGGAAAAAAGGTAATAGGATGTGTCAGCTTGAGACATTTCAGCTTCCAAATATTGTAGAACTGCAACATATTGGAGTGGGGTAGTCCTGTGCAGTAATCCAGTATACCAACTTTTTGGTATAGTTTTAGTATTACGTAATTTACAGGGATACCAAAACCAAATCAAAATGTTTATTTCGGTATTTATATTTTTTGCGAAAATTTACAGAAAGTCAACTCATCAAGGTGGATCGTAAATCTAAAAAGCCTGTGGGTTGCATATTTTGATCGAATTGATAAGAAAACATGCAAATGTGAGCTTTGTACGAGAAAGGTAGTTGCAGACATTGCAAATATGTCAGAGAAAGAAATAAAAAAAAAACGATAGTGATGAACCAATAATCAGAATCGGCAATCGGAACGATTTTGACAAACAGCAGTTATAAACCAGCAGTTTCCGGTTATTCTATATTTCACACTGACTATTAAAAATGCCTTTGATATCTGGCCATTTCAATAAAGTTTCCCCATTAAAAACGTGTGTAGTGCATAGCAGAAAATTTAGGGATTTGCAGAGCACAGATATTACAGAATTTACCAACTGCAATCAGTACAAGATCGACACCATTTCCCGAAGATTGTAGAGTTCATGTAAACATTAGAGAAACACATCAAGGGAGGTAACACACTGAAAAAAGAACATGGAATAATAAATTCTGACAAACGTGTAAACCATGCATCATCTGACTTCAAAACACACATTAACATCAAAATTATTATTCATTTAAGACAGAAAATATGTGTGCTCAGTATATTCCTGGTTAATACAGCCAAGTGTACTGTATCATTACACAAAACTGTATTAACACTATTTTCCAGAATAAAACACAATCTTCACGAGAGCAATATCATTTGATTGTATTGTTAATAACAATCTTTTCCCCACACCCCAACCAAAATGCAAATATTATTTTGGCTAATATTGCCCAGCACTAAATATGCATACTCTGAGAACTTATGTGGTATTAAGCTTTTGTAATTGATGATTTATCAACAAAATTCTGTAGTATAACAGGCACCAACAGATTTTCTTCAGTGTCCTACTTCAGCCATCATAATCGGCAGAGAAATAACTGGTAGTCGGTTTGTATCAAGTTTTGATAATCGGTTCATCACTAAAAACCGACGACAGTAAAATGAAAAATTGCAAGCTGTTAACTTGGTACTTCTGTTTCTGAAGAAATATGACCCAATTCCAGTGTTCCTAACATTCAGCCGGACTCAATATATTTTCTGGAAATTATGATGCGATTTATTCACAGGGGACATTAGGGGTCGGGTGAGTGGTTGACAATTCGTAGGAAATAATCTGCTGACATTCAATACGTTGACACTTGACATACAAACAGTATGTCTTTGGTTATCGCTTCTTGATGATTTTTTTTAGCATTTCTTTCACTTCAGCATTGCTATTTTAAGTTGCAGATCTATACTTTTAACAACTGATCATTTTATTAAAGGACACATTAAAAAACAATGTACAGAAGTCAATGGGCAACATCAGATTTAGCATTATCGAAGTTCATTTGACTGATCGACGCACAGCAAATGCTTTGAAAATGATTTGCTGCTTTTAGTAAATCATTGATTTGTACACTTTTTTCTCATGGAAAATGAAAATTGACCCAAATTTATCATGAAAAATCATGATTTCTCTTGAATTTTCAGAAACGTATATGAATTCAGGAACCAAACGTGAACACTGAGAGAGTGATTCCACTCAAAATATTCTATAATTGCAACTAGATGAATGTCATAAATAGAGATTATTACCATTATGTGGATGTACAAAATATGTATCTGAGTCGAGCTCCGGGTTCTAAGGGCAGAACACGACGAGTTGAAGACGAGTCGTGGTCTACCCTTAGAACCCGGAGTGAGACTCTGATACATATTTTGTACATCCATGTAATGGTAATAATCATTTTATCTTGCAATATATTGGGGATAAGTCAAGAATGTAGACGAATATATAAAGAACTATTTATTCGTACAGATGAACAAAAAGAAAAAAATGGAACTCACGCGAAAGAAACATGCTTGTAATGTATCCGACCCCCTGATACAAACATCTGTATCAGGGGGTTGGATACATGACAGTTGTGGAGTTAATACAGACAAAATACATGTTGATGTAAAATAAAACATGTTATTTTACAGGCCTGGCAGTCTAGAAAATCAAGGCATGCAAAACAATTGCCCTCCTCAGATTGCTTGGGAGTGCAATTGCATATGCTTGTGTGCTGTTTTGGTTACAGTACATAGCATGATAGGCGGTGGATTGTCACCCAGTCATCCATGGAGTGGCAGTATCACCCAAGGTACTACTCTTAAATTTCGTACAGAAACACAAGCCAAGTTTCAACCAATGGACCTCCGTGTTTAACCCGGAGGTCCATTGGCTGAAACTTTGCTTATGCTAATTATGCTTTGCATCAAATTAACATTTATTGCTTGAGAGAAATCATCACTCCACAGGCGATTTATTGACAATACACTCTCTATGTACTGTATATTCACTTCAAGGTATTACTATTGTGACTGAAAGATTGTTCTGCATTCAGCTACATAGTGGAAAAATTGGCATACACATATTCTCATTATTCAAAATGTTGTATTCAATTCTTATGTGACTGTCTTCTACACTCAAAATGTATTGAAATGCGACACAGAATGGGTCATGAATTATTGCAAATCAATGCAACATTGTCCAATGATAATATATTTTAAAGGCAGTCCCAAACAGGTCTGGTATTCCAGAAAATCAAGGGGTGCAAAAAATTGCCGCAGTAGGCGTGCAGCACTCCTGCACTCCTAAAGAATGCCAGGCCTGATTTTACATGTACTTGTTTATCAAGGATGAACCCAAACTGTAACATTGAAAGGTGAGTGACACCATGTCATTGATGCATTGCATGATGTCAGTGATTACACAATGTTTTCACAACTGGGATTATCATAGAGAGATAAATTATAATTGCATTACTTCAATTTACTTTCTAGGCTTGGAACAATATCCCGGTACTCCGATACGGCAACCTATGATACAGGTACCGGTGTGGATATCCAAATTTCGCTGTATCGTGATACCACTATTATAGGCCAGTCACCAATCTTGAAATTCAACTCTTTCACTCTCAATACATTCAGCACATCATATCTTAGGCTTGGGTGATTTGGCCAACTCAAATACCTGTAATTCAGAATATAACACCGGGGTACACCGGAATACCGATTATAAAATCAGGGTATTTTTTGTTTGGGTTTGCATCGTTTTTGGGCAAAGCAAGATCTCCCAGGCGCACCCTAATCTCCAAAAGTTTGCTCGCATGGTGCGTTTCTATATTTTATATGCTCATCCAACATTCCGATTCAGAAATGGTAAAACTACAGATAAACAGTGCAACAATACATCAATTTATTTATGAATGTCTGTTGGTTATGCAAAATGATAAATTTAATTTTCAGCTACCATTTTACAAGTATTTTCAGAGCAGTTGACAAAACTTCATTCATGTTTTCTATGATGTCGGTGCCTATTAATTAGCCCCCTTGATGTGCACCAGTTATTTTTTGTAATCATCTTCCACGACCTTTTTTGTTCGGGTAAATCAATTTGAAAATTGCAAAGTGGAAGTCGAACCATCAAAGTGTAAGAGCATGTCTCCATCGCTGATGTATTTTCATTGCCAACCTTCGGGACCAGGGTACTCCAGCTTTTTTTTTATGTATTTGGTAACGTTAGTTGTCATGATCATCAGATGACTACTTACCTATTTTCGTCGTAATTACCAGCGCCTGTGACTGAAATCATCTTTATTCTAAAACTGAAAAGTAGAAGGATGTGCTAAGACTCAGAGGGGCCACTTGATAACTCACATTTGTAATGTTACAGATTGGCTCATGTCAGAGTATGAGCTCAGACACGCATGACCAGTCAGTGTAGTATGTGATAGAATATAGGAAATTGGGGTGGGGGGCTGAAGTTGATCCCTCTCCTCCCTAATGTATCTGTGCTCCAAAACTATGAATTGCTGGCTCCACCATTGTCCCTGTGATCTTAACTGAAGCTTCAATACCAGGATGAATATCAAGATACATATGTAGATACATTTCGTATTGTGACTCGTGTACCTAGATACGTATTGTACCGTGAATTTGGTGTATCGTCCCAACCCTATTACTTGCATATTTGTGTGGATATTGGATACTGGATTCACTGGACAGCGGACATTAATCTTGTTGCCACTTTGAAAGATAAGGGGTAGGGGGGAACTGACCTAGCATTACTACCAGTGAAAAGTTACTGAAAAGCCCGGAAGTTGTAGAATATATAAATGTTTTTTCTACCTGATCCATTGGGGAGTGGCGACGACTTTCCTTGAGGCAGTGGCATGGTACAAAGGACATATGGGCCAACTGATTAGCTTAGCAAGTTATTTATTAAATCACTCGATTCAGTGTGATGATTCACACTGAATCGAGTGATTGATTAAATCACTTGCTAGACAAATCAATTATCACTGTGGAATTAACTTGTCAAGTTCATGAGTTGTCAGTGCTGAACCTATTAAGTTTCTATATGGTTGAATGTTGAGAAATTGGGTCAGTTTGAGACTACTTTCAGTGTTCTGTGCACATACTGAATACCGCACCGAAACCAAGGTATTTACCTGAAAAATACTAATACTGATCCTGAAATTTCTATACCACACAGCACTAGAGTGGGGTGGAGACAAAAGAAACAGCTAGCATTTTGTTGCAGAGTTGAAACAAGGATGACTTGGAGTGGAGTAGTTCAAGCTACTTGAAGGCTCTTATTTATATTGTTTGAGGTTCTATTGACCTTTAAGGGAACAGGAACACCTTGGTGTGGAGTCAGTAGAAACAACAAAGACAGGGTGGCTAGCAGGAGAAATTACAATGGGTATCGACACTGCATAGCCACTTGTATACATCATCACCCACAAAACTCAATTCCAATTATTACTGAACTTCTCAAAGCTCTCTTTTACGCTGTAAGGCAGGTTTAATATAACAACAACTTGAGTTTGGAGGGTGTTACGGTTTATCAATGTCCCAAGAGGAATGAATAATTGCCCAAGGGCTTATTACCAGCACGAGATGAAGTTAAGGGCTGTTATTCAACCCTCAAAGGCTGTTAATAATCTGAGATGCTCGACAAAATCATTTTATTACTATTATTATCACAACCGGAAACAGGCAGGGGGCTGTTAATGAATTTTGTTTTCATTAATGCCTGTCACTCGCTTCTGGTTGCATGACATCATGAATTAAAGAGTTTTACCATCCCGCTAAACTCTTAATATACTGAAGATGCCTGCTAAAGTGGTAATAATATAGCAATAACATGAGTTTGGAGGGTGCTACGGTTTATTAACAGCCCAAGAGGAATGAATAACAGCCTAAGGGTTTATTACCGGCCCGAGATGAAGTCGAGGGCTTTTAATAAGACATCAAAATTGTGTTATTTCTATCATTACCATGACCGGAAGCAGGATGTTAATGAATTTTGTTTTCATAAACTCCTGTCTCTCACTTCCAGTTGTATGACATCGTGAATTACTGAGTTTTACTGCCCTGATAAGCTCTATTAATATATTAAAGAAAGCCCACTAAAGTGGCAATAATATTTACTAATGAATGAATTTGTAGATAAACAGATTTTGACAATTAGTGCTAGATCGTATCAGCCAAAATCATAATCACAGTTTTGGGGAAAGAAGATCGTGAGTAACAATATCACGATATTGATCTCTTGTGAAGGTTGTGTTTATTCTTGTAAATAGTGTAAATACTAGGGCTGTCGCGACTATCAATTTTTCACAGTCGACAAATTGCCAGCATCAATCGATGGTTAGTCAAGTAATAGTCATTTCCCATAAATTCAACAATCTCTAATATATTTATAAAACAAATTTAAAACTGTTTGAAGTCGTACACTTCTAGTTGAGATAAAATGGAAACACCAAAATATCTCCATCAGATTCTGATTGATTTGAAGAATTTGAACAGAAGAACATGTGGGCAAATCTTTCCTTTCTATAACTAATTTCTAGAAATTTTGAACAAAAAAACTCCCTCCATTCCGACACAAGTTACAACTTAGAACTACAACTGAACTTGCCGTTGTGGATCTTGTGACAATTTTCTCACTTTGCGGTTCCGATTATTCCAGAGGATTCGTTTGAGTGTGCAAGACCGAAGAGTCTATTTACTCTGTAGTCTGCAATGACTTCCCAAACCACAATCACTCAAAGGTACATGTACACCATTTGAATGATACCAGGCCTGAAAATAAGCAGACTGACATCTGCAGAATGAGGTCTCTAGAGGGTGAATTTGGTGATACTACCCTGCATAGCAGGGTAGCATCACTAAATTTACCCTCAACGAACCTTAATCTATATCAAGGTCTCAGGCCTAAACAGAAAAGAAGTGCCCAGAGGATAAATTGACCCACTGCATGTAATAGCATCAGCAAATTACTCCTTTGGGGACCTCATTCTCCAAATGACAGATTGCTTATTTTCAGGCTTCAATGGAACTTTAGTACTGATTAATGAGTGCTGGTTAATACTAGAGAACAGGGATTGATCAAATGGTAAGGCTCAGTTTTTTTAAAATTACTTTGCTGCACAATCATGCGGAAAACAAATGCCATTGGATATTACAAGTAACTATGGTTGGACATTTCAAAGGTTAATATAATTTGAGTCTTGACTGTTAATTCACCTCATTACACAGTACAATTTTAACCACATTCAAAAATAAACAGCGATCAACTGAAAATAAAAATTGTTGACTACTACAATAATCGACGGTTAGTCGAATAATCAAATCATAGCAACAGCTCTAGTTAATACAGTTTAGCATGGTGTTTAATGCAATAGACTTGGTCTCATTAACCAGTTATATTATACTAACACATATACTTCATGTATCAATTTAATAATAACTTTGATTTAAAACGTGTGTTGTGAACCTGTGTCCGTGCATGGTTTACAGACAGTTAGGCACTGGGCATATCAGAATGTGATGCTCATTTTTCAACATTTTACCACCCTCAGGCCTTTAAATTCATATATTTTGGGTTTTGGGACACAGTTTTGCCCTAATTTGGGGACATTAAAACCAGAAAATAACAGCTTTATCCTGTTATCATGTTTCATTGTCATGCCTTTCTTTGTGTTTCTCTGGCCACATTATGATGGATCATGGAAGTTATTCTAAAATGCAGAATAGGCACAAGGAATTGATATATTTTTCTTGATTCCTTCACACCTTCTCTAATTTGGGGACACCTGTAAAAGGTGTGAAAAAGGGGTAATCCAAAGGCCTGCCTCCCTTGATGTGTTTCTCCAATGTTTACTTGAATGCAGGCAACATTGGAGAGACACTTCAAGGGAGGTAACTGAATCCATCAATGAATTTTACACACTGAAAACATGTCTGTGACAACCATGTGACATACATGTTGCATAGCAATCATCTGCCATTGAAAAAAAATATACATTTTGGTCTTTTTCTCCATTTTATATTCTCCTATTGTGTTCAGCCGATAGTCTGCAGTATGATTTCATGATTCAGACTATCGGCTGAACACATTGTATTTATTCTTGAATGTTATGAACTCAATGTAATGTCGTGTTATTGAATGCCAGTGACTTCGATCAGCTGGAAAACATCCCAGCCATTATTAAAAACAAAATGAACCCAGTTATTGTGTTAAATTGAGATAATGAGTGTTAACTTGGGGGGTTTCCCAACACTTCTGGAGTGGACAGGAACTACTCTCTTTGAGCAGTGTTATTGTTAATCAAGAAGGACATGGGAGCTGATTTATTTTCATGGCAATATTTCAGTTTTTTTTCTGACAATAGTACTAACCATATTTTTAATAACTGGCTATATCCAATTAATTGGGAAACCGACCAGCACGACTTACCATTTTCACACTTGCGGTGCTGCCACTGATTATAGCTGTCATACTATTTGGAAGAGGGTGTATTACCAAGTATAATTTATGGAACAGATGTGACCCCTCTAAACCAAATGGTAATGAGGAACTTGAAGATTCTACAAAAATAATACAGGCTGGTGGATAACCTGTATTAACTCAGGGTTTCTTTTGGGTGTCAACAAGGGCCGAATATAGGACTCTTTTCCAATGGCATTTGGGCTTGATTTTTCCCAATTTCCAACCCCAAATATCCAAATCTCAGTCCCCACTCAAACAAAATTTAATGTACATGTGGTGTCCTGAACTGGGTGATCATAAGGCCTCAGAAAACCATTGGTTTTCTGAGGCCTTATGACCATACAGTTCAGGACACCAATTGTGCATTAAATTTCAATTGCTTACCAAATGAAGCTTTGATAGTGTCTTTTTTCAAAGGCAGATTACAAGCTTGATAGAGACTACAGAGACTGCATGGGGTGAACATGACTCCATGTGACTTTTTGTTACAAAACATACTTGTAGTTGTAGTATACTTGCATTTGCTTAGGATTTCGGTCTTAATGTTCTCTGTTCAATTCTAACTTAAAATTCCTTAGTCGTATTTTGCTTCCCCTCCAAAACAAATTCCCACATGGTGCTGTCAGGATGCACATTTTCCCAATGGCATGGGCCCCAGAACTGTTCCCAAACAGGGCAGAAGAAACCCTGTAACCTGATCAAGTAAAGCAGCCCCACTGGAAGTGATTAGAGGGGAATTTGTGTGGGTGTTGGTTTAAGATAGAATAGACAATGGAAAATTATGTGTTACTACCTGAATTACCTGGTATACCTCCCAAACAGTAGAAGGTGTAAATCGATGCTTAACCATGCATTGAACTCTTAAAATCCAGACAGGATGGATAAGGCAAGTGAAGTTTAGGGCTGCAGTGATTAATTGTGATATGCTTGAATCGCGATTGCATTGCTTACCATTCAATACGTATCACTGTTCACTATATATCACTAAATATAAATAATATCATGCAAAACAACTTACTTCTTCAATTTTGAAAACTAATTCAGAGAAACCCTGTTTTTGCATGCCAACATTAATAGTGATAAATATGCCATTAATTATTTAGCTAACCAAAACTTCATGAATTCCCTCTAAATATTTATTTCAGTAAGCCATTATACACCGTTCAAAAAAAGAAACGCAAAATGGGTTTTCTGTGATGAGGGACATTTCCGCGTTACGGGATAATGAGATAGAGAACAAATTCAATTCATAACCAAGGTTTTAATAGATGAATGAAGCACAAAATGGAAACGTTTCAGACGAATCAACGACATCCAAACTCAATATCTAATGTGACCGCCATTTGAGTCCAAAACTGCTTGGCACCTTTTGTTAACTGAAGCAATCAGATTCTGGATAGAAGCTTGAGGTATGGTGGCCCACTCTTCCTGCAACGCTTGTGCCAACTGCGGTAACCTCTGAGGTTGTGGTTGACGTTGTCACACACATCGATCCAGTTGATCCCATAGATATTCGATCGGGTTCAAATCAGGTGATCTGGAGGGCCAGGGCAGGACATCAATGTTGTTATCCAGTAGATAAGCTGTTGTGAGCCTTGCTGTGTGCGGCCGTGCATTGTCATGCTGGAAAATGACGCTGGCATTCTGCATAATGGGGAGCACATGTGGATGCAAAATTTCATCTCTGTACCTCTGCGCCTTCAAGTTACCCTCAACATGGACGAAGTCCGTTCTGCCAGTGCGTGAGATGGCTGCCCACATCACAATGCTTCCACAACCAAATCTGTCCCCCTCCCGAACGCAGCAATGCGCAAAACGTTCTCCGTGATGTCTGTACACACAGCATCGTCCATCAACTCGGCGAAGAAGGAAATGTGACCATTGAAGTCACTGTCGATGATGCTGCACCGTCAAAATGATGCCACAAACTGGCCATCTAGCATGCAGACCTGGCTCGCGCAGACAGTTGCGAACGGTCTGATCTGAAATCCTCTGCCGACCTGGTATCATTGATGCTGTAGAGGTCGATGTGGTTGTTCTCTCCCACAAATGACATAACTAGGTGTATCGATCCTGCGCTGGGGTGGTCACTCGGGGTCTCCCAGATCTTGAAAGATCCAGCATTGTCCCCTGGATTTGGTAGCAGTCCCACGGGCATGTGATGGGGCTTGATGAGACAATGAACACTCCCGCTACATTCAAAGCTGATTCACCTGTTTCCAAGCGGCCAATTGCATTATTTCTCTAAGCTGCTGTCAAACGTGGCATTTTGCATGAGCAAGATCCCTTCAACGCTGTGCTAATTCCGACTTATTTCCATGTCCATTTATACCCCCACACGCTCAGCTCGCATGCTCGGAGCATGCAACTTCATGATCAGGTATTCACTCAGTGGAAACTTTGTTTTGTTAATTTCCAATATTTTGGGGGTTACGGTGGTCGAAATTATGCCACCCACCCCATGTGACAGAAATGGCTGTGCCATATGCACAAACCTTCAAAAAATACATGGTTCTCAAGCTCTGCCAGTCACAAATGTTTCCACGGCCCTTGTAAAACTAATTGCATGACTGGCATTTGCACCTATCAACTAACATGTAGATCATGTCATAAACAATACACTGGTAAAGCCAGGAGATTCTTCAGAAACCGCATTAAGGAACATGTGGGTAGGTGGGTTTTTTTTAGCTCACCTGACTGAAAGTCAGGGTGAGCTATTCTGATCACTTTATGTCCCTTGTCCATCTTGAAGGTGGTATTTGGGTCTTTTTCTCCCAAACCACTGGCCGCATTTCAATGAAATTTCACTTGAGTAGTGGTTATATAGGGGCATTTGAGTTTTTCTTCAAACTGGATTTCTGCTCATATTGAAGAGGGGGTGGGGACAAAATGCCTCAGTTTTCTTAAAAATCTTCTTCTCACGAACCAGCTGTAGCAGAGACTTGATATTTGGTATACAGCTTCCTTTTGAGGTATTGACTCAAGTTTGGTCGAAGAGAAGTTTGAGGGGCAATATTTGTAGTTATTACAGGAGGGACAAGACTTTTTGCCCTACCCAAAATTTCCGTTTTCCAAACCGAGAGGCTGATTTGAACCAAATTTGATAAGAAGTATTAATGGGTCATATAAAGTACTTGATTTATGCCAAAAATATTTTCAAAATGCCCAGTGGGAACCGCAGGAGCTAAAAGTAGAAAAAATTTCAAAACGCTCATATCTCCAAAACTACACGGATCTGAGAATTCTTATTTGGTGTGAAGCTTCCTTAGGACCAACAGAATGGAATGGTAAAAAAATTGCTATCAGTTTTATCATGGGGTACTTTTTGGGGACTTTGAAAAAGTGCTGAGTCAGCATTTTTAGCTCAACTTTGGCGAAGCCAAATTTGAGCTTATGCCATGGCCAGTCGTCCGTCTGGCCGTCTGTCTGTCAACAATTCAATACGACTCGGGCTAGAGGCCGTATTTATGAACCGATCTTTATGAAACTTCTTGGGTACCTTTGTTATGACCATGGGACGAGAACGAGTGTTTTGGGGTCCGATGCGAAATTCAAGTTGGCTGCTGGCAGCCATTTTGTACAGACTTGGGTGAAATCAGATTTTTGCACAGAACTTCCATATGAAAGCGCTGATTTGAATAATTTTTTGTATGAATGTTTAGTACCATGGGATACATCACATATAATGCGGGTTTTTTTCTCGTATGTAAATTATGCAAATTAGACTAACTTTGATGTATTTAGTGTTACTTTCAGCGCTGTAAGTGCAAATGCCATTACGGCGCGGGCTAGAGGCCGTATTTATAAACCGATCTTTACGAAACTTCTTGGGTACCTTTGGTATCACCGTGGGATGAGATCGAGTGTTTTTGGGTGCGGTCTGAGATTCAAGATGGCCGATGGCAGCCATTTTGTACAAAATTAGGTGCAATCAGCTTTTTGCACAGAACTTCCATATGAAAGCGCTGATTTGAAAAATTTTTTGTGTCAATGTTTAGTACCATGGGATACATCAAATATAGTACAGGTTTTTTTCTCGTGCAGAAATTATGCAAATTAGATGAACTTTGATTTTTTCAGTGCTACATGTACTTACACACAGTAAGTACACATGTAAATATAGCTCGGGCTAGAGGCTGTATTTATCAACCGATCTTCACAAAACTTCTTGGGTACCTCTGTTATCACCTTGGGACGAGAACGAGTGTTTCTGAGTGCGGTCCAAAATTCAAGATGGCTGCCAGTGGCCATTTTGTACCGAAATTAGGTCCAATCAGTTTTTTGTACACAACTTCTATACGGCTCAGGCTAGAGGCCGCATTTATGAAACGATCTTTACGAAACTTCCTGGTACCTTTGCTATCACCGTGGGATGAGAACGGGTGTTTTTGGGTGTGGTCCGAAATTCAAGATGGCCACCAGCAGCCATTTTGTACCAAAATTAGTGCAATCAGTCTTTTGTACAGAACTTCTGTATGAAAGTTCTGATTTGAATAAATTTTTGTATGAATGTTTAGTAAAATGGAATACATCACATACAGAACGGGTTTTTTTCTCATGCAGAAATTACGCAAATTAGATGAATTTTGATTTATTTAGTGCTACTTATACACTGCAAGTGCACATATCAATACGGCTCGGGCTAGAGGCTGTATTTATCAACCGATCTTCACGAAACTTCATGGGTACCTTTATTATCACCTTGGGATGAGAACGAGTGTTTCTGAGTGCGGTCCAAAATTCAAGATGGCTGCCAGTGGCCATTTTGTACCGAAATTAAGTCCAATCAGTTTTTTGTCACAACTTCTATACAGCTCGTATTTATGAACTGATCTTCACGAAACTTCTTGGGTACCTTTGTTTTCATCTTGGGACAGGAATGAGTGTGTTTTGGGATGCCTTTGTTATCATTGTGCTATGAGAACAAATATTTTGGGGTTCAGTTAGACTTACTATGGGACTCAAAGATTTCTTTTCTAGTTTAGCATCTGACTGTCACCCACCTTTACAATACTTTACCTATACATTTGTTACAGGCTACGGTCAGTATTTATGTACAGACCGTTACAATACTTTATATGTACCTTTGTTATCAGGTCATTACCTAGATGTTTGTCATTGCTGTGTCACATACTATACATGTACATGTCTTGACAAGTTGAGCTACAGTGTCATTGACACTTTCATTTAACACTGTTCGTAATGGGAAAAACCTTTAAGACTACATTTCTCCCAAACCACTGCCCCAAAAGCTTTCAAATTTCACATATAACATCTTTGGAAGATTGTTTCACACGTTTATTGAAATCAATTCCCAGGGTCCATATTTGGGCTCTCTATGGGAGCCCAAATGTTTAAATTAGTGCAGTATGAGGAATATTCTTTAAAAATCTTCTTCAGATCTACCAATAAGAAGCTTTTGATATTTGGTATGCAGCATGCTTAGGATGGTGAGATTCAACTTTGTTCAAGCCAAGTCCCTGGGTTCATATTTGGGCTCACTGAGGGAGCCTGAATTATAACTTAGTTCAGAATGAGGAATTTTCTTAAAAAATCTTCTTCTTCAGATCCAGCAGTCGGAATGCTTTGATATTTGGTATGTAGCATCCTTAGGGAGGTGAGATTCAATTTTGTTCAAGCTATGTCCCTAGGTTCATATTTGGGCTCCATGTAGGAGCCCGAATTATAACTTTGTTCAATGTGAGGAATTAATTTTTCTTTAAAAATCTTCTTATTCAGATTCAGCGATCGGAATGTTTTGATATTTGGCACGCAGCATCCTTAGTGGGGTGAGATTCAAGTTTGTTCAAGCCATGACCCTAGGTTCATATTTGGGCTCACTGTGGGAGCTTGAATTGTAACTTAGTTCAAAATGAGGAATTTTCTTTTAAAATATTCATCTTCAGATCCAGCAGTCGGAATATTTTGATATTTAGTATGCAGCATCCTTAGGTGAGTGAGATTCAAGTTTGTTGAAGACAAGTCCCCAGGTTCATATTTGGGCTCCCTGTGGGAGCCTGAATTATAACTTAGTTCAATATGAGGAATGTTTCTTTAAAAATCTTCTTCAGATTCAGTGGTCAGAATGTTTTGATATTTGGCATGCAGCATCCTTAGGGAGGTGAGATTCAAGTTTGTTCAAGCCAAGTCCCTGGGTTGATATTTGGGCTCCCTGTGGGAGCCTGAATTATAACTTAGTTCAATATGAGGAATATTCTTCAAAAATCTTCTTCTTCACATCCACCAGTCAGAATCTTTTGATATTTGCAAAACAGCATCCCACTGGAGGTGAGATTCAAGTTTGTTCAAGCCAAGTCCTTGGATTCATATTTGGGCTTCCTATGGGATCCCAAATTATAACTTAGTTCAATATGAAGAATATTCTTTAAAAAAAAATTTTTTAGATCCACTGGTCTGAATCTTTGGATATTTGGTTTTAGCTTTTCTAAGGAGGGGCAGATGCAACTTGTTGAAATCAGTTCCCTGGGTTTTATATTTAGGCTACCATGTCAGGTGAGTGCCCTCAGTCCCCCTGGGGCCTCTTGCTTCCTAGTGCAGTTCAAAATGCAAAATTTTCTCTCCCAAGTAGTTGGTGCAGGTCATTTTAATTTGGTGCAGGTCATTTCCAACATATTGTTTTTACACATTGTAAATTGACATATAGTGACTACTAAATGAGGAAATGACTTTATGAAGCTATTAACTTATGTATACCTTGTTTTTTAGCCGTTTTCTTGAATTTAAAACTTTTCAAGAGGATGGATGGATGATTGGTGACATCATTTTACTTTTTAATTGATGTTATATTTTTAGTAACATGTTTCTGTCAGGGGAAAACCCATGATTAATCATGTCCACCTTTTTCGCTGTTTTTGAGTTTATCGGAATTATTTTTAATTTTTGTTTTACTTTTCGAATGGACGTGTGGCTATTTCGTTGTTCATTCGCAATGGAATTTAAGTTTATACCAGTGTTTTTTAACCTCAGATTCTAAAATATTGGGCAGAATTTTGTTTTTGTCAAAAAATGTTCATTCTATTTCAAAGTGTGTCGGTCAAAGTAAGTTTGGTGTCGGTCATCATCCTTGTCCGGCCATGTATTTCAAGCCTTGGTGTTGTCTACTCAAACCCTAACAACTTTTGTTTCAGGCACAAAGTTATGCATACCAGGCAAGTTCAAAGTGTTATTCCTTTTTTATTTTAGAGTGTGCAGTAGATGGCGAAGAATTGTGAATGACAAGTCCCTATGGCAACATGTCGATCTCTCTATTTACAAACTCAATCTGCAAAAAATGTGGAAGGTCATTCGTGCACATTTTTCTGATGTTCTGTTGTCCATCAAGTTTAGGGGATTTAAAGATTACCGTAAGTTTTGTTTAGTGTTAAAGCCACAAAAATATATGTAACTGGATTGTAAACTTCCTGTCAGCTTGATATTTTATCTGTGTTATTGCCTCGTGTCTAGTGATCTATCTATTTTATTCATTTCATATACAGCATATGGATAGTGGATTGTAACAAAATCACCCATGGAGAGGAGTTATCAACCAAAGTATCACTTTCAAATTCTGTACATATGGACAAAAACACAAGTAATGTTTCAAACTATGGACCTCCAGGTTTAACCTGGGGGTCCATTGGCTGGAACCTTGCTTGTGCTTGTTATGCTTTGCAACAAATTTTCAATTATTGCATGGGTGGGGTCTCCACTCCATGGGTGATTTAGTGATAATACACTCTACGCGTTCTGTTTTACACATCAGTTGTTTCATTTCTCTCTTTAATCTATTGCAGTTTCTCAGATCTATATTTATCGCCTGCTGAAATGAAGTTTTGTGGGGATATAGAAATGGGGTCCATCTGTTCAACCATTCATCTGTCCATACATAACAACTTTGGACCTTCATATCTCAGTCAGTGGATGTTGGATTTAAATGATCTTTGGTATGCTGATTATAGACCGCCATGGGGGAAATGATATTCACTTTTTGTTCATTTTTTTCTCGGGTTATGGGCCTTTTTCCACATTTTTCAACTTAGAACCCCTTGGCGGGGATACCAGTGGCGTTGCACCTTGTTTACCATACAGGCTGTAGTCATGTTACAAAAGACTGACCATTATAATATAAGCCTATTGTTACGAAAATTTGAGCAAAGTCCCTTTTGGAAAAATAAGGTACATGTATAGATACTTTTTAGCTCAGCTTAACAACATCAAGTGGGGGCGCGGTGGCTCAGTAGGTAGAGGTGCAGGCTGCAAGCCGAGAGGTCCTCGGTTCGAATCCCACCTGCGGCAACCGCGTTGTGTCCTTGGGCAAGACACTTCACCCCCATTGCCCATGTGGGGGCACGATGACGCTGTGTTCTAAGGCGTACTGCACGTCAATGGTTCGCATGTCTTCAACCAATCTAACCCTGCCTGTGCTGCAGTGTGGAGTTTCGATGTTGGGGAGCTGGCAGCTGCTCGTCGTTGCTCGGTGGTTCTCTCCGGGTACTCCGGCTTCCTCCACCCGTAAAACTGTCACGGTCATGATTAGCCATTGTGCATAAAAATGTGACCTTAAACATCAATAAATAAATAAATAACAACATCAAGTATGAGCTATTGGGATGGGTTGCGATCCGTCGTCCATCCATTCGTACGTCCATCCATTCGTTCGTCCATCCATATGTTCATCCATCTGTCCACATTTCCTTTAGCACACCCTAAGGCTGCAGCTCTCTCTTGATCAGTACAAAATTAATATGTGGCTTTGGGGCAATGTATAGATTGGAGCTATTGAATTTTTCCAAATTTCGTTGAAAAACATGGATGACAGTGGCCATCTTAGATTTGGCACACCCTACAGGTCGTATCTCTCACCCGATCTTTTTCTCATTTCATTTGTAGGTTTGGGGTGATGTCTAGATGGGAACTATCAAATTTTTCTGAATTTCGCTGAAATACATGGCCATCTCGGATTTAGCATATGAATAGTCAACTGTTTTATTAGCACCCCCTACATGCCGCATCTCTCACCCGATCTTTTCCAAATTTTATATGTAGCCTTGGTGTGAGTCTTGATAGGAGCAATTGAATTTTTCTGAATTTTGTTGAAAAATATGGCTGCCAGCAGCTATCTTGGATTTGGCATAAAAATCCCTTTGCACTCCCTACAGGCCGCATCTCTCACCCATTCAGTTTAAAATTTCATACGTGGCCTTTGGGTAATGTCTAGATGGTAGCCATAAATTTTTCCGAATTTCATTGAAAAACATGGCCTCTGGCAGCCATCTTGGGTTTGGCATACAAATTGGCAACAATTCCATTGGTGCACCCTTCAGGTTGCATGTCTCCCCGGATATTTTTCAAATTTCAGATGTAGCTTTGGTGTGATTTCTAGATGGGAGCTGTCAAATTTTTCTGAATTTCATTGAAAAACATGACCACCTGTAGCCATCATGGGTTTGGCATGTAAATTGTCTACAGTGTATAGACGGACCTGTCAGAAATACGTTTTCGAAGTGGGAGCTTATGCCTCGACGAAAAATCATCAGTATATTTTCATTTATTTCTTGAATTCTGTAAAAAAAACTCAGACCCCAGGCCAATCTACCCTGATCAGTCACACATTAAGCTATATGTCAGTTGCATTTTTGTTTCCAAGATGCCTGTTCATCTCCCTGAAATTTAATTTGAACACCCTATTTTCATGCCAAAAAATAAACAGTTGTGATCAAAAGCAATTTCCCGAACGAAGCTAGCTCAAATTTCATGACAAAGGCACGTTTTGTGTGCTTTATTATCTAACTAAAAATAGTATTTAGTGTAGGCCAGGCAAGTCCAGCAGAGTTATCAATTTTTCACATCCTGAATGTCAAAGGTCATGGGAGTGCAATTAAGTAGTACCAAAATATACCTTAAAGCCAAAATCTTGCTCATAGGCTCAATACTTCAGTGCATATTATGGGATAAATCAACAGAATCCGATGTATGTTTGAATCAGTTGGTGTTTTACATGTACATAACTCATTGGATTGGCATAGTCATATTTCACTCGAGCCGGCTCCAGCAAAATATGACTATGCCATTCCAGTGAGTTATGTAAAACACCCACCGATTCAAACACACATTGCGTTCTGTGTTTATTACACATCCCATGCATTAAAATTCAGTTAAATAAACAAATTTTAATTCTGATGTTTAAACCCAAAGGTGAAGAGTCCGTTTGTTTTGCTTGAAGCTGTACTGGGGGTGCAGTGGCGTTGCGATAACCGGTTATCGTCAGATCACCGAAGTTAAGCAATAACCGAGCCCGGTTAATCCTTGGATGGGTGACTGTCTTAGAGATCGATTAGGACTCCTGCATTGTGTCCTTGGACAAGGCACTTAACCCTGATTGTCCACATGGGGGCACGATGACGTACTGCACGTCGATGGTGCGCATGTCTTCAACCAATCTAACCCTGCCTGTGCTGAAGTGCGGAGTTACGATGTTGGGGAGCTGGCAGCTGCTCATCGTTGCTCAGTGGTTCTCTCTGGGTACTCCGTCTTCCTCCACCCATAAAACTGTGACGGTCATGATTAGCCATTGTGCATAAGTATGTGACCTTAAAACACCAATATATAAATAAATAAATTGAAGCTGTACTGATCAAATGGGTTGATAAAAAATCAAAACAAAAGTGGACAAGATAGCCACAGGCCTGGGTTAATGTTGTGGTTGGAAATGATTGTTTTTTTAATATTATCCCATTTTCGTTAACTAATTTTTTTTATGAACCAACCTTATCTTGCTTTTGATGATTTTATTTTCACACTAGGTGACAAATGATCGACAATTGTGTAACGATATTTGGTAACTTTTTGAAGTGTAACTAATGACAGGACTGAAAAGGAACTAGTATAAATAGTGCTGGCGAAAAAGTTCTGGCTTGTACATCACCAGTTGAATACAGAAACATTTATGTCATAGCAGCGATTCCATGAAATATAATGGTTTAGAGTTTAATGGATGTGTAATAAAAGCTCATATTTGCTCTTATCACTTCCCACTTCTAAAATCCAAGGGTGAATTTGTTTGCATATCAAGTTTATAGTGTGCGTACATTGTATCTGAGAGCCCTTTCCGGCAGTGTTTTACATTACATTTCTGCATCCCCAAAGTCACAGAACACCATGTGTTATCATTATACATATGGTCATGGTTTTAGAAGAGCTGACAAATGAATACCTGGGGAAATTTGATTATATGTTCTTGTTATTTGTGTAACGTCCAGTATTTTATGCTCCCTATGGAAACCCCAGGAATAAAACTTTGCTTGTTCACTGTGGTAAATATGCTGCATTTTACTGGTATAAACGATTGTTTACCACTGCAAACAAGCAAAGTTTTATTCCTGGGGTTTCCACAGGAAGCCTAAATTAAATAAATATTATTTATTAGATGTGATTTTCTTTCCCAGAGTTGCCCATTATCAAGCCCACTAGATATGACTTCAAACTTGGCTGATATTATGCTGGTTATGGCTGATAGGAACCAAGTTAGAGTCATCCCCCTTCATTCATTTCCTTGCAAAATAAGTTTGTTTCCCCAGGGGAACCTTGGGAAATGAGGCAGTGCTTGTTTACAGTGGTAAACAAGCACTCTTTTACTGATAAAATAGTACCCAGTCATCAATGCTTGGGGTGGAAGTCCTCTAAAATGGGCAACGTGGGTGCAACTGATTGACTAAACTTGACTTATCTCCATGTTGTGGTCACAATTAACCTTTGTGCAGAAATATGTGACCTTAAACATTAATAAATAAATATAAAAAAACAGTTTGTTTACTTCAAAATTGTTCACTGTTATTTGTCGAACGCAATATGTAAAAGAGAGAGTGGTGGGGAACCTGAGACATTCAGATCGGTGAACTTGAAGAAAGAAAACTTCAGACTTCAGGTCTGGCATTCATTAGGAGTACAGGCGTGCTGCACGCCTACTGCACACCTAGAAAAATTTGCGGAGGGCAATTTTTTGCACCCCTTGATATTTTGGAATGCCAGACCTGTTTGTGACTGCCTTTAAAATCTATTATCATTTCGTCCCCTGGGTTCCAATGTGTTCTCTGTGCCTACTGGCACAGAGGGCACAGAGAACACATTGGAACTCAGGGGACGATTTGTCAATATTGCATTGATTCTCAATAATTCATGACCCATTCTGTGTCGCATTTCGATACATTTTGAGTGTAGAAGGCAGTCACATAAAAATCGAATGCAACATTTTGAATAATGAGAAGATGTGTGTGCCAATTTTTCCACTCTTTAGCTGAATGTAGTACAATTTGTCAGTCACAATATTGATACCTTGAAGTGAAAACAGTAGAATCCTCTTAATTGAATATCCATTTTGCCAGTGAAAATTATTCAGTTAACAGGAGTATACAATTAACAGGGATTTGGTCAGTTTCCTGTGTTCTGGAGGTAAACTGAGCATTTATTCTATTATATCTTGTTTGACAGAGCTCATAGAGCTCTGTCAAACAAGATATGATAGAATAAATGCCTGTATTGGATGTAGTGAGGCCAAAAAGGTTGATAAATAAGGGAAGAAATTTGGTGCGTGTCACAGTAATTTTTTCGACATATTACAAAAATTTATATACAATTAACAGGAGTTAACTCTACAACCCATATGCAATTAACAGATCAAATTTGTACTGAATGTATGGTAAATGGTTTTGTGTTTGAAAATTATATTCAGTTAACAGGGATATACAATTAAGAGATATCCAATTAAGTGGGCTCCACTGTATAACCAAAATAGCATACTAGTTTTTGCATTGAAAATTTCAGGTGCAATTGCACTCCCAAGCAATCTGAGGATGGCAACTGTTTTGCACTCCTTGATTTTCTAGATTGCCAGGCCTGAGACTTTGTGAAAAGAATGAGAAACTTTGTCAGAAAACTGTAACCGCTATGAGGACATTTTGTAATTATTTGTTATGGTTTAAAAAATAAAGATGTTATTACTTGGTTAGTATCCCATCAATCGAGATATCAGCCCTCAGTAACTTCTCATCAGCCTTCAACCTACGGTCTCAGGCTGATGAAAAGTTAATCTGGCTGATATCTCTGCTGATATGAAACTAACTTAATAAATAACTCTAAGTATTTCAGGCAAATGGTGGACAAATAGTATTCAACCGATGATTGGAACCGGCCACCACAATCGGCCAGTTGTGGGCAATCGGATGACAATGGCAAGGGTTCCTGGAATATCGGTTCAGCCGATTGTGGACAAGCATTTTGTGATGATTCATTAACTGCATTTTATTATCTTCTGCAATTTTTCAATTGTTAATATAAAATGATGACAATGATACCATTCAATAAAGAAACAACCACAATGTGTATTCTTAATCTCTGTAGACACCCCTTTACGGGATATACAGGTTAAACAACATGGGAAGCTTACAATTGAACATACTTGCGGCAATCGCCAATTCGTACCGGAAAAGTGAAGGTTGCGCTTCATTGACTGGGGTCGCAGTAAAATTACCAGTCGTATGCACTTGGGTGGTAAACGTGGGTCTGAGAGCAACATTTATCACCCAAGTGTGTGCGACTGGTAATTTTACTGCGACCCCAGTCAACGAAGTTTAACACTGTGAAAAATGTTCAGTTTAATGTAGTTCTTTTGAGCCTCGACTTGCCTGGCAGTGCTCGGTATTAGAATCGGCCGGTTGTGAGCTCAAATAACCGGTAATCGGTCAGCGACCATTTTTGGTAATCAGTTGAACACTATGGACAAACAACACAATAGTTTGCCATTATACTTGCAGATGTTTATAGAGTCTGTAAGCAGAATCGGACATATACAATGAGGGCAGTAAAAAAAATTAGTACTTGCCTAGTTTTAACTGAAGTAAAAAATTTTGTAATAAAGTTATATGTACAAGTTTAATATTCAATGAATCTTCATTTGATCTTTTTCAGGTTCACCAAAATTCAAAAGGCATTCAATATCTGATGCCTTACTCGATGATTTGAGTACTAGGTGTCCCAACATTCGTGAATTCCATCTTTATTATGGTACAACAGACAATATTTCAGGTTCTAAACTGCCCCAGCAGCTTTTAAATCTTACACTGAAGCAATGTTACTGGACACCAAGGTGTTTCAGAGGCATGGACACTCATTTCACGAACTTGAAAAACCTAAACTTGACTGACACAACTCGAATCGATAACTTTGACTTAGAAGATATAAGTATGTTCAAGAAATTGGAAAGCTTGAATTTAAATGGGTGTTACAGAGTTGGTGAAATAGGCCTACAAAAAGTAGCTGAAAATTTAAGGAGTCTAGAGTCATTGAATATTTCAGAAACACAGTGTACCGATCTAGCATTACATCACATCTCACAGAATCTCAAGCAACTGCGTCAACTCAATATAATAAAAATTGCTCAATTTTCAGAAGCAAGTTTGGGAGAAATATCTTCAGGTTTAGATAAACTTGAGGTTTTATGTATTTCTGGCAAAAATGTTACACCTATTGGACTTCTGCTTTTGCAGAGTTGCAAAAATTTGAAGAAGTTGGTGATATGTAACTTCAAGGTTCCTGATGATGAAATCCAAACAATAAAACAACAGTTCCCTAAATGTGATGTTCAGGTGACAGTCAGTGAGTTCAGTGCTTTGTACCTCAAAGATATCATTCTTTAAAACTTGATGTATTTTAACTGGTCGAGTGCTAGAAGCCACTATCATGGCTCTTTGGTGGCTTTACGCTATGCATCAGCTTGATATTTGCTCATCGGAAGAAGAAAATCTTTTGATATAAAATTGTTTGGTTGCAATTTATTGGAGAGTGCCTATTGGCACTCTCCAATAAATTGTAACAAAATTATTTAGGAACAAAATCCAGCTAAACTTAGACTCCTCATACTGGTTGCATGGTATCTTTGAAAAAAAATACCCATGTTTCAAATCACCTTTGAAAAATAATTTGGCAATCAAACCAGTTAACATGCCAAATGGCTTTCAAACTGCACAAATGTCATGGGAAATATTCTTCGCCTAGAAGTTTGAATCCATGCCTCTTTTCAGTTACTCCCCATAGGGATCCTCAGTGTAGAACTGTACTTGTTTACTGTTCTTGACAAGGTATGGTTTACAAGCATTGTCACAAGCATAAGCATTGTCAGTGCAGACATCTCAAGAACTAGACAAGTTAATGTGATAACTAATTAGTCTAGCAAGTTATTTAATGAATCACTCGATTCATTGTGACTCATCACACTGCATTAAGTGATTCATTAAATAACTTGTCTAGCTAATCAGTTGGCCTCTCTGCCCTTTGTACATGTACCATGCCCCTCCCACATTGAATCGGGTAGAAGAAACATATATGTTCTTAAACGTCAGGGCTTTTGAGTAAGTTTTCACTGGTAGTAACTCTCTTGGTCAGGCTCTGTCTCCCCCCTCCCCCCCCCCCTCATCTTTCAAAGTACAACAAGATTAATGTCCACTGACCAGTGAATTCAGCGTCCAATGTCCACACAAATATGCAAGTAAATTGAAGTAATTCAACATTAATTGATTTCTCTATGATAATCCCAGTTGTGAAAACATTGTGCAATCATTGCCAATCATGCAATGCGACAATAACATTGTGTCGCTTACTAAGTTCACATTTACGCGTTTTCTTATCAATTTGATGAAAATATGCGGCCCACAGGCTTTTAGATTTACGATTCACCTTGATGTGTTAACTTTCTGTCAATTTCACAGAAAAATATAAATACCGAAATTAGCGGTATTTTGATTTGGTTTCGGTACGGTTTTTGGTATCCCTATAATACTGAAGCTGTACCAAAAATTTGTTATACAGCACAGCACTAGCATGAGCATACCACTCAAGCCTTGCATCCACTACTATGATAGTAGCCCTCAATATAGGAAACACAAACATGACTGTACACCTGACAGAGACAATATACTTACTGATTGTTTGAGCTTAATGACACTTTCAACAGCCAGGGTCATATCATGTAGGACAGTTTTACTATTCTGTTGCAGACAGAGTTACCAGCAATTGTTGACAAGAGCACCATTGTCATACAGTATGCCCTAGTACACAATGCCATCATGCCCCATTGCCCCCATGTGTGAAATGATGATTAACCCGTAAGGGCCTGGACAGTTGTCTTGAATTCACACCTGACCACAGCCTGTACACTGTAGCTTATCAGTGATTTCTAATCAAGTCTTGGCTGCCTGTTAAGGCAGCTAAGACTTGACTAGAAACCACTGCCTACGTAATTTATTTACTGTTGGCACAATTTACTCATGGTGGCATGTTGAGGGCACCTATTCTGAGGACGTAAAATTTAGAAATAGGCCTCAAGGGTTAAATGTCTTGCCCAAGGACTCAGCACAGATGGCACGGGTTAGGATTAAACCCCTGACCTTGTGGTTTGAAGTTCAATGCTCGAACCAATCAATGAGGCACCATGCTCCCACATATCTAGATATTTGGTCGCCAACTTCCATACCAGTGAAGCTACTGTCCACGCTTTGGTCCATTGAGGCCTTAGCAGATTCGTCGGACATTCATGAAGTCCGCATGAGTCAATTTCACACAGTTTCTTTGGTGCTTAAGCTGACCACAATCTCTCAACACTTCACTCCACATCAAAGCCATCCATTATCTTCTGCTGTGACACCGTCAGTAGAGACAGGGTCACATGACTCAAACAGACACGCCATTGCTTACATTGACTCCATCAATAGCACCATGTACTGGTAGTTCCAGGACCACAGAGGACCACTCATATTCAAAGGGTGACTCTCCTCTAAAAGCAGTGCATTGCTCCAGTGTAATTGCGAAATTCACAGCACCCTATTTGAGAATTTTATGATTACAAATGACACATGCCTTCTCTCCAAGGCACACTGCCACAAGGGGTAATATCTAAATTCAAAAGGAATTGTCTCATACCACCTTGGGGACAGCAGGAAGACATTCTATGTGTCTATGCTATCTACCTGCAGTATACTAATTTATTCAGTTTAAATATTTGTAGTCTGTTAGGTCCCACAAAGTAGATCTTCTGTTTCTCAGGCCATTATTTGTGAAATTGCATGCGGGCGGACGTTTTTTTTATTTTATTTTTTATTTCTGTAATTATTTCTTTGCCATCAAAAGTTCATATCTTGGCTTATGTTTTAGGCCTCATAATCTACAGAATAGCATGGGAGGTGGTGTATTTTGCCCCTTGAGAGCAAGAAGGCTTTGCAATGCTTTAGCATTGCAAAGCCATCTTGCACTCAAGGGACAAATTTATCAATTTTTTTAACTTTGGTAAAATATCAGACATAAACCTTTAATTTTGATTTTTAGCTCAACTTGACAAAGTCAAGCTGAGCTATTGCCATCACTTCTCGTCCGTCGGCGTACGTACGTACATACGTACGTACGTACGTTAGTATGTTAGTACGTTAGTACGTACGTCCACAATTTCCTTTGGCACACCTCACAGGTCGCATTTATGATCAGATTACTTTGAAACTTGGTATGCTTGTTTGGGGTGACCTCTAGATGGGAGCTATCGATTTTGTTCAATTTCCGTCAAAAAATGTTGCCGCGGCCAACGTTCTTAGAACTTAGTTTAGTCAAACCACAATATTTCCCTTTGGCACACCCTACAGGGCACATTTATGATCAGATTGCTTTGAAACCTGGCATGCTTGTTTGGGGTGACCTCTAGATGAGAGCTATCGATTTTCTTCAATTTCTGTCAAAAAATGTTGCCGCGGCCAATGTTTTTAGAACTCAGTTTAGTCAGACCACAATATTTCCCTTTGGCACACCCTACAGGGCACATTTATGATTTGATTGCTTTGAAACCTGGTATACTTGTTTGGGGAGACCTCTTGATAGGGGCTATCGATTTTCTTCAATTTCCGTCAAAAAATGTTGCCGCGGCCAACATTCTTAGAACTTAGTTTAGTCAGAAGACTCAATATTTCCCTTTGACACACCCTACAGGGCACATTTATGATCGGATTGCTTTGAAACCTTTCATGCTTATTTGGGGTAACCTCTAGATGGGAGCTATCGATTTTCTTCAATTTCCATTAAAAAATTTTGCTGCAGCCAACATTCTTAGAACTTAGTTTAGTCAGACCACAATATTATTTCCCTTTGGCTCACCCTACAGGGCACATTTATGATTAGATTGCTTTGAAACCTGGTATGCTTATTTACGGTAACCTCTAGATGGGAGCTATCGATTTTCTTCCATTTCCGTCAAAAAATGTTGCCACGGCCAACGTTCTTAGAATTTAGTCTAGTCAGTCCACAATATTTCCCTTTTGTACACCCTACAGGACACATTTATGATCGGATTGCTTTGAAACCTGGCATGCTTGTTTGGGAGGCCTCTAGATGGGAGCTGTCGATTTTCTTCGGTTTCTGTCAAAAAATGTTGCCACTGGCAAAAAAATGACATTGGTACCAATGATCTTCAATTTTGCCATTTCATTTTAAAGTTTCCATTGGTTATAAAAAGAGAGCATGCGGCAGCCAAAAGGACCATTCAGGAGGGCCTGAGAAACAGATTTTTATTTTTTTTAGGCCTTATATTATTATGCTGCAAAATAAAGTATTGAGTATTCAATATACCACCATCTGCCCCATTTACATACATTGAAGATAACGGTGCCCAATAGCTTCCAGAACTTAAAATAACTGGGACACCCACATTATTACAGCAGGTGGGTAATGGCCATTCTGTTCAACCTGTTCTGATGCATTCAACTAACAAATTTTATATACATGCAACACAAAGCCACCTTAGTGTTGTATCTCGTAACAGAATAAAGATTGCTTTCTGTTGTTACATTTATTTTGGTAACTAAAACGTGTTTACAATACACCTCTTCTCAATACTCTCTTTCGTTGTCTCCCTTGATCAACATATCAACATGTTCAAAGACACTACACTCAGCACCCTAGATAGTTTTTACCAACAACCATAAATGCTAGCTAGTACCTTTATGATGTAGTAAACTTCTCCTACAGTTTTGAATGTAGACATTTGAAACTATTGGACATTGTTGTGCACATATTGACGATGTGCAACATGTACATGTATGTAGTTGACAGTGCTGGAAATGAACAAAATTGACTGGTTCAGTTTTAAGCTCCCGTGAATTCCGAGATGGGAGTAAATTGCACCTGTAAAATGTTAGTATATGAATTTTTCGAGCGAATACTGACACCAAACACCAGACACCTTAACCCATTGAACTCTTGTGGTATCTTCCATGCCAGTTCAATGGTAACAATTAGAAGAGTCCACATTCATTATTTGGTGTAGACCAATCAATATTTTCAACGTGCAGCCTCAGGGCTGCACGTTGAAAATATTGATTGGTCTACCCCACACATTTACTGAACAGCCATCCTATTTAATGACATTATAACAGATCATGTTCCTGGCCAGAAAAGCGGTCAATCAGCTTCAGGGGGTTAAATTTATAAGGAATTGCTGAATTATGACAGTAACTTGCCACTGGCCGCAGAGTGCTGCTTTCTCAAAACAACACACATTTATATTACAGTGTATTGGTACTCCACAATATTTTTCAACAAGTGCATTTTTTAGCTCCTGTAAAATAGAAAACACGGGTGCTGACGGGAGCAATTGCGCTCGTACCCGTCTCATTTCCAGGTCTAAGTTGACAGAAAAAAAAAAATTTTATTCATATATTGCCCTGTATCGACATAGAAATTTTCAAGTTTTTAATTTCTGGATACCTTTTTGGTGTAATCAACACCTGACAAGAAAAAATTTGACATGTTGTATGAAGCTTCCTTTGGAGTAGTAGAATTAGTTAGGCTGCAGAAAAATAGTATCAGTTTCCTCAGGGTGCTGCCCATGGGGACCCCCATTTAACACGGTTGGTAATGGGATATACACTGAACAATCATCTCATGAACTACAGACAGCAATGATTTGATATCTTGTATGTTGTCTACTTTAGTTGTGTCGATTCATGTTTGTTAAAAAAATCCTCTGACAATATTTGAGCTTGTTTGAAGGAGGTGAACATTATGATCCCACTCAAAATTTCAGTTTTTGGAACTGTTCAGCTGATTTGAACCAAAAGTGGTATGTGATTCAGTGGAGTCCATCCCATTGTATATCTATTAATTGAATAACCTCGTCAGTTGTAAATAACTTACAAACACAAATCCATTTACCATACCAATGCAAATTTGACTTGTTAATTACATATTAATTACATGTAAGTTATAGAGTAAAGTTCTTTTAATTGAATGAAAAGTCTCATGATCTGTTGGAGAATTACTTGGACATCCACTGAAATCGCCACATTTTTTGACATTTTTGGTGTCAATGCACCCAATGTAGGCATTTAATCTATTATATCTTGTTTGACAGAGCTCACCGAGATCTGTCAAATAAGATATAATAGATATAATATATTGAATGCTCAGTTTATAATTAGAAGTTAGAAAAATGTCCCAATTCCTGTTAATTGAGTATGTATCTCTGGCAAAGTGACTATTAAATTAATGGGTGATATATACCCTTGATTTATGCATACATTTCTCCCATGCACACCTATGGGAACCTCAGGTGTTGTTTCACGGGGCACCATATGGGGACACCATTCAACAATGATGGTAATGTGAAAATGTCGAAGAGTCTTCTAGTTATTAACTAGATGCAATAATTTAACCCTTTACTTAACGCGAAAGCAGACAAAACTTGTAATCTTGAATAACTAAAATATTTTCATTTTTTGCATCAAAAACATAGCTTATGACACTGTACTGGAACAAGCTCATTGAGCTCATTCCAATAAGGGGTCATAATCTGTGTTTTTGAGATAAATAATGAAAAAAATATTGAAAATTGAATGGTGTGGTTTGTGAATAGAACTGGCTCGTTTTGGCCATAATGTTGGGTAAAGCATAAATATTTGGTCTGCAGCCAGTTGGTGACCTGCCCAAATTTCTTTTTCTATAACTGTCTGGCCTATTTAAACCCAATTTGGTGTGCAGTGTAATATATACTGTTCCAAAAAAGAAACGCAAAACGGGTCTAGTCATGGTAGCATGGCAAATTTTGGAGAATATGGTGATGAAGTGTGGCTGTAGATATGGTTAACGACATATCGTGTTGGTCTAAACATTATGTAACATTTTGGACACTGGAGCATAACTTCGGCCACTGTCACCCCATTGATATCAGACGTTAACAAAACAAGGTTTCCACTGAGTGAATATCTGATCATGAAGTTGTACTCTCCAGACGGGGAAGCAGAGCGTGTGGGGGTATAAATTGTCGTGGAAATCGATCAGAATTTGCACAGTGTTAAAGGGATATTGCTCGTGCAAAATGCCACATTTGACTGAAGCACAGAGAAATAAAGCCATTGGCTGCTTGGAAATGGGCGAATCAGCTTCGAATGTAGCGAGAGTGTTCAATGTCTCACCGTGCACCATCACACGCCTGTGGAACTGCTACCAAATCCAGGGGACAATGCAGGACCTTCCAAGATCCAGGAGACCACGAGTGAGCACCCCAGCTCCAGACCGATACATCTGGTTACGTCATTTGCGTGAGAGAACCACCACAGCAACCTCTAAAGCGTCAATGCTACCAGGTCGGCAGGGGATTTCAGATCAGACTGTTCGCAACCATCTATGACAGGCAGGTCTGTGTGTTAGACAGCCAGTTTGTGGCATCATTTTGACGACACAGCATCTTTTACGGAGACTTCAGTGGTGTCAGATGCAAAGGGCATAGCCTCATCAGAGATGGAGAACGCTATGGTTCAGTGACGAGTCACGTTTCCTTCTTCACCGAGTTGGTGGACGATGCTGTGTGTACAGATGTCGTGAAGAATGTTTTGTATATAGTTGCATTCAGGAGGTAGACAGATTTGGTGGTGGTAGCGTTAAGATGTGGGCAGCCATCTCACACACTTGTAGAACGTACCTCGTCTATGTTGAGGGTATGTTGACTGTGCAGAGGTGCAGAAATGAAATGTTGCATCCACACATGCTCCCCATTATGCAGAATGCCAACACCATTTTCCGACATGATAACACCCGACCGCAAACAGCAAGACTCACAACAGCTTATCTACAGGGTAACACATCAAAGTCCTACCTTGTCCATCCAGATCGCCAGATTTGAACCCGATCAAACACCTATGGGATCAACTGGATCAACTTCTGCAACATCAACCACAACCGTCAGATGTTACCGTAGTTGGCGCAAGCATTGCAGGAAGAGT
Organism: Pictodentalium vernedei; assembly: GCA_031216915.1. Taxonomy (NCBI): domain Eukaryota; kingdom Metazoa; phylum Mollusca; class Scaphopoda; order Dentaliida; family Dentaliidae; genus Pictodentalium; species Pictodentalium vernedei. Next base: position 148,319,463 of record CM062291.1, on the reverse strand, counting down.
GGGCCACCATACCTCAATCTTCCATCCGGAATCTGATTGCTCCAATGAACGAAAGGTGCCAAGCAGTTTTGCATTCAAATGGCAGTCACACTAAATATTGAGTTTGGATGTTGTTGACTCGTGACGTTAACGTCTGAAACGTCTCCATTTGTGCTTCTTTCATCCATTAAAACTTTGGTTATGAATGGATTTCGTTCTGAATCTCAGCTTTCCATAATGCGGGAACATACATTTTGCATTTCTTTTCTGGAACAGTATATTTGACGACATTCACTTGATTTCTGCAAGAAAAATTTTTGGTTTTGTCATGTGCCTGTGGGAAACCCCCAGGATCTAAATATAGAAACAAATTCAAATGCCCATATTTTGGGAACTACATAAGTGAAATGTTGGTATTTAGTATGAAACTTCCTTAGGTGCAGTAGATCTAGTTGGGCTAAAAAATGCTATTGTTCTCTTCAAGGCACTCCCTATAGGGATTCCCATTTAACACTTTTTGTAATGGGGGAACACTGAACAATCCTCATGAACTGCTGGCTGCTTGATTTGATAATCAGCCTTCTTAAATGGTGTAGATTCAGTTTTATCCAAAGAAAGTTCCTCTGGTAATATTTGGGCTCTCTTCCCCATGGGGCTGGGTACTGAGGGAAGTGCTTGTTTACTGTGCTATACTGGTAAAATAGAACCTGGTAAGTTAACCAATGCCTGGGGTGGAAATCCTCTAAATTGGGCACCATAGGTATAAACGATTGGCTGAATTTGCCAAAGCTATGTTGCAGCCATAATATAGGTATAGATAATGAAAGTGACCTCAAACACCTATCAATAATTAACTTTGGCTCATCATGAGAGGAGTAAATTTTATGACCTTGCCCAAAATTTCTATTTTCTTAACTGGTTGGCAAATTGTTTTAACCAAATATAGTTTTCAGTATTATTGGGTTACATATGATAATGGACAAAAACACATTTTCCTCCTTGTTGAAGGGAACATAAGAGCTTAAAATAAAACAAAAATTTCAAATACCAATACTGTATTTTCTGAACTGTACAAGACAGATCTTTTGTATGTTTTGTGAAGCTTTTGTTTTGCGCAGTAGAGTTAAGAGAGAAAATAAAACAGTTGTTGTTGGTCTAATGGTATCACTGAACTAAATATTTTAATTAGAAATACCCGCCTTGAAATGTTGCACTCGGAAGTGATGCAATCTCTAAAAATAAACAGCCTTGGGAAAATAAATTCTTTCAATAAACGTTTGAAGCATTCTATTGACATCTTACATTATTGATGAATATTCCAGATAAAAAAGAGGGTGATTTGATGACTTTTGGGCCTATAAAATACAATTTACATTTGGTGTGTTTTTGTAGGGAATTCCCTGAAATATATGTGCATGTGACCAGAACTTCCCTTGCTGTAAATTTTTCTCTCTTACCGGTACCGGTATTACCGGTATTTGTTGCGTGACCCCCTGTTTTGGGGTCAGAAAAAGTTGTCTGAAGGGCTATACTTGACAAAGATATTTGAGTGCCAAAATTAAAGTGATGCATTCATATTTTGTTTTGCCTGAATGTTATAATGGTCACCTATGGGAAAGTAGTTAGTTAAGTGATACCTATAGGGGCACTGTACAAGCACTGCCAGTTTTACACTGTTGGTAATTGGGAAAATATTAAGTCATCATTTCCTCATAACCATGCGTCTGAATTGATTTTGATATATGGTATGCAGGCTACTTTAGTGGTGTAGATTTGAAGTTTCTTCTGAAAAAATTTCTTGAGCATTATTTGGGCCTGAGAGGGGGAGGAAATTCACAACCCCCTCCCATTGTTAGCTCATCTGACTGAAAGTCAGGGGGCACTTAAGTGAACACTTTCTGTCCATCGTCTGTCCGTCCAGTGTGAACTTTACATTATCGATTTCTCATAACCACTAGTCCGAATTGCACCAAATTTGATGTGCATGTTCCTTATCATATGTCAATTTAAGTTTGTTCAAATAAAGTTGCCAAACTGACAGTGGTCACCACAAGGGGTATTACTCTGATAGCACCCATAAATTGTTTTCCAATATTAAAAAAATCTTTTCCAGAATTAGAATCTTTTGATATTTGGTATATAACATCCAGGTGTGTGTGGGTGGGTGGGGGGGGGGGGGGGGGGGGGCAGGAGTGGGGGTGGAGGAGTAATATTTGGGCTCCCTATGGGAACCCAAATTTTAACTTAGTGCAGTATGAGGGAAATTCTTTAAAAATCTTCAGATCCACCAGTCAGAATGCTTTCAGATTTGGTATACAACATCTCCAGGTGGGTCAGATTCTAGTTTGTTCAAATGAGGTCCCTGGGTTAATATTTGGGCTCTCTATTGGAGCCCAAAGTTTAACTTAGTGCAATATGAGGAAATTTGTTTAAAAATTTTCTTCAAATCCACCAGTCAGAATGCATTCATATTTGGTATACAACATCCCTAGGGAGTCGGATTCAAGTGTGTTCAAACCAAGTTCCTGGGTTAATATTTGGGCTCCCTATGGGAACTCAAATTTTAATTTAGTGCAATATGAGGGAATTTTTTCAAAAATTTTCTTCCAATTCACCAGTCAGAATCCTTTCATATTTGGTATACAACATCTTGTTGGGGGGGGGAGATGGTGGAAGAACCATCTATTAGAATCTTTGGATATTTGGTATACAACACCTCTAGGAGACTCAGTTTGTTCAAATTGAGTCCCTGGGTTATTTGGTCTCCCTATTGTGGGGGGGGGGGAGGGGGGGGGGGGTGCAGTGACATAACAACCCTCGGAAGTTTGGAAGTGCTTGTTGACAGCTGATAGAATTGGATGCAGTCGAGAAGACCTATGATAATAATCATGTTACATGGACACTACTAGAGTTATAAATAATTTCATGACTTCTTTCCTCTGTAGTGTTGACAGACTATGACTAACTGTCTGTGACCCAAAATACTTCTTTGAACCACCTTGTCAGGTGAGCGTTTAAGGTCCCTTGAGGCCTCTTGTTCAATGTTTGGAACTGATTGGTGATTTGATCTAGATATGTTATGCAGTATTATTTGGTGATATGCGCTTGAGACTTACAAAAAGAATTTTACACACCTTTGTGAGAATTCTGTGGATAAAAATAGAAAAAAAAATTAAAATCTTTTTAAATCTTAATGGGACAAGTTTTTATTGCTGTAGAATACCTTTGCGAGTGGGAGATTCAAACTTGCGGGGAAAAAATGCTATTATTTTTAACAATGGTGCTTTCCCTGAATTGACCAATCAAAAAACTCTTATTTACTGCCTCATCATTCCCTGTAGACAACTTGAGCCAGCGGAGCATTTTAAACCCACTTGAGCCTCTGGTTTTGAACTTAATTGGACTTATTCCCACTCCCACCCTGCATCCTGAAAAGTACAATGAAGTCAGCTTAATTGGATATCTCCCAATTGAATAATCCTGTAAATTATACCTCCACTCATGAAGAGAATAGGGGTATACTGGGTTACATATATCTGTCCATCCATCTGTCCATCTGTCTTTCCATCCATCTATCCATCCATCCATGTGGCCATCCATCTACAGCGATATCTTACCAGTGAGCAATAGAGTTCAGTTAAATTTGTTATGAGGGATCCTTATGACAAGCCGCTCCTGCACATGTTATAAGAAGCTGTCCCGCATTTTTTCAACAGAGTTATAGTCCTTACTTTGTTTTTAATTCATTTATGCTTCATCGGTCCAGCACTGCAGGGGGGATATAATTAATTGCCTTTGCAATAAATCTTGTTCAGTATAATTTCCAAACACAAAACCACTTACCATGCTATCAGTGCAAATTTGACCTAGTAATTGTGTATAGGTTAAAGACTAACCTCCTGTTAATTGAATACAAAAATCTTGTTATGTGTCGAGAAATTACGATCACCAAATCCCCCTTGTTTATAGACCTATTTTGCCACAGTACATCCATTACAGGCATTTTATCTATTATATCTTGTTTGACAGAGCTCGTAGTTCAGCGATCTGAACGTAGTGGCTACCCCTCTACGTTCAGATTCCTCCCATTCAAATCTGTGGTAAAATTCCCATCAAGTTTTTATGGGAACTCAAAACTCGAAAATAGGAGTATATATCAAGCTTTCGCCCTTATCACCTTCTGCATTCAATAGTACACATATTTCCTTACATTTGTGCAGAGTAAATTGATTCAAACTATATGTTATCCTTTATTTATCGAGATATGAACACGTTTGAAGCGCCAACAATTGCTTCAATGTCATCCATGTTACTTTTTGCTTGTATCGGCTATAAAATAATAACCTGGAGTTGCGCCCAGACCTGAAAATAAGCAGTGTGACATTTGCAGAATAAGGTCTCCAGGGGGTGAATTTAATGATGCTACCCCATAAAGTGCAGAGTAGCATCACTAAATTCACCCTCTGGGGACCTCATTTTTCAGATGACAGTCTGCTTATTTTCTGGCTTGGTTGTACCTAAACAAATATCGATGTGGAAATGGAAATACAATCGCATTCGCACAGAGGAGGTCGATTATGATCATTGCATGGGGTAATTTTATTAGGAGTTACCGTTTCCTCATCGATATTCATTAAGGCAGCAACTCCGGGTTGCGCAAAAATATGGTCAACATCGAAGTGATTGTTGAAACTTCAAACGTGTTCATATCTCGATAAATAAAGGATAACATATAGTTTGGATCAATTTACTCTGCACAAATGTAATGAAATATGTGTACTATCGAATCCAACCGGTGATAAGGGTGAAAGCTTGATATATTCTCCTATTTTCGAGTTTTGAGTTCCCATTAAAACTTGGGGAATTTTACCACAGGTTTGAATGAGAGGAATCTGAACGTAGAGGGACAGCCACTATGTTCAGATCGCTAACTAGCAGAGCTCTGTGTGAGCTCTGTCAAACAAGACATAATAGATTAAATGCCAGAGTTATCTCGAGAATACAGCAAAGTGAACATATCTCTGTTAATTGAACAGTCCTGTTAATTGAATAATGTTCGTTATCAAAAATTGACGAAATGGCAATTCAATTAACAGGGTTCCACTGTATTGGATATCTCTCTTCAAGAAATTAAATTAACATAAAAACTCTGACACCAAAATTATATTTACAATGGCATAGCGGGGTTCGAACCCAAGCCGAGAGAGTTTCCTTCAGCTCCAACCACCTAGCGAAACTATACTGAACCATGCACACCACTCGGCCACCGATGGCCAAGTGGTGTGCGTGGTTCAGTATGGTTTCGCTAGGCAATTGGTGTCAAAGGAAACTCTCTTGGTGTGGGTTTGAACCCCCGTTATGCCATTGTAAACAAAATCAACAAAACCAGCGTCCTTGATTCTGGCACGCAGACATTTGATAGAGAAGTTCTCACTGATTTCCTTGCAGTAAATAGAATTGATATAATTGATGCAATTACTTGATGAACAAAGTTATACTGTTTATCTTTTTCAAAATTTAAAAATCATAATTTTCAGAACATTTGTCATACATTTACATTAAGTTCAACTCGATGCATAGTTACAAAATATCATCCACTCACATTGAGTCTATATTTACAGAAAGAAAGAATAAATATAAAATAAATGGAACACATTCACAAAGTATTTTATATTATCATATTTTTTTTAAATGTATAGTACTAGCTGAAGTAAGTTGTAGACTAACAACAAAAAGAAATCTGTAACATTTTTCATGTGTTGATAATTTCCATCCTTGACATTATTTCTTGAGAAGCTGTGAAGAAGAGCTTCCAAATATATGATGTTGAGTGTTGGAATTGTCAACATAAGAGAAATGATAGAGAAATTTATTATATGCTAGCCTGTGAATTTTTGTAGATTATCTAAAAGATATTTCTCGATCTCCATCGACTCGATAGCTATTGAAAAATATCCCTCAGTAGCTTCCTGAATTACGTCACGCTATGTCGCATCACGTCGCCTTGAAGGGACAATCACCGGATCTTTGTTATTGTTTTGAAACGTACGCATTTGAGGTCGAATTGGGCTGAATATTGTGCATTAAAATGTCTCGTAGCAAATAACAAAAGAAAATCTACTCTATTTTAGTCAGTATCTGGATTTATCTCCTGAGTGTGGACCTGAAAGTTTTATTTTTCAGGAGCCCTTGCGCTTTGAAAAATAGTATTTTCAGGTCCACACGATAAATTTTTAGCTCACCTGACTGAAAGTCAGGGTGAGCTCTTCTTATCAGTCTTCGTCTGTCATCCGTCCGTCCATCGTCCTGCGTGAAGATGGTGTTTGAGCCTCTTTCTCCTAAACCACTGGCCACATTTTAATTAAATTTCATGTAAGCAGTGGTTATATAGGGGCAGTTTGATTTTTATGTAAATTAGGTTTCGGCTCATATTGATCAGAAGTGTGGGGAAAAAATGGCCAAATTTTTTGTTTTGAAAATCTTCTTCTAATGAACCACCAGTAGCAGAGACTTGATATATAGTATACAGAGTCCTTTTGAGGTTTAGAATCAAGTTTGTTCAAGAAAAGTTTGTTGGGCATTATTTGCCTTCGTTATGGGAGGGGCAAGAATTTTTGCCAAGTCCCAAAATTTCTATTTTCCAAACCGAGAAGCAGATTTGAACGAAATTTGATATAAGGGCTTAATTTATGCCCAAATTTTTTTCCCGTCTCCCCATGGGAACCGCAGGAGCTAAAAATAGAAAAAAATTAAAATGCCCATATCGCCAAAACTACACGGCACTGAGAATTCTTATTTGGTGTGAAGCTTCCTTAGCACCAACAGAATGGAATGGTCAAAAAAAAAAATGAATTGCTATCGGTTTTAAATTTTTTTTTTGTTTCTTAGTCTAGTCAGACCTCAATATTTCCCTTTGGCACACCCAAAAGGGCACATTTATGATTGGATTGCTTTGAAACCTGGCATGCTTGTTTGGGGTGACCTCTAGATGGGAGCTATCAATTTTCTTCCATTTCCGTCAAAAATGTTGCTGCGGCCAACGTTCTCAGAACTTAGTTTAGTCAGACCTCAATATTTCCCTTTGGCACACCCTACAGGGTGCATTTATGATCGGATTGCTGTGAAACCTGGCATGCTTGTTTGGGGTGACCTCTAGATGGGAGCTATCGATTTTCTTCCATTTCCGTCAAAAAATGTTGCCACGGCCAATGTTCTTAGAACTTAGTTTCGTCAGACCTCATTATTTCCCTTTGGCACACCCTACAGGGCACATTTATGATCAGATTGCTTTGAAACCTGGCATGCTTGTTTGGGGAGACCTCTAGATGAGAGCTATCGATTTTCTTTCATTTCCGTCCAGAAATGTTGCCGCAGCCAACGTTCTTAGAACTTAGCTTTGTCAGACCTCAATATTTCCCATTGGCACACCCTACAGGACACATTTATGATCGGATTGCTTTCAAACCTGGTATGCTTGTTTGGGGTGACCTCTAGATGGGAGCTATCTATTTTCTTCCATTTCCATCTGTCAAAAAATGGTGCCTCCAACGATCTTTGAACTTAGTTTAGTCAGGCATCAATATATTCCTATGGCATGCCATACAGGGCACATTTATGATAAGATCAGTTTAAAACTTTGTATGCTTGTTTGGGGTTACCTCTAGATGGGAGCTATCGATTTTCTTCGATTTCCATCAAAAAATGTTGCCGCTGGCAATGACCTTTGATGAACTTAGTAAAAAGCATCAATATTTCCCTTTGACACACCCTGCAGGGCACATTTATGATTGGATCGCTAGCAACCTTGGTGTGCTTGTGTGGGGTGACATCTTTTTGGGAGCTGTCGATTTTTTTACATTTCTGTAAAAATATATTGCCGCTGACCTTTGAATTTAGTTTAGTCATACCTCAATATTTCCCTTTAACACACCCTTCAGGGCACATTCATGATCGGATCACTTTGAAACTTGGTATGTGTGTTTGGGGTGACCTCTAGATGTGCGCTATTGCTTTTTTTCATTTCCATAAAAAATTATTGTCGTAATCACCAGCCTTTGAACTTACTGCATTTGTGCATCAACTTATCCCTTTTGCACTCTCTACAGGGTATATTTATGAATTTCCATAAAAAAAGACAAAAACCCATTGCCACAAGCAATGACCTTCTTCTTAGTGCATTTGTGCATTAACATCTTCCTTTGGCATGCCTCAGAGGGCGCATTCATTATCAGGTTGTTTTGAAACTTTGTATGCTTATGCAGGGTGACAAAGATAGGAGCTATTGATTTTCTTTTCATTTCCATCAAAAACTGTTGCCGTTAGCAACAATCTTTGAATTTATTGCACTTGTGTATCAACATTCTTTGACATGGCCCACAGGCCACATTTATCATAGGATAGTTTTTGAACTTGGTGTGCTCATTAGGCAAGACCTTTAGATAAGAGCTATTGATTAGCATTCATTTCTGTGAAAAAAGTTGCCATTTATAATAACCTCTGAACATACTGCATTTGTGTATCAACATTCTTCCTTTAGCCAGTCTTACAGTTTACATTTAAAAATGCATGGATTACTCTGACGTTGTACACAAACAATGCTGTTATATTGAAATTTCATCAAATAACATTGGTACCAATGATCTTCAATTTTGCCATTTTATTTATAACTTACCAAGTTCATGTTTGTCAAGTTGCGCTACAGTGTCATTGACACTTTCATTTAGAATAGCGCTGGCCGGTTTTGGCCGTGACTTTAGGTAAAGGGTTAAATAATATAATTATCGTTAATAATAAAAAGTAATAAAGAGAGTAATCGCTTGACTAGACTGGTTACATGAAATAATTCATTCGAGGCGAGGGACTACACCTCTCATTATTTTTAGTAACCAGTCCAGTCAAGCGATTACTTTCTGTATCTTGTGCTTATTCTACAGCTTATTTCAACTAATATTGCAGATTAATGCCATAAAATTTACATTGATATTTACTCATTTAAGTTTTGAGCAAAAGCTTAAAAGCTGGTTGAGACTCATAAATACCTCTTCATTATTAAAATCCGTCTACATCTGGAATAAAGTTGCTTGCTGTGTTCTCGTCTGTTTCCACTGTTACTTTGGTAATCTCATTCCAGTTACCAGTAATAATTGATTTGGAAGTTTGTTTTTCTTCAAACTACATTGGAGCTAGGAGGTAAAAAGATAAATTTTCGCCTTTGGCATTTATTATACCCCCAATTTTTTTTCCAAAAGTGGGGTATACTGGATTGCATACGTCTGTATGTCTGTTCGCATTATAACTTGAACATTCAGGCCTGGCATTCTGAAAAATGCAGGAGGGCAAAAAATCGCTCTCCTCAATTAGCTTAGCTTTACACAGCATTTTAAGTATCCAGTTGAACGAACTCATTGAAACTGAAACCAACAGACTACATCTGTGATTTTATTAACTTTACTAAGGTAAAGCGAAATCTCTTAGACATATAGATGTCTCTCTCAACAACCGAACACATACTTGACAAGACCTGTGTGTGTACCCAGACCTGTTGTCCAAGAAAGTCATATGCCTACCACTACCACCTTCAACCCCCAAGGGGGGTTGAAGGTGGTAGTGGTAGGCGTATGACTTTCTTGGACAACAGGTCTGCTTGAATCTACAGTCACATCCTGGTGCAAGTGCTTCAAGTGACAGGATAGTAGTAATGGTAGTATATTATAGTGTCAATATTCCTTGAATAATTACCCCTCAAACTGTGATGTCAGCTGTTGAACTTGAAACTGACAGAAAAAAAAATATTTCTGTGACCCATTTTGCTTCAAATGATTGCAACTGTGTTTGGGTATGGTTGCAGCCATTACCTTTTACCACTAAACCACTTTCAAAATGAAATTACATGATGTTATGTGACTTCGAAGTTAAATTACATTTTTGCTTTACAACAAAAATTTAATGTGAGCATAATACATGTAATCTCAATCATCCCAGACCAAAATATTTAGGAGGGCAATTTTTCGCTCTCCTTAATTCTTTCAGGAGGGCATTAAGGAGAGCTAAAAAATCGCTCTCCTGAAATTGCCAAGCCTGAACATTACTGCTCAGGTTTCGTTGAATTTCATACAGATGTTCCCTATCATGAGATCTTTAAAGAGCATCAGCTGCTTTGCTGTTGGAATATTTTTTCTATGAGTTATGTCATTTGAATATACAAAATGGCTTATTTTTGGTTGATTTGTGTTAACAACCGAGACCTATTGTTTGGCGATGGTCATTGTGCATCCTGGTGGGCGGGTATCCGAGCATCCTCGCACAGTTAGCCACAATAACTTGAATAAATATTCTCCAATTTTACTAGTAATTGCCATACAGGTCTTTTGCAATAATATCTCAAACAAGTTTGAAAACTAACTCAGCCCGATTTTTCATTGCATTGTTATGGGCCTTAATTACGCAATTTTTATGAATTTTGAGCTTGTTAGCGCAGTAACTTAAAAAAAGACGTTCTCTGATTTGACTAATATTTGCCACACAGGTCCGTTGCAATAATATCTCAACAAGTTCGAAAACTGGACCAGCCCAATTTTTCGTTACAGAGTTATGGGCCTCAATTTGTCATATTTTATGAATTTTGAGCTCTTTAGCACAATAACTTGAACAAACGTTCTCCGATTTGACTAATATTTGCCATGCAGGTCTTTTGCAATAATATCTCAAGTGAGTTGAAAAACTGGCCTGGCCGGTTTTTTATGTGTACTCATACCATGTATGAGACACATAATGCCGGCATCTGGGGTGGCCCTATGTCGTTCGTCCATCCTTTGTCTGTCCATCCATCCATCCATCTGTCCGTCCATCTGGCGTATCCATTTCTTTGGCATTCGATAACTTGAAAAATATTGCTTGGATTGTCAAGTTACTTTATATTTGTGTTCAGGTTACTGATGTGCCGAGCTGTATAGTTTTTGGTGTAAATCTGATAATTTGATCCTGAGATATTAACACTTGACCCTTCAAATTGAAAATTCCTCCAAGCCCTTTGGCATGAGATAACTCAAAAAATATCAATCCGATTGTCATGTTACTTCATATATGTGTTCAGGTTACTGATGTGCCAAGCTGTATAGTTTTTGGTGTAAATCTGATAATTTGATCCTGTGATATTAACCCTTTATCCTTCAAATTGAGAACTCCTCCAAAATTGAAAATTCCTCCAATCCCTTTGGCATTCGATAACTTGAAAAATATTGCTTGGATTGTCAAGTTACTTTATATTTGTGTTCAGGTTACTTATGTGCCGAGCTGTATAGTTTTTGGTGTAAATCTGATAATCGATCCTGAGATATTAACCCTTTATCCTTTAAATTGAAAATTACTCCAATCCCTTTGGCATGAGATAACTCGAAAAATATTAATCCGATTGTCATGTTATTTCATACATGTGTTCAGGTTACTGATGTGCTGAGCTGTATAGTTTTTGGTGTAAATCTGATAATTTGATCCTGTGATATTAACCCTTTAACCTTGAAATTGAGAACTCCTCCAATCCATTTCTTCGGCATGCGATAACTCAAAAAATATTAAACCGATTATCAGGTTACTTTATATATGTATTCAGGTTACTGATGTGCTGTGCTGTATAGTTTTTTATGTAAATCTAGTAATTTGATCTGGAGATATTAACCCTTTATCCATGAAATTAAGAACTCCTCCAATCCATTTCTATATGTATCCATACCATGTATGGTGTATATAATGTCGGCATCTGGGGTGGCCCTCCGTCATACAGCTTTCTACTAGTTGGGTACACATCTGACGATTTAATCGGCCTATTTTTCGTTTGAGAGCTATGGGCCTTATTTAGTCATTTTTTACAAAATTTGAGCTCTTTAGCACAATAACTTGAGCAAACGTTCTCCAATTTGACTAATATTTGCCATACAGGTCTTTTGCAATAATATCTCAAGTGAGTTTGAAAACTGGCCTGGCCCAATTGTTTGTTACAGAGCTATGGGCCTTAATTTCGTCAATTTTTATGGATTTTGAGCTTGTTAGCGCAATAGCTTGAACAAACGTTCTCCAATTTGACTAATGTCTTCCATACGAGTCTTTTGCAATAATATCTAAACCGAGTTCTAAAACTGGCCAGTCCGAATTTTTACAAATTTTGAGCTCAGCGTGATCAAATTTCTCTTTTCAATTGGGAGTGCATGAAGAAAGTAGACACAACAACTTGACACCTGCATCTCCATTGCGCACCTCATGTTTGTCTGTTTGCAGTTCTGGCCTTCACAATTACCTCGGGGGTAAATTATTTTTTGCTGTAAAACAAAGACAATAGTTTCGCTGTTTGCCTCATAAAATAGCCAATATTTTATCTGTTCACCTCATATCTCTGGTTTGGGCTATCAGATCTTAATGAAATTTGAAATGAAGATTGTTTATGGGAAAGGCTTTCACAGTATCATTGTTATTTTTTCTCTTTCCATTGTTTGGCGGTATGCACCATGGGGATATGCACTGGGGCATGGCCCACCTGTTGTGTTTAGTCTATTATGCACCCATTTTGTTATGCCCCCGACCTCCTTAGGAGGTTCAATAGGTATATTGTTGTGATCTCCCTCCATATGTGCATACGTCTGTCCATCTATCCATACAAACATTTTGTATTATAACTCTGGCATCGATTGTCGGATTTTGATGCCCTTCGGTATGGTGATAGACCAGCACGGGCGAAATGATATCCACAAATCACAGGTTTTGTCCACACACTAGTACCAGATTTATATACCTTGTAGAGCTTAAAAAAATAGTAAAATGAACGTTTTGGATTATGAATCTGGCATCAGTTGTCAGATTTTGATGTCCTTTGGAATGCTAATAGACCAGCATGAGGGACAACTCCCTGTATGAACGTTTTGCATAAAAACAGAGGCATTTGTGCGCAGCTTTTGATGTCCTTTGGTATAGTGAGAGTCTAGCATGGGGGAGAAGACATCCACATATTGCTGGTTTTGTCCATGCATACATACCAGCGTTATGCCCTTGTTACACTTATAAAATATTCCGTACAAACATCGTAAATTATAACTCTGGCACCCGTTGTTGGATTTTGATGTCCTTTGATGTGGTTATAGGCCATTCTGGGGGAAAGGATATCTGCATATTGCAGGTTATGCCTGTGCATTATTACCACAGCTATAACAGTTATGCCCCTTTTGAGACTTAGAAAAACTGTCTGTGTGAAGTTTTTTAATGGATTTTTGTCTGTCTGTTGGTCTGTCTATCTGTCCATCTGCCTGTGCAAATCGTGTCCAGCTCAGAACATTTGATGGCCTTGAAGGATATTAATGATACTTGGTTTTAATGTTGCCCTCCACCAGAAGCTGTGTTGTGAATAAGGCTGGAATGCCTGTCTTCAAGGTCAAGGTCACAGCATTAGTTAAAGTTCATATACCCATATCCAAATATACACAAGTCGTGTCTGGCTCAGAACTTTTGATGATCTTGAAGGATATTAATGATACTTGGTATTCTTGTTGCCCACCTCTAGTGGGTGTGTTGTGAATAAGGTTGGAATGCCTGTCATCAAGCTCAAGGTCATAGCATTAGTTCAAGTTCACATACCCATATCTCACCCATCCAAGGACTAACCGGGTTGGGCGTTGCTTGACTTCGGTGATCTGACAAGAACCGGTTATCGCAACTCCACCGCATGCACCCCAGGCATATAAATTGTCAATAATTCCATTAACACACCCTACAGGCCGCATCTCTCACCCAATCATTTTCAAATTTCATATGTAACTTTGGTGTGATGTCTAGATGAGAGCTATTGAATTTTTCTATATTTTGATGAAAAACATGACTGCCAGCAGCCATCTTATATTTGGATATAAATTGTCCAACAATTCCTTTAGCATACCCTACAGGCCGTAGCTCTCTAAAATGCCTTTCGAATGTGTGTTATTTTCTATAAATAGTAACATAAACAATCGTAAATAAGCACGCCCTTGTATCTTACAGTTGCAAGATACAGATTTCGTATAAGTACTGATGCACGATGCATTCAGGTGGCCCACGGTTACACACCCTATGTAAGATAAAATGTTTTGTCGGTAAATGCACAAATCCCTGCTTGCGCATCTTGTTAGTGAGTATGTTGAATAATAGACTTGATTCGATTCGAGATCTGATTTGAATAGGAAATATGTGATTCGCATGGCCCTAATCAAAAGGTCCTTGAAAGTCCTTGAATCCGGTTCCTGAAATTATGGGGGACCTGTTTAGAATCATGCTCCATATCTGTGGAAAAATGTGGGGAGCTGGTGGGGCACCCACTCCACCGCCCCTGGTTCAGTGTGTAAAAGCCTCATGGTGTTAGCTTGTTTCCTGACTTCAACCATTACCCAGACGTTAGCATTCAGGTTGGAAGATGTTCTAACCTTCGGATTGGAAGATGGATAAAGTTAAATAATTTGATTATGTCAATGAAGGCGAAATCCATTGACCAAATATTACCTCAGTTGACATTTACAGATAATAAATTACATCCTTGCCTTTATAATATTGACACATTTGCATGCTCTAGAAAATTTAAACTCGTGTATCAGGGTAACCATCGGTCATTGAAAGTCTTTGAATTCAGAAATTTATTCCCACAGCTTGGGACTTAAATACCAACGGTCGTTGAAAATGTGTGCGGTTAGCCAGTATTCTAAAGCCATTCTAGAAACAGCTTTCGTAGCACGAACAAAAAACAAATCATTCCTTAACCCTTTACCTAGCATGAAAAGCAGACGATACTTGCAAAAAAAATTCTTGAACAACTAATTGTTTTCATTTTTTGTCTCAAAAACATAGGTTATGACCCCTCATTGGAACGAGCTCGACGAGCTCGTTCCAGTGAGGTGTCATAACCTATGTTTTTGATACAAAAAAAATGAAAAAAATAATGAAAATTATCTGATGATTTTCGAAGATAGCGCTTGTCGGTTTTGGCCGTTATGTTGGGTAAAGGGTTAATTAGAACAAGGCGCCATCTGCAATGCTAAAGTATTGTACGTGGATGGTACGTTCCACACAGGGGACGAAATGTGAGAAGACAAATTGTGAGAAATATTCTTGTCGATATCCTGCAACCTATTTCAGCAGATACAGTACATGTGCCCAGATTTTGTAATTCATATATGGCCCTTGAAAATTCTTGAATTTGGTACAGGTTGATGACCGATGATCCTAAAAAATTCTTGAATTTGGTGCATGTTGATCATCGAAAATACTTGAGATGAATACCAAAATTAGAGCCCTGCGCTGCTTCGACATTCGATTCGATTTCGAATCGGAAGTTGGTATTCAGTTCGATTCGAAATCGGTTGCCTAATTGATTTTCCTTCGAATCTTTTCACTGGAATTTCGCTTGGTATCAGTCATTTTAGTCTCAAAACGTATAGCTGAGATAGAAATTGTACATAAACGATGTTGAAAATGAAGACTGAGTGTACTTTCGGCTATATATTAATATAAAAAGCCATCATCCATGCTAATTCCAGTTTCATTAATCACTACCACTACTGAAAGCAAATTGAAAGTTTCCAAGAAATATCGACAATGAGCTTACGGTTGCTGGTGCTCAGTGCCTCACCTCGTGCATTGCCCAGTACAGAATTCTCGTACCCGTTTCTGTTTTTGACCAAAAACCCTTACCTTCACTGGGTAATGTTCCAGCCACATCATCAAGTCATGCCTTCGACGAAGGCATGCCTTGATGATGTAGTTGGAATATTGTATCAGTCGGGACTTCAAGACGCCTGTATTCTTTGCGAGGATCGATTCGAATAAAAAATATTTGATTTGCTGGGCCCTAACCAAAAGGTTCTTGAAAGTCCTTGAATCTGGTTCTTGAAATTACGGGGGTACCCGTGTGGAGTCATGCTGTATATTTGTGGAAAAAGTGGGGAGCGGGTCGAGCACCCACCCCACCTCCTCTGGTTCAGTATGTTAAAGTTTCGATGATAAAACTTGGAAGGATTACAGAATAAAAAATTTCATGCAAAAACTACATCAGCCAAATGATAAAAAAATTGGGTTTTTTTTTTTCGTTTGTCATTTCTGTCAAATAAAACTTCAGTTGCTTGTTCATGCCGGTGACAGTGTTATTTTAATCCTATATTTTAACGTTCCAGTTTCTTTGTTAAAACACCAGTATACAGTGTACGTATAGTTAATATTAGATATTTTATTGTTAAAATGTTTTGTTTATTGTAATTTCACAAGAAAATTGTATTTGATACTATTTATAGTTGAAATATAGAAGTACATATCATTCAAAACAATCGTAGCATTTTTTATTTAAATTTATTAAAAAATATCGGATAGGGTCCGTGAAAACCTTGATTATCCCTCGTGTAATCCCCAGAAATCTGTCAGTTTTACTTAATGTGTGCCGATTTGCTTTACTGATGTAGTAAGACACGTTAGCCACGTTAGGGTACGAGTCTTCAAAAGTGGGTGGAAAATCTATAAACAGTTGTCTGAACCTGACTTTATTCTTATGTTTCGGTCACGATGTAGCCACATTTGCAGGAGGTGACATTAAACTCCAATAAACAGAAACTAGAGTGTTCCTCATTTTTTTAGGTAGCCTGATCAGAGCTCAAGGTGAGCTTTAATGATCAGCTTCCATCTGTCTTCAACCATTGTGGAATTTACGTTTTTGATTTCTAAAAAAATTACCGGGCCAAATTACAACAAATTTAGTTTGTTTGTGCCATATTATTATATCAGTTCAAATTTGTTCAAATAAAGATGTCATATCACCAGGGTGCACCACAATAGGAATAAATCTGTTAACACCCAGGAATATAAAAAAAATGTCTCCTGAATCACCAATCAAAATCTTTTGATATTTGGTATACGGTATCCTGGAACGGGATAGGGGGTGGGGTTCAGATTCCAGTTTTTTTTCAAATCAGGTCCCTGTGTTTATCATTGTGCTCCCAATGGGAGCACCTAAATTTCAACCTAGGACACTACGTGAAATATTCTTTAAAAGTCTTGTTCAGTTCCAAAAGCCAGAATCTTTCTATATTTAGTATACAGTATCGTTAATGTGTGTGTGTGTGGGGGGGGGGGGGATTCAAATCCATCCCTGGGTTTATCTTTTGACTACTGGAGCGAAATTAAAACAAATTTGGTACTGGGGCATAACTCTGTTAGCACCTAGGATCATAAATTAAAAAAAAATCTTCAGAACCACCTTTCAGAATCATTTGATATTTGGTGCACAACATCCTCAGGGGGTTGGATTCAGGTTTGTTCAAATCGCGTCCCTGGGTTTAGTTTTGGGCTCCCTACCTTTTTCTTTGTGTAAATTGAGGAAAATTCTTTAAAAATGTTCTTTAAATCTACCAGTCAGAATCTTTTTCAAATTTTTCTTATTTAGCACTTTTAAATCCAGGGCCCGATCTAAATTTGTTCAAATCAAGTCTCTTGGTTAATAGTTGGACTCCTTTTGAGAGACCACATTTTAATTTAGTACAGCATGGGGAATATTTTCCGGAGATCTGCAGATCCACCAGGCAGATTCTTTTCATATACTACTCAAAGTTTGCTAAGCACCAAGTATATCCAACTACCTGTTTTACGTTTTAGTTGAAATATTGTAATGAAAAGTGTATATATTTTTTATCTAATTATATCTTTAATGTTTTAAGTACAGAAATTAGGATTTTATTTGTATACGTCCATCCCTGCTGATGCCGCCCAGACTATGATTGACCCTCCACCATAGCGGTCATGCTCAGCAATGTTAGCTGTATGGAATCGCTCTCCTAGTCTTCTCCATTCCCCAGAACGCCTATCTGTGTGGTCTAGGCAGTACCTTGACTCCTCTGTAAAAAGGACATGTCGCTAATCTTCTCTGGTCCATCCAACGTGGTCCATGGCCCTTTCATATCGTGCCTGGCGGTGGTTCTGGGACAGCGGAATGCGAATACATGGTCTTCTCGATCGGAGACCACCTTCGTGCAACCTTGCCTGGATAGTCTGTGTCGAAACATTTACCTCGGATGCATTCTGAAGGTCACTGCGAAGCTGGGTTGCTGTGGCAAAGCGGTTCTTACGGGCCTGAATGATCACAAACCGGTCAGTTCAATTCAATTCAGTTCAATTTATTTCACAGCATACAAATACAAACATGAGGCGAAAAAACAAGGTTACAAAATCATAGACAGATGTATGCCGTGGGGAGTGACATAGTCTTACGACTGTCTTCCTGTCATCCCCTGGACAATCTAATAGTGTAACTTAAAGGAACAGAATGGCAAATGGCAAATGGTAAGGTTAAATAAGCTCTATCTGGCCAGCAAGTAGTTGTTACTTTTATTTTGAGATCGAGTTGATTGGAACTGGTTAAAATTTTCTTCGTCATGAATCAACCTCCAGAATGTTCTATCATTTGCTATTTTGATTTGGCGCATTGAATGAGTAATCGAGTAACTGGTTAATCAGCTGATCAGCCAATTGAACAATTGGGCACTCAACTAATTAATCAGTTAATCAATTAATAAACTGACCGTGTTTCTGAATAAATGAAATAATAAAAATTTATTTAATGCTCAGGCATCAATTCACGCTGAAAAATTAAGTCATATTCCCCTGTCGGTCGGCAAAACGAAATATCAAAATGATATTTAGAAATCGATATTTCATCGTAGGTTCGGATGACGAATCACATGTACTTTAAACGAGTCAGCACATCAGTAATGAATTCCAGAGTCCCAAATACAAACGAATTCGAATAATTGATAGTGACAGTGACTAAATCAATTCATTAAATCAGCGGTTTCAAAGTTTGACTTTCTCATTCACCTTCCAGCGAAAAGCCGAAATCACTTTCAAATTTCTTCAGTTCAACTTCACACGTCTTCAGTGCATTGAGTTCAAAAAAAATAAAATGACGTGTCTTGTTATTGAAAATAAGAAAGTGGTGTTTTTTGTTATTGTTCTATTTCTTCGAAACACATTGCGATTATTTCAGTTCGCCAGCCTTGGTAAATCGTAAAGTTAGGGGAGAAATAAGACGGGACTACTTTTTGTGCGGATATTCACACATTCCAATGGTTGGAGTTTGGTTGTTGTAATTTTTGTATGGACGCCGGTTCGGCACATAAATTTTGCGCCTTAATGGCAAATAAAGGCCACAAATTGGAGAGTTTGTAGTCGTAGAGCATTAAATAAAAAGAAAATTCACGAAAATTTGATGAATACCGAAAATATCTCGTTCGTGGCTACAAGAAATATGAGGATCTTCACTCGCGACTGCGTCGCTCGTGAAGATCCTCATATTTCTTTGTAGCCACTCACGAGATATTTTCGGTATTCATCAAATTTTCGTGAATATCCTCTATATATTTTTGCAAGTAGACCAGTAAGGTAAAGTAATGGGGTAATGTATAATCGGAAAACCGCAAATCGTAAATTGGAGGGGGAACGTGTCCCTGAGCTCGCGAGGAGAAAAAGAAGTCGATAACGACCCGAGAGTCTATTTATTAGGCGGTAGTTGGCAATTAAGTAATCAAATAATCAATTAATCAATTAATTAATTGACTGTATTTCCGAATAAATGAAATAATATATTTATGCTGAGTAGACCAGTAAGGTCATGGGTGATATATAATCGGAAAATCGCAAATGGCAAGGTAATATGTTCCTGAGCTTTCTAGGACAAAAAAAGCGATAACAACCCAGGAGACTAACTATTAGGCAGTCGGGACATCTCGGGTAGGAACAGCTGATATTGGCGTTATATGTGTATAAAAATTGATCAATAATGTTTTTTTTTAATAACCTGCGGTTGGAGGTTCTTAACGTTGTATCAAGGTCGTTCCACATTTTTGGAATAGAAAAATATGGAAGAGATGCTGAGAACTGGGTGCGGGGTTTATGTGTGTTCAGGTTTCCACATTGCCTTGTATTCATGCCTGAGGGGTTTGAGTACACTTGGAATGTAGTTTCAAAACTGACAGTGAGGTTGTGTTCTGAGCTGCAGATGTTGCCCTGTCTCTGCCACCACCATGCCGTCTTACTGGTGTACCAGACTGCTGAAATCTTGCCCAGGCTCTGGTGATCACCGCATTGCGCACAGCAAGGGCTTCACCAACCTGACGATGGGTAGCCCCTTGCTCCACCATCCTTATACCCCGCCACATTTCTGCTTCAGACAGATGTCTTCTTACATTTGCATTTGCATATTCAATCATTAAATCACAAGGGTTTGTGTTGAAATGAAGATTGAATACCCTACACATGTCATGTACATGTAGACAGTACACGAAAACATCATGAAAATCAAGGGGTACATGCTTTCCATGACAGTCACGAAAAGTCTGCCTGTCAAGAGAGCTAATATAAACACTTGGGACCATCTCAATACATTCCTCAATCAAATCCACCAAGAATATCGCAAATATGTCACAAGCAAATTTCACAATGATGTGTCAAATATTTGGTGCTTAGCAAACTTTGAGTAGTATACGTCTTTAACCATTTACCATCGCATCGGTGGCATTCTCCTCTGCATGCACGCAATTTACAAAATTAAGCAGTTGACTTTTCTTTTTTAATTTCAAAAAAACATATCAGGTGACCCATCATTTGAACGAGCTCGTCGAGCTCGTTCCATTGAGGGGTTGCATAATGTTTTTTTTTTTTAAATATTTTGAAAAAGTTTGTAAAAATTAATAAAATAAATTTTGATACTGTGTGCGTTAGATAAAGAGTTAAAATGGGAGAGTTTTTTTTTAAATCCGAGACTTTCAGAGAAAATATTGGTGTTCAAGCTAGTCGCAATTTTTTCGACGGACAAAATTTATGGACAGGCAGGATCATGGCAATTAGAAGGAAGAGAATGCACGGACTCTTATAGGAAGTGAACGAACATCCCCTCTTTCAATTTGTCTCTTCTACGGTCTTTAAAGTCCAGAAAAATGGACGTTTTGGGGTTCCATACTTAACAGTTTACCTACCGACCTTTTATTATGTGCAATTTTTCTCAGTTTTGAAGTGCGTAAGTTCCAATGTAACTTTATGTACGGTATTACTACTATCCATAAAGGCAGATGGGACACCACTGATACATATATATATCAGTGTGTGTGGGTGACATTCTATATGATCGTGCCCCCACCCTCCCCTTCCCTCAGTTTGACATGATTACTACGCCCTCTGGTAAGATGTATAATAAAAAAGACGGTGAATTACTTGGGAAAAAATATCCGATAGTAGTTTGTGTTCAGCTTCCAGGACCCAACGCAATGCACATTTGACGTCATCTTAATATATCACGCACCCGGTGGTGGATCCGAGTAATGGGGGCTTCGATGAACATATCTTCTACTTCCAATCACTGTATTTTTGTACGAAGTGGATTACCAACTCGTCCCAGTTTATAGTGAAATCTATGAAACTAGTTCCGTTATTCCGGTCTGGGTCGATCCTTTGGCGAAGTGCGGTTCAAAATTATATGACGAGTTTCCTAGAATTCACTCTAACCAGGGTAGAGTTGAAGATTATATTGATCACTTGATCCAAGACCTGATAAATGCATGATGCCTAAATGAACCGAGAAACAAAAAGCCTCGAAATATTTTTACTGTGTTGTTAGGCAGAGTCCTCTCCAAAACATGACGTCCACTGATGAAGAAATTTTGAAACATTCGATAAAAGAATTTCATTGAAAGTACGGTTCAAAACTCATGACATGATGACGATGTCACTGGAAATGGTTTTTGTTTCAGCCAAAATGACTGACCATGCAGGGTTCAAGTTTCGCGCAAGAATACAACTGGGTATAGCCACGGAATATTACTGAATGCCTGTAATTTACCTCTTTTTGGGTGAGATTAAGAGGCCAGGTCATATGATTAAAATTTAGAGAGGATGTGAATACTTGCATCGCTGTACCTTACGGTATTTGAATGTCGACTGTAAAAAAAGCAAACTCTCCACCATGCATGGGCTCAGCCAAAACTCACCTGGAAAATTGGCAATCTCATTGAACCAATATCAATGCGATTTGGGCACAGGGTTGTGGCATCTATTGAGTAGAGGTGTCACACTGGGCGTGATGTGAACGTTGCGCGCAACTCAATAAAGTTATAATATTAACCCTTTACCCAACCTAACGGGTAACTCGATCTGCGTTGTTCACAAAATCGTCATTCAAAATTTATTATAATGCCCGACCTCCGGAAGAGGCTACGGCGGGCAGAGAGTAGAGGTCTCCGACCATACTTCCGTACGAATATTTTGCATTATAGCTCTACAATCGGTTGTCGGGTTTTGATGTCCTTTGGTATAGTGTTAGACCAATATGGGGTGGGAGGGGGGGGGGGGGGGTATAAGTCCATATTGTAGGATTTATTCACGCACTCTAAGCACAGTTGGGGCGTGGTGGCGTCGCGGTAACCTTTTTCTCATAAGATCACCGAAGTTAAGCAACGTCGAGCGCGGTTAGTAGTTAGATGGGTGACCATTTCAGTGACTGATTCGCGCTCCTGCGTTGTGTCCTTGGGCAAGGCACTTAACCACAACTGCCTGCATGGGGGCACGATGCCGCTGTGTACTAAGGCGTACTGCACGTCGATGGTGCGCATGTCTTCAACCAATCTAACCCTGCCTGTGCCGCGGTGCAGAGTTCAGAGTTGCGATGTTGAAGAGCTGACAGCTGCTCGTCGTTGCTCGGTGGTTCTCTCCGTGTTCTCCGGCTTCCTCCACCCGTAAAATTGCCACGGTCACGATTAGCCATTATGCATAAGTATGTGACCTTAAACACCAATAAGTATAAATAATGTAAGCACAGTTACGCCCCCTTTTAAACTTATATATTTCAGATTCGCAGGGCTTATGATAATCTTATGATTTGGTGCTGAATGTATCGTCTGCTCGCCTTCTGCCAAAATATATGCAGACCTGGTTGAAAAGAACGGTTAACTGTTTGCCTGAGGAGTAATGTTCTTGAATATTTCACAAACTTCAGTTAAGGTTGACTCATTGTGTCATTA
This sequence comes from Pictodentalium vernedei, assembly GCA_031216915.1. Lineage (NCBI taxonomy): Eukaryota > Metazoa > Mollusca > Scaphopoda > Dentaliida > Dentaliidae > Pictodentalium > Pictodentalium vernedei. The sequence continues at coordinate 148,296,430 of CM062291.1, read as the reverse complement.
CTTGATTTTATAAATGATTCATTGGACTCTAGCGTTAAGAAACTATTGACCAAAGGCGCTAGTCCCATTGATAGGGCTCTATATTGTAAAGATGAGTGAAGATTAAACCACCTCAACGTAACAGAATATGCGCCACTTAAAAAAGTACCATGGTACACAAAGGAAAATCATGGTATTATCCCCAAAACACCATGGTAAACCATGGTTTATCATGGTGTTTTGGGGACAACACTATGATTTACAAAGGTGTACCATGGTTCTTTTTTATGTGTACCCATACTATGTATGGTACACATAATGCCTCATCGGGATGGCCCTCCGTCGTTCGTCCATCCTTAGTCCGTCCGTCCGTCCGTCCGTCGTCCGTATCCATTTCTTTGGCATTCGATAACTTGAAAAATATTGCTTGGATTGTCAAGTTACTTTATATTTGTGTTCAGGTTACTGATGTGCCGAGCTGTATAGTTTTTGGTGTAAATCTGATAATTTGATCCTGAGATATTAACCCTTTATCCTTCAAATAGAAAATTCCTCCAATCCATTGGGCATGAGATAACTCAAAAAATATCAACCCGATTGTCATGTTACTTCATATATGTCTTCAGGTTACTGATGTGCCGAGCAGTATTGTTTTTGGTGTAAATCTGATAATTTGATCCTGTCATATGAACCCTTTATCCTTCAAATTAAGAACTCCTCCAATCCATTTCTTCCGCATGCGATAACTCAAAAAATATTAATCCGATTATCAGATTACTTTATATATGTATTCAGGTTACTGATGTGCTGTGCTGTATAATTTTTTTTATGTAAATCTAATAATTTGATCCGGAGATATTAACCCTTTATCCATCAAATTTGGAACTCCTCCAATCCATTTCTATATGTACCCATACCATGTATGGTGTACATAATGTCGGCATCAGGGATGGCCCTCCCTCATACAGCTTTCTACTAGTTGCGCGTATGGGTACACATCTGGCGCTTTAATCGGCCTATTTTTATAATGGTGTATATACTGGTTGGAAGCGGTTTATTTCCAACAAGACGAATGTCGAAAATGGTAATCCCAACAAGACGAATCCCAACAAGACGGATTTAATTAAAATGACTATTTAACACATTCATTTTGATGTTTTGGGCAAAAATGTATATGAGAAGGGTATTTTGAAGTGGAATTTTATTTTTCAAGAAAAAAATGACGAATTTCATTTATTATAAACCAGCTCGAAAACCTCAATAAAACACTCTCTCGTAACAAAACAAAAAGGAGTTTACATCTTGTATCATACAGTATAATAATTTTTAAACATTTTTTTCCCTTTTGAACACGTTATTTATAATTTATAAATTGTGTTCACTTCATTTAGTGAACCCATAGTATTGTTGCCAAAACAAGAAAAAGAGAGACAAGTGTTGTCTGTTCTTTGTTTGTAATTGTTTCAATGGAAATAAACTACAAACACGGCTTACGTACCTTACTGTCGGAGAAAGAAATTTCAATTAAATGCGCCATGCAATGTTATGAAATGTTGTTTGATAAAGTTTTTGTACCTGTTTTTATCAAACAAACTCAAAGAAACACACACAAACACACACATAAAAAAAAACAAAAACACACAACATAAAGATATAACTACTGAATTTACTGTGTAAATGAACTCTTTCTAGAACTTCACAGTGATTGTGGGCGATCAAGAGATGAAAAACAGAGAAAAAATAACCTCCAAAAAAGTAAAAAAAAAAAAAAAAAAAAAATACCCTAAGTCGCGTAAATATAGGCATTTTGTATTCATTTGCATTACAATTAATGAAAGAAAGCTTTCGTCGTGTTGGGATCGTTTTGTTTGAATATGTTACCCAATCGTCTTGTTGGGATATTTTACCATTCGTCTTGTTGGGATTCGTCTTGATGGGATGACACCTTGGAAACTTCGAGTTAAAGTGTTTCATTTGAGACGAAAAAAAGAAACGTTTCAAACCATTCCCCATAGGCATCATTTAACCCTTTATCAAACGAATCGGCTGCATATCATCCATCCGCGTAATATGCAATTCAGCAGCCGAAAAAATATTATTTTTAAAAAAAACTTTCAACAAAACCATATCAGGGGTCACATGATATGGATTTGTTGATTTATTTTCAAAAATTAAAAAAAATGATATTTAAAATAATAAATTTTGATATCGTCTGCGTTGGGTAAAGGGTTAAATTACAGTCAACGCGTTAGGAACTAATGTGGCCGCGGACAAAGGAGTTTGTTTTGTGTATTATTATTTACGAAGACAAAACGATTTTATAATATATAAAGCATTAACTTTTAAACATACCTTTGAAACCTCTAAATGGGTGAAACACCAGATTGAAAAAGAAGAGTTTTAGCGAAAATATATCAAATGGGGATGCTGGGGAGTGAACAAAAGCGAGTGTCTCACCTTCTAATGCATTTCATTGATTTGTGCTACAGAGGAGGGCCAAAACATTTCAGACTCGACAATTGGATGTCAAGGCAAGAATGATTTTAGTATGTTATTTTTCAACTTTGTTTGTTAACCCCACCCCACCTCACCCCCCCCCCCCCTGGCGGTGACGTAGGGAGAGAGAGAGTTGCAACGGGGTGGTTGTGTGACCCTTTTCGGATGATCTCTTGAGAAGTTATTTCTTGGCCGCAGAAAAACAAGGAGTTCCTTGTTATTTCTAGCCCACAAAAAGGAAGAAGTTCCATAGAGTGGAGAGAAGGCAATGCATCATTTATACTCAAAAAACTAAAAGATGGATTGCTGTTAGCAGCAATATTGAAAAGGTCTTCTGTAAAGTCCTGTAAAGAAGGGATTATTGGAGGGAGACCCAGAATGGATCAAAGAAAGGATGAAGACTCACTTACCACCCTTCACGCTATCTTATTTCATAGAATCAACGAAAATTAAAAAGAAAAATGGTTTATGGAGTTTCGGGACGTTAGAGGGTATATGCCCCTCAGTTAGCTTCTGCGAAACTTCAACATTGATCCGCGTATCAATGGAGATCAGTGGGGACCAGGGCGTAAAAGTATTACAGTCACTAACTGCAAGGACACCTTGTAACTAAAGAGTGTGGGAGGGGGGAGGGGGGGGGGGTCCGTGCTATACCGTCGCCCTTACTTATATTTACGAATGAATTGCGAATTGTCTCCAGTTGTTCTTCGTGTATTTTCTTGTATTATTTGAACACATCTGATTGTGACGCAAAGCGTTGCTGTTCACGATCGAATAATTCTTTGTTATAGCCATGCAAGATGGAAGGTTTCGAGGTGTTGGAAAACGTTCTGGGTTTTTTAATTGTAATTGCTAAATGTTGAATGTCCTTCAACAGCAATTTGAACTGTAACATACATAAATTTTACTCATGTAGATGAGTAATACATTTCGAATTAATTTTTGGACGCAAGTTATTTAATTTTTCGTGAAATTTAGCGAGTTTCGCTTGACCATGAATTATTATAGCACAAAACTGTCAGTGTACCGAATATGTTTTAACCCTTTACCTAACGTAACGGCCAAAACCGGCCAGCGCTATTCTCAAAAATCGCCAATTAATTTTCATTATTTTTTTCATTTTTTGTCTCAAAAACATAGGTTATGACCCCTCGTTGGAACGAGCTCGTTCCAACGAGGGGTCATAACCGATGTTTTTGAGACAAAAAATGAAAAAAAAATAGTTATTCAAGAATTATTTTCAGAAGTGTCGTCTGCTTTTCAGGTTAGGTGAAGGGTTAAAAAGCGATGGTTGCCAACTCATTGTTTTGAGGAGACTGTTCTCCAATTTCACTGTGAAAAGATTTATCATATTGGAATACCTAAGAAGTACCCAAAGTGTACAAGAAATATTTATTGTTGAATGCACAATTATTATGCGATCATGGCCGACAAATTTCGTCACTGGAAGAGATTTACAGGCAAGTTAGCTCCCCTTAATATTCTAAAGCTGTCAGTAAATTTAGCACTAAGGTATGGGAATTCTATGTAAAAACTGAAATTTTGTAATGTTAGCGAATCTGTGTCATCGATGTGCGCATCATTTTACAAACTTCAGGCATTTTCCTGTAAAGTAGAATAAAAAAATACAGAAACTGGCTTTTTACATTTTTTCCCCCAATCAGCTTGAACGTTTTACTATTATTCTCTATTTAAACCCATTTAAAAATAAGAAAACCGTGTTTTCGCCATCCCTTAATGTTCTGTAACGTTTTTGTCTGTAATTATTTCAACAGTGTGTGCATCTTGCCGCATAATACAGACACTATTCTTTCCCATAACATAATAGTATAGGCGTTAAGCTTTGCTAATTGTTTTCCCTGGGAAGAATAAAAACTTGCAAATTTGTAAAATTTGCCAAACAAAGAGCCAAAGTGGACAGTTACTTAGTTGCTTCTAATGAGCTTGTTATAAAAAGCCAAGTTTCCTTTTGTTACTTTTAATGAACGAAAACAACAGACATCATCTCGTTTATTAAAAGTAACAAAAGGACATTTGGCTTTATTTTCTGGTAACGTCATAGGTATTTTCTCAACAATTACATACTTCTTAATTGGACCTTCCTCGCCCGTCAATAATTTCTTGGAAGATAGCTTTATCGAAATTCGATTTTCATAACGAGATAAGTCAGGGGGTAATACAAACTCACGGAGTTTCACAACTGTTTTGGTGTATAAGATACTTATGTTTAGCGGTGTCTCCAGGAAGTGTCTAAGAGCAACTATTCCATCACCGTGTTGTGTATTTAAAGATAAAGATTTGACATCCATCGGTTTTATCATAGGGTACAGTTTCGGGACTTTGAAAAAGTGCTGAGTCAGCACTTTTTAACACTGTAGGCAATGGGTAAAACATTAAAAAATCTTCTTCTCCAGATCCAGCAGGCAGAATCTTTTGATATTTGGTATGCAACATTGTAGGGTGGATCTGATTCAAGTTTGTTCAAATCGGCCCCCTGGGTTCATATTTGGGATCAGTATAGGAGCCCGATTTCGAACTTAGTGCATTTCAGGCAAATTTCTTAAAAAATCTTCTTCTCCAGATCCAGCAGGCAGAATCTTTTGATATTTGGTATGCAACATTGTGGGGTGGATGATGGATCTGATTCAAGTTTGTTCAAATCGGCCCCCTGGGTTTATATTTGGGCTCAGTATAGGAGCCCAAATTTGAACTTAGTGCATTTCAGGCAAATTTCTTTGAAAATCTTCTTCTCAAGATCCAGCAGGCAGAATCTTCTGATATTGGGTATGCACCATGCTTAGGGGGGTGAGATTCAAGTTTGTTCAAGCCAAGTCCCTGGGTTCATATTTGGGCTCACTGTGGTAGCCCGAATTATAACTTAGTTCAAAATGAGGAATTTTCTTTAAAAAATCTTCTTCAGATCCAGCAGTCGGAATGTTTTGATATTTGGTATGCAGCATCCTTAGGGGGTGAGATTCAAGTTTGTTCAAGCCATGTCCCTAGGTCCATATTTGGACTCACTGTGGGAGCTCGAATTGTAACTTAGTTCAAAATGAGGACTTTTCTTTAAAAATCTTCTTCTTCAGCCATGTCCCTAGGTCCATATTTGGACTCACTGTCGGAGCTCGAATTGTAACTTAGTTCAAAATGAGGACTTTTCTTTAAAAATCTTCTTCTTCAGCCATGTCCCTAGGTCCATATTTGGACTCACTGTGGGAGCTCGAATTGTAACTTAGTTCAAAATGAGGACTTTTCTTTAAAAAATCTTCTTCTTCAGATCCAGCAGTTGGAATGTTTTGATATTTGGTGTGCAGCATCCTTAGGGGGGTGAGATTCAAGTTTGTTAAAGCCAAGTCCCTGGGTTCATATATGGGCTCCCTGTGGGAGCCTGAATTATAACTTAGTTCAATATGAGGAATATTCTTTAAAAATCTTTTTTTTTTAGATCCACTGGTCAGAATCTTTGGATATTTGGTATAAGCTTTTCTTAGGAGGAGCAGATGCAACTTGTTGAAATCAATTCTCTGGGTTGATATTTAGGCTACCATGTCAGGTGAGCGCCCTCAGGCCCCTTGGGGCCTCTTGTTATTTTTGTTCTAACAAAACCGAGCAGGAGGTATGAATTAATAATTAAAAATGGGTACTTTTTTTTAGCCATATAGCTTTCTCTTGTATGTTCTTGTTTTTACACCGTGGTTAAACACGGCGTAAAAAAAGCCACTGTGGATTGCAAGTTACGCCGTACCTCTCAGCCAATCAAAATGCAGTATTTTGTTTCATTTGGAAATAATGTCAGTTATGGCAGGAGGGATGTATGAAAGTTTTTGAACACAGGGACGAGGGGGAGGGGAAATGCAAAGGAGTCAAAAACCGTTTTTTCCGAAGGTTTGTAATTTTTATTTTCTTTTTTTTTATTTAGCTTCCGCACTTTCTCAATGATAATTTTCTTTCTAAGTAGCTCACAACTGTTTATTACATAATCAACATCAAAAGTATGGTTCACACTCGTCTAATAAACGCCTGACGTCAGAAGTCAACGTCGATGTCGTAACATTGTGAGTTGCTTTCGGAAGTAGAATTCAATTAATCGTTTCTTATATTTCATTAACTGTTTGCCCAATGCGAATAAGCAGACGACATTAGCAAAAACATTGCCTGAATAACTAAAAAGTTTTTTTTTCCTCGAAAACATAGCTTATGACACTCCTTTGAAAGATTTCGACGAGGTCATTCCAGTGAGAGGTTATTAGCTTTGTTTTCGAGGCAAAAGTTGAAAAAGTAACAAAGCTTTGCTGGTTGTTTTGAAGAAGGTCGGTTTTATCAGTTACTTTTGGTAATGGGCTAAAGTACACATTATGTGAGAAAAAGAATCTCGATTTGGTATGAAATTTCTGCATCTTGTTCATAAAAAATCGATCTGAGCCTCGGCAAACCCCGGCTTAGATCGATTTTAGCGTACCAGTTTCACAAATTGTAGATCAAGTCGTGACTAATTAGAGATCCTCAATATATGCAACACTTATCAATCCGTAAAATACTCTAGATAAGGTTAACACCCTTTACGGTTGAATGTGACTGGCCAATCTTAGTTTATTATGCACGTATCCGAAGGAGCATCTACAACCCTCCCCCCCCCCCCCCCCCCCCCACAAAAAAAAACCCAAAACAGCGAGAGATGTTAACCCGAACCCGAACTATGTTGCCGTACAAGTATTCTATTTTAGGGGGTGCCCTAGGCAGTTTTTTATTTTTTTATTTTTTTTTTTTGGGGGTGGGGGGGCAAAGATGATATTTCAAAGGCCGTTGCGTGTGGTTTCGGGGGGCCTTCCCTAGTCATAACTAGCTAGGCCTCTCCGATCGTTGCCACCTCCTCTCACTTCACTGAAGGAAAGCAGGAGGAGGGGACAACGACCGGATGGGTTCTAGTTAGGGCTAGTCCCTCCCCACACCCAGAGAAAATTTGTCAAAACTTAGTACTTAAAAGAGCGAATCCGAGGCATTTTTAGCGTGTGTAGACCTTATGTTGGAGACCATTTTGAGGTTATATGTTGTGTGAAACATGCATTGGGCCAATGTTTCTTGGGGCAGCGAAAATTGTAGGGGGCTAAGGTCCCCCACCATCTCCCCTTCCCCTGTAGCTACGCCAAAATCTTGAAACAATAACAAGAAGCCTATACTTAAGAGAGTATGCGGCAGCCAAAATGACTATGCGAGAGGGCCTGAGAGACAGATTTTTTAACTTTTTAGGCCTATTGCCTGTATTTGAAGACTTTCGCAGTAGCCTATGTTCTGATCTGGTCAGTAATTTTTTATATGGCAGTGGATATTTAAAATTAAATACGATACATGAAGTGTAAACGAAAAATAAGTATGTTTGTCGAGAGAGTTCAGTTCCAAGGCAATCGTGGTTTTCTGTCGCGTTTGTAAATGTGTCGCCTCACAAATCTTCGCAGGTTGGTGACGTCATACAAGCGTCTTTCGAAACGTGCTCAATACGGGTTTGGAAAAGTTGAGACTCGTTTAACGTCCATCCGGATTTGATGAGTAAATTGCGGCGGTTGGCCTATCGATGAGCTATTCTTGGAAGTCATATAATAAATATACATTATCATGACCATGTGCATGTCCTGTAATTTGTATCAGATTCTATGTCGTGTTTACAATCGGATCGTAACGAGGCCGTAAGGGCGAGCTGCGATCCTGTTGTAAACACGACCGAGAAACTGATACAAATCACAGGACATGCACATGGTCATGATAATACATTTATCCAACAATCCCAATACATAAAGCCCGTTTACCACATCATTCAGTTTTTGTATTGGAGAATTACGAGTACGGTGCCAACAAATTCTTTTTTCTCTCGAGAGGCGGTTTCATCTCTGGCATGCTGATGGTTGTATCCGGTATGGTTGCCTTTTAAGCTGTAAAGCATTGCATGACAGGTACACACAGTCACCCTTATAAAAAAGTACCATGGTAAACCATGGTAAATCCCAAAATACCCTGGTAATACCATGGTATACCATGGTATTACCAGGGTATTTTGGGATTTACCATGGTACTTTTTTATAAGGGCAGATATGCTCTTTCGAGTCTCTCCACCTGAAAGTTTGAAGCATCTGTACATTATTCTCTGTTATTTCTAAATATGATCACAGAAAACAATGTAACATCATTCCCCAGACTATGTGAAAGGGCCTCCACAGATATGCCATGTTAGTATAAGGGTGGAGGGTGGTTCAACAATTGATCGAACAAAATATTCATCCCTTCCTGTGTTTTCCTGAAACCCATTATCATGGTGGAATTTTATTTTGTTTAATAATCTGATACCAGAGACAAAATGTTTACCACAATTACAGGGCTTGTGTAGATCAGGTACAGTATAAAATAATCCTGGCCAAGAGTTTGTTATAATGGCTGATGCGACCTGGTGCCAATACTATAAAACTTTTACAATTGTATCTTCTATGGAATTGTATTTTCTACCTATTAATATAACTGACTAAACTAAACCATTAGCATTTTAAAAGATATGGCAATTTGCCAACTGGCAAATTGCCACACCTTTGAAAATGCTTATGGATCATTTCAACCCATTTAAAGTCAAATCTAGAAAATACAATTCTACAAAATACAGATGTAAAAGTTTTATAGTATTGGCCCCTGGTGTCACCTTCTATTGTGAGGTACAGAATTCCTGAAAATTTTATATGCGGAACCCCTTGAAAACAACATGTCACTGCCTGTAGAAGAGCACCATCAAACTGAAAACCCTCCAACCCTGACAGTCCGGATGGTACTTCCTTATGCACCACCAGGGGAGAGAACGAGTCTTTTTGTATTTGGTGGGAGGTTCAGTTACAATTTAATCCTACAGATCCGTACTCCTTTCCAGTTTGGTGATTATTTCTGTGCCAACTGATGGCGGTTACGCCAGGATTAATGCACAACGGGGTGAATGCGGGCGCAAACTGTTTGCGTAATCGGCTTGAGGGACACAATCGGTCTTGTAGACCTATTCGATCCAAACAAACGTTGATTCGAAGCGAACCTGTCAAATGTATTTTAAAAGGGTGACGTGACAACCGTTACTTATTCCCAGTTACTAATTTGACATTCGTTATCAACCGAATTGATGCAAGAAACAGTCAGGGGTGAAGAAACATCATCACATTAGCCTGTAGAAAATAAACCAGAATCAAGTTTCCATTGTAGTCAACATAATCACATAAATGATTGTACTCTTTGGGTTTCAGACTTTTCTATTGATTTCAACATAGCAACGTTTTTGTATCACCCCGGCAGACAAAGAATACATTAGCCTCTAAACAACGAAAGTTCGGTGTTATACATCGGAACAACGCTTCCTTTATTGATTTATTTAGGTCTAACCACTCTCGGCAGCCAGCTTCATCTCGTGTCGAACAATTTTACGGGTTGAGGAAGCCGGAGTATCCGGCGAGAACCACCGAACAGCTGCGAGCAACTATCAGAACCCCCAACGTACTAACTCCACACAAGCAGGGTCAGTATTGTTTGAAGACAAGTGCACCATAGACGTGCAGTACGCCTTAGTATACAGCGCCACCGTATCCCCGCGTACACAATCGGGATTAAGTGCCTTGCCCACGGACACAACGCAGTTATCCCTTGGCGGGCATCGACCCATGAACCTTTCGGTTTGAAGTCCAATGCCGTAACCACTGAGCCACCGTGCTCCCTAACGTTTCCTTTAGCTACCTACATGAAGCATTGTGGAACGTGCTATATATTTATTAACCCTTTACCTAACATGAAAAGCAGACGATACTTGCAAAAAACAATTCTTGAATAACTAATTTTTTTCATTTTTTGTCTCAGAAACATGGGTTATGACTCGTTGGAGCGAGCTCGTTCCAACGAGGGGTCATAACCTATGTTTTTGATACAAAAAATGAAAAGAAATAATGGAAATTAATTTTATGAGAATACCGCTGGCCGGTTTTGACCGTTACGTTGGGTAAAAGGTCAAGTGGAGATTAGTGAAGAACGGTGCAGTCTGTAGACGTTGTTGCGAGTAAACTATTGTCGATGACAGATAGGAATTATACATCAATGCTACATGACTATTTTTTTCCAATGGGAATAAATTTTGCATGTCAACGCCGTGGAGTACTGGTTTAACCAGATTTCATAATATGGTATTTCAGCCCAATCGGCCTTTTTGCGACGCCCCTGTTCAGAAAGTTGTGGAAAATTACCAAAGTCACATCATTGGGTTTTGGCATCCCATCTTACAGTAGAGTTCGTATCGTGGGTACCTTAATTTTGTATTGCCACCAAGTGTGGTCACACTTTTTTGAGCTCCTGCTGTTTCATAGTTTTCTACTGGACATTTTTGGATTTATCTGCTGGAAATTGCAGTACATATTCCTTACAAGTTGTGCATTATTTTGATGTGACTTTGAAGATAAGATTTTTCATCATTTTTGTGTTTTTTTAACAAAAAAAAAACTCTGAAATTAACTGAATATTTCTCCATCTTAGATTCTTTCCTCAAGTGCAGAGTTAATCCTGATTATAACACCTATTGTTCTGAACCAGATTGGACTGTTAAACCCATTTGCCACTCTATGCACTGCTAATGAGAGACACAACTAGTGCCATTACATTCATGTGTTTCAGTAATGACAATTAAAATGTGTTTATTTAATTACACCTCAGATGAGCTCCATTCAATTAACAACACAATGGATCACCTTAAGCATCGACCTAAAGCATATGTTTTTAAAGCCTTGAAAAAACAAAGAATACTAAAACCAGAATTTTGTTTTACCAACAACAGCTCAGATAAAGTATACCAACCAAAGAGATTAAAATTCAACACAGACAAGCAATAAGACCAAAGCCTATTAACTCTGGTGTGAATACCAACAACATTCATGTTATCAGCATGGATACCACTACTCTTTCCCAGAAAAAAGTACCTCTTTTGAACTTCGGACTACTGAATACAAGATCTGTTGCTGGAAAGGAATATGACCTAAAGGACTTCATACAAGACAACAATCTCAGTGTTTTGGCTCTAACGGAAACATGGTTGAAAGAAAATGATAGTGACAGTTTTTCTATTGGACAACTATTGCCACCAGGTTTCTCCATTTTACATAACTCACGGGGGAGCCGAGGTGGTGGTGTAGCTGTCATCCACAGCAATGCCCTAAAAGTAAAACATCATCCTGACACCTATAAAACTCAGCCATCTTTTGAAATGCTAGACTGCCTCATGTCGACCAACAGTTCACTTCGATTACTCATAGTTTACCGACCGCCACCATCAAAAAGAAACAAACTTACATCAGCACAATTTTTAAATGAATTCTCAGAATGTCTTGTATGGAGGAGATATAGCTATTGCCGGCGACTTCAGTATCCATGTTGACAATTTAAATGACACTTTTACGAAGCAATTTACTAATCTGTTTGATTCATTCGGCTATTCGCAACTGGTTTTGAAACCTACCCACAACAGAGGACACACCTTGGATCTAATTCTTGTTCGTCAAAGTAACAGCACGTCAGTACAAAATATCTATGTCACAGATCCAGCATTATCTGATCACTATGCAGTCTTGGCTGAATTGACACTAGCAACGTCCAAAATTCCTTCCAAGAAAATTACTTATCGAAAATATAAATGCATCAACATTGATTCCTTGAAAATGGATATAAGTTCATCAACACTGTCTCCAAATCATTTTTGTAGTAGTCATGGATCATCTGAGCAACTGTTATCTTTATTTGAAAAAACTCTTAAGGGCATCATGGCTGAACATGCACCACCAAAGTCAAAAGTTATAACTCACAGGGAAAAAGTGGAGTGGTTTACAGAAGACGTTAGAGCTGCTAAACAACAGCGTCGCAGACTTGAGCGTCTATACAACAAAACGAAGCTTGAGATTCACCGGCAGATGTTCTGCCACCAAAGAAATACAACTAATAAGATCATCAAAAAAGCGAAGAGGGAGTACTACAATTCTCTGATAGAGGGGTCATCAAATACTGGGGTGTTATTCTCGGTAACCAATAGTCTCCTTGGTAAAGAACAAAAAGTCATTCTCCCAGATCATCAAAATACCAATGAAATTCTGGAAAAATTCAGTGATTTTTTCATAACCAAAATTCAATTAATCCTGGATAGTATACCATCACGTGAACCACCAGAGTTTGATCAACTTGACATAAAAAGAGATTTTTCCAGTTTTCACACTGTCTTGGAAGAAGATATTCGAAAAATGATTTTGTCATCATCCAATAAATCCAATGATCTAGATGAAATTCCAACATTCCTTCTGAAAGTGACAATTGATCATCTTCTGCCAGCCATATCATCTATTATATCTGCATCCCTTCATGGGGGATTTGTTCCACGCCCACTGAAAAAAGCACTTGTTACTCCACTCATCAAGAAGCCATCTCTTGATCCTGACAACCTGAAGAATTATCGACCAGTATCGAACCTCTCCTTCCTGTCTAAATTGTTGGAAAAGGTTGTTGATTCACAACTCAAAAAACATCTGCATGAAAATGATCTTTTAGAGCCTTTCCAGTCTGCATACAGAGCCAATCACAGTACAGAGACAGCTTTACTGCGAGTCAACAACGACATTGTTAAATCAGTGTCCGAGGGTAAGGCTGTACTGCTTGTTCTCTTCGATTTGTCAGCAGCATTCGACACAGTCGACCATGATATTCTTTTGCAGACATTGACACAGCATGGCATATGTGGAACTGTCTTATCATGATTTGCATCATATCTAGAAGGTCGCAGTCAACAAATATATATCAACAAGACCGGTTCAGAAAGCAAGATGTTAAAGTGTGGTGTTCCTCAGGGCTCAGTTCTTGGTCCACTTTTGTTTACTCTGTACACTTCTTCTCTGGGTCGTCTTCTTAAAAGGCATGGCATATAATATCATCTGTATGCTGATGATACCCAACTGTACATCACATTTAATTCATCTCTTCAAAGTGACTCAATCACTGCAGTCAGCAACGTGGAAACTTGCATAAATCTGGCGCGGGAATGGATGATAGATTTTAAACTGAAAATGAATGACTCTAAAACAGAATTCTTAGTGATATCCGGGGTTCGCATGCCTACACCCACTGTTATATCAGTTCAGGTTGGAAACAACATCACCATGAAAAGTGAATCGGCCAGGAATATTGGACTGATTATGGACTCAAATTTAAAGCTAGACATCCATATCAATAAAATATGTCAAAAATGTTACTGGCAGCTTCGGAATATTGGAAGACTGAGAACTTATCTTAACCAGTCAGCACTTGAAAAATTTGTGCATTCTTTCATCACCTCACAACTAGACTATTGTAATTCAGTGTTAGTGGGGCTGCCGCAGTATTTGATTCAGAAGCTTCAAAAAGTTCAGAATATTGCTGCTAGGATAATTACTGGTACCAAATGATCTGAACACATAACACCTGTTTTAAGACAATTACATTGGCTTCCAGTTAAACAGAGAATTAATTTCAAAATATTGATCTTAGTATTCAAATGTATCCACAAACTGGCTCCAGTTTACCTACAAGAGCTCATCACTGTACACACTCCATCACACAGTCTGAGATCTAAAGATCAAATTCAACTAGTCATACCTTTTAGCAGATCTAATCTGGCTAATGATCGTGTTCTCCATCGTGGGTCCAAGATTGTGGAATGCGTTGCCTATTAGTGTCAGAATTTCAGAAACTATCAACATCTTCAAAAGAAATCTTAAAACTTTCCTATTTACTGAAGCATTCTCCTGAACCTCCCTAGAGGAAACTGAAACATGTGACTCTTTATTTTCAGAAAAGTGTATTTTATTTCTGTGAAGCGTTTTAGGGCACTCTTCGTGGTTTTACGCTTTTACAAAATCATTTATTATTATTATTATTATTATTATTATTATTATTATTATTATTATTATTATTATTATTATTATTATTATTAAGTACAGGTTAATGGAAGAAAATCCGGAGGTAATCTGAAATTGATCTTGGCACTTAAACCTGATTTGTCCCGACTGTGATGACTCAAGTACCGACTCCCAATTGCATTATCAAGGCATGCCTTCCTCGGAGGGATACCTTGATGATGAAGCTGTAATAGTGACCAGTCGCAATTGTAACCGACACTCCAAATTGGTTACTGTGGGTACCCATCAACCCGAATCGGGTAACAAAGACCTTCTTCTGTGTGGCCCTCTCTGGGTGTGACAAAAGTTCAAGTATTAAACCTTGTCTCGTAGAAAGTAGATGATTACCAGCAAGATCGAACCAATATTTAAGACTTTAAGCCAGAAGAAAATATCCCGACATGAAAGATTATTGGGGTATCACATTCCCTATAAACCCGCCCCAAACCCTATGGAGATTCCCATGTTTCCCAGTTCTGAGAACTGGAAAGGGTATGATAAGTTGCATAAGCACTACTAGCTGCTGAGATTTTAGAAGTGTTGTGCAGCGTGAAGGGGTATAACTATATGGGTGTAGGGGTGTGTGCCCCCCCCCAATAATATTCCATTCGGGGCGTTTTCGTCAGGATTGGAGTATAAGATATCAATTCTCTCAATTCAGTTCAGTTCAATAGTTTAAACCTTTACCTAACGTAACGGCCAAAACCGGCCAGCGCTATTCACAAAAAATGCCATTCAGTTTTCATTATTTTTTTTCTTTTGCCTCTAAAACATATCTTATGACCCATCATTAGAACGAGCTCATTGACGCAAAAAAATGAATAAAAATAGTTATTCAATAATTTTGTTTGCAAGTGTCGTCTGCTTTTCATGTTAGGTAAAGGGTTAATGCAATACACCATAATGGCAGTTGCACAATACAAAAATAATAAATATGAAGAGAGGACATAATAAACATGATGTATAAAATAAAGGACGGATATCTTTTTTCTTTAAAAAGGTGATCTCGTTTACAAGAGAATGGCCAGATCATGTTAGAAATAATATTAATCGATTTACTATTCCAGTTTTTCAATATGTGATATGTAATTTTTTCTTTTCAGAATAATTTCTTCGAACCCCGTTTCTTTAATTTCGACATATGCCTCACAATCCATAACAAAATGTTTTTCGCTCTCTATTGCACCTGTATCGCATACCTGGCATCTTCTATCATTTAAAGCATTGGGGGTTGTTTATGTCTACCCCTTTTCTATCTCATGTACTTTATCAAAAGACAAGATTTGATACTTGAACTTCTGTCACACACACAGTCGGTCATATAAATTTAGGTTTGCAGTTCCTGGTTCGGCGTATTGAGGGCCTGACATGATTTCCTCTTCCTATTATAAATTTATAGTGCTGCTTTCTGGATAAAGTGTTAAGCTCTGGAGCATGTCCGGCAGAGACTTTTTAAACTTCTTCATTAATTTCATGATAAGAGCGCAAAAGGTTAAAGCGTATGGTGCTCAGTAGCTATCTTCTCTGCTTGTCGAGGACGAATGATGGATGACTGCTTGGGAGATCATCCAGTAATTCCTTCAGCCCATCGATACCAATGATTTCGGTGCATCTGTCCTCAGGCAGCTTGTTCTATTGGCGGATGGTGCGGGGGAAGAATGAGTGATGGTATTGGTCTATCCCTGGAGAACTCTGGTGGTATCTATGCTACCCTCTCCTTTTCTTGTCTCTTCCCTTTAGGTATTTTTCAGGGAAAGTATAAACAATCTGCGGCTTGATTTTAAATAGCATCGTTAGTCGATTCTTTACTCGTCTCTCTTGTAATGGCGCCCACAGCAGGTTACCTAGCATGTTGGTCATTGAACCTGGCGTTCTGGCCCAATTGTTGCTGGTGACAAAGTGAGCTGCTCTTCGTTGAACTTGCTCAGGCTGTCGGAATTGATGGTTTATGTGTGGATCCCAAACAGTTGACGCGTGTTCTACGATGGGCCGGACAACAGCTTTATATGTGCCGCTTCCTTGACCGTCTGTGATTACATCCTTGCATGTTTCTTCGTAAGAGTTGGAGAGCTCTCTGTGCCTTTGATGTTATTTGGTTGATATGTAGACTAATTTGGCGTACCGGTGTAGTACGTGTTAATAGAATAACCTGCGTCAGTACTACATGTATATTTTATTTATTCACTAATAAATTTCCAAGAAATCCGGAGTTTTTAAACCATAATACTGACTGGCTAATATTCCAATAAGTTCATCAAGGTATGCCTTCGACGAAGACATGCCTTGATGATGCAGTTGCTTATATTAGTCAGTCGAGACTTCAGCCATCACAGTGGGAGCAAGGTTGCTCAGTGGTAGACGACCCCCCGTCCGGGACGACCCGCACAGTCTCCTTGGGCAAGGCAATTTATCCCGGTTTCCTACATGGGCCACGATGATGCCGTGCACTAAGGCGTACTGCACGTCGATGGTGCACATGTCACAAATCGCTGCAACCCTGCTTGAGCGGAGCATGGACAGAGTTAGAATGTTGAGGAGCTGACAGTTGCCCGTCGATGCTCGGTAGTTCTCTCCGGGTACTCCGGCTTCCTCCACCCATAAAACTGTCACGGTCACGATTAGCCATTGTGCATAAGTATGTGAAGTTAAACGTCAATAAATAAATAAATAAGTCGGGACAAATCATGTTTGCCCCAAACCCCACCCACAGTTGGTCGTATTCGCGATGCCCCTCAGTGCGTGTTGTGAAGAGCACAGCACTAAAGTTGTTAACCCTTTACCTAACGTAACGGCTAAAACCGGCCAGCGCTATTCTCAAAAATCGCCTATTAATTTTCATTATTTTTTTCATTTTTTGTCTCAAAAACATAGGTTATGACCCCTCGTTGGAACGAGCTCGTCGAGCTCGTTCCAACGAGGGGTCATAACCTATGTTTTTGAGACAAAAAATGAAAAAAAATAGTTATTCAAGAATTATTTTTGCAAGTGTCGTCTGCTTTTCATGTTAGGTAAAGGGTTAAGGGATATGACAAGCATTATTGGATAAACAGTGGTTAAAAGCTCGTGTTGTAACTTGTCGCCTTTCTGAATTATCATAGCACGATCGACCACAACAAGCTATTTGTTCGAAAGCAAAATAAACGCAGTGCGCCTGTCCCATTGCGCATGTTTGCCTCACTACATCATGAATAGTGGTAGAGCAATAAAGTATTCTTCTTCTATTCTTTGAGCTCGGCTGTAAATGTGGTCAGTAACCAGTGTTGCCAGATGCCCACCATGAGAGCATACATGAACTTTACTTAGATCTACTGGATTTCAAAATGTTTTGTCTCAAATCCTATTTGATATACATGGTGGTTGTTTACTACGTTTACAATGTTCGATGCCAGAGACACTTTCGATCACGCCTTGGACGTTTGATACCTGAATTTAATAATTTGATATCCAGTCGTTCTGTGTTAAACGCCATCAGTGGGGTATGTATGGGTGAATGTGCATCACTATGTCTAAACTCCAATGAGTGCCATTCATTTTTCTACAACGAAAATGGACAAAAGTGTCAGATGCACTTCACGGTCTTGAACTTCTACACGAGTGCTGCAACTGGATGTCATGGATGCAGATATTATCAGTTCAGCGAAGGTGAGGTTTATGATATATACGTTATCTGTTTAACGAAGATAATCCAACCATACGACTTGTTATGAAGAAAAACGCCAAAAGTGCCACACGCAGTTTGGGATATATATATGAAGCCATCTCCCCCACTCCACCATCACAACCACCCAGCCCCCCACCCCAGCCAACGCTTCAACAGTAAAATAATTTGAGTATCAATGCACTTGCAACTGTATTCAATGAATGAAGTAGAGTTCTGATACACTTTTGACATCAGATCTGTCAAACATGTTTGTGTTCCGGCATACACTGTGATGAGAATGAAAACACAAAATATTATTCCAAACTCCGTGAAAGGCCTCCTGTAACAACCAATAGTGTAATAATCAACCAGTAGTGTAATATTAACCAGTAGTGTAATAAAAATTAACCAGTAGTGTAATAATCAACCAGTAGTGTAATACATATCAACCAGTAGTGTAATAACCAGTAGTCTAATAAACTTAACCAGTAGTGTAATAAACATCCATGAAAACTAAAAAAATTTTGGGGGTGTCTCAAATCATAGTTTGGGTACATCTTATCGATTTTTAATCATTTATCGTACATTAAAAGGCGTTTTGCAGGACAAACATCATTTCGCGGGTTCAATACGGCGAGGAAAGGTATTTTTATGATTTTTATGTGATGTGCGTATTTTTGGTGTTTAATGTCACTTTCTGCATTTGTGGCTTTATGTAAATTCAAAGTTGGCCAGTTATTTATAGTAATGCTGTGGTTTTGAGAGACTGCTTACACCAGGCATAAGTTGTCAGGTTCAATAGTACCAGAAAACTTATGGATGATAAAGTGTGGTATTCAAGGGCTAGAATTGTGTGATCTCCTGCGTTGTCTACAATTATAATATTTAATACGGCCCTGGCGAATCTCTGACGGTCTCTCTCACATCCACCCATTGCAGTCGCTGTATCATTATGCGTGGCTTTTTCAGTCTTGTTGACTGTTTTGAATTCTAAAATTCGTTTTTCTACTGGGAGTGGTGCTCATCATATTCCTTGAGCATAGACACACTACCATATTTTACAAAGGTGCGGCGGGGTGGGGGTCAGTTTACCTAAAATCTGCGATCAGTTATTTTTTTCCATCTTAAAGGAGGAGGTCGGTAAGAGAGTAGAGGGTATCTAACGCGAGGTGAATAGGGTGGGTGCTTTGGAGGTTCCCTGCCATGTCAAGTGATTGTTCTCTATTACCAGTGGTAAACAGCTATTTAGTTCCTGTGATGATTTACATTTAATGTAAAAAGCTAAAGCCCGACCTCATTCAACATGTAGAAAATATTGTTTCAACAGAATTCCTTGAAGGGTTAACACTACTCTTATACTACATTAGAAGTGTGCCATGTGGATAAATGGCTTATGGATAGTACTGGTGGATAGTAGTAGATTGTAACAGTAGTAGTTTGAAGTAGTAGTAGTAGTAGTAGTATATTTTAGTAGATAGTAGTAGCTACTAGATAATAGAAGTAGATAATGAGTAGTAGTAGTAGTAGCAGAAGTAGTAGTAGTAATAGTAGTAGCAAGAGATGTAGTAGTAGTAGCAATAGATGTTGTAGATAGTAGTATTAGTAGTATAGTAGTAGTAGTAGAAGTAGTAGTATAGTAGTAGAAGTAGTAGCAGTAGTAGTAGTAGCAGTAGTAGTAATAGTAGTAGCAAGAGATGTAGTAGTAGTAGTAGTAGTAGTAGTAGTAGTAGTAAGAGATGTAGTAGTAGATAGTACTAACAAGAGATGTAGAAGTAAGGTTAATAGTAGTAGTAGTAGTAGTAGTAGCAGTAGTAGTAGTAGTAGTAGTAGTAGTAGTAGAGGTAGTAGTAGTAGTAGTAATAGTTGAAGAAGTGGAAGTAATATTAATAGCAAGACATGTAGGAGTAGTAGTATATAGCAGTAACAAGAGATGTAGAAGTAGCAAGAGATGTAGACGTAGCAGTAGAAGTAGTAGTAGTTAGTAGTTAGTAGTAGTAGTACTAGTAGTAAGTAGTAGTAGTAATAGTAGTAGGTAGCAGTAGTAGTGATAGTAGTTAGTAGTCTCCGAAGACTGGTCTCCACTATTTCCCAAGAAATTGTCTCCAGTGGTCCCTACCCGTCACCATAGACAGGCTCTGGTGATCCGCATTTTAAGGTCATATAGCACTATGAGGTGCTCTGGGCAGGGCAGTGTCCGTTAGAAACGAGGATTCTGGGAAAACCAGGGCCAGGGAAAGACCAAGAACATAGAAAATGAGCGAATCTGAGCCAGATATAGTTGTAGGTCTCATTTTGGGTATTCATTATACTCCCGTCCAATCGAACTTACCCTCAAAACATATCCTCGTTCTATTAGAGGCCATTGGATCCATATTACAACCACGTGCTACCATAAAAACCAAGATGGCGGTCTCCAGTATACAGAAGAGTCGGCGGAAACACGTGTCACCTAATTACACGCGCTGCGCATGCGCACTTACACCACATATCCCTATGGGAATGACGTCACAACATGGCCGCTCACGCGGGCTACCATAACAACACAACATGGCGTCCCTGGGTTCCGTGACTATGACGCCTTTTGCGGCTCCCCCATTCTCCCCCCAAATGAGGGTCATTTATCCACATGACACACTTCTAATGTAGTATAAGAGTTGTGTTAACTCATCAAGGAATTTTACTGAAACAATATTTTCTACATGTTGAACGAGTTCAAGGTTTTTACATTAAAGGTAAATCATCACAGGATCTAAATAGCAGTCTACCATTGTTAATCCAGAACAATCACATGACATGACAGGCGGAAATAGCAGTGGGCCTCCAAAGCACCCACCCTATTCACTTCGTCTTAGATACCCTCTACTCTCTTACCGGCTTACTCCATGAAGATGGAAAAAAATAACTGACCGCAGATTTTAAGTAAACCAACCCCACCCCCACCGCACCTTCGTAAAATATGGCCGAGAGTCTATGCTCAAGGAATATGATGAGCACCACTCCCAGAAGAACAAGAAGGACGCCAACGCCCTATAGCTCACCAACATTCCTCTTTGATAGTAACTTTGGCAAACACAAGAACTGTATCAAACAGGCTCATAACATGTGACAAAGCTTACCTAAACACAACCTCTTAAAAGTAAAACACAGAAACTGACATAAACACTAAGTTAAGCATGAAATTCTGAGCTAAACAGAAAACTAAACGCAACTAAAAATGTCAAGAAAAATGTTTAAAATGCAGGGTATGAGGGGTTAATCATGGAACAATGATACTGAGAAACATGTATGATGAATATAAGTGCCATGGGAAGAGAAGGAGCACAGCAGCTGACATAAACACTAAGTTAAACATGAAATTCCGAACTAAACAGAAAACTAAACGCAACTAAAAATGTCAAGAAAAATGTTTAAAATGCAGGGTATGAGGGGTTAATCATGGAACAATGATACTGAGAAACATGTATGAGGAATATAAGTGCCATGGGAAGAAAAGGAGCACAGCAGCTGACCTAAACATCAAGTTAAACATGAAATTCCGAGCTAAACAGAAAACTAAACGCAACTAAAAATATCAAGAAAAATGTTTAAAATGCAGGGTATGAGGGGTTAATCATGGAACAATGATACTGAGGAACATGTATGATGAATATAAGTGTCATGGCAAGAGAAAGAGCAGAGCAGCTGACCTAAACACTAAGTTAAACATGAAATTCCGAGCTAAACAGAAAACTAAACGCAACTAAAAATGTTCAAAAAATGTTTAAAATGCAGGGTATGAGGGGTTAATCATGGAACAATGATACTGAGGAACATGTATGATGAATATAAGTGCCATGAGAAAAGAAGAAGCACAGCAGCTGACCTAAACACTAAGTGAAACATGAAATTCCGAGCTAAACAGAAAACTAAATGCAACTAAAAATGTCAAGAAAAATGTTTAAAATGCAGGGTATGAGGGGTTAATCATGGAACAATGATACTGAGGAACATGTATGATGAATATAAGTGCCGTGGGAAGAACAGGAGCACAGCAGCTGACATAAACACTTAGTTAAACATGAAATTCCGAGCTAAACAGAAAACTAAACGCAACTAAAAATTTCAAGAAAAATGTTTAAAATGCAATGTATGAGGGGTTAATCATGGAACAATGATACTGAGGAACATGTATGATGAAAATAATTGCCATGGGAAGAGAAGGAGCACAGCAGCTGACCTAAACACTAAGTTAAACATGAAATTCCGAGCTAAACAGAAAACTAAACGCAACTAAAAATGTCAAGAAAAATGTTTAAAATGCAGGGTATGAGGGGTTAATTATGGAACAATGATACTGAGGAACATGTATGATGAATATAAGTGTCATGGGAAGAGAAGGAGCACAGCAGCTGACCTAAACACTAAGTTAAACATGAAATTCCGAGCTAAACAGAAAACTATACGCAACTAAAAATGTCAAGAAAAATGTTTAAAATGCAGAGTATGAGGGGTTAATCATGGAACAATGATACTGAGGAACATGTATGATGAAAATAATTGCCATGGGAAGAGAAGGAGCACAGCAGCTGACCTAAACACTATGTTAAACATGAAATTCCGAGCTAAACAGAAAACTAAACGCAACTAAAAATGTCAAGAAAAATGTTTAAAATGCAGGGTATGAGGGGGTAATTATGGAACAATGATACTGAGGAACATGTATGATGAATATAAGTGCCATGGAAAGAGAAGGAGCACAGCAGCTGACCTAAACACTAAGTTAAACATGAAATTCCGAGCTAAACAGAAAACTATACGCAACTAAAAATGTCAAGAAAAATGTTTAAAATGCAGGGTATGAGGGGTTAATCATGGAACAATGATACTGAGGAACATGTATGATGAATATAAGTGCCATGGGAAGAGAAGGAGCACAGCAGCTGACCTAAACATTTAGTTAAACATGAAATTCTGAGCTAAACAGAAAACTAAACGCAACTAAAAATGTCAAGAAAAATGTTTAAAATGCAGGGTATGAGGGGTTAAATCATGGTATAATGATAATAATCATCATATAGCAGCATTATAAAGGCCATGATATGGAAATAGCGTGAGTAAGTGACCTAAACACAAGCTTTAACATTATTGGACACGTACGCTGACGCCGACGCCGACGCCGACCGATCGAGCCATGCCATAAGCTCACACAACTAAAGTTGGTGAGCTAAAACGAATTTTAGAATTCAAAACGGTCAACTAGACTGAAAAAGCCACGCATAATGATACAGTGACTGAAATGGGTGGATGTGAAAGAGACCTTCAGAGATTGGCCGGGTCCGTATTAAATATTATAATTGTGGACAACGCAGGAGGTCACACAATTCTAGCCCTTGAATACCACACTTTATCGCCCATAAGTTTTCTTGTATGATAGAACCTGACAACTTATGTCTGGGGTAAGCAGTCTCTCAAACTCACAACATTACTATAAATAATTGGCCAACTTTGAATTTACATAAAGCCACAAATGCAGAAAGTGACATTAAACACCAGAAAATACGCACATCACATAAAAATCATAAAAATAAATTTCCTCGCCGTATTGAACCCGCGAAATGATGTTTAACCTGCAAAACGCCTTTAAATGTTCGATAAAATGATTAAAAATCGATAAGATGTACCCAAACTATGATTTGAGCGACCTCAAAAAATTTTCAATTTTTTTTTAAAAATTGTTGGTTTTCATGGATGTTTATTACACTACTGGTTATGTTTTTTACAGTACTGGTTATTACACTACTGGTTGATTTGTATTACACTACTGGTTGATTATTACACTGCAGGTTAATTTTTAATACACCACTGGTTAATATTACACTCTTGGTTGATTATTACATTACCAGTTGTTACACCCCTCCCCCTTCCGGCGCCAATGGCTCATTGGTTGGAAAGCCCCAGTTCATACGCGCTTGACCATGAAATTCCTTAAATGTGGTCTGTTTGGTTAATGATCTTTGGTCTGTTTGGCAAGTCACCCTTAATATTACACGACTAGAAGACATTTGCTGCGATCGATGATAATAGCTGGGTCGTCAGATGAGTATTGACAAACGAGAGTCGAATCCGTCCACGGTCGGGTCGTTCATGAACTACGACCCCTTTCCCAGGCCAGCACACAGTTTCACATTCAATGATCTATTTATCGAAGATAACGTGACAGGCAACTGTACGTCGCCCGAGTGCTAGAATGTCCTATGTCCCACGGGGGACATTGGACATTCTAGCACTCAGGCGGCGAACAGCGTAAGTGCAAAAGAGGTTAAAAGGCATGCTTTTATAAACTTTGGCCAAATACATCGTTCCAGGACTACCCTCGACACAGAAAGCGTTGCTTTACGCGACTTCAACATAAATGCGCCGGAAGCATCAGAGGGAGGGGGGTGGCAGGGGTATCAAAAAGGGCACCGGACTCTGGGTATGAGTTAAGACCGGGAGTTTACAACGTATCATAAACTGTAACACTCCGTGGTATTGGCATTATATATATCGTCCCTTGAGGTCAGCGATGCGCCACCTGCAATATTTTTGCATGGCAGGCGACTCCTTTTTGCTTTCAAGTGACCATATAAAGCTTTAGAATTCACCCCGACGATTGTGTAGTTTCTTTGTTCGATGATTATCGACCAGTCACTTCATTATATTTGATACCCATTTGAGCTCGTTTCAATGGGGCCGTAAACTATGTCTTAGAGTGAAAATTGAAACAATAAAAAACTGGAATGACGATTTTCGTGAACAGCATTGGCCGGACCTTACGTAAACTAAGGCGTTAACTTGCGACTCTTATTCAAGGGCGGACTAGGCCAAGAAAAGTTACCGGGAAATGAACCAAGGCGGACGCCGGAGAAAATTTTGATTTTTCGAAGTGAACGAAAGCTGCTTTCTTGCATCTGAGTGTGATCAATGGCAGTTCACACAGAGGATATTTTGATGACATTTTTGCATCATCTTCATCACTCATTGGGAAAGAAAGGAATCAACAGGGGGTGGGAATGCGGCATATTTCGACCCAGTGGGAGAAAAGTTTGATTTTACAAATTAAAAGAACGCGGTTTCCTTGCATTTGAGCTGGCAGTGGCATGAATACTAGTCAAAACATACCATTTTCGACCATTACAAATAAATGTTACACTTCGACTAAAAAAGCTCCGATTTGACCAATGAAAGGTTAACTTGTGACCTATAAAATGTTACGTTTTGGCCAGAAAGAAGTTATGTTTTGATGAGGAAGAAGTTGCGTTTTGACCAAAAAATGTTACATTTTGATAAAAAAAAGTTACGTTTGACCAAAATATATTACGTTTTGACCAAAATATATTACGTTTTGACCAAGTATATTACGTTTTGACCAAAATAAAATGTTACGTTTTGGCCTGGTTACGTTTTGACCAGAACCCCACTCATACTGGACTGCTGATATATCTAAATATTTTCTATGTGAACTGCCAATGGCTGTCACATACAGAACATTTCAGTGTAGAAGCACTTTGCACAATCAGATCTTTTTAGCCTGTTGGGTGTTTTCATGACCTTTCAGACACCACTAGGTGTTGGGCTGCATCAACGTTGTTGCCAGAGAGGCCATCCAATTCAATAGGGTGGACCATACGGCCAGTCCGCTTTTGCTCTTATGTGGCCTCTGGGAGTACATGTAGACAAAATAAAACTAACCGACAAAGATAAAAAAGAGATGTTCTCGCTAATTTCCACGAGGTGCAATAGAATTGATGCAAATCTTTGATGAATAAAAAAAAACGTTTGTTCAAACAAATACTTGCAAATATGAGACTACTCATAAGCAGTTAACGCTACACAGTGAAAAACCAGAAATACAGAAAATGGACCCACGTAAATGATAAAAATGAGAAAAAAAGAAAATAATTTTTGAAAACCTTAAACGCCATGGTTTATTAAAGATGAAGTTTTAGAATTAGTACGCCTGACTTTCTCAATAGTTATAATGGTCCGAATTGTGAAATAACATGATCTTACGGTTGAACATCTGATGCAATAATAAGGGTAAAAGAAACCAGACATATGGTGCAGAAATGGTGGAACATCTGAGATGGTTAGTGCGAATCATTTTTTATTTTTTGTATTTTTTTAATGAAATCAGCCTCTGCATAGAAAAGAAAAATGTATATTTTTTGATGGGGTGTAAGAAATAATCTTTGAGAAGCATATAAAAAATGTGGAAGGTGGGTCCGGCTATGGACGGAGAACTTGGTGGCAAAATTTAATCATGTGCACATAACGTGATAGAAAAAACGTGCATGTGCCACCCATTCTTTTGTCCTTTGCCTGTCATCGGTGTGTTGATCAAGATGTGTGAGTTTCTTGTCCTCAGATATCTTAACTTAGTTATGAGAACAGAATAAAGAGAATAAACTTCCACTAAACGCCGGCTGGGTAAGGTTCCATTCAGTTAGTAACACTCGGGATTGTGCGGAAAAGCTAAGAAAACCACAATCCGAGTCTTTGCCAATGAATCTCCGGGTTGAACCCGGGAATCCACTGGTAAACACCGAACATGTGCCCCCTACAAGTTGTCACAGAGCTATTGTCTTGAAGGAACCGGTACTCCGCGAATATTATATAGAGGACCTCCAACCAGACCCCAGTTTATATCAAAATTTACAAAACGAGTTCAATAAATTAGGTTTCGCCCGAGCTTTTGTGAAGGACGAGTTTAGTAAATTTCGATAACCACTTTAAAGCAGCTGGGTTAAAAATGAACCCAAATCAACAGGACTGAGTAAATATGAACCCAATCGGGTTCAATGAACCCAGTTGGGTTCATATTCACTCAACCCAGTTGATTTGGGTTGATTTTTAACCCAGCGGATATTAGAGCGTAAACAGGGGTCGAAGTGAAGGATCCATTTATTATCTGATCCAAAATCCCTCACAAAAGACCCTTAAATGGAACGAGAAACAAGCAGCGACTTCTATATGGCTTGCGGTTACTTTATAACTTCAGATATATACGTTGTTTGCCCTCGATGTCCCCGTCGGGAAATGTTCCTTGATAAAGATAGATTCCGAAGTATTCAATAACACAAATGTGATGAAATAATTTTTGATCAACCCGTCGAATAGTTAATGTCTGACACAATGTACGGAACCGTATTATTCAAATATAACAGTGAAAATCAAATACAAATTTACAAGACTTCTGCTGGATTAAAATCCCCGTCCAAGGAGGTGGAACTGTTGCATAACACAGTGGAGAAGGATAAAAGGAAAAAGCTTGAACCAAAGTTAGCTATAGCTTCAACAAAACGACCATGGCATGACCAACCAACGAACACCGAAGATCCAGCTAAGATGACTGACCAAGCCACAAAGGAAGTTTCCACCCAAACGTCCTGCACTAGAGAACAAAGGTTTATCTCAAACTACTGGATAGCTTTCAGACAAAACAAAAAGTGTTATTTCAACTCAAACATTGGACCAAACAACGACTAAAATTGTAAACGCAGACCAAACTGAGATCGGAGCTTAAGAGGTGGACCACATCGCGCTCAAAGAAACCAACAAAGTCAAGCAGCATGTGTCAGAAGCCTCTAACAAAGTCAAGCTGCCTGCTCTTAAAAATCGGACAAATAAAACTGGAGTCCACACTCCGACAGTTGGTCATGCTGCAGTCAAACAAAACAGCAATGTTAACCCTTTACCTAACATGAAAAGCAGACGGCACATGCAAAAAAAATTCTTGAATAACTAATTTTTTTCATTTTTTGTCTCAAAAACATAGGTTATGACCCCTCATTGGAACGAGCTCGACGAGCTCGTTCCAATGAGGGGTCATAACCTATGTTTTTGAGACAAAAAATGAAAAAACTAATGAAAATTAATTGGCGATTTTTGGGAATAGCGCTGGCCGGTTTTGGCCGTTACGTTAGGTAAAGGGTTAAAGATGTTTCAGGAGCACTGAAAATCAAGACACCTCCAATCAGCAAATGGTTTTTCACAATTTCAAGAAAAAAGAGTCGAGGATCACCGAACTACACACCATTCAAAGATGTCTTTGGCGATGTGGATTTCCTGAACGAAAGAATTTGTACAACATGGACCGTTGTGTCGTTGTATACATAATGCAACTGATGGCAGTGAAATAAATAAATTGAATGTCATGTATTCTTGTGTCATTTGTTTACTAGTCCAGAACATTGTCCACCTTGGGACAGCATTGGTACCCCCACTGGTTCACAAGCATTGGTCCCAGGCAATGATCCCCAATAGTACAAACGTCTGGCAACTGAAATCCCCAAATACCCACTTGTGCCAGATGTGTTGTGCGCACATTATGCAGTAGTGCACATGCACATATTGTAACTTTCGGCCTGTGCTCTTGGTGCAGCATGCGCTATTCGCGCATTGTGTACAACCACATCTCGTAGTAGCGGTGGATTTAGCAGCAATGGATGCGGCTTTGGCAGTGGATGTAAACAGTAACAGTGCTTGTAGCAGAAGTAAGTAGTATTGGTGACGAATGACTTCAGTACCGGTAATGACGATGGAATGACAATGATTTTTATGAAACTGGTACCCACACAAACATTGGTCCTCACTAGACCCCAAACCTTGGCCCCCAAACAGTGGTTTCCGCTGTTCTACAAATACCCACAAGTGTCCATGTGCCGCATGTGTTGCGCGCACACTGTGCACTTGCACACATCAGTATTTTCGGTCTGTGCTCATGTGCTATTCGCCCATTGTGTACAAGCACATACGGAGACAGAAATCACAATCGTTTAGGCGAAGAAGATGATGTGCGGGAGCTAAAGTGAATAGATTGATTTAATTGGTTGTTTAATCCTGGAAAAGTGATCTGATTTTTGTTTACCCCAAATTAGTAACACAGAAGAAGGCTAGGAGTAGATGAAAAATTTTGGGAGTAAATAGAACAGTCAAAAATACTAAAAAATAGTGATTGTATACTCCAGAAGAGTGTAGAGCAGTACTCTAGTAGTAGGGAAGAATAGGCAGCAGGATGAGATATGTCGTGGACTCATCATAATAAAATTAGAGTCAGATAAAGTCCATTTGGGTGATATGTTGTCATGTCGTTTGCGGTAATTCCACATATGCACATCCAATCTAACGCACCCTTCGAACACCCCCCCCCCCCCCCCGGTCCTACAGTAGGTCAATGGGTCACATAGCAACCAGGTGTCACCATAGAAACAAATGTGGCGACCTCCTTTATACGAAATTGACGACGATAACACGTGTTATCTTAATACGAACTGCGCATGCACAATCACTTCACCCCTCACCATGACAATGACGTCCCTTCAAGACAGCACCCATAGGTTACCAGGACAACCACATGATACCCATAATGCAAAGCGGTATGATGTAACGCCCGGGGTCCACGAAGTGAGGTCGGTCCAGACCCTCTCCTACTACTGTGCCTCTCTCGGAGAGATTTTGGTAAAACATGCCTCTTCAACCTTCCGTGATATGCCGACGCCCTAGTAATGCCTGAACAAAATATCAGGCAAGAAGACATAATCGCTAAATTTAATTTTTACGTAACGACTATATTTGCATCTCCACAATTGTTTCATTGTAGTTACTTTTTGTGTTTTTGGTACCCTGCGGGACACATTAGAGGCATCATACCTTGAAGAAATTACAAAATGGGAAGGAAAATTCGCATTTGTTCCTTTATCGTAACGCTCGCAACGCTTCTGGCGTGCCGGTGCGTATGCTTTATTGTTCGTGCTGGGACGTACGAACCGGGAACAAAAGGGGGCACATGCCACCACCCAATTTTGTTCAAAAAGAGTTGAGAGAGAGGGAAGGAGAGACAGAGAGAATATAGACTAGCAATATACTTACCAACGCATCATATCAATGGTATTCGGAATCAGCAGGAAGTATTCGGAATCACTTACTCCAAGGATGCGACCAAAGAATCGTTTAAGTTTTATCTGTTACGACCGAGATAAATGTTAAATATGAAGCACCCACCACCCCCCCCCCCCCCCAAAAAAAAACAAAAAAAAAAAACAAACTCTCTTAGTGTAGGGGTGCGTGAGTCCCAAACATAGCCTATGTACTGTAATCCCATCATTCCACAAAGGCACACGGTATATATATAGGAATGTATGAGTAGCCGTATAGGTCAGTACCAGATGGATACGATAAGTAAAAGTAACACCATTGATGACCTTTTCTTTTATCTTATTTCACAAGCTTTCGGTTTTAGCCTTCATCAGGTGGAATAAGTGAATGCACAAATTTTACAAAAACCGTTAACGTCAGATTCACACTTCCACGACTTAAGCATATACCACCACGTGTAAACAATATCAAAGTCCAAGATGGCGCAAATATTGAACTGTCTCTTTCTCTTGCACCGTTCCCCACATATTTTCACGCGATCTTTGACTTTGACGGAGGTCAGTAATTGTGTCACTACCTTGCATAGCTGTGTCACTACCCCAAGTTCGAGATGTTTCCTTTGTCCCTGTGTCCGTGCATTTCGACCGATTGGACCTACAAGATCAGTTGTATCTGCAGAACGATGGCGTCCGCAAAACGTTAGCCGATTGCATCTTCACATTCCTACAACCACTGCAGAAATAACTGCAGTGGTGAAGGAACTGCCAGTGCTTCACTGTAACAAAACATCCTAAATGCCCAAATGCGATATCGTCTGTTTCGGCCGGCTGGTTACATAGGCACTCTTGGGTGTGCAAACTGATTGGTGGGGTAATGATTGTATCCGATGATTATGTCCACTGAGCACAACCTATCCCATTGGCGGGTAATCGATTTGCAAACTCAGTCGACCAGATACAGACCCGAAGCCAGGGCACCGACATGGTGAAATGGGAGTTTAATTCTTCGATTCGTACTTGAGACCCAAATCAGTGCACTTCCTTAAAACTATAATAAACGAAATGGGTTGTAAATGTTAGTTCAGTTTAGTTTAAACATTAAAAACTAAACTAACATTCACAACCAATTTCGTTTATTATCGTTTATTGTGATTTTTTAAAATAATAACACATGAATTATTTCTGTGTGTCCACATGACTACTTGATTGTTGTATACTTATAAAGAGGGATTTCATACAAGGGTATTTGAAACGTTAGGATATTTTTTCGCCAAATCGTCCACTTCTTTTCTCAAACGAGCAGCTCTCGGGGGAATTGTTGGCATTCGAATAATCAACATGTTGGCGACGAACAACAAATAATTCCCAAAGACATAGTCATGATGAGGGTGGGGGCGACCCTCTCCACAGCACGCTTACTATCTTCGAATCTCATTGGGGGGGGGGGGGGGGTGGGGGAGGTGCAGACATAGTCGGCTTTTGATTTGTGGACTCAATCGGCCAGCGCACACAATCAGCCTTGTAACCTTTAACAACTGTTAATTTAATTCTTGCCTTCGATTCTCTCCGAGTATGCATTACTTTATTCCCTCGTGAAAGTCTCTGAACGCTTACAAACAGACTGTACGTGTCATACAAAACAAAAAAATACATTTTATTTCAGAAATAACGGGAGGATGCCCTTATTGGGCAGTACAGGAAAACTACAGTTACAATTCTACAGTAAATGTATGTTACATCTATCGAATAGAAGACACGACCTGGGATTTGGCTTATGACCAATGTGCCGATGATGGTGGACATCTCTTATTTGTTGAAAGCAATGCAATAAACGACTGGCTTGTTGACATACTGAAGTGTAAGTATGAAATGTGCACATAACTGTTTCTTTTGTACAATCTATAATCAGTTGGGTTCAGGGACCGCGGACCGGGGACCGGGGGGGGCACAGGGGGCACGTGCCCCCCCCCCCCCCCCACACACACACTTTTTTCACCAATTATGGGTACCCTAACAGGACATATTCTGGCATAACGTACACAACCCCTATGGCCATATTGACTGTGGGAGATAGTAATATAGTTCTATCAAAATTAGCAACATAATACTATCGGTGTCACTGTCCATTTTATATATACTCGCCCAAAAAAGAAAGTGTGCATTGCAGAAATTGATCAAACTCCAAAAAAGTGTTAACCTGTTCATGAATAAGTTATATTGAACACAAAAACAGCTTTCCCCGTTAAAATTGCATTAACGTTAAATGACGTGCTGCACGTTTGTGAAAAGGCATGTTTTGCATGTGGAGAGTCTGAAAATTCATGCAGCAGTGTGAATCCTTGGGTATTTAAACACTAAAGTAAGGCCTTCCTATCGTTCACATTCAAACTTGCGCTGCTGTTAAAACGACTCCACATTAGCATGCCAAGATTGATAATGAATCAACGTCTCCTTGCCCTGGGTATGATTATAGCTGGCAGAACACACGGAGAGGTTGCCCAGCATTTGAACTGCCACCGTAACACTGTAGACAGGCTAGTCCATCGACATGCACAACATGATGACGTTCGAGACCGAACCCGCTCCGGAAGACCCCGAGTTACCACCCCTGCACAAGATCGGTATATCCGTGTCGTCCATCTCCGGAACCGGCAACACACGGCAACGACGACAGCCAGGAACATCCCTAACCTGAGACGGATACATCCTCAAACAGTAATCAACCGGCTGAGAGAATACTGCTTACGTCCCTGAAGACCTGCAATTCGTCCGATTTTGACGTTACGTCACCGTCGTGCTCGACTGCAGTGGTGTAGACAATATCTCAGGCATCCCTTACACTGGTGGCGACGTGTTTTATTCACAGATGAATGTTGTTTCCATCTTTCATCATCAGATGGCCGCCAGAGAGTGTACAGACGTCGAAACGAAGGCTACGCAGATCCATGTGTCGTGGAGCGAAACCGTTATGGGGGAGGGTCTCTCATGGTGTGGGTGGCATCACTGCCCGTAACAGAACTGAGCTGGTCATTATTGATGGCAATCTCAATGCAGCCAGATATCGTGATGAAGTGCTTACACCTGTTGTTGTCCCATTTCTGGAACGTCACGGCCCCGGCGTCATTCTACAGCAGGACAACGCCCGACCCCACGCAGCTCGTGTTGTTCAACAGTATCTGCAGCAACAACAAGTGGATGTTCTTCCCTGGCCCGCAAATTCGCCCGATATCTCACCCAATGAGCACGTATGGGACGAAATGAAACGTCAGCTACGCCGGCTTCCCCATGCACAGTCAACGCTTGTGGAACTCCAAAGACAGCTTATCAGAATATGGAACAACATCCCACAACACTTCCATGCTAACTTGTTCGCTTCCATGAGGCGTAGATGCACAGCAGTAGTCGATGCAGACGGAGGTCATACCAGATACTGAGTGTGTGACTTTTGTGTTTGACCCTTATGTGTCTTTGACTCGCCATGGTACCAAGAGTATTCGTCGAAGCGTAATGACATTTCTCGTGTTGATCACAAATTGATTCATCTGTGATTGAATAAAATTTCCATGAATGAAAATGATATATATCTTTTTTTAGTGTTATTTTTTAGCATGCACACTTTCTTTTTTTGGGAGAGTATATTTAGATATTGCATATCGCAAGTTCGCAACTAACCATTATAAGCACAAACTACATGTATAATAATAGTAAAACTAGTCCAAACTTGGACCCAAAGTCCGTAATGTAATTTTTTGGTTTGGTACGTCCAAAGGACGTACCAAATTTGGACGTGCCAAACCAAAAAAATACATTACGGACTTTGGGTCCAAGTTTGGACTATGGTAAAATGTGCGCATGTGTACACCCCTGCAGTTACCTAGAAAAAAATTGTGCCCCCCCCCCCCCCCCACTTTTTTGGAGCTTCCACCGCCCCTGGTTGGGTTCAAATCAACCAAAATCAACTGGGTTGAGTGAATATGAACCCAATTTGGGTCATATTTACTCAACCAAGTTGATTTTTATCCCATGTGATTTTAGAGTGTAATAATGTAGGGGCAGTTAAATGTAAAAGTGGGAGGCGCGGTGGCTCAGTAGGTAGAGGTGCAGGCTGCAAGCCGAGAGGTCCTCGGTTCGAATCCCACCTGCGGCTACCGCGTTGTGTCCTTGGGCAAGACACTTCACCCCCATTGCCCATGTGGGGGCACGATGACGCCGTGTACTACGGCGTACTGCACGTCGATGGTACGCATGTCTTCAAACAATCTAACCCTGCCTGTGCTGCAGTGCGAAGTTACGATGTTGGGGAGCAGGCAGCTGATCGTCGTTGCTCGGTGGTTCTCTCCGGGTACTCCGGCTTCCTCCACCCGTAAAACTGTCACTGTCATGATTAGCCATTGTGCATAAATATGTGACCTTAAACATCAATAAATAAAATAAATAAATAAATAAATGTAAAAGTGCACTGAACCTTCTGAAGGGAGTTGGTAGCACTGATTGGGGTTTTGATCAAAAACACGTTGCTCCATCTGTATAGATCACTTGTTAGATCAAAATTAGATTACGGCTGTATGGTTTAACCCTTTACCCAACGTAACTGTCAAAACCGGCCAGCGCTATTCTCAAAAATCGCCAATTAATTTTCAAAATATTTTCATTTTTTGTCTCAAAAACATAGGTTATGACCCCTCGTTGGAACGAGCTCGTCGAGCTCGTTCCAACGAGGGGTCATAACCTATGTTTTTGAGACAAAAAATGAAAAAAATTAGTTATTCAAGAATTTTTTTTGCAAGTGTCGTCTGCTTTTCATGTTAGGTAAAGGGTTATGGCTCCACGAGAAAGTCATACTACAAACCACTTGATGCAATTCATTTTGTCTGGGTGCATGTAAATGTCTCCAGTAGTTTCAATGCTTCTTGAGGCACGGGAGCCTTCTCTTGAAAAGAGTAGGATTAAACTGTCACAGCAATGTTTCCAAACTATTGGCTAATCCATCACACCCCGCTTATCACTATGTCTCAGATCCTCAAAATGTAGAATTCAATAACAGAACTCAGAAACAGGTTCCTCCATTTTGAGAATTAGAAATAAACACAATATGGGGTACATTGTGCTTGAATCTGATACCATAAAAGAGAACCGTAAAACGTGCATTCCTCCTTGGTATCTGAGGAAACAAACTGTCATTTTTGACCTAGCTTCCTCCAAAAAGTCTGAGATAAACTCTATGCATTTTAAACAAACATATGCCGAAATAAAGTCTAAATATAGTGCATATAAAAGAATCTATACGGATGGATCTAACGGTGGTGGCGTAGTATCATCGGCCGTTACTACTGGTGCTCTGATCACCCCAATCAGAATACAAAATAAATGTTCTATGTTCACAGCTGAAGTAAAAGCTTTACAACTAGCACTTGAACACACAACGAGACTGCACGTGAAATGAAGCCGATTATTTTTTCCGACTCTCTTTCCTCTTTGCTAGCTTTACTCAAACCCTAGCTGAAAACCCTCACTTTTTGGAACTTCGTGAGAAGTTTACTGCTCTCATGTCTGACCGATATAATATTGTGTTTTGCTGGTTACCTGCGCACTTTGGTATCTCCGTAACACCAGGGCAGACAGTGCAGCAAAACAGGCCTTAACCAAGCTTCTCGCTGATTTTAAAATTCGTTCCTGTGATTTTAAGCCATATTTTAGTAAGTACATCAATTTTGGATGGCAGGCGGAATGGATGGGATGGTGCGACAAATAACAAGCTGCATCACTTCCGAACCACTATTACTGTTGGTAGTGTTCAAGTGGAGGTTGTGTGCCCATTTAGGGCTGATCCGTAAAGGGATCAGATTTAGGGACTGAAAGTGATCCCTAAAAGGATAAATATGGAGAATGGTATGGAAATCCCGCCCCCCCCTCCCCCAGTAGAAAGGGATCAGGCGAAAAAAGTGATTTTCTAAAAGGTTTGTAAACATCTCTTCAACACAGAGTTCCTGGCCATGGGACACTAAAACATTAGGGATTACGACAGCAGCGTTAACGTATATTCGAGGTATTAAATTAGCAAAGGTTCAGAGTGGTTTGAGCTATAACAAAATAGTTTTGGGTTTTGGGTAAGGAATTATTATGGCGTATGGCCACACCAGTGTACAAGAGTAGTAGTGTATGTTCCCCTACAGGGATAGGTTGCCGGACCCCGGTGCCGGACCCCGGAAGTGACGTCATGTCACGTGACCCAGTGGCTCTATGTTGAATTGTCATGGTAACCCGCGTGAGCGGCCATATTGTGACGTCATCTCCATAGTGATACGTGGTGTTAGTGCGCATGCGCAGCGCGCGTTGTTAAGGTGATACGTGTTTCCGTCGTCCATTTTGTATACTGGAGGCCGCCATCTTGGTTTCTATGGTAGCAAGTGATTGCTATGTTACCAATGGCTTCTAACAAGACAGGGGTATGTTCGGGGGGGTGTTCCTTTGTAGAAGAGTAAATCTGATTACCACAAACAACCCAACAATCCCTCCAAATCACCAAAATCCACCCAAAATCACCGAAATTGACTTTATTTCCCCGTGTTATTGGTTTTATTGACTTAGCACGTAGTGCCATAGTACTAAGGGGGTATAAGGGGTGCGTTCGATTGAACAGGAGTAATGTTCTGGCTTAGAATTCTCCCAGAATCCCTTTTTGGATCCCTATCCCATGACGTGTTTTTTCCCTATTAAGAATAACACGTAGTGCTATAGGACAAATTTACCCAAAATTCCCCGCTTCTATCTATATATGCAATATTTTCGTCTATCTGACCCTGTTCCTTTGTTCTAGAGTACACTCCAGTAGCGTAGAAGAGCCTATTAGTTGAAACAGTTTACCTTATTATTACTATATTTAGCAATTTCTGGTCTGTTCTTGTTAGTTCTGACCCTATTCCGAGTACTCTTGTTGTTTCATTTATCTAGATAATAACTAACCAATCAGATTGCTTGATTTACCATAATCTGTATGCAGAGTTATCTCCCTTTTGTATAACAAAAGCAGTCCCAAAGCCAATAAGCTATCGAGAAGTTACTGATAGGTCATTGCTCGAACGACTCGAAGCTCATCGAGCAAATGAGCCTTAGAGCAATTGCTCGATCGAGTGACTCGGCATATTGCTCGAACGACTCGAATCCCATCGAGCAAATGAGCCAACGAGCAATTGTTCGTTCGACTGACTCCTCGAACGACTCTTCGACTCATTTCAGTATTTGAGGATACCTATGACATGGCCACGTATCAGTTGAGGATACGTTTTGAGGATACTAAATTGAGGATACCTATCGTGGATACCTTTTATAGGATACTTATCTGAGGATACTATATAGGCTGTACATATCCCTGTAGGTCTCTTGCTGTCCCTTAGTACTATTAATCCACCTAATGCTTCATGTTATCCTATGACTGGTATAGGTAGTACGCAATGTTAGGCATAGAGGTATTGTGGGTAGGGGTACTGCCTGGTAGTTTAGAACGGTACTATAGTATGGGCGGTATATACACCTATAGGCCCCTGTTAGTGCTTGGTACTATTAACCAACCGATTGCTTTGTTTTATTATATATGTGGTACGTTATGGTAGACCTAGTGATTTTGTGGGGGTGGGGGTAATGCTTGGTAGTTTAGAACGGTAGAATAGCATAGGCTGTACATATCCCTGTAGGTCTCTTGCTGGCCCTTGGTACTACTGATCCACCAGATGCTTCATATTATTGAGCGGTATTCTGGGGTGGGGTCAATGCCTGGTAATACAGAACGGCAACAGAGTATGGTTGGTATATTCCCCTATAGGTCCCATCCTAAACGTTCATAGTATTAACCTACCAAATGCTTTGTATCATCCTGTTACTGGTAAGGTGGTACGTAATACCAGTAGTTCCTACCTTATTCCGAGTACTCTTGTTGTTTCATTTATCTAGATCATTTATATAAATTAAAATTAACCAATTAGATTGCTTGATTTCCCATAACCTGTACTTAATCGTACAGAGTTATCTCCCTTCTGTATAATAAAAACCTGTATCAATGGCAATATCCCCGGCACCCCAATTTCGGTACCCCCTTTTTTTGAAAAGCATATGGCCTTCGGCACCCCTTTTTTCTGAAATGAGGATAAGAGTCGTATTAAAAAGCCCTCAATGAGGGCTTTTTAATACGACTCTTATCCTCATTTCAGAAAAAAAGAGGTGCCGAAGGCCATATGCTTTTCCAAAAAGGGGTGCCGAAATTGGGGTGCGGGGGATATTGCCATTGATATAGGTTTTTATTATACATCACTGCCCGTAACAGAACTGAGCTGGTCATTATTGATGGCAATCTCAATGCAGCCAGATATCGTGATGAAGTGCTTACACCTGTTGTTGTCCCATTTCTGGAACGTCACGGCCCCGGCGTCATTCTACAGCAGGACAACGCCCGACCCCACGCAGCTCGTGTTGTTCAACAGTATCTGCAGCAACAACAAGTGGATGTTCTTCCCTGGCCCACAAATTCGCCCGATATCTCACCCAATGAGCACGTATGGGACGAAATGAAACGTCAGCTACGCCGGCTTCCCCATGCACAGTCAACGCTTGTGGAACTCCAAAGACAGCTTATCAGAATATGGAACAACATCCCACAACACTTCCATGCTAACTTGTTCGCTTCCATGAGGCGTAGATGCACAGCAGTAGTCGATGCAGACGGAGGTCATACCAGATACTGAGTGTGTGACTTTTGTGTTTGACCCTTAGTGTCTTTGACTCGCCATGGTACCAAGAGTATTCGTCGAAGCGTAATGACATTTCTCGTGTTGATCACAAATTGATTCATCTGTGATTGAAAAAAATTTCCATGAATGAAAATGATATATATCTTTTTTTAGTGTTATTTTTTAGCATGCACACTTTCTTTTTTGGGAGAGTATATTTAGATATTGCATATCGCAAGTTCGCAACTAACCATAATAAGCACAAACTACATGTATAATAATAGTAAAACTAGTCCAAACTTGGACCCAAAGTCCGTAATGTAATTTTTTGGTTTGGTACGTCCAAAGGACGTACCAAATTTGGACGTGCCAAACCAAAAAAATACATTACGGACTTTGGGTCCAAGTTTGGACTATGGTAAAATGTGCGCATGTGTACACCCCTGCAGTTACCTAGAAAAAATTGTGCCCCCCCCCCCCCCCCCCACTTTTTGGGAGCTTCCGCCGCCCCTGGTTGGGTTCAAATCAACCAATTTGGGTCATATGTACTCAACCAAGTTGATTTTTATCCCATGTGATTTTAGAGTGTAATAATGTAGGGGCAGTTAAATGTAAAAGTGGGAGGCGCGGTGGCTCAGTAGGTAGAGGTGCAGGCTGCAAGCCGAGAGGTCCTCGGTTCGAATCCCACCTGCGGCAGCCGCGTTGTGTCCTTGGGCAAGACACTTCATCTCCATTGCCCGCGTGGGGGCACGATGACGCCGTGTACTAAGGCGTACTGCACGTCGATGGTACGCATGTCTTCAAACAATCTAACCCTGCCTGTGCTGCAGTGCGAAGTTACGATGTTGGGGAGCTGGCAGCTGATCGTCGTTGCTCGGTGGTTCTCTCCGGGTACTCCGGCTTCCTCCACCCGTAAAACTGTCACTGTCATGATTAGCCATTGTGCATAAATATGTGACCTTAAACATCAATAAAGAAAATAAATAAATAAATAAATGTAAAAGTGCACTGAACCTTCTGAAGGGAGTTGGTAGCACTGATTGGGGTGTTGATCAAAAACACGTTGCTCCATCTGTATAGATCACTTGTTAGATCAAAATTAGATTACGGCTGTATGTTTTAACCCTTTACCCAACGTAACGGTCAAAACCGGCCAGCGCTATTCTCAAAAATCGCCAATTAATTTTCAAAATATTTTCATTTTTTGTCTCAAAAACATAGGTTATGACCCCTCGTTGGAACGAGCTCGTCGAGCTCGTTCCAACGAGGGGTCATAACCTATGTTTTTGAGACAAAAAATGAAAAAAATTAGTTATTCAAGAATTTTTTTTGCAAGTGTCGTCTGCTTTTCATGTTAGGTAAAGGGTTATGGCTCCACGAGAAAGTCATACTACAAACCACTTGATGCAATTCATTTTGTCTGGGTGCATGTAAATGTCTCCAGTAGTTTCAATGCTTCTTGAGGCACGGGAGCCTTCTCTTGAAAAGAGTAGGATTAAACTGTCACAGCAATGTTTCCAAACTATTGGCTAATCCATCACACCCCGCTTATCACTATGTCTCAGATCCTCAAAATGTAGAATTCAATAACAGAACTCAGAAACAGGTTCCTCCATTTTGAGAATTAGAAATAAACACAATATGGGGTACATTGTGCTTGAATCTGATACCATAAAAGAGAACCGTAAAACGTGCATTCCTCCTTGGTATCTGAGGAAACAAACTGTCATTTTTGACCTAGCTTCCTCCAAAAAGTCTGAGATAAACTCTATGCATTTTAAACAAACATATGCCGAAATAAAGTCTAAATATAGTGCATATAAAAGAATCTATACGGATGGATCTAACGGTGGTGGCGTAGTATCATCGGCCGTTACTACTGGTGCTCTGATCACCCCAATCAGAATACAAAATAAATGTTCTATGTTCACAGCTGAAGTAAAAGCTTTACAACTAGCACTTGAACACACAACGAGACTGCACGTGAAATGAAGCCGATTATTTTTTCCGACTCTCTTTCCTCTTTGCTAGCTTTACTCAACCCCTAGCTGAAAACCCTCACTTTTTGGAACTTCGTGAGAAGTTTACTGCTCTCATGTCTGACCGATATAATATTGTGTTTTGCTGGTTACCTGCGCACTTTGGTATCTCCGTAACACCAGGGCAGACAGTGCAGCAAAACAGGCCTTAACCAAGCTTCTCGCTGATTTTAAAATTCGTTCCTGTGATTTTAAGCCATATTTTAGTAAGTACATCAATTTTGGATGGCAGGCGGAATGGATGGGATGGTGCGACAAATAACAAGCTGCATCACTTCCGAACCACTATTACTGTTGGTAGTGTTCAAGTGGAGGTTGTGTGCCCATTTAGGGCTGATCCGTAAAGGGATCAGATTTAGGGACTGAAAGTGATCCCTAAAAGGATAAATATGGAGAATGGTATGGAAATCCCGCCCCCCTCCCCCAGTAGAAAGGGATCAGGCGAAAAAAGTGATTTTCTAAAAGGTTTGTAAACATCTCTTCAACACAGAGTTCCTGGCCATGGGACACTAAAACATTAGGGATTACGACAGCAGCGTT
Organism: Pictodentalium vernedei; assembly: GCA_031216915.1. Taxonomy (NCBI): domain Eukaryota; kingdom Metazoa; phylum Mollusca; class Scaphopoda; order Dentaliida; family Dentaliidae; genus Pictodentalium; species Pictodentalium vernedei. The sequence goes on along the minus strand of CM062291.1, from coordinate 148,255,156 downwards.
AACGTATATTCGAGGTATTAAATTAGCAAAGGTTCAGAGTGGTTTGAGCTATAACAAAATAGTTTTGGGTTTTGGGTAAGGAATTATTATGGCGTATGGCCACACCAGTGTACAAGAGTAGTAGTGTATGTTCCCCTACAGGGATAGGTTGCCGGACCCCGGTGCCGGACCCCGGAAGTGACGTCATGTCACGTGACCCAGTGGCTCTATGTTGAATTGTCATGGTAACCCGCGTGAGCGGCCATATTGTGACGTCATTTCCATAGTGATACGTGGTGTTAGTGCGCATGCGCAGCGCGCGTTGTTAAGGTGATACGTGTTTCCGTCGTCCATTTTGTATACTGGAGGCCGCCATCTTGGTTTCTATGGTAGCAAGTGATTGCTATGTTACCAATGGCTTCTAACAAGACAGGGGTATGTTCGGGGGGGTGTTCCTTTGTAGAAGAGTAAATCTGATTACCACAAACAACCCAACAATCCCTCCAAATCACCAAAATCCACCCAAAATCACCGAAATTGACTTTATTTCCCCGTGTTATTGGTTTTATTGACTTAGCACGTAGTGCCATAGTACTAAGGGGGTATAAGGGGTGCGTTCGATTGAACAGGAGTAATGTTCTGGCTTAGAATTCTCCCAGAATCCCTTTTTGGATCCCTATCCCATGACGTGTTTTTTCCCTATTAAGAATAACACGTAGTGCTATAGGACAAATTTACCCAAAATTCCCCGCTTCTATCTATATATGCAATATTTTCGTCTATCTGACCCTGTTCCTTTGTTCTAGAGTACACTCCAGTAGCGTAGAAGAGCCTATTAGTTGAAACAGTTTACCTTATTATTACTATATTTAGCAATTTCTGGTCTGTTCTTGTTAGTTCTGACCCTATTCCGAGTACTCTTGTTGTTTCATTTATCTAGATAATAACTAACCAATCAGATTGCTTGATTTACCATAATCTGTATGCAGAGTTATCTCCCTTTTGTATAACAAAAGCAGTCCCAAAGCCAATAAGCTATCGAGAAGTTACTGATAGGTCATTGCTCGAACGACTCGAAGCTCATCGAGCAAATGAGCCTTAGAGCAATTGCTCGATCGAGTGACTCGGCATATTGCTCGAACGACTCGAATCCCATCGAGCAAATGAGCCAACGAGCAATTGTTCGTTCGACTGACTCCTCGAACGACTCTTCGACTCATTTCAGTATTTGAGGATACCTATGACATGGCCACGTATCAGTTGAGGATACGTTTTGAGGATACTAAATTGAGGATACCTATCGTGGATACCTTTTATAGGATACTTATCTGAGGATACTATATAGGCTGTACATATCCCTGTAGGTCTCTTGCTGTCCCTTAGTACTATTAATCCACCTAATGCTTCATGTTATCCTATGACTGGTATAGGTAGTACGCAATGTTAGGCATAGAGGTATTGTGGGTAGGGGTACTGCCTGGTAGTTTAGAACGGTACTATAGTATGGGCGGTATATACACCTATAGGCCCCTGTTAGTGCTTGGTACTATTAACCAACCGATTGCTTTGTTTTATTATATATGTGGTACGTTATGGTAGACCTAGTGATTTTGTGGGGGTGGGGGTAATGCTTGGTAGTTTAGAACGGTAGAATAGCATAGGCTGTACATATCCCTGTAGGTCTCTTGCTGGCCCTTGGTACTACTGATCCACCAGATGCTTCATATTATTGAGCGGTATTCTGGGGTGGGGTCAATGCCTGGTAATACAGAACGGCAACAGAGTATGGTTGGTATATTCCCCTATAGGTCCCATCCTAAACGTTCATAGTATTAACCTACCAAATGCTTTGTATCATCCTGTTACTGGTAAGGTGGTACGTAATACCAGTAGTTCCTACCTTATTCCGAGTACTCTTGTTGTTTCATTTATCTAGATCATTTATATAAATTAAAATTAACCAATTAGATTGCTTGATTTCCCATAACCTGTACTTAATCGTACAGAGTTATCTCCCTTCTGTATAATAAAAACCTGTATCAATGGCAATATCCCCGGCACCCCAATTTCGGTACCCCTTTTTTTGAAAAGCATATGGCCTTCGGCACTCCTTTTTCTGAAATGAGGATAAGAGTCGTATTAAAAAGCCCTCATTGAGGGATTTTTAATACGACACTTATCCTCATTTCAGAAAAAGGGGTGCCGAAGGCCATATGTTTTTCAAAAATGGGGTGCCGAAATTGGGGTGCCTTCTGGAGAATCCCTTTTTTCTGAAATGAGGATAAGAGTCGTAGTAAAATTCCCTCAGTGAGGTCCAATTTACTACGACTCTTATCCTCATTTCAGAAAAAAGGGATTCTCCAGAAGGCACCCCAATTTCGGCACCCCTTTTTTGAAAAACATATGGCCTTCGGCACCCCTTTTTTCTGAAAAGGGGTGCCGAAATTGGGGTGCCTTCTGGAGAATCCCTTTTTTCTGAAATGAGGATAAGAGTCGTAGTAAATTGGACCTCACTGAGGGATTTTTACTACGACTCTTATCCTCATTTCAGAAAAAAAGGATTCTCCAGAAGGCACCCCAATTTCGGCACCCCTTTTTTGAAAAACATATGGCCTTCGGCACCCCTTTTTTCTGAAATGAGGATAAGAGTCGTATTAAAAATCCCTCAATGAGGGCTTTTTAATACGACTCTTATCCTCATTTCAGAAAAAAAGAGGTGCCGAAGGCCATATGCTTTTCCAAAAAAGGGGTGCCGAAATTGGGGTGCGGGGGATATTGCCATTGATATAGGTTTTTATTATACAGAAGGGAGATAACTCTGTACGATTAAGTACAGGTTATGGGAAATCAAGCAATCTAATTAGTTAATTATAACTTATATAAATGATCTAGATAAATGAAACAACAAGAGTACTCGGAATAAGGTAGGAACTAGTGGTATTACGTACCACCTTACCAGTAACAGGATGATACAAAGCATTTGGTAGGTTAATACTATGAACGTTTAGGATGGGACCTATAGGGGAATATACCAACCATACTCTGCTGCCGTTCTGTATTACCAGGCATTGACCCCACCCCAGAATACCGCTCAATAATATGAAGCATCTGGTGGATCAGTAGTACCAAGGGCCAGCAAGAGACCTACAGGGATATGTACAGCCTATGCTATTCTACCGTTCTAAACTACCAAGCATTACCCCCACCCCCACAAAATCACTAGGTCTACCATAACGTACCACATATATAATAAAACAAAGCAATCGGTTGGTTAATAGTACCAAGCACTAACAGGGGCCTATAGGTGTATATACCGCCCATACTATAGTACCGTTCTAAACTACCAGGCAGTACCCCTACCCACAATACCTCTATGCCTAACATTGCATACTACCTATACCAGTCATAGGATAACATGAAGCATTAGGTGGATTAATAGTACTAAGGGCCAGCAAGAGACCTACAGGGATGTGTACAGCCTATATAGTATCCTCAGATAAGTATCCTATAAAAGGTATCCACGATAGGTATCCTCAATTTAGTATCCTCAAAAGGTATCCTCAACTGATACGTGGCCATGTCATAGGTATCCTCAAATACTGAAATGAGTCGAAGAGTCGTTCGAGGAGTCACTCGAACGAACAATTGCTCGTTGGCTCATTTGCTCGATGGGATTCGAGTCGTTCGAGCAATATGCCGAGTCACTCGATCGAGCAATTGCTCTAAGGCTCATTTGCTCGATGAGCTTCGAGTCGTTCGAGCAATGACTTATCAGTAACTGCTCGATAGCTTATTGGCTTTGGGACTGCTTTTGTTATACAGAAGGGAGATAACTCTGCATACAGATTATGGTAAATCAAGCAATCTGATTGGTTAGTTATTATCTAGATAAATGAAACAACAAGAGTACTCGGAATAGGGTCAGAACTAACAAGAATAGACCAGAAATTGCTAAATATAGTAATAATAGGGTAAACTGTTTCAACTAATAGGCTCTTCTACGCTACTGGAGTATACTCTAGAACAAAGGAACAGGGTCAGATAGACGAAAACTATTGCATATATAGATAGAAGCGGGGAATTCTGGGTAAATTTGTCCTATAGCACCACGTGTTATTCTTAATAGGGAAAAAACACGTCATGGGATAGGGATCCAAAAAGGGATTCTGGGAGAATTCTAAGCCAGAACATTACTCCTGTTCAATCGAACGCACCCCCTTATACCCCCGCTAAGTCAATAAAACCAATAACATGGGGAAATAAAGTCAATTTCGGTGATTTTGGGTGGATTTTGGTGATTTGGAGGGATTGTTGGGTTGTTTGTGGTAATCAGATTTACTCTTCTACAAAGGAACACACCCCCGAACATACCCCTGTCTTGTTATAAGCCATTGGTAACATAGTAATCACTTGCTACCATAGAAACCAAGATGGCGGCCTCCAGTATACAAAATGGACGACGGAAACACGTATCACCTTAACAACGCGCGCTGCGCATGCGCACTAACACAACGTATCACTATGGAGATGACGTCACAACATGGCCGCTCACGCGGGTTACCATGACAACCCAACATAGCGCCACTGGGTCACGTGACATGACGTCACTTCCGGGGTCCGGCACCGGGGTCCGGCAACCTATCCCTGTAGGGGAACATACACTACTACTTACAAGTAAGATAAACGTGGAAGTAAAAAAATAGTACCGTTAAATAAACCAAATAAGACGGAAACAGTGTGGATAGTAATTTGTTTCTCTGTGTTTCCGAGATACGTTATAGGGCTCAATGAGGTCTATAAAATTCAGAACTTTTTAATATGCATTAGCTGGTTTTGAATTATAGAGCTGAGAAAAGCTGTGACTTTCACATTAACGGTCATTTCATTTTTATATTTAAAAAAAAAACCAAACGAAAAACAAAAAGCGTGCGTACGTACCCGAATCCGTGTTGCTGTCTGTGAGGATAGACAAAAAACCGCGAATGGTTTTTAAGCACAATGTTCGGGTTTTGATGCTGTTTTTTTTTTTTGGGGGGGGGGGGGGAGATTGGGGTTGGTTTGACACATTATTTGATATGATTATAGAGTGGTATTTGTTTATAAACACCACATTTTACTCAATACCGGATAGTGTACCGTATAGCATTTGAGTATATCAATATACCCAAAAAAATAGGCCGAAAAGAGGTAGAATACTAAAATTGTTCTATGATATATTGAAATAATAAAAAAAACTACGTACCAGTGATGATGTTGATTGCTGGTTATTTCCTTTTGTGGCCACTTTGTTCTTGTTCAGCTGATTGAAAAAAGAAAACACTCACTGGTTGCACTATGACAATACAGGTTTGAAATATTTATTTGAAATAGGAATATTTATTTTTTATTGTTTCTTTTTTTTCTCATCTTTTTTGTAATCTACTATGTGCTTACAGAAAAATATATGCAGCTATAGAAAGAAACATGTATTAAACGAAATGTTCAGCCTGTTCAGGCTTTAAAGTGTTACTGTGTAATTTCGTGGTGTAATCTTTTCTTGTATATATACTGAGTCAAAAAAGAAAATACAATAGAAACAAATAGCATAAAAATAAAAATAGCATAAAGTTGAAATATAATAGTTCTAATGTTGCATGTTTGTGGACAAGAAGTCGTGCAAAGAGTTTAATGACATGTTGTTGTTGTCCACCCAACCGTATACAAATTTGCTACGGATTTTAAAACAGAAAATGTCAAATTGAATGGCTGACCAACGATTTTCTTTGTGTTATGTTGTGCTACAGAGTCTGTGTTATTGGGTAAATACGCTAGTTTTTGTCTTCTGACATTTTCAAAAATGCCAAGGTTAACTGCAAATCAGAGGCTGCGTGCCATTGGTATGCATGAGGACGGGATGCCTCCAGATGAGCTCACTGCTGAGTTCGGAGTCACTGTCTCATTGGAAGGTATAGAACCACTGGATCTACTGCTGACCGACCGCGTTCAGGTCGACCAAGAGTTACGACCCCTGCACAAGACCGATTAATCAGGACATCTTACTTGTGGAATCGCTTCATTCCGGCGACGAGGACAGCAATTACTCCTGGTATAACTAACAATAGAATCAGTGCACAAACTGTCCTCAACAGACTCGCTGGACATCCGAAGTAGGCGTCCATACCACCCACCAATCCTTATCCAGCGTCATCGTACCCTCAGATTGGAATGGGTACGTCAGCAGCGTTGGAGCACCGTTCTTTTTAGTGATGAATCGCGATTTTGTTTACGGCGCGCTGGTGGAAGGGCTAGAATGTATCGCTGACGAGGAGAACGGTTTTCTGATGCTTGCGTGAGGGAGTGCGACCGTTTCGGCGGGGGTAGTGTAATGATTTGGGCAGGAATTTCCTTGCACCATCGAATGCAGTTGATCTTCATCTATGGTAATCTGAATACACAGCGATATAGGGACGAAAGTCTTAACGCTGCTGTTGTCCCATTGTTCAACGCTAACGTCGTATTGCAGTTTTTTTCCAGCAAGACAATGCCCGATGTCAAGTGGCGCATATCTGTCCGACTTTCTTGAGGCGCAGAGCATCGCACGTTTTCCCTGGCCCCCACTTTCGCCAGATTTGTCGCCGGTCGAGCACCTTTGGGATCAATTGGACCGTCGAGTACACCTTCATGATCTTCAGGACAACGCAATACCACAGGGCGACATCCAGAGACTTATCAGGTCCATGCGCCGTCAATATCTTTCCATCCAAGAGGCAAACGATGGATATACATGCTATTGACTGCTTGTGTGAACTTTTCACTTCACCCCATGTCTGAATTGCGACGTCCTGACGCGACGCTGGCAATAGTAAGAACGTGAAATTATGCAAATGCATACAGGCAGACTCGAAATATGAATTTACAATAATTTGTTTGGTATTAAAGTCGATAATACTAAAAACAATGCTCCACGAAGTTTATTATACTTTCTTTTTTGACTCAGTATATATCAAAGGCAATACATGCCGAACAATAAGAAATGGTCTATGACGTACGAACATGATCATAAATCAGTGAATTAAGCAATAATAGAGTATGCTAATCAATTAATTTAGCATCATACTATATTATTGTGCACGATTTCATGAATGCAGCATAAATAAAATAGCATGATACTGAAATCAGGTTCACGTACGGGAGGGTCATAATTGTTTTTGTAGTATGATACTCTAATAATTTGGTATGATGTTATTTAATTTGGTATGATTTCATAAATGCTCCATAAATAATTAAGTATGATATTTAATTATTTGAGTATGGTACTGAATTAATTAAAGTCTAAAGACTGTTTCCAATAATTTTAGCATAAACGGTGACACAAATTAGGTATGTGGTTGCCCGGCCTCCCAGTGGGCTAATCTGCTCTTGGAACTGGCATTAATTTCCCATGTGTGTCCTTTGACGTGAAGTGAAACAATGTCTACAATATTAACAGCACGAGTATTCTTTTTCGGTAACAAAAATAAAATACATTTTGATGTTTTTTTTATCTTAAATATTTACTATGCTTCATTCTTCTTGGCAACCGTGTGAGATGCAATTACCCATTAGCATTGAAACTGTGCTTGGGTTGAGAGTGTGTGTGGGGGAAGGGGGTCACAAAGGTCAAAACGCACCTTTGGTTCGTCCCACAAGCGGGAATTTAAAAATGCTTGTATATTTGCGCATTTTCATACTGCCGGAACTGTAAATTCATTGTGTCAGCATGTAGAATGTCATTGAAAAGGTTGAGGGGGCATGTGACCCCCACCCCCCACCTCCCCCGTCCTCCGAAAGCCTTCTCAGAAATGAAGACAAATAGATGGAATTCACATGGGCAAAGTATTCATATTCTGTTCTTTTATTTATCAGCAACGCCATCCGCCAAACTTGTATATGTGGATGGTACGGACAGAGTTACAGAAAATATATTCAAGAACTACAGAGATCAACCAATAGTCGTTAATTGGTGGCACCAAATGGAGCCAAACAATTTTAACGACAGCGAGGACTGTGTTGCCATTTTCAGTGATTCCCAGTACAAGTGGCTTGATGTCCCATGTGGAGGCATCGATGGGTTACCACCAGGATTTGTGTGTCAAATTGATTTACAGTGAGATTTGACTAGCTTGTTGTTGAAACCCAGTTACTAAAACAGACAAAAATACAGTTTATTGGATTTGTGTCATCTTTGAGATTAGTACAATATTTGCAGACCTAGAAATGAAGAGCTTATTTCGTAACCTGTCAGCAGGTTATGCTATATATAGACAAAACTACATTTATTACATGCCCATGCAGTCTCTCTTATGCAATACGGCGTGCAATACGGCTGTGCAATACGTATTGCACACCAACCTGTTCCAACCTGTTCACGCCATGTAGCAATGCGACTGCATAAAGTGCATGGTGTTTACCACCGTTGATAGAAAAGAAAATTAGGTCAGTAGGTGCTTGGGTCATGTAATAAATACAAAACCACATGTATGTTTCAATGAGTCGTTTTGTATTCAATTCGTTAGATGTGCGTAGAAAGAAAACGTCTCGACCTTCGGTCTCGACGTTTTCTTCCTACGCACACCTGACTCATTGAATACAAAACGACTCATTGAAACATACATGTAGTTTTGTCTATGTATGTTTCAATGAGTCGTTTTGTATTCAATGAGTCAGATGTGCGTAGGAAGAAAACGTCTCGACCTTCGGTCTCGACGTTTTCTTTCTACGCACATCTGACTCATTGAATACAAAACGACTCATTGAAACATACATGTGGTTTTGTATTTATTACATGACCCAAGCACCTACTGACCTAATTTTCTTTTCTATCAACGGTGGTAAACACCATGCACTTTATGCAGTCGCAGTGCATAAAAAAGTCCCGGTTGGAACAGGTTGGTGTGCAATACGGAATTCCGTATTACACAGCCGTATTGCACGCCGAATTGCATAAGAGAGACTGCATGGGCATGTAATAAAACATGGTGGTAACCTATAGAAAAAATGTGGTGTAATGCTTTCCCGCTCTCTCTGTTTTGCTGTTCAAGTCACACTGTTTTGGGCTTGACAGAATTTCAGCCAAAATACTAGCAACAAGTTATGCGCGATCTTGTTTTTGCGAGATAGCGCTTTTGTTGTTGCTACTTATTTTGACGAAAATTCTGTTAAGGTATAAACGGCATGCCACACTTGTCATGTGTGGATGCAATGCGCAACCTTAGAGTCGAGGTTTTTCTGAAGGATTGTCGTATCTGACTAGCAAAAACATGCGAGATTGGGAAGTAAATTCATGTTGTATTGTTTTATCCTAACCTGCACAGCGTTCATGCATTTAACAATTCACGAAACCCGCACGTTACATAAAAGATCGTTCGCGTGTTATTTCCAGGCCGGTGTATGATAGAGATTGTTTTTTAAATGCTCTAGTAACGTGCAAATGTAAATGATATTGTAGATATAAAAATGTACATTTTTTTAATTTCAATGGATTGTGGAATTCTCGTGAGAAAACAAAAATAATATTTTTTCACACGTGTCATTGCCATGTGTAAAACTATATTATTTTCTCGTCCTCACTCTGCCTCACTCGTAAAATAATTGTTATTTCCACAAATATCCGTTATATGATCTTATTAAAAACCCTACTTGTCCGCACCAGTTGACAGGGGTATGAGAAGTATTTCGAACCTGAATGAGGCGCGGCCTTAAAAAAAGGCATCCACACACTGAGATATATCACGAGCCTTAGTGGTGTGGTAGGGACACAATACACAAAGCTATGTTTGGGACTAATGCACCTCTACACTAAGAAACGTGTACATTTACATTTGTACATTTGGCTCCATATTAAACAAATGTCCACAGAGAGCAAAAAGAATGTTTCGGCCCGGTGGAACATTTATTAAATACGGAGCCAAAAATGTGCTCTCCTCTTGAGAAAGACTTTAAAAGCTGTAGAAAAGACAAATCATGAGAAGGGACTCCGGGGAGCTTCCGTTAGGTCTCATCCCTTTACCTAACACGCAAAGCAGACGACACTTGTAAATAAAATTCTTGAATAACTATTTTTTTGCGTCCAAAACATAGTTTATGGACCCTCATTGGGACGAGCTCAACGAGCTCGTTCCAATGAGGGGTCATAAGTTATGTTTTGAGGACAAAAATGAAAAACAAAAATAATGAAAATTGAATAGTGATTTTTTTTTTGGAATAGCGCTGGCCGGTTCAGGCTGTTACGTTGGGTAAAGTGGTAAAGAGTATGTGCACATCATTCCTGGTAATTCCTCAATAAATTGCACTGACGATAAACAGTGAAACGAGAAACAAAATCTTATCGTGCAAATTATCAATAGAGGAATTGCACGAACGAGTGACTCCAAGTACATTCATCTGGGAAATGGGGTGCTGAAAGCGGGAAGCCGAAAGTGGAGTGCTGTATGTGGGGTGCTACAAGTGTTGGTGCCTGGAAAACGACAGGACTCTCTCTAAGTGGTGTGAAAAAGGATTGATAACACCAAATGAACATTAGAGTATTTCAACAATGGAACAACGTCGAACCTGAACAATTGCATAACACACAGGCAACCCCATTGGCAACTTCTTTGGAACTGAACCGACAAATGAGAGGTCATAAAGATTAGTCGATGAGTCATAATATGTGGCGTCACACGCCTCATCTCTAGAGCTCATTTTCTCGATACGATTCGATTCGTTCAAGTCATGCTTTTTCAGCCACTGCTCGATAGCTCATTAGGGGAACTTGGAATTGGTAAGAAAAAGTCGTTAGAGCAAGCAGACTGTATTCGACTGATAGTAGTAGTGGAAGACAAGTATGATAGTGATGTGAACTGGGACCACTAGCGGCAGTAATGATAGGAAATAAGAACCATAGTACCACAAGTCAATAGTAATGATACAAGACTTAACGTTTTATCCAACGTAACGGCCAAACCCGGCCATTGCTATTCTCAAAAATCGTCTATTAATTTTCATTATATTTTCATTTTTTGTCTCAAAAACATAGGTTATGACCCTCTTTGGAACGAGCTCGTCGAGCTCGTTCCAATGAGGGGTCATACCTATGTTTCTGAGACAAAAAATGAAAGAAATTAGTTCTCCAAGAATTTTGTTTGCAAGTGTCGTCTGCTTTTCGTGTTATGTAAAGGGTTAAAGATGGTAGAACACTATAGCAATGGTGAATACAATAAAGGTTGATCATAGGATAGATAGAGGAGATCACGATGGTAAGACTATCAAGATTGGAGCTTGGAATCCCTCTTGCAACACACCACTTTCGGCACCCCAGTTTTTTTCCGAGATGTGGGTAAATCGACGTGCCCATTGCTCATTCGTTCGAGTAATTGCTCGATAGCTCACTTGCTCGATTTATTTATTTATTTAATTATTCATTTGTTTATTGGGGTTTAACATTTTCTTTCGATAGCCGGGTCACCCCGTGTCGGACAGTTTTACGGGTGGAGGAAGCCGGAGTACCCGGAGAGAACCACCGAGCAACGGCGAACAGCTGCCAGGCTCTCCAACATACTAACTCAACGCAAGCAGGGTTGGCATTGGTGGAAGACATGTGCACCATCGACGCGCAGTACGCCTTAGTTCAAAACGCAACTGTGCCCCCGCGTGGGCAATGGGGGTGACGTGTCTTGCCCAAGACACCGCGCGGTTGCCGAAGGTGGGAATCGAACCGAGGACGTCTCGGCTTGCAATCCGCACCTCTACCTCCTGAGCCCCCCCCCCCCCCCCACACACACACACACAAACACACACACACTTGCTCGATAAGCTATGAGTCGTTCGATCGATGCCTGTTCCAGTCATAACTGGATAGCTGATTTGCTCGACGAGATTCTAGCCGTCAGAGCGATACCATTTCCAGTCACTGCTCGATTCACGCTTGGCCTTATTCGTATTGATATGACCATGGACAGGTTTTAGATACCGGAAGCGGAGTGATCAGATTGGTTAGTTAGTTGCAGTAAGGTGATTTGATTGTATGACCAGCATAAACGAAACATGAATCGTGCTGTTAGGAAGAACATAAGTACCCGAAATTGGGTTAGACCTGGTCAGAACAAACCAGGAAAGCTAAAAATAGAAACAATAAACTAAAACTGGTCCAACTGACAGCCTATCGTACTCTACTGGGGTGTACTCTTCGAAACAAACGGATAGGGTCGGGTAGACAGAACGAATAACACAGCTTTTTGATACATAGATTGAAGCAGAGGATTCTGGAAGAATCCAAACTAGTAAAAATAGCTATCTGGACCATTTAGGTAATTCTTTGAAGAAGACCGAACCTGCGAAAGTACTCTTATTCAATCAAACACACCTCCGGCCTATAATACTACATTGTATGCTAATAAACATCAAAAAGTGGCTTCGCCGGGTCCGTTTCAGTGTTTTGGGTGATTTTTCGAAGCTATTGGGTTGTTTGTGATAACTAGATTTACTCCTATTCAATCGACCACACCCTCCGAACACGCCCCGTCATATTAGAGGATATGGGGTCACACAGCAACCACCCACAGAAACCAAGATGACGGCCTCCAGTTAGGGTTGCACGGTATTCGAAACTGAATACCGGTATCGGTGTTCAAAAATATACCGCGGTATGCCGGTATATCGAAAGACTCTTCAGATATCTGGACATGCGTATCATAATCGGGACTTGATCATTCACAATCAGAACAAATCAGCATGTCTTGATGATACAGTTCGAATAACTCTTTACCCGACGCCGACGATATCAAAATTTATTTTTTTAAATATTGGTTTATCGATTTGTTTAAAAAAATATTCAACAAAACCATTTCAAGTTACATATCATTGGAACTAGCTCGTCGAGCTCGTTCCAGTAAGGGGTCACATGATATGGTTTTGTTGAATTGTTTTGAAAAATAATATTTGTGCAACTGCACAATTTGTATATTACCCGGGAGGGTGCGACCAATTCGTTAGGTACAGGGATAATATTATTCGTTCAGGACTGCAGTTAAAAAACCCAGGGCATCTTGAAAACTGAACTGTGGGTAAATACACAATGACGATAAACCGATATTTTTGCAATTACACCGGAATTCAATCGATACTGGTTTGAATACCGGTATGTATCGGTTTATCGATAGACCACGGTCATGATATGCCATTGTTCATAAGTATGTGACCTTAAACACCAATAAATAAATAAATAATATCAATATACCGGGCAGCCCTACCCCCAGTATACAAAAACACGTTTCGCCCCAACAACACTCGCCATGTATTCGCACTCACACCACGTATCACCAGGTTAATAACATCACAACATGGCCGCTCACGCGGGCTACCATAACAACCGAACATGACGTAACTGGGTAACGTGGTATGACATCACTTCCGAGGTCTCCCAAAAAGGGAATGAAAGGTGCGAGCGGGGGGGGGGGGGGGGGGGCGGTGGCTCGGCTGGTAAAGGTGCAGGCTGCAAGCCGAGAGGTCCTCGGTTCGAATCCCACCTGCGGCAACCGCGTTGTGTCCTTGGGCAAGACACTTCACCCCCATTGCCCACGTCGGGGCACGGTGACGCTGTGTACTAAGGCGTACTGCACGTCGATGATGCACCGGTCTTCAACCAATACTAACCCTGCATTGTGTGGAGTTGGTATGTTGGGGAGCTGACAGTTGCTCGGTCGTTCTCTCCGGGTCCTCCGGCTTCCTCCATCCGTAAAACTGTCACGGTCATGGTTAGCCATTGTGCAGAAATATGTGACCTTGAACACCAATAAATAAATAAATAAATAAATAAATAAATAAATAAATAAAGGTGCGAGCACTACTACTCACCAATCATGAAATGCGATGACTGTGAGATCGACAGGAGCGTCGGTTTGGGGCAGTTGTGCCCCCCCCCCCCCCTCCCCCACATCACCAGTTTTTTTCAGTCTGTATATTTTTTGTCAGGATTGGAGTCTAAGATATCGATTCGCTGTTGCTAGTATTAATGTGCTTTCTTAACCCTTTACCTTTCATAGCAGCCAGAAACGAATAGAGAATTAACCAGTATAAACCTTCCACAACCTGATATATCTCTGCAGTTTATCAATAAAACCATACAATATGGATATCATTAGAACCAGCTCGTCGAACTGGTTCTAATGACATCCATATTTGTATGGTTTTATTATAAAATTGTGAAATCTGTTGTCGAAAATATAATTTATTTTTTGAAAATACTGTATTAGGTAAAGGGTTAAAAGACTAGATTTGATACATGGTCTTGTGTCACATACCCAGTCCGCCATACAGTTGGTGGCCTGTAGTGTCCGATTCGTGTCCAATCTGGATTACTGGTACGGCACGTATTATTTGAATACGAAGTTGCTTCATGTCTACTACATGTATATATTGTTTATTCACTAATAAATTTCCAAGAAGTCTTGAGTCTTTTAATTATAATTTTGGCTGACCATTTTTTCTGCTATACGCCAACAAGGCACGCCTTCAACACATGATTCTGTTGGAATATTAGTCAGGACAAATCAGGTTTTTACACCACACCCAATCAATCATCTTCGCGACACCGCTGGAGAGAGATCGCTTTTTTAACACACCACTGAAATGTGAAGAACACGGCATTCTGACAAACTGTTCTGTTTTTAATTACCACCTGTTGCACCTATTGTGGCCATCGCCGTTTTCCGGTCGCGCTGTGAATGAAACGTTTTCGTTTCCAAACTTCTCTAATGACTCACACCTACCGTACGGAAGCGTATAAGGGACATGGGTGCAAAAAATGGGCCCTTCAAAAGTTCAAATTGTGACTTTGAAAATCAAAATTCAAATTTGGATCTCAAAGTTTTAACTTTCGAAGTTAAAATTTTATCTTTGAAAGTCAAAAATTTAACTTTTAAAGTTAAAATTTAAAAGTTAAAAGTTCAACTTTCAATGTCAAATTTTAATTTTCGCAGTCAAAATTTCAACGCTTAAAGTAAATATTTAACTTTTGAAGGGCCTATTTTTAACCCGTGATCCTAATATGCCTCCCGAGCTCCGGGTATTTTGTAATGTATATATACTACTCAAAGTTTGCTAAGCACCAAATATTTGACACATCATTGTGAAATTTGCTTGTGACATATTTGCGATATTTTTGGTGGATATGTTTGAGGAATGCATTGAGATGGTCCCCAGTGTTTGCATTAGCTCTCTGGACAGGTAGACATTTCGTGACAGTCGTGGAAAGCATGTACCCCTTTATTTTCATGATGTTTTCGTGTACTGTCTACATATACTCAAGGTATTCAATCTTCATTTCAACACAAACCCTTGTGATTTAATGATTGAATACGGTAAATGCAAATGTAAGAAGACATTTGTCTGAAGCATAAATGTGGCGGGCTGTAGGGATGGTGGAGCAAGGGGCTACTCATCGTCAAGTTGGTGAAGCCCTTCGTGTGCACCATACGGTGATCACCAGAGCCTGGGCAAAATTTCAGCAGCATGGTACACCAGTAAGATGGCATGGTGGTGGCAGAGACAGGGCAACATCTGCAGTTGAAGACCGGTTTTTGATCATTCAGGCCCGTAGGAACCGCTTTGCCACAGCAACCCAGCTTCGCAGTGACCTCCAGAATGCATCCGGGATAAATGTTTCAACGCAGACTATCCTGGTAAGGTTGCACGAAGGTGGTCTCCGATCGAGAAGACCATGTATTCGCATTTCGCTGTCCCAGAACCACCGCCAGGCACGATATGAATGGGCCACGGACCACGTTGGATGGACCAGAGAAGATTGGCGACCTGTCCTTTTTACAGATGGGTCAAGGTACTGCCTAGACCACACAGATAGGCGTTCTAGGGTATGGAGAAGACCAGGAGAGCGATTACATGCAGCCAACATTGCTAAGCATGGCTGCTATGGTGGAGGGTCAATCATGGTCTGGGGCGGCATCATCTGGGATGGCCGTACAGAGCTCTGTGGCCTTGAACGTGGTACATTGACTGCACATCGGTATATTGATGAGATCCTGGATGTTCACGTCGGATTGTATGCAGGTGCAGTGGTCGATAGATTCATTCTGATGGACGATAATGCCCGTCCTCATGTTGCCCATGCTGTCGGGTAGTACCGAAAGAGTGTGGGGATTGAGCGTATGGACTAGCCAGCAAGATCCCGTGACCTCAATCCAATCGAACATGTCTGGAATGAGTTGCAGCTTGCAATTTCAGCCCGTCTAGTCCAGTTAAGAAGTGTCCAGGAGCTTGGTGC
Source organism: Pictodentalium vernedei (assembly GCA_031216915.1). Lineage (NCBI taxonomy): Eukaryota > Metazoa > Mollusca > Scaphopoda > Dentaliida > Dentaliidae > Pictodentalium > Pictodentalium vernedei. The sequence continues at coordinate 148,238,901 of CM062291.1, read as the reverse complement.
CACGCTGGTCCAAGAATGGAACAACATCCCACAAAGGACCACACGGAACCTGATTGGGAGCATGAGCAGGCGTTGTCAGGCTGTAATTAACAGTAATGGGCCCCATACTCGATATTGACGCCATACCAGTTCGTTCCGTCAACTTTTTGGCATATTGAAAAATTTCCTCTTTTACCAATAATATCCATTTTCCATGGCTATCGTATTCAAAAGCTAAAACATTATGTCAAATACAAATAAAATCTTAATTTCTGTACTTAAGTCATTAAAGAGATAATTAAATAAAAAATATATACACTTTTCATTACAATATTTCAACTAAAACGTAAAACGGGTAGTTGGATGTACTTGGTGCTTAGCAAACTTTGAGTAGTATGCTATTCAAAAAGTAGGGGATATTTGATAAAAGTGAGATATATGAAGAAATATATTTATATTTTCATCAAAAAGACAGTTAAGGCATTGCACTGTGACATCTGGTGAATGATTTCAGCGATAGTTGGGTGTCTGACAAACACGCATTGCACGCATTGAGCTATAGAAGACATGGACGGTCAGTCAGAGAATTTACCACATTCAGTCCAAGACCTCAATACCTTGTAACTCCTCCTCGGTTCGCGCGACAAGCGCCGATCCCACGTGACATACTCCTCACCAAACGTCCAATATCAGCTTGACTAAATCAGATGTTATTCCATTCTCCCTGCAGTGCAGCGGCGAGCTCCTGGACATTGGTAGGGGCGGTTGGCGTTGTCGTAAGCGCCTGCCAAGCATATCCCAGACGTGCTCTATTGGGAAATGTCTGGACTTACAAATTCCAGCTGTGTAGGCGATTTCGGATAGTCGGACCACTTACTCACACAGTGCAGCTGCTATCCAATTTCTGAGGTACTTTGATGGCGGTTACGTAATGCTGTGGTTCGGATGAAACGATCCTGGTTAGCAGTTGTCTCCCTTGAACGACCTGACCGACATCATTTTGTCATTAACATTGTCTGTCTGGCGGTAGCGTGACCACAACCTGCTAATCACCGATTGAGTAACGTTGAGAATTTGAGCAACTCAGTCTGTCTGTTGCCAGCTTCCAACATGCCAGTGGCACATAAACGTTCGTCAAGTGTCAGTCTTCGCATACCTGAAAAGTTACGTTTCGACCAGAAAACTATTGATGGACGAGTTTATACCGAGAAAAGAACGATGAGACCTCCGAAAACGACAGTCCAGTGCAAATGAAAATTTCAAAACGTACCCCCAAAGACATTAACTCGGCGCTCGTGCGAAAAACCTGCACGAAGTTTTCGTGGGCCGGTGACATTCATGATCCACACTAAACTTGGTAACATATTGATGTGTCCAATCGCGTGTATCCAGTACCATTTTCCGAAAATATCAGCATCATTTTGGATATTCCCTACTTTTTTGAATAATATACATATTTATTATGTCTCAAAGTTAGTTTGTCCAATCAAAATGCTGGAATACCTTCTAAAGATTCCACCGTATCGGGTTACTCACCTGATATTAATTATTATTACCACTTCAGAGGGCGTTCCCTGTAGGTTATCGCGAGTTTATTGATACGGTGGAATATCATAACGCACGGTAGTGAATTGCATCGGGCCGTTATGAAATTTTGTTGTGATTTTTCGGCCCGCCACTTACTTCCGGTTTCTCATTTGCAATTGCCTCCCAAAAATGTTTGAAATAGAGACACAAATTACCTCCCATGATCGAACGCGCATTTTCGTTCCAACATTCTGCTGAAATGTATAAAGTTTATAAAATGATCTGGATCACTGGATTTCAAACATATTTTGTGACATAAAATTTAACGGTCTCAACATTCAGCATAACATTTATCAAGGAAAGTGAAGTTGTTGAACAACTTAACTTTCCTTGAGAAATGTTATGCTGAATGTTGAGACCGTTAAATTTTATGTCACAAAATATGTTTGTATATATGTTCATTAAACTGTTAATTGAAATTGAATAATTTACTTTATCTTTAAAATATACTAGGTACCGTTAACAATGTGGTAATAAGTGGTAATAATAGTAATAACATGACTTCCATAGTCGGGCGTTATGGTTCATTAACGGCCCACCATAAATGATTAACAGCCCACTGTCCTTATAACGCCCCTCGACTTCGTCTCGGGCCGTTATAACGCCCTGGGGCTGTTAATCATTTATGGTGGGCCGTTAATGAACCATAACGCCCTCCTGAAGTCATGTTATTGTTATAATATCAGGTGAGTAGCCGCCATTACTATTTTGATGCAATTCCCCTCACTTCGAATTTTCAAAATCTGAATTAAAACAAAATAAGAGAATTTAGGTTCCGAAAATATTTTCAAGATACCGTATTTTGTGATTTAAAACATTAAATATGTAAAAAGATGGGCAGAAGATAATATTTGTAGTCTGAAAAGTTCTTTGTTTTACGACTCCTTCGCTTCAGTCACTGTTTGTTATGCGTTATTGTTATTGTTTGCTCTACAGTAAAAAAGTGATTTTTAATGTTCAAAACTGCTTTATTAGTCCTTTTTAGGTAGTAACAACAGTAAATGTACGCAAGGGGCCTCCAGATTATGCCGAGTTGGCAAGCAGCACTGATTTCCGTGGCAAGCAGCGATTCGTTTCATTTGTAAACAAGTACGGCAATCGCCCTTCGCAAAGTGATGATTTGTTTACAATTACCATGGTTACACGTACCGGTGCCTGTTACTGTTCATGATTCTGCGCGGTGCTATCAATAGTGGTTCCTGAAAAATAAATTCCGGGCCGTTGTTTGTTTATGGAGAAAATTATTAATCGCTTGATTTACATGGACTTTCGACATAATAAATATGTTACATGGCGTGTAGCTGGCTGATACATTTCCATACAAGGCTCGAGTGTTCATATCAGGTTCGGCTTCGCCTCACCTGATATGAACACTCATCGCCTTGTATGGAAATGTATCCGCCAGCTACACGCCATGTAACTTATAATATGTATATATATATATATCCGTGAATATGTTCAGCGCTGGTTACTCAACGTTGCTCGATGGTTCTCTCCGGGTACACCGGCTCCCTGTAAACGCTCCTACCCAAGGTAGCACTGGCTGTCGAAAGTGTTGTTAAACACCCAACAATAATGTTCAGTGCTGAAGAATCGAACGTAGTGGTACCCGTTTATTTTTTCATAATCATAACAGTATAAGGCGAGAAGAATGAACAAGTTATTCTCCAGAATATACGACTTTTACAGACGCCTGTTCCCTTTGTATTGGAGTTGTTTCTATTGAATCCCCTCCAGCACTAAAGCGAAAGTTACAGGTAATGTGTTTGAACAGATAATATATAATGCAATAATTGGGAAGCACACAGCTGGAGACTAATATTTATTTATCAAATTGAGAGTAACGAAATCCTGCTGGCGTAGCAATTATAGTATTCTGTCACTATCTATTGGCGGCCCCTGGCTTCTGTGTTTCATGGGAGGGGGTGGCACATTTCAATTGCGAGTCATGATGCGAAGCATCACTCGACGATCGTAGCGGTGTGTTAAGGACAAACGCGAGAGGGGTTATCCAACTCTTGTCAGCGAGGTCCGGGGCATCTCGTTAGCAACTGTTGGAACATAGAAGGTCAGTGTGGCCCTCAGCTGGCTTCTTTACACATGACCACAATGTTTTCCAGCCAAAATGCTCCAGCATTTATATTTTGAAGAAAAGATGCCAATTTATATCAGTTCACATGAGATTCGCGTTGGACCTAGGTCAATAGCTGTATTCATGTGGTACGGTATTATCGGCGATCACACGTTATACTCGATGGTATCGTGTCCCTTTGGTCGGTGCATGTAACAAATTTGAATTATAAAAATAGAAGGTGTGCACGTTCGATGCCCCTCCCCCAGAATCCGACTATGTTGCCGATTCCGTAGAAAGATATACTGCAGGTGAAGTTTTATCAGTTTTTCAAAAATTATTTTCATCTAACTCACAAATCTGTAGTCAAATCAGTTTTGGTGGTGTAGTATTCAACTGTTTCAGATGTACGGATGCCCGCAATAACAACACCTACCATTTAAAGAATAAGGACAACTGGCGAACATCAGCAGAGGAATTTGAACAAGTTTGATCAGAGAACAGACAAGCACTCTGTCCAAGACACAAATCAAACCATACCAACCATCAAGATTAATCAAAACGGAGTGGGAAAATTACTTAAAAACATCAATCCCGCAAAAGCATCGGGTCCAGGCAGTTTTCTATATAGGTTACTGAAACGGTGTGAACACCATCTCCTTCCAGCAATGTCCATCATATTTCAGAGCTCGATAGACCATGCTATTCTTGCAAACAACAGATTCAAAGCAAATATATCCATCATATTCAAAAAAGGGAGATAACCCGCAGCAAAGAAATTACAGGCCACAATACCTAACATCAGCCCCATATAAGCTGCTCGAACACATAATCTGTAGATATATGCTGAAACAACCGGAGAAGCACAAAGTACAAACATCATTAAATCATGGATTCAAGTCCGGTTACTCCCACGAAACACAGCTTGCAGTCAAAATCCACGACGTATTACAATCAATCGACCAAGGCAAACAAGTCGACATTGTCATACTGGACTTCACCAAAGCAGACGCAGTCCCACACGACTGACCTCTCCCTAAAATAGAGCAATACGAAATCAAAGGGCCGCTACATACATGGCTCACAACATTCTCAACAGAACGTAATGTGGGAGTAGCTCTAGAAGGAGAATTCTCGGATGCAGCAACCATTGACTCAGGTGTACCACAAGGAACTGACGTGGATCCAGTACTTTTCCTATGCCACATCAACGATCTCCAAAGCACAGTAAAATCATCTCTAAGGACATTTGCAGACAGCCGCCTATTGTACCGGGAAATAAACAGCGAGAGAGATCATACCACCCTACAAAATGGCCTAAAATTGGCATCAGCCTGGATAGTGAACGCCAAAAATGCTACATTTTGAGCATGAGAGGAAAAAGTCACCCATTCTACACCCTAAACGATCATATACTGGAACACGTTTTATCCAACCCTTATCTCGGCCTTCAAATACAGGAAGATCTAAAATGGAAAGAACACATTAACAATGTAAGTAAAAAGTCAAACTCCATCCTCGGACTCCACTGCAGAAACCCCCAACACGGTTCAAAGGGATGCCGAAGAACAGCCTACATTGCATTTGTAAGATAAATAATGGAATGTGGAGCTATCACCAGCCACCCATACACAAAGCAAGAGATCACAAAACTCTACAAAGCATACAAAGAAGGGGTGCAAGATTCATCACGAAAAACTGTAAATCAAGAGAAGAACGGTGTATTACAAAAATGGTGGAGGAACCAAAATTATCTTCATTGCGACTCAGAAGGCAGAAACAGCGCTTTATAAAGTTATTGAAGGACAAATACCAGCAATATCTGCAGATAAATTCATTTTGTTCCAGATCCAAAAGCGGCAGATCCCCGCTAAAAATGACAATCGTATAGTCACCAACATCACTTCATCTTCAGTAAGGAACAAAAGTACACCCGTAACTGTCCAGCTTGTAAAACAGACCAACACAAAATTTGTTCTTTGTGCAAACAGCAATCGATTGGAACCACCTGGATGAAAAAGCTGTAGCAGCTAGGACAATAGAGGGCTTCAAATCTACCCTAGCGGACCATCTAGATAACCCACTCTCTCTTCTGTCGTGTTTTAGCCCAGCAGGGACTGTGTGACGTATCCCTGCAGATACAGATACAAACACAGAATTTGTCGATAATAAACGCCATCATTTGCGAAAGAGTTATGGCATGTTGATATTCTATAGAACGTTCTATGAACTGTAAATATAGCAGTTATATCTCGTTGACAAGCTAATAATAGATTGTCCCTTAACACTGAAGCCTTCTAAACACCTGCATATTGCCGATGTATATATTATAGTGTATCTGGTTTAAAATATATTTAATACTCTTTTTATTTTAGCGATAGTCTTAAGTATATTTTGGACTAACATGTCCATGGTTTGCATGTCCAGGTAGCCAATACTGTTTTTAGGCGGTGGGCAGTGTTTTGGGGGTTTTTGTTCCCAAACAGCATGAACATGCATTAACTTGGCGGCATGTAGATGCTTGGAGATGGGGCGCGCCATATATACGGACAAATGGATCTACGGAGATTATTTATATAGTTTTCTCCCGACACGCCAAGAGACAAATTTATGTAGGTTTGTGCTTATAACGCACGCATTTCTTTATACAGTATTATCACAAGACATTGGGTAAAGTACAATATTACACTACCTGCATTTTGCTCTCAACATATTGTTGGTACGCGTATCCGTTTTTGAGCACCGAGGTACTCAGAAATACAAATGAGCATTAGGGTCAAGGAAGACCGATGCTTTCGTCAAAAGATAATTGGAAAACAAACAAAAAAAACCCCCGACTTCCACATCACGTCAAACAGACGGGTATGCTGATACATTGATGGGTACCCTAATGCTTACTGTCTATTTCTGGGTATACGCGTGCTCAAGATATCGTCACCTGAGTGCAAGAATGTCCTATGTCCCTTATGGGACATAGGACACTCTAGCACTCAGGCGACGTTATGTCAAAAACGACCATTTTAGATATAATCTATACCTCAGAAAGCCAGAGACAACTGTCTTACAATTCTGTAGCAACATAATTTTGCCACCAAATGTGCATCACTGGTCGGAAATGTTTGTCAGAGAGCAGGCACTATACGGTATGGTGTATTATATGTATCGTATCTTAGTATTGGTTGCGTTTTGTCGAATTTGCATCGACCGACTTTCTCTATTTGCCTAATATATTTCGAAATAATGAAGCAACCAAGTGTACACCGATTTAATCTGAAACCGGTAACCACCAGACCAGCTAACAGCAACCACTCGTACAGCGTCTTTTATTCTTAAAGGTCAGATTTCGCCAAAATACAAATGCACGTACTGCTTTCATTTTTGATGAAAGTTAGTGTGACTGTATCCACCAATTTAACCCTTGAATCCTAGTGGTATGTTCCATATCAGTTCAATGGCAGCAACGGGAAGAGTCCATATTCTTTATTTGGGGGTAGACCAATTGGGGCTGCATGTTGAAAATATTGATTGGTCTACACCACACCTTCACTCAAAAGTCAACCTACTTAATGAAATTATGAAGTATCATGCTACTGGCCGGAAAAGCTACCCCTGGGGTTCAAATGGTTAAGCCTAGGGGTGTGTTGAATTCGTGTTATTTAAAATGAATATGAGGATGAAGTTGGCTACCATGAAATATGGGATTGAGGAACTGGTGTCTTCTGGCGGTTTTCTCTAAATTTCGATTGAATATAGCACATATTTTTTATATCTTAGTGGTGTTTGTTCTTGGTAATTGATACAAGTAATTTATTGATACATTCAACGAAGAAAACTAACAAAAATGTTAAAATATTGGGCGGGTGGATTCCAAATTAGAATTTCACCGCTTCAGTTCCTCGCATGCCCGGTGTGCGATGCTACCCAGTGGTTACAATTTCTTATATACGTGGAAATAATTGAATACCTCAGCTGCATTCCAAATATTTGATCGTCACGAACAATAACTGTGCATTATTATAGCACTAACTGGGTATTATCAGATCTAACACTTCGTATTACTTCAAATGAAGCACGGTTATGTTTCCAATAAGACATAAGATTCATGAAATACTGTTTGCCTATTAGTGACTGCTCAATATAGGGTGCAAAACTCATTGTGTAGACAGCGAGAAAACCGCCGCACACCACTATTCTAGCCAGAAATGCTTTGGTGGCAGGGATGTATCCATGTACTCTGTCGGAGATAAAATAATTTCCATCAGCTGGAAAAGGTTCACACCCGAACACAAGCCTGCCACAGTCCAAACTATCAACCCTCCGGGAGCATTCCAAGGATCTGATGGCGTTCATTTCTATGAACTGGTGGGTGGTGGTAGTTGAGTCGTTTGCTTCAAGGCCTCCACACGTCCAAGATGGATAGGACGAAATGCTATTCCTAAATATGCTAGTATTCGGGTTACCAGAGTTTAGACGAATTCTACAGTGATATATCTGCTCTAAACGAGACTTGGATTGCAGTAAACGACGATGGGTTGCGTTTATCCCTGATAAGGTTAAGTTTTAAATTTTGCAAGTTTTATGTTATCTCAGGCATGGAAATGGTTGACCACACTTCTGTTCTTAGTGGTGTGACGGATGTGATAATTTATACATTTGACCCCGCGCGATATGTTTCAGAACATTGTCCATTACATAGGGCAGTTACACATAACAAGGTTACACTCGTGTGTATTGGGAAATATGTGGAGTGGTGGGGTGAAAAAACTTCTTACATGGAGTGTCATGTCTGGGATTAATCCCGAGTCAGTCATTTGTGGGAAATAATAAGTGATATGATTGAAAGAGGTTGTTACTTGAAAAGATAAAATTATTCGAGCAAGATGGAAACATAGTTAGGTATAAAATCAGGAGTGTGAACTTAAGTTTAATTCTGAAATATGCCCTCTGGGCAAGCCAAGCTTTGCAACCGATCTTTGTGGCCTTTTATTCCACAAATCACTTCGACGGTGTACTTTGTATTTCGAGGAGGGAATTAGCAATGGTGCTTCCCAGCGATGTGCGGGGCTGAAGGATCCACATGGTGAAGGCCCGTATTGTTGGATAAGACATTTTGTGAGTTGCATTGTTGGTAAATGCGGTGTTTATGGTGTGCATCAGATTTCCGAAACATGAGTCTCTAAGTATTATTGAAAATGTTGAAAAAATGGGTCGACACCCACTTATGGTGACTTTCACTTTTTGAAAGATATATATTAACTCTCTGCACACTGACGTCAAAAAAACTAAATTTCGAGCTGCAAATGTCCCTCATAATTCAACTACGAATTTAACCAATCTTGTTTAACAGCCCCCAGTGAGTTCGAATGTAAGTGGGAATTTAACCAATTCAGTCCTGTAAAAGGGGAAAATTCTCTCGAGCACCTCTCCCTTATGAGCTCAAATGCAATTAGGAATTAACCAATTCAATCTCGTTTGACAGAGATCGGTGAGCTCAGGCAAACAAGACTGAATTGGTTAAATTCCTAGTCGAATCATGAGAAAAATTTGTGACTTGACATTTTGGTATTTTAACATTTGTGTGCAGAAGTAGGGACGGATCCCCCCCCCCCCCCCCCACACACACACACACACACACACCCACTGGGGACTTTTTTGACCGACAGACCTATCTCCAACTTCATTCTTGAGCCCCTGACAGCGCACCCTGCCACCAACCGCATAAATGGAACTGGAGTTCTTGTCAACCAAATACCCCCCCCCCCCCACCCACCCACCCCGCATCATCCAGTAGAAGCAAATCGCTACGTCGTGTTGTTCCTAGCACCAAACTGAACATATTTAGGAACGAAACATCAACAGAGAGTAAATTTTGAGCGGTGTACCTACCCATCAATAAATCTCCCAGTCGGTCAGTTCGTTTTTGTGGAGAGGGTTAAGGTTAGCGATATAATTTCACCTCTAAGTGGCAAGACAACTGGACTGTAATCCATTAATTGTATTCTTCAACCTAAAAAACACAGGTTTGCCAGTGTACCAATTTTTTTACTCCTCCTGTCACCATAGGGGTGTCAAAATAACGGTACTACAAAATACCAAGCGACATTTGGTATTCCTCCTTACAAAAACACATCGCCCGCATCAAGGTCTGGGCAACGATGACAACATCATGAACGCCATTGATGACTTCATCAATAAACACCCGGATATCTACCGTGACCCCAAATTCGATAACAAGCCAGAAGACGGGGATGACGATGACCTCGTCACCCCCATCACGAATGACGAAATCTTTCAACATCATAAAAAATGCAGAAATTCTTCCTCGCCCGGTGAGGACGAAGTGAGTTACAAAATTCTAAAACAAAACCCAAACTCCCTAATCGACAAACTCAGCAAACTGTTCAATGCATGCCTCACCCATGGCTACTTTCCTAAATGTTGGAAAACAGCCATTGTGGTCATGATACCAAAAACTGACAAGGATCCCTCCGATCCGGCCAGCTATCGCCCAATCAGCCTCCTCAGCTGCATTGGTAAGGTATTTGAACAAATCTTTACCAATCGACTCAGGGGGCACCTTGAAGATAACGAGTTTTTCAATAAATGGCAAAGAGCCTGTAGAAACCGTAAAGAAGGCATCGAGCATGTCTACCGCTTAGTAACTCAAATGAAAACCGCGACTGACAATCAGCAGATAGGTGCCGCAGTCCTGTTAGACGTCGAAAAAGTATTCGACTCTGTATAGCACAATGGAATGCGCCTCAAACTATCTGAAATGAAACTCGCCATGAAACTGCTTAGATTACTCTCCTCCTTCCTAAACGATCGCGATATTAAAATCAGAGTAAACAATGAAATATCCGACAGTGTCCACCTAGAAGCAAGTACCCCCAAGGATCCGTCCTCAGCCCCCTCCTGTACATCGTCTATGTAAACGATCTCAAATTCTCCGAGGATCAAGTTCAAGTTTCCTAATTCGCAGACGATATGGGCCTCTGGGACTCTAATAATACTGCCAATCTACTCCAAAAACCGCTGCAATGCGCTCTCGAGGACCTAGAACACTGGTTTGCTAAATGGACAATAAAGCTGAACGCAAATAAAACCCAACGAATCACCTTTACTCGGAAGACAAAAAACCGTGACCTTGACCTCAAACTAATGGATAAAGTCCAACCAGAAAGCAAAGAAGCGAAATTCCTTGGCATTAGCATTGATCAAAATCTATCCTCTAATAAACACATCGACGATATCGCCAGTAAAGCAACCAAACGGATTTACTTACTAAAAATGCTAAAGGGAACTTCCTGGGGAGCCAACCAGGCTACTCAACTCAAACTATACAAAGCGGCTTAGCCTTTGTGCGCCCAGTACTCGCGTACGGGATCATCATCCTAACAGAGCTCAATCAAACAAATATGGGGAAACTACAGAAATTCCAAAATCACGCGCTTAGGGTCGTCCTCCGTGCCCCATGGGATACACCCATCAAAACACTCCATGACAGAGCCGAAATCCCCACTATAAAAGACCACCTTGCCTCCCTAGCCGCGAAAAATCACGACCGGTTAGCCGACAGACAATTAATATCCGAACTACAGGCAATCAGAAAAGCAGACAAAAACCCCAAAACGCCGCTACTCAAGGGAAAAACTAACTAGGACTCATAACTGAGGGCAAGACAGGAAAGTAACACCTCTGGGTGTGGCTCTGTGTGTAAGCCTGTTCTTCGCAACCTCAAACTATCTAAAGTAGGCCGATTATAAAACCGGAGAAACGACTAAATTGGTATAGGGAAGGTGAACTAACAGGCAGTGAAAACGGCGAAAGCTGTGACCTTCTACCAGGAAGGGCTGTCTTCACCTACCCATCTAAAAACAATCATTATTGAGGGCAAGACAGGAAAGTAACACCTCTGGGTGTGGCTCTGTGTGTAAGCCTGTTCTTTGCTCCCACAAAATACCAAAAAATAAACCGATCACAAAGCAGAGGCAAACATGAAAGTAACACCCTCGGGTGTGGTATTGTGTGTAAACCTGTCCTCTGCTTTCTTCTAACGAAACCACCCAAACCAGGGCTTTTTAATCGAGGACAAGACAGGATAGTAACACCCTCGTGTGTGGCTCTGTGTGTAAGCCTGCTCTTCGCTACCTCAATATCTAAAATATGCAGATTACAAAACCCGTGAAACAGGTAAGAGAAAAATGGTAACTATCTAACTTTTTCCTAATCTTTATATGTCATACTGATTCTGCCTTCTTTTTTTACCAGGTACCGTACAGTCGCCGTGGGCAGTCACTTTTCCACATGTCCACAGTGGGCGCCCACTGATTTTCCACAGAAATCTGTTTGATACCAATTTCTGTGGACTCTGTGGGCATGTAGTTCTGTGGGCAAAAGCCTGTGGACTTGTGTGGAAAAGATTACTGAACGATGATAATGCCGGACGGCAGTGTCCACATAATTAATCCGAAACACGTCTGCCCACAGAAATGTAACTGGAAGTAATTTTTAACACGTCTTGATAGAATATGACTCTGATTAAAAATATTTATTTCTTCATCATTTCAATTTGCAAGCACAGGTATATGGTCATTTGTGTATTTACAAAAAGGAAAAAATTGATAACTAGTTAAAATTACGTCACATTTTCTCAATCTGAAAAGTGAATAGCACAACCCACGGTCGCCGGACATTTCCCCATCGGACATTTCCCCATCCGGACATTACCCCATCCCATTTAGGCCGGACATTTCCCCATCGGACATTACCCCATTCTGCTTAATAGAAAAACGGACAATTCCCCATGCGGCCTTTTCACCATCCATTTCTTAATTTTTTGTGGGTCTGTTAGCTTGAAATTTTCCTATTGATTTGTTGTGTATCATTCCCTTTTTATTAAGCCGACATGCGTAATATTGTTTGAATTGTTCGTGTTTATAAGACATTTGTGTTCTGTTTTCGTAGCAATTTACAGTTAACTTTTTGTTGAGATGATTGATAACGGCCATGTCTTCACTGATGTGAAATTCAATGAATACATTACTTTTTATCACACAAGTGGATTGAACAATATGGATGTTTTCATTGCAATTTTAATATTTGTTCTTTCTGTCAAACTACTTTCGTTCAAAAATATTGTTAAGTTGATTGATAAACAGTCCCGTCTTCATTGAAATAAATGTCAATGAATGCATCAGTGTTTTTCAAACAACTCAACAAGAAGCATGTGTAAGAGATTTATAAGCAAACATATTTATATATATACACTTGTAACCAGATAAAAATTCTTGTTTTTTATTATTGATGTTGTGTTGTCATTGTTGTGAAATTCAGATTGTGCTAAAATGTGCTAATGCCTATACCATATGCCGAGATGTTGTGTTTTTCGAGTTATAAAAGAATAAAAAATGAAAACTTTTTAAGAGTTACTTGTCACTCATTCACATGTGGAAGCTGTCAGCTACATTGGACATGGGGCAATGCCTAATGGGGAAATGTCCACCTCCGATGGGTAAAGTCTGATGGGGAAATGTCCGCCTTCGATGGGGAAAGGTGTTAATATCCGACGGGGAAATGTCCACCTCCGATGGGGAAATGTCCGCCTCTGATGGGGGGAATGCTGATGGGAAAATGTCCGCCCTGGATGGGGAAATGTCCGGATGGGGAATTGTTCGATGGTGAAATGTCCGGATGGGGAAATGTCCGATGGGGAAATGTCCGCGCACCCAACCCACACTGGGAAAACAAGACATACACTGACAAACCCATGTCGATTGCGAACGAGTGCTTTGAAAAAAATGTGTACAAAATGCAAAAAATAGTTGAAAATAAAAGAGTACACCTGCGAATATCGCTGATATGCAATTATGTATTGATATGATCTTTCTGTTAATCCGAATCTGATTTTCGATCGACTATTGAACAATTCGTTCACTTTCGTTGACAACTCTAAGCTCGGGCGGGAAGGGGAACATTCGGCTTCTAGAATTTTCGGCCTGGAAATATTTTGACAAAGGAACATCAGCGCGGTGAAATTAGCGCCGAATACTCAGGCCCATTTATTTATTTATTTATTTATTTATTTATTTATTTATTTATTTATTTATTTATGCAGAAAGAGGCTAATCATGACAGCACCCCCTGGCCTTGAACTTTTTTAATTCTGATTGTTCAGCGTACAATACAAATGCATCGTCAAATTAATTTCGTTTTTTATACCCCCATCAGTCCGTCTGTCCGTCAGTCCTTCCGTCGCGAAATTGTTTAATGGAGGGTGCCGTCATGCTGTAATTTTAACTTAGAGTTTTTTAAATTCTTCTGTTTTCATTTGGGATATATTATCTGATAGTTCAGCATACAATAAAAATGCATTGTCAAATTAATTTCATTTTTTTTAACCTGACTCTATCGATAAATTACTTCGGAATTATTCACTAAAAAGTGCAATATGAAAGTCGCCCTTTTTAGTGGATAATTTCGGAGTAATTCTGAATGTTCAGCGCACGATAAAAATGCATCGTCAAATTAATTTCGTTTTTTTTAACCTGGCCCTATCGATAAATTACTTTGGAATTATTCACTAAAAAGTGCAATATGAAATTCGCGCTTTTTAGTGGATAATTTCAGAGTAATTCTGATAGTTCAGCGTACAATAAAAATGCATCGTCAAATTAATTTCGTTTTTTTTTAACCTGGCCCAATCGATAAATTACAATGTACATGTATATTTTTAATTGTTAAAGTGAAAGAATGAAAAAATATAAACCAAACATTTTTATTCTCTTGGTTGTTATCATTTTTCTGCAAGATTGTTTGTTATTCATCAATGATTAAATTAATTAACTTGACTGACTTATGTTAAATCGGCAATTAATGGTGCTCTTGTGTTTATGATTTATGACTCGCTATAATCCTTCTGAAGTAGTTTTACAGAGGTTAGTGGCATGTGTATACTATATACAGCAGCGTTTGAAAGGATTAAAAACTTCAAACGACTTGTGTTCACGAGACTAATGGATCTGTCTTGTCTGACGCAGACCACTGGGGCTAACTTTAATTAATATCGACGGGGTAGGGTTAAAAACCAACATCAGGTATTGGTAAGCGCGAATACTCGAGAGGTGCTTATCCCACTTGTAATGGACCGACCCCCGTGGGGATCCCGGGAAGTGAAGCAGTGCTTGTTCATTGTGGTAAACAAGCCCTGCTTTACTGGTGGATTATGACCCAGTAACCAACGCTTGGGGTAGAAGTTGTTTTTCTGAAATTATACTCTCAACTCTTGATTCGAATTTCGAAGACAGCCGATAGCTGTCGCGAAAACAAACCGGAACTTTGCGGAAGCGGAAGATAAAAATGACGCCGTGAGGGGGAACTGGAGAGGCCTTATTTGGTGACGATAAATTCATAATTGGTGGAAATATCCCTCCTTTTTTATTTAACCCTTTACCTAACGTAACTGCCAAAACCGGCCAACGCTATACACGAAAATCGCCATTCAATCTATTTTATATTTTGACTTTTTGTTCCCAAAACATAGGTTATGACCCCTCATTCGAACGAGCGCGTCACGCTCGTTCCAATGAGGGGCCATAACCTATGTTTTGAGAGCAAAAAATGAACATTTTTAGTTACAGTAAAAAAAATTTCACGAGTGTCGTCTACTCCTAGCGTTAGGTAAAGGGTTAACAAATGGCAAACAGATGAGTAGATAAATATCACATCATAATATTCACATCATTCGCACCTCTGACTTCAGAGTGTGAGCACCTGATTAATCAATCATGGATACACTGGCATTACCAGAAAGACTCGTCAGAACCATCTCAGCACTGGGCATCTCTTGCCCTGTCACCTGGACTGTCCAGGAGACAGGTAAGAGGGTCCACCCGAGCCTGGAATTTGAAATAGAGACAACCAAGTCACCACTCCCTTCGGGGAGAGGTAGTACCTTTGGCGAGAGGATTCCCTCTCCCACTGGTCGTCACCCGAAGGGGCACGGAGGCACTGAAGAAAGAAAGAGAAAGAACAGGAAGAAGAGTCCATCGACCAAGCGGAGGAACGCCCGGCTCTTGGAGGCCTCCCGAAAGGGGAAGAAAGAGGTGAGCGAGAGGATGAAGGTTCTGGAGGCAGTCGCCAGTTCCCCTCCTAGTCCCACTAGTACACCCAACCAACTGCCGGCTCCTGAGCCGGTACTGTTGGATGAGGAACGTCTGGTGGAGACTGAGGAGGAACTGGAGGTTGCGTTTTCACCACCTCCCACCCCTCACTCCCCCACTTACTTCTCTACCGGATAGCCCGGGTGTGTCGATCACAGCAACACAGCCACCTCAGTCTGCAGCCACCACCGAAGACAAGAAGAGAGCAATAGAACGAGCAATTCAGATAGGACAACAAGCCATCTCCGAAACCCGCGAGTTCAGGGAAAAATCCCAGGCAAACTCCAAAAAGGCATTAGACGCAATCCAATCACTAAATTCAACATCATCGACTTCCACATTATCATCTCAACCACCTCCAAAGAAAAAGAGCCGGAAGAAACCCATGCGCGGGTAAGCCTCCCCTCCTTCCTTTTCCTCCTCTACCACGCCTTGACATTCAACAAAAAACGAACAGTCAACGAGGGTCGAAAGGGGCTTGCCCCAAACCGCCCCTGTGCGACTTCGGCGCGCGAAACCATTCCGTCCGAGCTTTTTAGTTTCTGCATTTTCGTCAGTTGGATTATCCCGGGAATTTGTCGTGACAGGGGAGAACAGAAACTAGTCTGATATTTTGACCTCCTTCCGATGTTAACAGATTTTTTTTCTTACGTAACATAAATATTGTAGTAGTCTAATAAAAAGTCAGATCATGTGGACTCCACGGGAATTGCCGTGTTAGTTATTAATTCTGTGGGCAAGCAGGTAGCATGCCCACGGTCTAGAAAAATCTCTGTCCACAGAAATTTATGTGGGCAGTTGAAAGGTAATTTGCCCACGGACATGTGGAAAAGTGACTGCCCACGGCGACTGTACTGTACACAGATGTTTTTTTTTCGACCAGCAAAACAATAACCACTATAGAAACTATAAACGTTAGGGAAACTATTACCTCCATGGTTCCTGAACATCCTCCGCTCAACCACTTCATGAGAGGCGAGCGATGGTCCTGCGTCCCGCCTCTGCCCCTTTTTTGTACGCGTCTATACTGCGCATCCTTTGACCCATCCAAATAGGATCATAATGCAGGCCTGCCCCCGAACCAGGGAAGTTCGGGTCTTCTTACTGGTGGTCCCCGAAAGGGTCGTTGTTGTTTTCTTTTCGAAGACGTCCTACCACGAACCTGAATCCAGACTAAGACAGCCTGAGGCAGACTATACTTGCCAATGATGGCCCGCCATCGACATCATCTCCGAAGTGGCAGACTATACTTGCCCGAAAATAAAACACCATAGCACCCTCGGGGAGAGGTAGTACCTTTGTGAGAGGACCCAACCTCCCACACTGGTCCTCACCCGAGGGTTGTATCAACATCAGTCAACGAAGCCTACCCTACACCAATGACACCTGAGCCAGAGACATCTGCCTAGTACCCGAACCTTTTCCTCCTTCAACACGCCTTGACATCAATCCAAAAGATCATAAACAGTCAATGAGGGTCGAAAGGGGCTTGCCCCAGAATGGGTCTACTAGGGGTACTTTTTATGGCGGAGGTCCTCGTCAGGTTTAAAAAAGTGTGCGGGGTGGGGTGAGGTGGGGGCAGGGAGGGGCACCGAAATTTATGACAAAATTTTTTCACCGATATAGGTCTTCAAAGGGGTCTACTTACCGTAACTTTTTATAAGGAATCTAATGGTGGTGTTTTAAAAAGTGGCGGGGTGGGGAGGGGCAAAATTGATGGATTTCACCGATATAGGTCCTCAAAGGGGTCTACTAGGGGTAACTTTTTACCAGGAATCTAATGGTGGGGGGTTAAAAAGTGACAGGATCGAAGGCCCCGCCCGGAGGGCAGGGCCGAGTGTGCCTGCCGTAGGCCGGGCTGGGTCGAAAAATACGCGGCCCCTATTTTTTTTTTGGGGGGGGGGGGTAAGGAATCTAATGGAGGTGTTTAAAAAAGTGGCGGGGTGGGGGTGGGGTGGAGAGGGGCAAAATTGAGGGATTTCACCGATATAGGTCCTCAAAGGGGTCTACTAGGGGTAACTTTTTATCAGGAATCTAATGGCGGGGGTTTAAAAAGTGACGGGAACCGGGCGGGGTCGAGTGTACCGCCCGTAGGGCGTGCTGGACCGAAAAATACGCGCCCCCTATTTTTGGGTTTTTGCGCGGTAAGGAATCTAATGGTGGTGTTTTAAAAAGTGGTGGGGTTGGGTGGGGTGGGGAGGGATAAATTGATGGATTTCACCGATATAGGTCCTCAAAGGGGTCTACTAGGGGTAACTGTTTACCAGGAAACTAATGGGGGGGGGGTTAAGTGACGGGATCGAAGGCCCCGGTCGGAGGGCGGGTTCGAGTGTGCCGCCCGTAGGGCGGGCTGGGTCGAAAAATACGCGGCCCCTATTTTTGTCTTCTTTTTGGGTACTTTTCATATGACCCCTACATTTTCCCAAGCAACGCCGGGTAACCCTGCTAGTGTTACTATAATACCAAAACATTGAGGGTACTCCAGAATACCAAAAACTTCTAATTGCCAGAATACCAAATATACTGGTTGGGTTCTTGGGTACTCCAGAATACCAAATATAAAGTACCAATGATAAAACTTAGGAACTCCAGAATATCAAACCAGTGTGTTTTGAGGGAAAAAAATAGAACTTTCTGCTCAGCTGGAAACGAAGATTCTTCTAAGGCAAAGTGATTCTCACAGAATTGAATGCTATGCAACTGAGCTGAACCTCTCTTCATCTCGTAAGTACATATAAATGCCCGTATACATTAATGAGTACACATGAATGCCGCCGGCCTTACTCGGTCCGTCATTAAAAACACCTATCAGTTCATCCAAACCTATGCTTTGGAGCCAGTCGGCAACCACATCTTTTGCCCACGCTTCCGCTGTGGTAGACGCCATTTTCAGACGGTGCACGAGTCAGAGACGGCAACTCTCGTAGCGGTACCTAATTATAAAATGGCCCAAATTAGAAGGTGTGTGTGTGGGGGGGGGGGGGGGGGGGGCTTGTTCCAATGAGGGGTCATAACCTATGTTTTTAAGAAAACAAATGAAAAAAATAGTTATTCAAAAATTTTTTTTACAAGTGTCGTCTGCTTTTCATGTTAGGTAAAGGGTTAACAAACGCCAGTAATAGACTCTATACTACAGATAGAGTATTTTTGTTTTGGGTAAGAATCCGCCTGGAGCAGACAAAGTACTTGGCATTTGCGTATTCACTGAACTGCGGGTAACGTTATCAATAAGTACAATGTGTACTTCTCAAGCGCAGGCTTTCGCACAGTTTTTTTAAGGGCCTTTATGAGTAATGAAATTTTGTTTATTTTGAAAATTCTCACCTCTCATATTCCTTAAATTCAGATTAAATATACACAAATTATACATCAAAATGAAGGTTGGGATTTATAGGACACAAAATGTGTGTAATCAACTCAGTCATAGAGTCGACTGTAGGCACCACTGGTTCCTGCAAGTCTGCTGCCGTATTCGCACCAGAACTGATAATTTAATAATATTTCGCGAAAACAACTTGTGGCCAAATGTGCTTTACATATCCAAGAACACAGCTAGGGGATAAAAATTCTTCAAAACACGGCGACAGAGCTACATGGGGGGTAAATTCCAAAGCCTTTGCCTTTGTTTACGTATATATGAGTATACTTTCGATTTCCGACTCGACGTCATCGGACAGAAAAGGCATGTAAAAACAACGCCGTCTAAAATCAAATAATGAAAAAGATCGCCTTCATACAGTATATTGTTATTAGATAGAGATTGCACAGCTGCCATATTCAATGCATGGTATCATGACACCTGTTGAAATTTCTTAGAATTACGATTTTGTTTTTCGATGGAAATTCGTGGTAACGAGTGATTTGCGCATGTCTGTCGAGCATGGAAACCATCTTCAATAAAAAATGCAGACAGTGTTGTCCTTTTCCAAAATGCAGTCCTATCGCTGCATTCGAAAGTGTTTTGAATGCCTAGCTTTGTTCTTGGATATATGAAGCACATTTGGCCACAAGCTGTTATGATGAAATATTATTTTATTATCAGTTCTGGTGCGAATACGGCAGCAGACTTCCAGGAACCAGTGGTGCCTACAGTCGACTATATGAGTTGATTACACGTGTTTCGTATTCTATACATCCCAGCCTTCATTTTGATGTATAATTTGTGTATATTTAATCTGAATGTAAGGAATATGAGAGGTGAGAATTTCAAAATAAACAAAATTTCATTACTCATATAAGCCCTTAAAAGAATAAACCCTGTATCGCCCACACAGGTGTGCCGCATGAGAGACGATGGTTCACGATGCCAGCTTTGTAGCATAAGTTTACTTGTGTGAGATACTCGTATACCGTTCAGCAGGGAGAAATAAAGTTTCCGTGTAGATAAGTTAATAGGTTGTCACTTGGTATAATTGGAGCGTAACTATATTTTTATTTTTTTTTATATATATATATATATATCTGGATCATGACCTAGAATAGAAATACAATCGTATCGCAACACAGGCGTGTATCAATCGAAATTTTCAGTAACTGTTGGTTCAGCAGTTCCTGAACTTACTGGATTTGTTTTGTTGGGTGAGTTACAATTAAGTTTCTTCTCGCACTAAAACGCTTTTATAATCACAATCAGATCTCTTCTTTGCAACGTGGCTACTTGTTTTCAACTTGAAACACAAGCCAATTAAAATATCCCGAAATTCCCATCCGAATCGATTTTATCCTCTGACTGACAGTTTGGAAAATCGGGTCAGCATAAGCAGGTTAAGTGCTGGAAGCCCCTATTTGTACTTTATCCTGTAGTGAAGGTGCTGCAGCAAGGCAGTCTCATATCAGTGGGTTTATTTCATATTATCTTAGAAGTGATCTTATTTAGCCTGTAAGAATTTGTCACAATTTATAAGAGAGTGACCAAAGACACTTTCCACAAAGAAGAGACATGTGAATAAATGCTGATGATCAGAAATAATTTAGTACTCGACCAATTAAACGCGCGTTTAACGCAGTCAAATGGTAGGTTGAAGAATAGCATTTTGGCAGAGGAGGTAGAAGCTCCAAAAAGTGGGGGTCACACCTTTCTAGGTACCGCAAGGGAGTAGGACAGCATATTTTTTCTTCGGGCGGGGGGGGGGGGGGGGGGGAGCGTTGTATTCATGCAAAATATGAAAATTTATATACGCTACCCTTCATCCTTAAACTCACTCTAAGACACTATCAGTAGTAGTGTATGTTCCCCTACAGGTGCAGGTTGCCGGACCTCGGAAGTGACGTCATGTCAAGTGACCTAGTGGCGCCATGTTGTGCTGTCATGGTAACCCGCGTGAGCGGCCATGTTGTGACGTCATCTCCATAGTGATACGTGGTGTGAGTGCGCATGCGCAGCGCGTGTTGTTAGGGTGATACGTGTTTCCATCGTCCATTTTGTATACAGGAGGCCGCCATCTTGGTTTCTATAGTAGCACGTGATTGCTATGTTACCTAAGGCCTACAATAGGACAGGGGTATGTTTTGGGGGTATGTTCGATTGAATCGGAGAATTTTCTGGAACGACTTCCCTGGATAATTACCACAAACAACCCGACAATCCCCCAAATTACCACCTGTAGGGGAACATACACTACTACTACTATCCTTTCCGTTTTTATTTTGTTTTGTTTTTACTTAACCCTTAGTATGCTGGTGGTATCTTCCATATCAATTCAATGGCAGCAACTGGGAGAAGCCATATTCATTATTTGTGGCAGACCAGTTAATATATTCAACACACGTTGAAAATATTGATTGGTCTTCCCCACACATTTACTTACCATTTTGCTATCATACTTAATGAATTTATAAAGTATCGTATTCATGGGCCTGGAAAGCAGGCTCTCGGATTCAAAGGGCTAATCATAACTTGGAAACCGTCCTTTGAAATAATGCGCTCCATTTGGAGCTTTCTAGTTTTATTCAATGAAATATTGAAAATCAATGCGGTCATATATGTATAGGTGATGTGTAGTGACCATAGGGGTCGTGTATGTTATGTCGAAAAATCCCGTACCGGGTACCTAAGAGACAAGTGACCAAGACATCGGTTTAAGTCAAATATTATTGATGTAAAAACCGAAGAGAAAACATACAACCAATTTGAGTAAAAAAAAACTATGAAAATGCTAAACAGACGCCGCTAAACGCAAAATAAAAAAAAATATTGGATAGAGTAAAATGAAGTTGCTGTTGCGTTTCTTGATGCTTTTCGTTGATTTTTGTTCGAAAGGCGCAGGTCTAAGTGTTTAAAGGTTTCCGAAAGACAGCTTTTGCGCAAAAACGCGCACGGGGACAATTTCAACATGCACATCAGTGTACAAAATTTCAAAAAATGACTCTAACCGACTGACCGTTCGCGTGGTTTGGCGATGACTAACCGAACGCTCGGCTACATAAATATTCTTGGGAAACTGTCAGTTTATCATTAAAGAGCATTCATATATTGCATGGAATTGAAATATATATAGACACAAGAAAGGCTGGTTAACTGGTAGAGTGCAGAAACCCATATTTGGTTTTTATTCTGAAGTGCAGGTACCTAAAGTTAAAGGCTTCATATTCTGTCGATGTTTTTCATATTATCTTGGAAGTAAAATTACCTCATCTCCGCCGATTTGCACTGTTACAATTTATGGGAGAGTGTCTCTCCCATAAATTGTAACAAGACAAAACAAGACAAACATGTGTGGACAAATCTTAAGTTTGAGAAAAAAATTAGCACTTTACCAGTTAAGTTACTCAGACTTTACCATTCAAGTTGCAACTTTTGGCTAACAGGTCATCCGTTCGAGTAGATTTAAATTTGCATAACCACCACGTGAACCAACCGAGTGTTCTCGTCAAATTTTGCACACTGTACACGGACGGGCTACACCCTGACTCGAAACTGAGAAAAGATCAAATGGACAAGAAAGCTATCTAGATACAAGCTGTCATACACACAGAGAAATTTTGGTTTCTCCAGGAACCAAAACTGGTTCCTCAGTTTGTCCTGGTGGTTGAACTAAATCTAGTTACATGGTACCCAATATACATGTTTTGATTCTTTAATCTGTCACATTAACTGGACTGTCAAAGCCTCTGGACATTGTATAAATTACAAAATATGAAGCCGCGTTAAGTTGGTCTTTTAACCCTTTACCTAACATGAAAAGCAGACTACACTTGTAAAAAAAAAATCTTGAATAACTAATTTTTTTCTTTTGTTGTCTCAAAAACATAGGTTATGACCCATCATTGGAACGAGCGCGACGAGCTCGTTCCAATGAGGTGTCATAACCTATGTTTTTGAGACAACAAATGAAAAAATATTGAAAATTAATTGTCAATTTCTGAGATTAGTGCTGGCCGGTTTTGGCCGTTACGTTGGGTAAATGGTTAAAATAGCGACGAAGTAACGTCATTTCTGTTGTTCCGTCGCGCATACATTAACCCTTTACCTAACGCACTCGATATCAAAATACATTATTTTACTTATTTTTTTTTTTTTTTTAATTTTTTGAAAATATTTCAACAAAATCATATCAGGTGACCCCCCTCATTGGTACGAGCCCGTTCTAATGGGGTCACATGAAATGGTTTCGTTGAAATTTTTATTTTTTTATTTGTGTAATTTGTAAATTACGCGGGCAAATACGGCCGATACATTGGACAAAGGGTTTTCGTATAAGCAAGACAGGCAACTCCATATGAAGTTGCATGGTTCTCGATCACATGAAACGTCATTTGTTTTGGTTCTTCGACAGGAAACCTGCTGGTCTGCCAAACCCTAATCAGCTTAACAACACTTACAGGCCAGAAGGTGTGGACCCACCCACGCCACGCTGATCTCAAATTTCTGCCTGAAGAAGTTGTATGTTCTATCTCAGAAGGTGTGAGTTCATCCACGCCACTCTGACCCTATGATCTCTAACCTGCTTTCAGAGGGTATGGGCTCACCCGCGCCACACTGCCACGCCGCGGGTAGACTATACTAATTGCTAGCAGACATATCATCTCGGTCTGAAAGGAAGAGACAAAATTTACCTTATTCCAAACACTCTTTATTGTGCTTGTAATAATATCATGGAGATCAAATGATGGGATAACTTCGCCACAAAGAAGGAGAAGCACCATTACCACACCTACCCACACACAAACAAAGAAGTACCAACACAAACGGTTCGCCTGACTATATTGTATGTGCTGTGTGTCGACGGTCTGAAGTATCGTTAAACGTCACGTGCAGATCAGCCCTCCGACTATTTATCATCATTGTGGAGACGTTGAGATGAAGCCTAGGCCACAAAAAAAATGAAACTAACTATGGATGTGCATGTTGCCATGACCTTATGAGCTAGTCGGCAAATGCCATGTGCTGTGAGAACTGTGATATATGTATCGTAAGACCTGCATTGAAATGTGCGCGGATGATTTTGAATACAAAAAGGAGAAAACAACATCACATAAATATGCTATAATGGGACGCAATGAATGTCGATAGCTTCACCTTCCACCGTTATAAGATAAAGTGCTCAAATTAATACGATCCACTCAGCAGTATGGACTCCGCAATCAACAGTCTCGACTCATTCATCTTCCAAGCACTGCAGATAAGTAACCCAGTCTTCTCCCGTACTCAGACACGATATCAATGCAGTATTGAATGTCATAGCGGAATACAGTCCAAATCAGAAAGCCAGAACCATGGAGCATGAGAATCAATGAACCTCCATGTCAACCTACCCTTGACCTCTTATTCCATCACACATAATTCCAGGGTCCATACTGGTCCTTACATCCGTCTCCAAAACTTTTCCTATCATTCTCTACAGTGGAAGACACACTCACATTGCTTGCGATTCAAATATTTCATTTTTCGAAGAGTTAAATTTTTGTATGCATTTACCAGTAAAGTAATCCTTCGCTCCAACCTCCGTTTCCTTTGTTCAACTCCCGACCTTATCTTGGATGAAGAGCACTCTTCATTGCTACCTGGGCTTCTGGATCTCTGGTATTGTCTCGCGCAGATTCTCTTGAATATGACATACAGTCGTTTTTATTTATTATCTAAACCAAACTTAGCTCACCCCAGTTCCTTTGATCAGTCTCTTTCGTGTTTGATCAGTCACTATCGGTAGATTGGTCCCCCACTTGGGATCTGCGAATAACACATTTTTTTTCGAATCGAATCGTGTCTCTGATATCGATATCGAATCGAATCTCGAATTGAATCTTAATAGACAAGTTATTTCATATTGCACCAAACGGAAGTTACGGTACACAGTGATGACTCTCACAAGACTGAGTGAACACCTTAAACACCAATAAATAAATATTCTCTGCAGCACCGTCGCTGGAACAGCTAGACCCATTATCCATAGTTTTAGTTTTTGAAGGCTTAAGAACGTGAATAGTAACAAGTTAAGCCTTCAAAAACTAAAACTATGGATAATGTTATGGGCAATATTCACTACTTACCCGGCAGTTAAACATTGTCAATTATTCAATTAAATGTGAATTGTGCCTACATGTACATGAATGAATTGTCTCATGTCAATTTTATCCAAGTTTTGTTGAAAATGTAACAAACTGAAGTTAGTACCAAAGATTCGAAAGAATCGAATCTTGAAACTGATTCGGGATTGATCTCGAAGCAGACGTATGGTATCGATATCGAATCGAATCTCGAATATTCGCAGGACGCTACTCCCCACCCACCCTTCCTTTACAACGAATTCATGCATGACAATTTTGTCACGTCAGCCTGGCCCTGCCTTCCGATAAACCATACCTTGTTAAACGACAGAAGATCTCCTCCAATCTCTGAAGGATGGAACGTTGTCTGTGGGACCTCTCTGCAGGTTTAAAAAAAACTGCTAACGATTATTATCCCTGACTTTGTGACATTCCTAACACAACTTTCTGGGTTTGGCTTCAGTCTACCATCAAACCATTCAACAGTATCCCCACTTACTGGACGATATAGGATCCGCTTGCCGCGATCAGATGACAGAACTCATTTAGCCAACCCAAGACAAACCCTGAACGCTGATCCCCCCCCCCCCCACACACACACACACACACACACACACACACACACACACACACACACACTTTTCCACATCATCGCCCAACATTCTGAGCAAGGATCACGCTGTATACAGTGCTACTACCTACAGGTAATCTGTGGCACAAACCACAACAGTCCAAATTACTTCCTTATTCCCAGTATCTGCCCTGAGCATAATGGGTCATGTGAAATCCACTAATACTTTCGAATGGCTAGCTCATAAAGGACAGCCCTGGCGGTTCACATGGGTCTCTGTTCTTTGAATCCATCGCCTAACTTGTGTCTCTTGACTGACATACCAGAAGCGCATCATATATGGTGGCCAACCAACATAGGGTGTGTTTTACTATCGGAGTACTTTTCTCGACCATTGCTGAGCACTCCGCCCTTCAGTGCCTCTGAATCACAATCAAACCCAGCCCTGTATTATCTTTTTTTCTCATATCGGTCTTTGGTACTCATTCTAACGACCACATTTGGAAACGATTGGAAACGAAATTTCTACCGTGTTAGCAACAAAACGGATTTCTTATTGGAAATCCAGCCAACAAACGTATGTTTTACCCAAAATTAATAACTTCTCTTCCATTTTGCAAACTTTTACCAACAAAAGATTGCCAAATTTTACAAACGAGCTAAAATCTTACGACTAGGGCTAGTGCCTTGTCTCCATGCAGCCCTTTTCCTATGCAGCAGAATATCTTTAATTGGAGAACATTTCCGTTTGCTCGACCTTACTTTCAAATAGGATGTCCCTGTGTGCAACGATGAACCATAAGGATCTCTTTATTCGTAAAGCACAAAATCAAATCACAAAAGCTGGTAGGCCTACTCTCAGTTTATTATGGACTTCTTTTTCGAAAAGAAGTTAGAAATGGCATGCATTTTGGGGTTAGTTTTCGGTACGAGGTCTTATGTTGAAGAAATCTAGAGGTGAGCATCACTGAAGTAGCCACGCTTGGTTTGTGATCATATGATGTCAATTTCTCATCTGAATAAAGGGTGATAAAAAACCCTCACAACTGACGGAAAAGTGGCAGTAAGGGGGTTTAACTATTATCTTTTATCGAAAATGACAAAACGACGAAACTCATTATCACAACGTTGCACAGAAACCCGTCCTGTACAAGTGGGAACTTGGGAAATTGTAACTTTTCAGTGTTACCGGTCGATAGAGGGACGGATTGACGAACACAATTTCTTTACCCCTACCATCTGTTGGAAGTTAGAGACAAAAAGAGCCTCTTATTTATTTACAGCAACATCAGCGTATTAGCAACATCGCGTAACTTCTGTTAAGTTGTAATTACAACTTTTTATATTGTAATCTTAACTTAATAAGTTGTAAATACAGGGTGCTATTTTATAATTATAACTTAGTTAAATTGCGTAACTTATGTTAAGTTGTAATTACAGCTTAGTTATATTGTAATTACAAGTTAATAAGTTGTATTTGCAACTTTGTTATATTGTAATTACCATAGAAATCGATATAAAATAGTCTTTTTCAGATTTCTATGGTAAATACAACTTAAATACAACTTAAATGGGAGCTAGCCTTCGACTTAAGAACATAACGTCACGGTGCATTCCCACTTGTTCGCAGTGTTGGAATCGAATCAGTTCGGTTAGGTACGGGTTGAGCTTGGTGGTCATATCTTCACAAACACCCAGGCTCGAATCACCAAAAATGCGGATCACCATTTCGTCCCCTGAGTTCCAATGTTTTCTATGTGCCAGTAGGCACATAGAACACATTGGAACTCAGTTGACGATTTGTAAGAAGGCGGATTTGAATACATTCGCAATCTCTGTGCCCAAGACCAGGAAGTTACGACATCGAAACAATTTCGAAATTTGAAGACTCATTTCTCATAACCGAAATCATAGATCAGGATAAAATTGTGTGCATGATATGAATGGTGGAGGAGAACAAGAAAATGTATCTTTTCTTGGGTGTGCGTAGTGCGTACTGGGCTGGAATATACCCATCCACTCCGGTTCACGGAGTTATCGGACCGGTGCCGGACCACCCACTTTTGAACGGACCGTATCTCCCTCACGTAAATTAGACCGGTCCGGGGCGGCCCATAACACTTTTTGAGGGCTTCATTTCATTGCCAATTCGAGCAAATAGAAAGTGGATGCAGTCACTCGATGAAGCTAGAAGCCTTTGTACGGAAATGGTCGCACACTCATGTCTATTCAGTAGGCCTGACTTCTCTGGAATCCAACGGATGTTGGCAGAGGAGTCGGGTGGGTTAAGGACGAAACCAATGCGCTGGTGTTAAGACAAATTTCCGGATAATTTTTCTACATTTTCCTGCAGGAATGGGTTCTTTAAAATTGAAAAATCTTCTTTGAGGGATGTCATCACAGTCCGGTTACGCGATCATCAAGTAAACACAAATCTTCCTTTTATTTATTTATTGGTGTTTTTAAGGTCACATATTTATGCACAATGGCTAATCATGACCACGACAGTTTTACGGGTGGAGGAAGCCGGAGTACCTACCCGGAGAGACCACCGAGCAACGGCGAGCAACTGCCAGCTCCTCAACATATATATACTCCACACAAGCAGGGTTAGCATTGATTGAAGACACCTGCACCATCGACGTGCAGTACGCCTTAGTACACAACGCCACCGTGCCCCCACGTAGGCAATGGGGGTGAAGTGTCTTGCCCAAGGACACAACGCAGGTGCCGCAGGTGGGATTCGAACCGAGGACATCGCGGCTTGCAGCCTGCACCTCTACCTACTGAGCCACAGCGCCCCCATCTTCCTTTTAAACCTAAATATGTATGTAGAGTTATCTCCCTTCTGTATAATAAAAGCCTATATCAATGGTCATATCCCCAGGCACCCCAATTTCGGCACCCCTTTTTGGAAAACACCTGTGGCTATGGAATCCCTTTTTTGTCATATGACGCCATGAGGGCTATGTAAAAGCCCTCAATGAGTCCTCATTTATTATTCCTCATAGCCTCATTGAATTTTGAGGTTATGAGAACTATTAAAAATCCCTCAATGTGGTATAATTTACTACGACTCTTAGCCTCATTTCAGTATTTGAGGATACCTATGGCCTGGTATTGTATTATTCGCGGATACCTATCGAGGATACCTATCGAGGATACCTTTTATAGGATACTTATCTGAGGATACTATATAGGCTGTACATATCCCTGTAGGTCTCTTGCTGGCCCTTAGTACTATTAATCCACCTGATGCTTCATGGATTAGTAGTACTAAGGGCCAGCAAGAGACCTACATGGATATGTACAGCCTATATAGTGTCCTCAGATAAGTATCCTATAAAAGGTATCCTCGATAGGTATCCTCGAATAATACAATACCAGGCCATAGGTATCCTCAAATACTGAAATGAGGCTAAGAGTCGTAGTAAATTATACCTCATTGTGGGATTTTTAATGGTCCTCATAACCTCAAAATTTAATGAGGCAATGAGGAATAATAAATGAGGACTCATAAAGGGCTTTTACATAGCCCTCATGGCCTCATATGACAAAAAAGGGATTCCATAGCCACAGGTGTTTTCCAAAAAGGGGTGCCGAAATTGGGGAGCCTGGGGATATGGCCATTGATTTAGGCTTTTATTATACAGAAGGGAGATAACTCTGCATACAGATTATGGGAAATCAAGCACTAGTCATTGTAAGACTTGGACGAGAGAACCAGAGATAGTTTGGACTGGATAGACTGTTAGTGATAGAGAAACATATGCAATAGGCATTAAAAATGGGATTCTGGGAAAATCAGGCCCTGTACTCCTTGGGGAGAGGTGAGTGGGGTTCTGGAAGAGGCGAGAAGACAGCTTCCGATTCCAACTCAGTCTCCACAGGACCTTCCTCATCTACAGTCACCAGCTGCGGAGCTGGGGACAAGACGGGTGCCTCTGTGTGAGTGGGAGCGGAACTGGTGGCTGTCTCTGCTTCCTCCTTTACCTCACCCTTCTCTCTCTTCTTTTCCAGAAAGGCCTCCAAGCGCCGGGAATCCCTGCGCTTGGTGGACGGGCTCTTCTTTCTTCCTTTACTCTTGCTCTTCTCAGGGCATCCGTGCCTCTTCGGGTGAGGATCAGTGGGAGAGGGGATCCTCTCTCCAAAGGTACTACCTCCAGTCTCCCCGAAGAGGGTGGTGTAGTGTTGTCTTCAATGATAAAACCCAAGGCCAGTTGGACGCTCTTGCCTTTTTCCCGGATAGTCCAGGAGATAGGGCAAGAGACGCCCTGAGCTGAGATGGCAGTGTTGAGTCTTGTTGGTATTTCCAATTTGTCCATGATGTTAATATAGCAATAACATGATTTTGGAGGGCATTATGGTTCATTTGCGGCCCTGCAGCAATGATGAACAGCCCGAGGGTTTATTAAAGGCCCGAGACGACGTCGAGGGCCGTTAATAAGCCCAAGGGCTGTTCATCATTGCTGCAGGGCCGCTAATGAATCATGATGCCTGACAACAATTATGTTATTACTATTATTACCATTCCCTGTTACAGCTAACCGCACGAGGGAATTGCTGGAAAAAATAATCAGTAAGTCGGTTGAATATTTCTGTTTCGATCGCGCGTTCGACTTCCGTTCGGAAATACAAACGGACTTCATCCGAATGGGAGTAATTCATTTGACCATGGAATCTAAAAATAGCCGGGCCGCGGGCCGCTAATGGCTATTTATACCATTATCCGCCCGCGGCCCGGCTTCGTCGAATGACGTCCCTGAAATTATGGAGTTTTAACAGCCCTCCAAAATCATGTTAATCTACTAGTAACTTATAGATTTAGTGGTAATAATAAAGGTGTTAGTACTCTGAATTCGGAGGTGCGAATGAATGTTGATGCAAAATAATTTAGCACTCTACCAGTTATATATAATGTCTACTAAAGATAGTGTACCACCTGCAATACGGATATCATCAACTTTTAATTAACAATTAATGCAGTTACGCTGCTATTTTTGTTTTCATTAATCTTCAATCACTCCCATTATCTCACAATATCTCATGATCTCAAAACCTTCATCTCTTTCTCTTCACTGTATAATCTTTTGTATAGATATCTGCATTCTTGATCTATTTTGTTATGTTATTGATTTATTTATTTATTGATGTTTAAGGTCACATATTTATGCACAATGGCTAATCATGACCGCGACAGTTTTACGGGTGGAGGAAGCCGGAGTACCCGGAGAGAACCACCGAGCAACGACGAGCGGGTCCTACTATTTAACGAACACAAACGAACATAAACGAACATAAACGAACAGAAGAGAAAATAATAGGAAATACAAGTTAAAAATGATTGAGGGTGCATATGCAGGTATATGTAATGTGGGTATATATTATTCGTTTGTAAAATTTTATTCACTTCTGATGAGTATTTTGATGATTAATAAGGTTTATAAAATGTTCGACGGCGCGAAATTCTTGTGTTCGTTAAGTAGAAGCCTTCTTGAAGCTGTCGACAAGATGCGACAAAGGTGTGAAATCAATTAGCTGTCTATCTGAGGAAGAATGTCGCTGAGGAAAACGGCGAAATTTAGGTTTAAGAGGATGGCAAGCGCCTATTTTAATCCTGTGTAAAATTGTATCCACGTCTGATGAGTATTTTAGTGATAAATAAAGATTATAGCCATTATTTGGATTGACAAACATGCATCAAACTCTCGCTTTGGATTCCGAGGACGCATCACGGCGAGTCGGGGACAAACCGTGATCTACCCTTAGAAAGCGGAGCAAGACTCGGATACATGTAGCATATTGTACACCCACATAATGATAATAATCTAAAGATCTTAAAATATCTTGGGGATAAGTCATTAAAGTCCAGTTTAAGCTTTCCTGAACACTTTCCCCGAACAAGCTCACCCTCCACTAACGCGGGCACCCACTAACTAGAGAGGACAACCAAGCGCGTAGCCAGGAAAAAGTTTCCAGGGGTGGGGGGCGATAACAGGGGGCGGGGGTGGGGGGGGGGTATAGCCATCAGATGCGCGAAAGGCGGGGGTGCTGGGGGGTCCTTCTCCAGGAATTTTTTTTCGGGGGGGGGGGGGGGTTTCTCCCCCCAGGAAAATTTTAAAATCTAAGTCTACTGGCGGAAAACATTTGGAAGGGGACACAGCTAGATTTTAGGGAACGGGTAAGTGCCCCCCCCCCCCCAGCCCCATGTGGCTACGACATTGGGGACAACCCTACCCATACTCTCCTAGAAACGCAACCCGAGAAAAACATCCCGCCCCCCCCCCCCCCGCCCCACACTGACTCTCTCATGGAATGGAATTGTATTAAACTGGCGACCAGAGTACAGGCGTACTCTGTGGGTACGCGCCAGATGTTCTGTTGACAATATTAGGCATGCCTTTGCAGGGCAATATTGTCAACAAGCAGTAACATTTGAGGATTTGTTGACAGATGGAACAATAACATTCGGCAGTATTACTGGGGTGTTGGTGTTCGAACTGTCTAACAAATCATAACATGTACCTGGTGAAACTCCCCATTGAACTGGGGATGCTGCGTTGCATTTTAGCACCAGTCACCGGGACATTTCGCTGGTTAACTGGCGCCTAGCGGAATACTATTTGAGAGCCGAGATTCCATGGACTGCATGCAAACTGACCGACAGTCTGCATGGCAGTAAAAGAGTCTACAAAATGGCGACCGTCACGTCAGGGGAATTTCCTTTAGTTTCCCTGAGGTCAGGGAGAAACTGCTGACGGTCGCCATGTATCCCAAGTATTGCATCAGAAATTTGGTGTATATAAGCACCAATTTCTGACTGCTTAGACAAGTTGTCTCTGGGCTCCTGGTGTATGCAGATCGAACTCCATAAGAAGAAACCTGGATGCCGCCACTGTGTTTGGGGTACGAACTTTGATACTTTTATATTATACTATAAATTATGCCAGAGACAACGACGGGTAGTCGTGGTGTAAATACAAAAATATATTAAATTAGTAGATAATTTGGAACTAGCTGGTCTTCGTTGTGTTGTACACGATAAGTTCGTGAATTTATTGAACCCGGAATCTGGAGCCTGTGTCTGATATCGTCTGAGGGAATCCCAAACGGTCACGGGCTGGTGGAACCCCATGGAACTACCAGTAATCACAACGTGGAAATCAAACTTATCACAGATCGATAAACATTTTCCTTCTATTCCGCAACACCTCCCGGTCCGTACGCCTATTCTATGGGTAGCCATACTTTAGTAAAAAAAAACCTCCTGGAAAGAGAAGACACCTATAGGCCTACTGTCCATCGCAGGGATTTTTAAGGTGACAACAAGGGCAAAAATGGGCCACATTCCCAATCTTAAGTAAATCTGGTTCAGCATCTTGTTCTATCGCAACTGAAATGATCACAAAGTAAAATTTTTGGAGGGTTCAAGGCCTGTAGCCTTTCCGGAACGTTTTACAAACATATATAAAATATTTACCTACCTTCCAGCCTACCCAATTTTTAAACATAGGATAGGGAATGAGCACACACATATTTTAACACCAGCATGAGATTGCCAAACACTAAAAAATCGCCACAGAGTTGCAGGAAAGCATAGGCCTACACACGCAGACATATACAAACAGACAAGCAACTGTGCCTCATATTCTGAACCCAGGCCAACACACCCACGCCCACACCCTCAATTACACACAAACATCGAGTGCACACTCCATGCTACGCTGGGAGCACACTGGGCAACGAGGATCACTAGCAGGGCAAAGCGGATCACTGATCCGCTTTGCCCGATCCGCTTTGCCCGAAATGTTCATCGCGTAGAACGGTAGGGGTGTCATGAAACATTAGCATTTCCATTTAATCATTAGTTGTGCAATTGAAGCAAAGTCCCTTCTTGTATTATTCGATAGGTATTCATCCAAAATGTTGCAAACATAAGAAAGAAAATAATGAATATATAGCTTTTCAAAAATTAGAATTTCCTTTCAAAAAAATATTTTTTGACGTTAATGGCTTCGATTTTCTTTTCATACCTCTTGCTGGAAAAAAATAGCATGCGCGTGACGTTTGCTATGAATGTGATGTAAAAACGTTTAACCAATCGCTGTTGTTGAAAAGATATGCCGATGATCCGCTTTGCCCTGGCGATCCGCTTTGCCCGGGTCTCCCCTATAATCTTTATTTATCTCTAAAATACTCATCAGACGTGGATACAATTTTACACACGATTAAAATAGGCGCTTGCCATCCTCTTAAACCTAAATTTCGCTGTTTTCCTCAGCGACATTCTTCCTCAGATAGACAGCTAATTGATTTCACACCTTTGTCGCATCTTGTCGACAGCTTCAAGCAGGCTACTACTTAACGAACACAAGAATTTCGCGCCGTCGTACATTTTATAAACCTTATTAATCATCAAAATACTCATCAGAAGAGAATAAAATTTTACAAACGAATAATATATATCCACATATACCTGCATATGCACCTTCAACCATTTTTAACTTGTATTTCCTATTATTTTCTCTTCTGTTCGTTTATGTTCGTTTGTGTTCGTTAAATAGTAGGACCGACGACGAGCAGCTGCCAGCTCCCCCACATCGTAACTCCGCACTGCAGCACAGGCAGGGTTAGACTGGTTGAAGACATGCGTACCATCGACGTGCAGTACGCCTTAGTCACGGAGTATAGAATCAACCTCCCTGCCTTAGTACACGGCGTCATCGTGCCCCCACATGGGCATTTTGTTATGTTATTTTGCAAAATATGAATTTTTTATTCATGTGCAAATAAAAACAATTCAAATCAGCTAAGTTGTAATGACAACTTAGTAATTTATTTATTGAGGTTTAACGACACTTTCGACAGCCAGGGTCACCTCCGTCGCGTCGGATAGTTTCACGGGTGCGGGAAGCCGGAGTACCCGGAGAGACTCACCGGGCAGCGGCGACCAGTAAGTTGTAGTTACTATTTTACTAAGTTATAATTACAATATAACTTCGTTGTAATTACAATATAACTAAGGAGTAATTGCAGCTTATCAACTTGTAATCACAATATTACTAAGTTGTAATTACAACTTAACATATGACGCTGTCGTAAAGATCAAAACGAAAACCGCCCCGTTTTTCAGAGCAAAGTTCACTGCACATGTAAATTATAATTAAAATTCTGCAAATATTTTGTAGGTCCAGTACGACGTGTATTTCGACATGCAACACTGTTTCTATTGTCAATATATTATACAGATCTCCGCCACTTGCTTTCTAATAATGTTGAAACAGCATTCATGTCCAAATGTATATTGAAACGGAAAAACGTGGATATTGCCTAATTTCGCAGCACGTCGCATTACCCAAATACACCGAATGAAACGAATCGAAAGTACAAATTACAGTGGTAATCCAATGAAAAGAAAGAGATGTTCTGGGTCGGCGACTCAGGCCTTGTTTAGTCGACGGATTTTTGACGCGTCGAATCTAATTGATGCGACACAGAAGTTTTGAAATATACAGACCCATCACCGCCGCTGAATATCTAATTGATCACCCAATCATGGTCGGCCGGTATACTTTGGTTCCTTTGGTCATTTTGTTTTTTGCACCAGGGTGTGACATTTATTTATTTTCTGGGGCGCCCCGACACTTTCGAAGGCCAGTGTTGGACAGTTTTACGGGTGAGGCCGGAAAACCCGGAGAAACACTGATCGGAGCGAGTAACTATCAGAGCTACTTACTCGGCACAAGCAGGGTTAGTAATGGTTGAAGGCGTATGTACCGTCGACGTGGTACAAGCCTCGGCACACTGCAACCATGATCCAGTGAAACCTGCACCTCCTCCTCCCCCCCCCCCCCCAAAAAAAAAAAAATCAAGTTCAGTCATCCCCCTCCACCACCTCCACCCCCCCCCCCCCCCCTCCCCCATGTTAATCCATATGCCTGATATAGGGAACATCAGGCAAGACATTTTGAAATCTAGATATTTATACTTGTAAAATGTTTGAGTGGAGGGGGTGCGTAATAGCAAATTTATACGTGAATAGCAGGGAAAGTAAAATTAGCATCTGGATTTCCAAATATTTCTACCTTCTGTTGAACACAGTTTCACTTACATATCACGTCAATTCTCCAAACAAAATATCAAAACAGGGATGCTTTGTATGCCTTCCATAATTTATATCTTCCGTGGTTTAAAATTTTCTTAAAATTCATTTGAAACTTCACATGCTTCGGACAATATTTGAGGTGTACTTTAGTGTGTACCCACGTGTGTTGTGCTTACAACCATACAGGAAACCATCGTGCTCAAGACTGAAATGGCACTGCACTAAATAGTTCACCTGTTGGTTGCAATTTTGCCATGTTGTTGCAAGCAATCGGTAACAATATTTTATAATTTTATAAAACATCTCATCAATATTGATCTTTGTCATTTTTTTTAATGAGATGTTTTACGAGACTGTCCCTTTTCAATGGACAATTTTATAATGTGTGCGTATAATTTTATGATTTATTCGGATTCTGTTTGGTGGTGATGTGGCCTAATTAATGTTGCCTTTCACAACTTATTAGGAAACAAACGGACTCAGAGTCAAATAAATTGCTGTTTTTGTCTCGAATTTCAAAATATTTCCCAGGGAAACCTCACCCCGGGCCACATCAACGGCCCACTCCCTCTCGTGCTCGATCCATCTCGCCGCTGCATTGCTCAGATGATGCTGTAAATCATATTCAGTACGCCCCTTAGATATTACTTATGCCCCCCCCCCCCCCCAACTTTGATATCCTATATGTGCCTTCCATGAATCTACTCGAGCAAAGGGATGCATCTTGTTTTATCACCACCCCCTCCTCCACCCACCTTCCCTGGATTGACTGAAATATGTTTGTGGCGTGTGTTCTACTTGTACCTAGAAATGTTCACAAATATGTTCTGACTGAAAGAAAACCACATCCTTACAGAAATCACAATTATTGATTCAGCTTAATGAGACTCAGGGCACTGGGGGAAATTGGAGGCTGCAGAGTTAATGCTCATTCTTTGACCAGCCATCTAAAGACCAGTGGAAAGGCTGAACACTGAGGAATACCCCCTCCCCCACAGAAAAACATAAAATTAACGGCTTTTGATTTATGTTCAGCAATAACATGTTTGCCAATAGCATATTTATCTGTGCAATTACCTGTTTAGCCCTCATCCCCAACCTAAAAATGCAAAAAGGCATGTGGCACGTCACTGGTACACATGCCTTCAACCGCATGCTAACCCTGGTTAGCACGTTGAAGAGTTTGGTAGTGTCTTGCTGATTGCCCGGTGGTTCCCTCCTCCCCCCACCCTCACACCCGTAAGACTACCTGACACGACATGATACGTAAACAATTGAAACTGTCGTATAACCGCAATAAACAAATAAATGAATTTGATGTGAGCTTCAGCAAACCGAGGGCCGGGATAAAATTTTGTGAATCCGGTTTAAAAAATCACCCATGAGACGGGAACACATCAAAGGCAGGGAGGGAGTGGCTAGACTTTTCTGAACGAAAATATTTTGCCAACTTACGTTGCCCGTAGCAAGAACAATACCATGAATGTCGAAAGTTGAAACTATCAGCGTAGTTTGTAGGCAAGCCTGATGCTGTTTGTTTAAAACTGATTTTCGCACTCACCATTCAACTTCTTATTCAGTCATTTTGATAAATTGGTTTTCGTTCTCACCAATGCTTCAGTCATTTTGAAAAATCTCGAATCAAGCCTTCGATCAGTCAACACTGAAATGACGTAAGATGGGTATTTCCAGCGACTGACATGTGCTTTCCTCATTACCATATGATTTGCATTCGGCTGATCAGTAGCGCTTGTTTGTTTTTGCACTTTGTATCAGATTCGACGTGTCAAAAATCCGTCAACTAAATCAAACACGTATTTCAGACGCAACACCGACGGAGATTCATCTCAGTTGGACGGAGATTTGTCGGTGATGTGTCTTACTTGCATCTAATTGAAATAGTCGACAAATCACCGATGAATTTATTCAATTTAATTCATTTTTTTCGCTGGTATTAAATTTGACGCGACATAAATCCGCCGACTCAATCAGGTCTCAGTTGTGATATGAGTTTGACATCCAGAAATAATAACTGAACCAGTCAACTAAGAACAAACTCTGGAACCAAGGCCAAGGGGCCAAATGGCCCAAGTCTTATAGTTTTTTTGGTGTATGCCTGTGAGTCCAACTCACTCAATAGTTGTGGAAAATCAGATGTAAAATTTCAAATGACTACCAGTAGCTTGCTTTATCACAGTAGTACAGCTTATCCTGATCGAAGGAGGTTTACTTAAATTCTAGCCATCAATCTTTATATGAAAAACTTGAGACGAATGAGAGTGATCCATCAAATGGTGGTCAAGCCCATAGGCTGACATGCAGAGCTCATGGGAGTGAAGAGCAAAGTATGAGAAAGAAAAATCATCATAATACATCAAAGTACTGCATATTCTCTCTCCCAACCCTGTACAAATGGAAAGTCAGTGACACTGGATCATCACTGCACATTCCAGGGGGGGGGGGGGGGGGGGGGGGCTTTACTTGTAAAGACTAAGGTATTTGTACCAAAAATTGTTCAATAGAATGGCCTGGGAATTCAGAAGCATTTGATATGGCCTTGAAATTTGCTGCATTGTGCCTTGTAAGCCCCCCCCCCCCATGTCTTGAATGGGACTCCCTGGATGTTGAAATGGTCAATATAGAGCCCCAGTTGTATCTGCAGTGCAAGGTTTGATATGGGAAGGAAACATTAATAACCACCAGGCATCATTTCCCTAAGTTTGAATGATCCATATCAAGAGTGGCAAATTCTCAGCTCAAAATCACTGTGAAGAAATACGTATACTCACGGGGGAGGAACTGTTCCATGAAAGAGACTCCTGTTCCAACTTTTTAACTAATTCTTTACCAATTTGTTACAGTTCGCTAGCGAATGAATTTCTGACAGAAAGTTGAAAAATGGAAGATTGCAGGTACATATTAACATCATTTGATTCAAATAAGTTTCGTTTCATATAAAACTATATCTCCGCTGTTCATTTGAAGGACAAGATGAAACAAAGTGGGCAAATTGTAAAGTTGCCATGCATTTTAACAGAAGCTATATTTTGTACAGAAATTCAATTGTCTATAATACAGTAATTTTGCAAGCCTCGTTTTCTTCCATATAAATATTTTCTTCAATGAAATCTGGGGTATCCGGCAAGATATAATCACTCTCAGCATATTTTAAGTTCGACAGCAACCCAAGGGATCCGGACGACCGAGATTTTGAGCTCTAAACATTCATGCAAAACGCGCCAGTTCACTACTGATCAGATCGGTTCGCTTTGTCACAAGAGTTTCCAAGATTTAATGGATCTCATATGCCCCTTGCCTGCTCCCACTTAATATATACTGTAGCCCAAACAAAAATCCAATATATTATAATATATAAAAGCTACATATATAGCAACTTGTATTATATGACTCTAAATTTATCTCATAAAATCCTATAGAAACTAGAAGGTCATAAAATATAATTGTCTGCCCAATCCCCAATTTGTTTCTACAAAAGTACTTCAGCGAGGCTATCACATGAACTGTACCGCCAAGGCCATATTCATAAAATGTTTGCTGCTTAATTTTGAGATTGACATGAGGATTTATCCACCTTTAAAAGTTGATGAATCTTCGTCTCAAACTCAAAACCATACAACGTAACATGTATAGTATCACACAGCTTGTTGCAAAATTGGTATTTATTTATTGTTATTTATTGGAGTTTTTAAGGTCACATATTTCTGCACAATGGCTAACCATGACCATGACAGTTTTACGGGTGGAGGAAGCCGGAGTACTCGGAGAGAACCACCGAGCAACGGCGAGCTACTGTCAGCTCCCCAGCATACTAACTCCACACAAGCAGTGCTAGCATTGGTTGAAGACAAGTGCACCATTGACGTGCAGTACGCCTTAGTACACGACGTCACCGTGCCCCCCCACATGGGCAATGAGGGTGAAGTGTCTTGCCTAGGGACACAACACGGTTGCCGCAGGTGGGATTCGAACCGAGGACCTCTCGGCTTGCAGCCTGCAACTCTACCTACTGAGCCACCGCGCCCCTGCAAAATTGGTAAGCAGGCCAGCAAAGACTAGTGTAATAAATATTGGGTGGGGACAACGATTGTTTGAACAGGCACATTGCGACATTGTGAAATATGATGTATGTATAAAATTACACTCAGTAGTTTAATGTCACAAAATTATTGCAAAACGTACCCACCGCGGTCCTGGTCGCTTATATGACAATTTTAAACAAAATGTGGTAGTACTCGGGCGAATCAACACATTATTGCTCACAATATCGTTGTTAAAATCGTCAATTATGCTGCCAAGATAAATGGACGATTTTCGGTGAAGTGAACTGGAGCCTATGATTTTTCTTGTTGAGCGAACTGGATCTTCACTTTTAGCGAACTGGAACTTACACGAGGTTCAACTTGATAGCATTGTAGAGGATTGCAATTCGACTGTTCATTCTAAATTTGCATACAATATTAAAACAAGGTATTTTTGTACTGCTAGGTGAAACTGTTCACCTCTGTAACCTCAAGTGTTCTCTAAAATGTCGGCGTATCACCAGTCATTAATTTTGTTTTCAGTGAAAATCTAGTGATCGTGGACATTTTTACTGTGTAAACTTAGATAATGATCTATAGCTTATGACAACGTGACATGGTGTACCTTTTTACCTGCAGGAGAAACGACCTTCCATTCAAGAAAC
The DNA here is from genome assembly GCA_031216915.1 of Pictodentalium vernedei. Classification (NCBI taxonomy): domain Eukaryota; kingdom Metazoa; phylum Mollusca; class Scaphopoda; order Dentaliida; family Dentaliidae; genus Pictodentalium; species Pictodentalium vernedei. Next base: position 148,198,236 of record CM062291.1, on the reverse strand, counting down.
ATTATATCTATAGAATACTCACCATATTTTCTTCATCTGTCGATGAAAAACGACCAAAGTCGGTAACGAACTGGAGATTTAATCGCAAGCAGACCGTCCATAAAGTCGGAACAGGAGTCTCTTTCATGGAACAGTTCCTCCCCTGTGATACTGTAACTACAACCCTGGCAGTATTATTCAATGAAATGTACAGCACCCCTGGGACCCTTCAGTGTGGGTATTAATGAGGAAACATGGGGGCATGGTGATGCCATGTACTAAGGTGTACTGAACTCTGATGGTGCAGTTGTCTTCAACCAGTGCAAAAGAGTTGAGTACGTTGGGGAGTCTGAAAGTTGCTTACTATTGCTCAGTGGTTCTCTCCAGGTACTCTGGCTTCCTCCACCCATAAAACTGTGACACGAGGTAACCCTGGCTGTCAAATGTGTCCTTGTAATTTGAATGGATTTTTCAACAAATACTTGCGTGAGTTGAATCGATATGAATTTTTCACCAAATCTATCTATGGCTGGCTGCATCACATCATTCAAGACTAGATTTGATGAAAAATATGAAAATACTCAGCGGGTTAAGAGTTAATGTATGAGTCATTCCATGTGAAAACAATTTATTAATAGATTCTGAATCTTCTAATGTTACCACTAAGACATTGCTACAAATATTCCTAAATCTTTTACCATGCTGTGTGTACTCAATGCAGCCCTCGAAATTGGCCACAGCAATCAGCACTGCTGTGGTGAATGCTATATTAACCCTTTACCCAATGTAATGGCCAAAACCGGCCAGCGCTATTCTCAAAAATCGCCAATTAATTTTCAATATTTTTTCATTTTTTGTCTCAAAAACATAGGTTATGACCCCTCATTGGAACGAGCTCGAGCTCGTTCCAACGAGGGGTCATAACCTATGTTTTTGAGACAAAAAATGAAAAAAATTAGTTATTCAAGAATTTTGTTTGCAAGTGTCGTCTGCTTTTCATGTTAGGTGAAGGGTTAAATTAGTTATACCGCGGCACATTAATGCTGTTATGCTCAGTTTATAATATTGCAATAATGTGTATTAGAAATCATGAGCAACGTCCCACCCAAAATACCCTTGTGCAACACTCTTAATTATATAACTCAAGTATTGAATATCAGGACTGGCAGTTACCTGCCAGTCCTGATATTCACTGCTTGAGTTAGGAAAGGCTACATGCACTCCTAGTACTTGATTTATGATGTTCTTTAGTTCAAACCATATTTATTTCCAAGAAGCCAAGTGAACAAATCTTAAACTATACAAACAAGGCCATGGATTAGACATAAAGCCCGAGGCTTACAACTCATCATCTCCACATAATGTACAGAATTGATTTTCATGTCTGTGATTGCTGTGGCAATGCCGTGGGAAATGGAATTTACCACAGCAAGTGATTGCTGTGGTAAAATATTCCCAATTTCAAGGGCTGCTCACTGTTACCTGTCTCAGAACAGATATTGAGAAATGTAATGGATATACCACACATGGAATCTGGCCTACATGCAAATGTAAGAATGCATCTGATTGGTCATGATGCATCCAAATGATGTTATGACATGAATGAAATGCTTCTACACAAAACAGTGTCAAGCAAGAATGTAAACAGACTAGAGGTGGGCAGTATTGGACTTTTGAGTTTGGTATCGGTTTCCGCATTTTTCAGGGGGGGGGGGGGGGTGGATATTTGCTGATAGTACCCAAGAGGAATTCACATCAGGAAAAACAGAATAAGTTGTTGTAGTATCATTCTACCACAATGCTATGAATGGCACTGCCAATGAGCTCAACAGTGGCATTCTTTTATGACCACAAATTATATCTACAGTAATTTTGTTCTCAACGTGCCTTAATGTTTAAAAACGTATTTCAGGCTTTTGTGATCTCAAAATATGTGCCCTGACCATGCCATCTTGAGGAGGTCCTGCTGACAATAGACAAAACAACTAGGCAGCGATTTCCAGCCTGGTCTTGACTGCCTTAACAGGCAGCTAAAACTTGACTAGAAATCACTAAGCAATTGGACATGTACAAGTTGTGGTCTAGTGGGAATTCAGAGCAATTGCCCAGTCCATTGAGGGTTAACAAAACTGAAAAGAAAACCAGTCATTTCTTTCATGACACTGAACCTTTCAACTCTTATTAAGCCTCACCAGGGACGTATAAATAGTGAATGTAGGGAAATTTTAAAATTCAGACAGTTTCTGTATTCATTGATTGATTTGGTTTTGTATTCCAGTACCCCCATTTTATCACTATTGGTCTGGTTTTTTGATATGTTCCCCATCTCTAAAACAGACAACCAAATTTGATATTTTTCTTTACAAATATCAGGCACATTCACTTAATTCAAGTTGAATCGTGGTACATATAAATACATGTACATGAACAGTAAGCTAGTATGGTGGTCTCTTTTCCATGTGCACAATGTGGACACCCATGTGTGCTTCCTGGCATTGTTATAAAAAATAAAACACTGTGGACATACCAACCACACGGTAAAGGTGCAGACTGCCAGTCAAGAGGTCCTCAGTTCAAATCCCACCTGCGGCAACCGCATTGTGTCCTTGGGCAAGACACTTCAGCCCCATTGCCCATGTGGGGGCATGGTGGCATTGTGTACTAATGCGTACTGCACATCAATGATGCACCTTATCATCAACCAATGCTAACCCGGGTTGTTTGGAGTTAGTATGTTGGGGAGCTGACAGTTGCTCGGTGGTTCTGTCCAGGTACTCTGGCTTCCTCCACTCGTAAAACTGTTATGGTCATTATCAGCCATTGTGCAGAAATATGTGACCTTAAACACCAATAAATAAATAACCAACCAAGGGACAAAGTACAAAAAATAGCATGGGCAACTGTGGAAAAGATTAAAACAAGTCCACGATGTTAATCAGTGACTGCTTCCAACATGCCCATGAGATATAATATATAACATAATCGCACACGCTCAAAATGCAAAAAGTGAATGATGTTAACTAATTTAGGTTCCTTTTCAACTCATTCTTCAATATTATTATCAATTCTTTGTGCGTTACCAACACTTTAACAGTAATTTACATAGATGGTAGGAAAGCTCAACAGAATTATAAATAGACGTGCTGGTTGTTAATGGCTATTATCGACCGGGACAGGAGTCAAATATGACGTCATGACCTACTTTCAGAAGTGTTGTTTATGTTTACAGTTTGCAGATGACAAACGTCAATATAAGTAATAATAAGTAATAAGTAAAAAAAGTCATGTCACAATTGTGAATATTTAACGGGTAACCCCAGCAATCCTACTGATACTACTGTGTCTGAATGCAAAGTACTGCAGAGCAGTATTGATAATAATAATAATAACCAGATTTTCTTGGGCATTTGGCTCCATTATCGTACCGCTATCAGTGATTAGCAGCCCTATGGTCATTAGCAGCCCTACGGTCATTAGTTGGGCTGCTAATCACTGATAGCGGTCCAATAATGGAGCCCATCACCCTCGAAAATCTCGTTATTGTATAATTGCAAGTTGTGTGGCTTTTTAAACTCTTCAAATTAGACAATGGCCAGTAAGACAATTGAAATTAGAAGTCCTGTTACGTAATGTGTGCTATTTTGAAATAATAGGATGTTCCTGTAGGTAATATAGTTATACCTTCCACTGATTGAATGACGACACAGTTACAAACTGGAATTCAGAAATGCAAATTACAGCAGTGACAGCACAGTTTTCTTTGACCATTTTCTTTCTGTGTCTATGCTACAGTACGTGGAGAATGTATTATCACTAAATCACACACAGAGTGGAGATTCCACCCAAGCAATAATTGCAAATTTGTTGCAAAGCATTACAAGCACAAGCAAAGTTCCAGCCAATGGACCTTCTGGTTATACCCAGAGGTCCATTGGCTGAAACATTGCTTGCGTTTTTTGTCCACATGTACAGAGTTTGAAAGTGATACTTCAGTGATAACTCCACTGCCCAGGTGATTTAGTTGCAATCCACTCGCCATGTACTGTATGTGGGTGAAGTATTTTTGTCCATCCATCCATCCATCCATCCATCCATCCATCCATCCATCCATCCATTTTTACTTGAACAATAGTTAACAGATTTCAGTTCTTTTTGGTATATGTCTATAGCAACAGTGTCTACACCAGGTTCAATGACCACCAATATCTCTTGAAAATTGTGGAAGTTTGGCCCTTTGTCATAAAAAATATTCTGTAGAACTTGTTTATGGCAAACTTGAACAACAGTTAATGGATTTCAAATCTTTTCAGTATATATCTCTATAGCAACAATGCCTACGTCAAGTTCGATGACCACCAATATCTGATGAAAATTAGGGGAGTTATTGCCCTTTATTTAAAAAATATCGTGTAATGCTTGTTATCCTTCACCAAAACGAAGTTTGCGGGGATAGAGAAATGGGGGTTGTCTGTGCATCTGTCTGTACAACTTTGGACCTTCATATCTCAGTTAGTGGATGTTGGATTTAACTGATCTTTGGTATGTTGATAGTCCACCATGAGGGAAAGAATATTCACAAGTAGCAGATTTTGTCCATTTTTTGTTTTTAGAGTTATGGGCCCTTTTCCTCTTTTTTCAACTTAGAAACCCTTCAACTTAGAAACCCTTGGCGGGTGATACCGGTGGCGTTGCACCTTGTTCATTATATAACTAGTATTTATTATCTCTTGATTTTGAAACAGGAAGCTCAATTTATTTAACCCTTCATCCAACAATTCTCCTAAATTTGACAAAAAAATTAATAAAGAATAAAGTTGGAGTTTGAAAATTCTGAATTTTCAAATAATTTCATTAAAACCAAATGAGCTCATTATAGTTTTACTGAAGTATTGGGGACAAAATTTGGAAAAATGCAAAGTAAAATAAGAAATTTGTTTATTGTGTGAGTTGGGTTAAGGGTTAATTGGAAGTAATTCAATCTTCAGCATCTGTACTGACAGGCCTGAAAATAAGCAGTCTGACATTTGCAGAATGAGGTCCCCAGGGGTGAATTTGATAATGCTATCCCATACAGTGGGCAAATTTATCCTCTGGGTACCTCTTTCTGTTTAGTTTTGAGACCCTGATTCAGAGTGAGGTTCAAAGAGGGTGAATTTAGTGATGCTACCCTGCTGTGCAGGGTAGCACCACTAAATTCACCCTCTGGGGACTTCTTTTTGCAGATGACAGTCTGCTTATTTTCTGGCTTGCAGCAGGGCAGCATCACTAAATTCACCCTCTGGGGACCTCATTTTACAGATTACAGTCTGCTTATTTTCTGTCTTGGTCTTGTATACTGATATGTCAAATATTCTGTTATAAAACATCATCCACGTAAATTTTGAAGGGGCCTGATTGTGATTGGTTTCGAATAAATTTGTTTACGGGGGGGATTTGAATCACTTTGTGATGCTTTTCTTGTTTTTGTTTTCAAAAATTGATGTGGAGAATAATAATGTGCATTGGGATCAACTCTTAACCCACCGAGTATTTTCAAGAGTCAAACAGTCAAACATTGTGATGTATCATGTTCCTGGCCAGAAAAAATGGCCGCTAGGGTTCTAAGGGTTAATCTTTGTGCTTCAGAAATATAAACAGTACACTAGCATATGATACAGTATGAAATATAGAAATAAATATACATGTCAATGACCTTTTTCGGGGCGGAGTGGTTTTTATACACCCGTTTTGAAAAGACAGTCATATTATGATATATCGCTGTCCATCCATCTGTCCATCCGTCCGTCCATCCATATGTCGTACAATAACTCGAAAACGCTTCGAGCAATTCTTGTGATTTTTTGGTGGAAAGTATATGTTGATGGAAGGAAGCTCCCTTTCGATTTGTGTCACTCTCCAATTTGTCATTCCAGAATTATGGGACTTTATTCATCAAAATATAGGCAATTTTCCACATGTCTGACAATCACTTGAAAATGCTTTCAGCAATTTTTATGATTTTTTGGTGGCAAGTATATGTTGATGGAAGGAATTGTGTGTATCCTCTTATAATTAATAACGGGTGTATCATGCGCTCATGGCACAGCTATTTATTTGGTTCTCCAGTTCTCCGGCTCAGTTCTGTTTTTTGTGGCAAACTGGAAAACCAAACCGCAAGACACGACAAAAAATGGCCAAACAGTTTTACTGTGTTTGTGTATAAACTGTTTAAACTATCTTACTGGGAAGCAACTGGACTAGCGACCACTATAGACTCTCACAACTTAGTCTATCCGACAAAGGGGCAAATACTCTATGTTTTTGTTATCACATTTTCTCCCTTATTGACTTGTCCACTCTCCAGATGAGTCAATAAGGGAGAAAATGTGACGATGAGAACACAACATAGTTTACATGAACCTTATTCATTTGTTTCCCTGATTTATCCACTCTCGAAAAAAAATTTAACCCTTTACCCAACGCAGACGATATCAAAATTTATTATTTTAAATATAATTTTTTCAAATTTTTCAAAAAATTTCAACAAAACCATATCATGTGACCCCTCGTTGGAACGAGCTCGATGAGCTCGTTCCTACGAGGGGTCACATGATATGGTTTTGTTGAAATTTTTTGAAAAATAATATTTTTTCAACTGCTGAATTTGAGTATTACGTGGGCGGATGCGGCCGATTCGTTGGGTAAAGGGTTAATGCACAATTGGTGTTCTGAACTGGGTAGACAGAAGGCCATTATGAAAGTTTTCCCAATGGCATAGACCCCAGAACCATTCCTAAAAAGGGCAGATGAATCTTTGACATGTGTATTCCATTTTGCCATCAGGGTGTGGTACAATGCTAGTATATAATCGGATCTTAGGCATTGATTACAAGGCCATTATTTACTTAATGTACAACTACATTTTTGCATGGATATTCCTAACAGGTGATCACTTTATGAGGTTTTAGTGTAAATCTTACTATCCAAAAACTTTAAAATGGCACATGTACCATTTAGCCATGTGGGCCACAAGATACAGTTTTCATTATTTTTTCTATGTAATTTTCTTCCCTTGGATAAAAGGAAACCACTTTTTCCTTTACAGTTTCATCAAACTTCCATCCTACTTTATTCCCAAGGTCTGTTAGTGTACCTATGGATTTCTTCAGTTCTCTGGCCTTCTCAACGAGATTTTCACTTTCTTGAATTCACTTATTGTTTTCTGTATACTCCAAATTTCAGGCCTGCTGTTTCCAAAATTTTGCATAACCTATTTATTGTTCACCTGGTCTGAGATTTAGTAATCTATCGTTCGTTCTCCTGTACTTGATTCAGGTTCCCCATAAGGTAACCTAAATATATGTGTATCACAACTATGCTGAAATATGAGCTGTTGTATCATAGCCAAGTTCTTGCTCCTATGGGCAATATCTTGATGCATAGAGATGAATCCTTTGGAACAATAATGAGACTGTGTTGCAGCAATTCAGATACAAATTAGTTGCAAATATAGCCTAATCTCGGCATTGGATAGCATGCTGCAGAACAGAATAGCATCTCCATAATCACTGTTTGTGGCAGAGACATGAGTTATTGCTATTTCAACAGGCCTGGCATTCTGAAAAATGCAGGAGGGCAAAAAATCGCTCTCCTCAATCAGCTTAGGAGAGCAATTAGCTTTACACGGCATTTTAAGTATCCAGTTGAACGAACTCATTGAAACTGAAACCAACAGACTACATCAGTGATTTTATTGACTTTACTAAGGTAAAGCGAAATCTCTTAAACATCTAGATGTCTCACTCAACAACCGAACACACACTTGACAAGTCCTGTGTGTGTACCCAGACCTGTTGTCCAAGAAAGTCATACGCCTACCACTACCACCTTCAACCCCCCAAGGGGGGTTGAAGGTGGTTGTAGTAGGCGTATGACTTTCTTGGACAACAGGTCTGCTTGAATCTACAGTCACATCCTGGTGCAAGTGCTTCAAGTGACAGGATAGTAGTAATGGTAGTATATTATAGTGTCAATATTCCTTGAATAATTATTCCTCAAACTGTGATGTCAGTTGTTGAACTTGAAACTGACAGAAAAAAAAATATTGCTGTGACCCATTTTGCTTCAAATGATTGCAACTGTGTTTGGGTATGGTTGCAGCCATTACCTTTTACCACTAAACCACTTTCAAAATGAAATTACATGATGTTATGTGACTTCGAAGTTAAATTACATTTTTGCTTTACAACAAAAATTTAATGTGAGCATAATACATGTAATCTCAATCATCCCAGACCAAAATATTTAGGAGGGCAATTTTTTGCTCTCCTTAATTCTTTCAGGAGGGCAGTAAGGAGAGCTAAAAAATCGCTCTCCTGAAATTGCCAAGCCTGTTAATTTCCTGATTGTGTACTTTTGTTACTTAAGATCAGGGTATTTTTTGTTTTTGAAAATTTGATTAGTAGTTTCCATTTTGGTTGAATATAAGGCCAATATGAAAGAAAAATGATTAGCATTTGGACATTTTTGTATAGCATTTTGCTATGTGAATCCAGTCATCAAATACCCTGAAGATGATCAACAGTTTAACTGGTTGAGTGCTAGACGCCACTATCATGGCTCTATTGAAAAGTGCTGGAAGCCACTTTAGTGGCTTTACACTGTATGCATTACCTTGAAGTTCTTTCAACAGTAGAAGACAAATTTTTTATATAAAATTGTTTGGTTGCAATTTATTGGAGAGTGCTATTGGCACTCTCCAATAAATTGTAACCAAACATTTAGTTATGAACAAAATCTTGCAAAACTAAGGCTACCCTTGCTGGTAGCATGGTATCTTTGATGAAAAATTATCCATGTTTCAAATTACCTTTCAAAAATAATTTAGCACTTAACCAGTTAAAATGATGTTGAGCATCAACCAATCATCAGCATAGGTGTTTGCATCTGCCTGATGTAAAGCTGCTCTGTTGGCCAATAATTCGTTAACAGAGCAGCTATACTTCAGGCAGATGCAAACACCTGTGCAGCGGATGATTAGTTGATGCTCAACATCACCCCACCATTCATTCACACTAGAGCATACAACTTGGCAAACATTTTGCGTGACCCCACGACAATTTGGCACAACCCATTATTCATTCGCATGTATAGGTAACCACCAGGCTATCCAAAGAGCCATTTACCTCAAATCAGCATGCCTGACTTTCTGGGACAAGAGTTAGAATTTTAATTTTCTCCCGATGGGGTGAAATGGCACATTTTCCTTTAAGAGTTCCACCACCATGTCCAAATCTTTGCACCCATCACATCTCCCATATCCTCACTTGAAGTTGGGTTTTCTACTGGTATATCTAATATACTTTGGCTACATTTGCTATTGCAGCTTCCCTGACTACATGTAAATTTATAAGTCATGCTTGAATTAGAATTGTTTCGCACAAATGATTTTTGCAAAGAAAACAAGGAGATTCAACTTTCTCACAAAATGTTCATTTGATTCTTTCCGTGGATTCTAAAAGTGTCCTGAAAGGCCTGGAGATTTATTCTTGTTTTTGCCCCCTCATAATAATTGACTTCAAAGTTGTTTTTAGTGATGTCTTGGCAGCCATTGCAGGGAGCCAAGAGTTCACTAGGAACCACTGCCAAGGTATTGTAAAGCAGCAGCAGCAGTTTTTGAAAATCCAAACCGATTCTTGCAAATTGGGATGATTTTAATGCTTTCCCTACATGAATGTCTCTCAGTTTCCATTTTCCATAACTTTTGACTTACAGCTTTTAACCCTTAATCTAGGCTTATTTCGGACTTTCACAACCTCAAAACAGGTGCCCTTAACATGCCATCAGGTTCTGCTGACCGTTGGCAAACTATCTTGGCAGTGGTTTTTAGTTACAGTCTCGGCTGGGAATTCAGAATACTTGTCCAGGCCTTTAAGGGTTAAGGGTAAATTGCCCTGTAACTTCACACTTTGATCCAGTGTCTCTTTTGCTACTGATTGGGTTCCAATTCTTCTGCGCTTGAATGACTTGTACATGAGTAACGTGACTCTGGATTGTCTCTCCTTTTTAGGTTTCCTACTTCAAAGCATTCAGGTCAACTTTTGTGCAGATTGTGATGCTAACTTCTCATTACTGTGTATTTTTTTTATTTGTATAATTTCTTAAAGTATTAACCCTACTGTTTATGAAAATATAACTGAATTGTTTGTTTTTTCTTAACCCCAATTTTTATGTTTTTCTCAGAATTAGTAAATTTTAAGTTATAAAAGTTTGTGTTGAGGTGAGCTTTGTTTCTATGTGTCCTTCTACTTTCCAGGTGATTAATGTTGTAGACTTGTGTTACTGAAGTTCATTGTAGTAATATTTAACCCTCATTTTTTGTATAATTCAGGAATTTGATAGAGATTTTTAGCCCAAACTTATTTTTGGTTGTTTATGTCTGCTTTTGTGCAGATCATAGAGTCTTAACTTCTCACAAGTGTATATTTTAAAAAATTTTCTTTGAATAACATCTTTAGGTGTTAAGTCAAGATAAGCTATTGCCATCACACATACAGAAGTCTGTGAGTCTGTTCACATTTTCCTTTAGCACAGGCTGCACCCCATAGTTCTTGTCCAATTTTCAGGAAATTTCATATGCAGATTTGAGGTCATGTCTAGATGAGAATGCCCCCTTTTGGTCGCAAGTGGTCAAACGTGATGGCTGCCCGAACCCAAAACCCCCAAACCTTTAGCACAGTCTACAGGTTATATTTATGAAGGAATTTCATTGTAACTTGGTAGGATGACTCTGTGTAATGTCTAGATGAGAATGTCTCCTTTTGGTCATGATCTGTCAGCCGTGATGGCTGCCCAAGCCCAAAATCCAAAAACTTATAGTACAGTCTACAGGTTGTATTTAATATGGAAGGATTTCATTGTAACTTGGTAGGATGACTCTGTATAATGTCTAGAGGAGAACGTCCCTTTTTGGTCGCGATTGGCCAACTGTGACAGCAACAGGGGCTTAAAAACCTTTAGCACAGTCTACAGGTCGTATTTATGAAGGGATTTCATTGTTACTTGATAGGATGACTCCAGATAATGTCTAGATGAGAATGTCCCTTTTTGGTCGCAATTGTTCAATCATGATGGCTGCCCGAGCCCAAAACCCCCAAACCTTTAGCACAGTCTACAGGCCATATTTATGAAGAAATTTCATTATAACTTGGTACGATGACTCGGTATAATGTCTAGATGAAAACATCCCCTTTCAGTTGCGATCGGTTGACCATGACGGCTATGGGCCCGAAGCCCGAAACCCTTTAGCGCAGTCTACATGTAGTATTTATGAAGGGATTTCATTGTAACTTGGTACGATGATTCTATATAATGTCTAGGTGAGAACTTCCCCTTTTGGTCGCAATTTGTCAACCGAGATGGCTGCCCCAGCCTGAAACCCGAAAACCTTTAGCACAGTCTACAGGCCGTATTTATGAAAGGATTTCATTGTAACTTGGTAGGATGACTCTGTATAATGTCTAGATGAGAACATCATATTTTGGCTATGATTGGTCAACCGTGATGGCTGCGCAGGCCTGTGACCTAGATTTCTTTAGCACAGTCCACAGTTCATATTTATGAAGTGATTTCATTGTAAATTGGAAGTGTAACTCGATATGATGTCTGGATGAGACAGTCCTATTTTGGTCACGATTAGTCAGCCATTACCGCCACCTGGTCATGCGACCTGGATTCATTTAGTACTGTCTACAGGTACTTTTTATAAAGGGATTTGATTGTAACTTGGTAGGATAATTTGGTATATCTAGATGAGATCGTCCTATGACCAAGATTCCTTTAGTAAAGTCTATGAGCTATATTTATGAAGGGATTTCATTGTAACTTGATAGGATGACTCGTTTTGAAATAATTTCACTGTAACTTGGTAATTTTGGTTGACATACATTAACTGTGAGGGCCACATACATTAACTGTGAGGTCATATTAACCCACCTCTCAGTTCTTTAGTACAGCCTACACCCCAAATTATTTTTATTGAAAACATAGCATACAGGGAACAGAAATTAACATATTCTCAATTATCACAATTCTTGTTTTTCATAATCCTTTCATAAACATTGAACATTATGCTTTTCATCAAACACAACACACAGTCAAGTTAAGCTACAGTGTCATTGTCACTTTCATTTAGGATGTTTTCACTCCCACGGCCCAAAGTCTAAATTCAGTATTACCACATTCCATATTTTTATACAACAACCAATGGCCCAGACAAGCTGGTGCTAACTCAAAAATATCCAGGGCCAAACACAAATTTTGCCCCCCCTCAATCCCCCAAATTTGCATGCAAAACCAAAAAAATTATGTCCTAACTGGTCCTCCATACTTTTGCGAACTGCGCATGCGCAGTATCCAGGAAGACACCGAAATTGGTGCCAACTATCATTCTTTGCTTGGCCCTTCTGTCAGTAATAACAAACTGACATCTGTGCTTTTAAATCTCAGTTTTAATGATGCCAGACAAATTGATGCCAGGTAAATTTGGTGGATAAAAGAACACATTTGGAAGATGGAAGGAAGAAACGGTGGTTGGAAACGTTCAAGGCTGTATAACTTTATAATTTTTACAGAAATTATTTCATGTTTCCCATTTTAGGGACATGGGCCTGACGTCATCATTCTTGCTAATGATTTTTCCACTGTTAAATGTTCCTTCCCTATCCTTCCTTGAAGCTCCCCAGTTAAACTCCCAAGCTTTTTGGCTTGTTTTATTGAAATTTTTTTACAAATTTCTTGGGAGTTTGATGTGTTACACAGATTGTTTACTCTGTATATTCCCATGGTTACGTCCTCACCCTAGGGATGTTTTATCATGTTTAGGCATTTTTGGTTATGTATCAGACATCCGATCTATCGTTTTTTCTTCTGATGTAGATCTTGCTTTACATCGGATAGTTCGAAATCTGTTACTGACTTCGTGCCTTTTTATTCAGTGCCTGGAGTCTTTTTTCTGGTTTCTCTTCCGACAATGTTTACATTGACAACGCTCTATAAATATATGTACTTTCCTATTTATTATCATGGTAGGACTGTTGTAAGATACATTAAATATTGCGGTAGTGTAGCAATTAATTTTTTGTCTAAAAAAAATTTTGTCCACACTGGCTCTATCGGGATACATTTGGGCTCATCGTTCCCACTGGGAATTTAGGCTCCTGTCAAACCTTTTCGAAAAATGTTTTTTTGTAAATTATTTTTTGTTTTATATTTTGAATGTTATTTATTATGTATCTTTTTCATATATTTATTGTGGAGTTGGTGGGAGTACTGTCAACTTTATTTGATTAATTATGAAAACTTATTGCTTAACATGCAAGGCGAGGAAGTCTTCCTCAGATTTACATGCTTGACGCCTTGCATGCAGTTGATGTACTCCCACTAATTCTTGCTCAACATGTGTCGGATGAGATGACAAACGTTGGATATGGGTGTCACGGTACATTGTTAGCTGGTGAGAGGCCAATGCCGGCCCTCTCACCACAAAGTCAGTCTAGTTTCTCAGTTTCTTTTTCAGAGGAACAAGAACATGGTGATGTTTACGTGACGCCTAGAGATAGTGTGCTGCCATCGTCACATTCAGATGAACAACCAGAGCTAGCGGCAAAGGTGCTCATGAATATTAGACAGGGCAAAAAACCACTAGCCGGTGGTTTCAGTCCTGTGTCGCCAGCTAGCCCGACTGGTGAAGCAGTTACTCCATCCGTGGGTACCATGCCACCAGGTGTGTCCGTTGCGGTCGAGAGGAGTGGATTGGGTAGAGCGAGCACCTTAAAATATAAACAGGCTTACCCAGCGACGACGGAACAGAAGAAGCCAGCAATTTAGTGGGAAGCTCGGGGAGGTCTGAAAGGACCGCGAGTGAGAGAGGCCTCTCTCTTTCCCAACAACATTTGGAGCCAGATGTTGTGATTAGAAACTTGCGTCAGTCAGAGCATACGTCTGTGTGTCCCGTCCGGGACACCCCGTTCAGTTCACAGCCGGCATCGGCTACAGTTACAGCTTCTACATCAGCTTCTTCAAAGCACACACGACTGTACCTTAGCTACATGACTTCTGATATCCAGCCTGCTTCACCGAGAAGGGACCACTCATCGCCAAAGAAGTCGGACCATCCAGTAGCTAAGGAGACAAGGCCTCATTTATCGGGACGTCCGGAGAAAAGCGCCGCCTCGGACACACCGTCCCAGGAGCAGCCAGTGGCCAAGAAACAGAAGACCGCTGCTCCTCAGGCCTCCATAACCGACTTGCTGTCGAAGGTCGCGCAGCTCATCGCAGCATCCCAGCAAGTGCAAGAGCAGCCTACGGCAGTCTCAGAACCTAAGCTGTCGGATGGTGCTGGGTCTGTCCAGTCATCTGCTCGTTCAGATGCCACTGCCCGTGAGTCTCAACTGATTCAATCGGATGGTGAAAGGGATACAGAGGATTACCCTTCCCTTTCGGAACAGCACATGTTTGCAATGGATTTAATCCATTAATACTACCCTGAATTTGTTCCGGCGAATCAGAATGCTGCGGCTACTAGGAAGAAACCAATGGTGTCGTTGGACGCAGACTTTTTCTGGACAAAGGAGGAGGTCCTGTCTTTTCCGGTTCAGTCTAGACAGGTGTCGCAGGCCTTCGGCCATTTAGACGACACCATATTCAAGCTTTCCAGTGGGAAGAAGAAAGGCAGTTTCTTATCATCATCTTCTGTAAATTTACTGATTGTTGGACCACGTTCATTCAAAACGGTTGGGGAAGATGTACAAAGAGTCCCTCTGCATTTGGATGAGCAGGCTGAAGATCTGGAGCTATCCTTGCCTTCATCATTCACTATTCTCTCGAACACAATTGAGACGGCAATTTCTTCAAACAGAGCGAATTTAGATGCTATGTCTGATGCAGATCACCTTTCAAGAGCTGTGGCGCAATGTCTCAACGGAAAGGAATTTGAGGACGTTCATACCTCTTTAAGAGTTCTTTCCAGGGCTATTATGTTTACCATGTATGACTCTGCCTTAACAGTTGTAAATTTGGAGTTAATCAGTCGTGTTGGAGCCCTTGCATCGTCATCTTTAATAGATGACAACGTGAAAAACTCTCTACGGGTCGCTCCGGTATCTGGACACACAATTTTTGACGATAAGCTTTCATTGGTTTATGACCAAGCTACAAAGAAAGCGTCTAATACACTGCTCCTCAAGTCGGCGTCTAATCGACCCGCGGCAGCAGAAAAGAGTAAGGGAGGAAGTCCTAAACAGAAATCGTCTAAAGGTGACTCCTCGCGAGGGTATAAGAAACCCTTTTATTATTACTCTTGTGGTCGTCAGTACAGCGACCTGGGAAGGGGGGCGTAGGTCTGATCGAGGCTACCAGTCAGATGTCCCTAAGTCTGCGGGTGAAGGCTCTTTGTGAGTGGGATTTGGTTTCTCCTCCCATAAGCCTCGCAGGTCCTACAGGTGATGGTCAGGACCTCTATTGCTTTCCAGTTGGCGGAAGGTTATCAAGATTCACAACAAACTGGATAACGATTACGGAAGACCAGTGGGTGAAAGGCGTGGTCTCGGACGGCCTACAGCTATCTTTCTGAGCGAAACCACTACTAACAAGATGTCCGTGGTGGACAAATCTTCCATCAAATCCTTGCAAAAGAGAGTCTCTCCTATCGGAGGTACAGGCTCTCTTGGCAAAGGAAGCAATAGAGGTCATCAAGAATCAAAATTCTCTATGATTCTACAGTCAACTGTTTCTTGTACCGAAGCCAGATGGCTCGTTCTGACCGGTGATAGACTTGAGCTGGATAAACAAACTTATCGTAGCTCCAAAGTTCTATATGGAGACCATTCGGTCAGTAAGGGCGAGCATTCGAGTGCACGACTTTGCGGCAAGCACAGATCTAAAGGATGCATACTTTCACTTCCTTGTACATCCGGCATTCAGAAAGTACCTACGGTTCACCATTCAAGGGATAGTATATCAGTTCCGAGCGATGTGCTTCGGTCTGAATCAAGCACCCTGGGCGTTCACTCGAATAATGAACTCAGTAATGTCTCACTACCGAGCTCATTCGTCTGCGGTTACGCCGGCTTACTTGGACAACATTCTTCAGAGATACGGCAACAAAACTATTCTTCAGAATGATTTTCAGAGTCTGCTTCTCTTGCTCCGACATCTCAGCTTAAACAAGAAGAAGTCGGATCTAGCTCCTTCCAAGTCGTTCATTCTCATGGGAATGAGCTTCGAGACTCACAACAATCTGGTTCGTCTGCCGTTACCCAGAGTGAAATTAGTCAGTTGTTATGCTCTCTTTTGTCTACACTCCGACGCATTAACAGCGAGGGAATTTATACGACTGATGGGGTTGTAAGTGCAGCTGCTGATCTTATTCCGATGGGTCGCCTGCGCACACGTCCCCTCCAGATATTCTTTGCTCAGAACTGGAGTGTGAAGACGTATTCGCTCGAGACCAGTATTGTTTTAACGGACCTGGCAAAACAAAAGGTCCAGATTTGGGCAGATATTTAGAGGTTAACTCAGGGAGTTCCGCTGCAGCTACCAGATCTGGCTTTCACAATTATGACGGATGCGGGTCAAACATGTTGGGACGCGACCCTGAGCCCGACAGGCTCGAAGTGCCAGGGTTTTTGGGACCCTCGGTTCCTGGAGAAACACATAAACATCAAAGAAATGATGTCAATATGGTTAGCGCTACAATAATGGATTCACATTATAGCAGACGCTCATGTTCAGATATTGTCGGACAACTCAACAGTAGTAGAGTACATCAGGAACCAGGGAGGCACGCATTCGATTCCGTTATGCGAACTAATGGAAAAAATTCTTCTGTATGTCATGAAGCATCATGTTCGTCTATCGGTCTGTCATATACCGGGTCATCTGAACATACTAGCAGACTCGCTCCCTCGGAAAGGTCGCCTGTTGCCATCAGAGTGGACTCTCAACAAGCGAGTATTCAGACAGATTTGCTACCAGTGGGATCGTCCTATGATAGATTTGTTTGTGACACACCTCAGCAATCAGTTGCAGACTTACGTGTCGCCGTGCCCAGATCATCGAGCGTATGCGGTAGATGCTCTGTTAATCTCATGAGACGGAATGGTAGGATATGCGTATCCTCCAACTCCGTTGATTCAGCAAATCCTGTTAAAAATCAAACAGTCTCGCTGCAAGATTATGTTTGTAGCATCTCTGTCACCACAGAAACCGTGGATCACTCTTCTCAGGTGTCTGTTATGGGACTTTCCCCAGAATCTTCTTCCGCGAGAGGACCTTCTTCATCAGGGGAAGTCACGCACACTGCATCACAACTCTGAAGGTCTCAACCTTCACATATTTCCGTTGTGTGGTTCTTCTTGCACAGCAAGCAATTTACAGGATGAGCAGTGGATTTCTAACTGCAGGAGGTCCTCCTCTTCGCTGAATTACACAGCAAAGTGGAAGGATCGGTCGATAGACGTCTATGATCCGTCCATGCCAACTTTCTGGTCTACCTGTTTGACATTCTCAAACTGCAGCCCCTCACTATTAAGGGCTATAGGTCTATGTTATCAGACACTTATGCTCATCATAATAATTTGGCAATTGGATCTAATGCTTCATTATCCAAACTAGTTAGAAATTTCTCTATAAATCGACCTAGAACACTCAGATTAATTCCTAAGTGGAATTTAGCTTGGGTTCTGTTGAAGCTTAAAGAAGCTCCATTTGAGCCGTTAGACGTTGTAAAGTTCAAATTCTTGACCTATAAAACAGCATTTCTCTTAGCCTTTGCTTCCACTAGCAGAGTTTGTTAACTCCAATGTCACTACCGTAGTGTTGGTAATACCATCACTTAAACTACAGAAGTGGGATTTTTGGCTAAGAATCAGGCTCCAGATAAACGGCCTGAGCCTATTATCATAAAGGCTCTGCCATCTATGGACAACCATAGACCTCAGCTGTGTCCAGTCAGGGCTATGCTCACATATAAACGTCAATCAGAGTTTATTAGAAAAGGAAGGAAACACTTCTTTTTATCTTTGATTCCTAACAGAAGAGATATTTCTGTCCATTCAGTTGCTAGATGGATTCAGTTGGCAATACGCATTGCCTATGAAAATCTATCTTTGGATCAGCGTTCAGTTAATAAGATATCAACGCATGAAGTTGGAGTGCTGTCCACTTCTTGGGCTTATTCTAACAGTATAGCCATTATTGATCTCATGAAAGCTGCGTATTGGACACAGCCTTCTACATTTACCAAGTTTTACCTTAGAAATTTAGAGTCCATCTCCGGTGACCTTAGATGTTTAGGTCCTCTATCTGTTGCTCAGAATGTCATCCACTAAATGATTACATCTATAGTTATTTAGGCAACCCATTCCAGCAGTGATGCTGTTCCGCTTCCCTCTTCATCCTGAGGACATGTACCTCAGAACAAGGGGAAGTGGGAGGGGGGGTTTCCCTTATGATCATCTGGCTTTATAGTGAAAAGCAAGGGAAGACCTCCTCCGGTGCCAGTAGTCCCAAGTCGGTGCTGGGATGGTTTTAATGTGTATCTTGGTGTGAAGCAAAATTAATATGTCTCATTTATGTATTGTTTTTAAAGTGTAGCTCACTGTGAAGCATTTGTATATGTCATGTGTCAAACGGGCGTTAATATACAATCCTCGTACACTTTTAAATGAGTATAAAGAGTCTCATTCTCTGGACTATCTTTATATATTGGCTTCCCTTCACCGAATTAGCATAATGGGTTATGCTGGCATTACATGGAGAATTATATATTATGTAATGCTCAATTACATTGTTGGTGTTATGTCTTTCTCGTTTCTCGTAAATGAGAAAGACATTTATAATTCCTTTCTCTCCTATTCTCCTGTAGGAGCTATCCTTTAAGAAGTGATTGAGTAATTAGATTTTCCTCTATGTCCTACGCCAACCAGGGCCCACCAGCCTTTTTACGATTAAGCTAGTCTGGGCCATTGGTTGTTGTATAAAAATGTTATAAATTCAAAGTAATTTGTATATTTTTTATACTTACCAATGGCTCAGATGGGGATGGCCCTCCCATGAGTGGGCACTCATACCTCCCCACCGCTGACCACATTTAACAGGCAAATTCTAGAAAGAATGATGGTTGGCGCCAATTTCGGTGTCTTCCTGGATACTGCGCATGCACAGTTCGCAAAAGTATGGAGGACCAGTTATGACATAATTTTTTCGGTTTTGCCTGGTTTTGCATGCAAATTTTGGGGATGGGTCGGGGAGAGGGGAATTTGTGTTTGGCCCTGGATATTTTCTAGTTAGCACCAGCTAGTCTGGTCCATTGGTAAGTATAAAAAATATACAAATTACTTTGAATTTATAATTTTTTGGTGGATGATTATTCTACAAAACTGGTTGGGGAGGAAATCAGACAGAGGATTTTACCAAATTGTGACCTTGTTGTGATCTGATAAGAAAAAATCCTGTCACTTTTGCAATCACAGTACTGTAGATAATTGTCACCAAACCATTTACCATACATGTACCTTAAATAAAAAAAAAATGACCCATCAATTGAAAATGGGTTATGGTATTAATAATACCTGTTAAATGATTAAAAATGTTTTTCATGCATCACAAACTTATACAGAAAAATGAAACCAAGTCTGAAAATAAGCAGACTTTCATCTGCCAAATGAGGTCCCCAGAGGGTGAATTTGGTGATGCTACCCTGTACAGCGGGGTAGCATCACCAAATTCACCCTCTGTGAACCTCAATTTGAATCAAGGTTTCAAGCCTAAACAGATAGATGCACTCCGAGGATAAATAGGCCCACTGTATGGGATAACATTAGCACATTCATTATGCCGAAGGCTATAGTCTGTTTATCTGGTAGAGCACTAAATTATTTTTGGCCATCAAAATTTGGCCACATATCTTTGCCTTGTTATAATCTATGGGAGCGTGTCTGCAGGCAACTTGTAAGAAGACAAGTCCACACAGACTAAATAATATCACTTCAAAGATGTGAAGCACATCCACTGTGTAGGACTTGAGCCTTCAATTGTGGTACCTTCACCTCGGATATATATGGGCTTCCAGCAATCTATCACTTAACATTTTACCAAACCGTATCAGAAAAACACTTGAAAAAAATCTTAAATAACTTAAAATATTTCAGCCTCTAAAATATAGGTGCAGCTTATGACATTTCATTGGAACGAGCTTTATTTGCAAGTTCCATTGAGGTATCATAAGCAGTGTTTTTTGAGGCAAAACTTGAAAAAATACTCAAATTCGAATGACATCTTTTTGTGATTAGAAATAGCCAAGTAGCTATTATGATCATTGCGTTTTGTACACATAAAGGGTTGCTTGACATTCTCTATTAATTCCATATTTCTCATCAGCAAATTGGCTATTTAACCCAGAGCACACAAATGTTAAAATATCAAAAATTGATACTAAAAAACTGAGACTTTAACCCTTTACCTAACATGAAAAGCAGACGACACTTGTAAAAAAATTTCTTGAATAACTAATTTTTGTTCATTTTTTGTCTCCAAAACATAGGTTATGACCCCTCATTGGAACGAGCTCAACGAGCTCGTTCCAATGAGGGGTCATAACCTATGTTTTTGAGACAAAAAATGAAAAAATCATGAAAATTAATTGGCATTTTTTGAGAATAGCGCTGACCGGTTTTGGCCGTTACGTTGGGTAAAGGGTTAACCAATTCAATCTTGTTTAACACAGCTCATTGTGACAGACTTCCACTACCACTATCTTCTACCAGTTCTTCCAGTCTGAGTGGGATTCAACAGAATGTGACCATTCAATGGCCAAATGATGGTGGGCAATTCTGCAAATGTCAGACTGCTTATTTTAAGGCCTGATTGTGGTGGCCAATTTCAATCATTGGTTGAACACTACTAGTCGACTTCAACTCGACTTTTGGGTGTTCACTAATCGACTCCTGAATCCCAGAATCATTTCAACACTAAGGGTCATTCTGTTTTTTTTTTCTTTTTCAGGCTACTCTTTATCAATGAAGGATTGAATTAATGTAACAGTAATAATATGCACTTTCATTGAATCCCCATTAACAATGGAGTTTTGCAGTAATTTACTCTCTAACTTACAGTTCAATGTTTTTGGATTTTCTGTCAATTTGTCCAATTTTGACAATGAACACTTCAGACGTATTGCTCCAAGGATTGCAGGAGCTCTGCTTATTACATACCTCAGCAGTAATCTTGCTAGGAAAGTATGGAGGCATTACAATGTAAGAAAGAAAATCTACAACAAACGTGCTGAATGCAAGAAGGCTCTGAAGAAACTTGCAGATCACCTCGTGGAACAAGAAGTGAGTGAAAATCTGAATACAATAGAATCCATGTTAATTCTTAACCTAAGAGAATTAATTTGATGTTAAACTCTTTTTTGAATAGCTGAAGATATTTATTTTTTTGCCCCTAATGGGCCCAGTGAACAAGTTTCACTACTTGTTAACCACTCACTCATGGTGACACTGACATAAGTGTGAAAGTCTTTTGTATTAATGCAATGGGAAATTTGCAGAATGTAACTTATGCAAATCTTGCATATTACTGAAGCCTGGTAATCAGATCCAAATATTTTGTTGGGGTGGGGGAGGGGGGTGGGGTGGGGGTGGGGGTGGAGCTGTAGATGGAGTTTGGTTCTGCTCTCTAATGAAAGTTCCCTTTGGCTGATCAAAACCAAACTCAACATGATGGATGGGTATGATAAGTGAAAGAACCCTTTCTTTCTATTATGGGGTCAAATTTCATCTAAATTTTGAAGAATCCATTTGGATTCTCGTGAAAATGGTGACAAGATCCCAGGAGGCCACCATAGTTGAACCCCTGTTGTATTCTGATAACACATGTTAACCCTTTACTCAGCACAGCTTTTTAATTTTTAAAAACATCAACTGAATTTGATAATATTTTAGAAAATAAACAATATACCAATAAAACCTTACAAATATGGATGTCATTGAAACCAGCTCATTGAGTCAGTTCCAATGACAGTCATATTTGTACAATTTTAATGACAAAGTGTTAGGATATTTCAGGCCAGGTTAGCCTTGTATTTGTTAATTTGCTGCTGTTAAGTAAAGGTAACTCAATTTGATTCACCTGAATCCTAGCAGAGGTGCAGCAAGAATCTACATGGATTCTTGCTGGTTTTGTTGCATGAATCAATTCTCAGATTCTCCTTGAAATATAAGCCCTGGGTAGGGTGGGGGTTGTGTTTGACTCTCTAACTAAAGAAAGTTCCACTTGGCTAATCAAAACGAAACTCTGCTTGTTGGTTGGGTATGCTATGAGGAAGAACCGCATTCATTTTGGAGGTCACTGCGCCCAATGTCACAATGATTTTTAACTAACAAATTGTCCTGGCTTCTGCCCTCTAATCAAAGTTCTGCTGGGTCAATCGAAACCAAACCTGACATGTGGGTTATGCATGATGAGAGGAAGAACCATTTTTATTTGGGTTCATTGTGCCCAAGGCCAAGGTTTTAGTAACCTTTAACTTAGAAATTTTCCTGTTTTTAGCTCACCTGGCCTAAAAGGCCATGTGAGCTTTTCTCATCACTTGGCATCCGTCGTCTGTAAACTTTTCACATTTTCATCTTCTCTGTAACCGCTGAGCCGGTGTGAACCAAACTTGGCAGGAATGGTCTATGCGAGGTTCTCTACAAACGATCCTCATTTTGTTCCCATAGGATGAAAAACATGACTTCCAGAGGCATTCTTTGATTCTGATTGGTGGATTTTCAAAAATCTTCTTTTTCTGAAACTGTGAATGTTGATTGGGTCACAAACATGGCCTCAATTGCAACTTATAGTTACTGTAGAAATCCTATGGGAAATCACATTTTCCTCCTCTTCTCTGGAAAAACCA
The DNA here is from genome assembly GCA_031216915.1 of Pictodentalium vernedei. Lineage (NCBI taxonomy): Eukaryota > Metazoa > Mollusca > Scaphopoda > Dentaliida > Dentaliidae > Pictodentalium > Pictodentalium vernedei. Next base: position 148,175,318 of record CM062291.1, on the reverse strand, counting down.
AGGTGATGTGAAAACAAACCTGGCAGGGATAGTCTATGGGCGGTCCTTTACAAACAATCCTCATTTTGTTCCCGTGGGTTGGAAAACGTGGCCACCAGAGGCATTCTTTGATTCTGATTGGTAGATTTTCAAAAATCTTCTCCTCTGAAACTGCCAGGCCAAATGTTTTGATACTTCACGTAAATGATGACTGGGACCCCCTCTATCAACGATCCTCATTTAATGTTGATCGGGTTGCAAACATGGCCACAATTGCAGCTTATAGTTACTATAGAAACCCTATGGGAAATCACATTTTCATCTTCTTCTCCGGAACTACTGAGCCGACATGAACCAATCCGGGCAGAGATGGTCAATGGGAGGACCTCTACAAACGATCCTCATTTTGTTCCCGTGGGTTGAAAACATGGCCGCCAGAGGCATTCTTTGATTCTGATTGGTGGATTTTCAAAAATCTTCTCCTCTGAAACTGCCAGGCCAAATGTTTTGATACTTCACATAAGTGATGACTGGGACCCCCTCTATGAACGATCCTCATTTAATGTTGATCGGATTGTAAACATGGCCACAATTGCAACTTATAATTGCTATAGAAACCGTATGGGAAATCACAATTTCATCTTCTTCTCTGGAACTACTGAGCTAACGTGAACCAAACTTCGCAGGAATGGTCTTTGAGAGGATGGAAATATGTGGCCACCAGAGGCTATATTCTAATGCTTAACCCAATGCCTCTCCTGTCTGCACGAAGATCGGTACTGTCAGCAAAATACTTGTTTTTTTGAGAATCTGGTAAGGGTTGGTTCCAGTTTTCTCCACTGAGAACTGGGAAAAAGAACCCCAAATATTGTGTATACAGTACAAGTCAAAATAAGTTGTAGCATAACTGCAATAAACTAAGTAAACTGCTGCTCCTGCCCTGACAAGATCAGAATCTGACATTTTCTGGAAAGCTATCATTGAGAGCTTTCCAGAAAAATGATGTCAGCTTCTGCTCTTATCAGTGTAGGCAGAGAAAGATACATAATTTATAGGATTATCCTACACAACTTATTTTGACTTGTACTACTGTAAACAGTTGCAACTGTATATATTGATTATTAGTGTCCAGTTACTTATCAGAAAATACTGAGTGATGACAGGTGTTTGGAATGCCAGGAAAGTTTTTTGTTTATATCATGTCGGCTTAGATGACAGTAATTATATATATCTTTTAAGATCTGACAGAATTGGAGTAAAATGTGTTTCCTGCAACCCTTTACCTATCCATATCTATTTTGAAAGAGAATACTGTCTGAGAAAATAGTAATTTTAAAAATATTTAACCTTCTTTTACTGATTTTTTTTTGTTGACACAGAATTCATAAATGTGTGCATTTTCAAGAAAATCTTCTTTGAAACTACAAGGCCAAATGGTTTGAAAACTTAGTGTGACTGATGTCTGTAACTCCCTCTACCAATGATCCTCATATTAATCTTCATTGGGGTGCAATTATGGCTGCAATTGTGGCTTATAGTTACTATAGAAACCCTATAGGAAATCACATTTTCATCATCTTCACTGAAAGTACTGAGTCAGTGTGAACCAGACTTGGCAGGTATGGTCTATAAGAGGTTTTCTACAACTGTTACTCATTTTATTCCTGTTGGGCAAAAAAACGTGGCTGCCAGAAGCATTCATTGATTCTGATTGGTCAATTTTGAAAAACTCTTCTCCTCTGAAACCACAGGGCCAAATGTTTTGAAATTTTGCATGGTTGATGACTGGGACACCCTCTACCAACGATCCTCATTTAATGTTGATCGTTTTGCAAACATGGCCACAATTGTGGTTTATAGTTACTATAGAAAAACCCTATGGGAAATCACATTTTCATCTTCTGTCTCGAACTACTGAGCTGCCGCGAACCAAAACTTGGCAAGAACGGTCTATAGAAGGCCTTCTACAAACGATCCTCCTTTTTGTTCCTGTTGGTTGGAAAAAAATATGGCCACCAGAGACATTCTATGATTCTGTTTGGTGGATTCAAATGTTTTGAAACTTCACGTCATTGAAGACTGGGACACCTTCTACCAATGATCCTCATGTAATGTTGATGTAATTTTGCGAAGATGGCCACAATTGCAGCTCATAGTTACCACGGAAAGACTATGGGAAATCACATTTTAATATGTAGTTCCAGGTGAGTGATTATAGGCTCTGTAGAGCCTCTAGTTTCAATCTCTAGTTAAAGTTCCACGGTGTCGATTGAAACGAAACTTCATATATGGGTTGGATATGATGTTCAGTCATGTTAAGTTTCACGATTTTGGCGGAAGGCTCCCGAGTATTTGTGCCATCTTTTCACCTCACGATCGGGGGATAAATACTCACAATTTTGAGACCCCATGTTTTGTTTTGCAAATTTGAATCTCTAGTTTTTAGATTACTGTACTAACTACATGTACTATAAATAAGCTGAGTAGTACATGGAAGATAGAGAAAGTATTTCAAACAAATTGCCTTGCATTTTCCTGAACTCGAGCTAATTCAGTTGTGTGAAAGAATAACTGAAAAAAGAAAAGTCTGTAAAAAACGAACCTCTATAATCGAAATTAGGAGAGATATTGTTGTGGGGAAGGACCATATTTATTTTGAGGTCATTCTATAAGGGTTAAATTCTTAGTGACATTTCACTTACAAATTTTCTTGGTATCCACTCTCTAAGGTTCTTCTGGGTCGGTCAATACCAAACTTGACATCTGAGTTAGGTTGTATGAGGAGAAGAGCCCTATTTATTTTGAGGTCATTGTGCCATAGGTTAAGGTCACAGAGTCCATGAAAATGAAATTGGTTTTTATATGACCACTCATATGAGCGGGCCGTATTATGGTATGGCAATGTCCGTCCGTCTGTCTGGCTGTCCATCTGTTAACTTTTGTTTCTCCATGCTATAACTTGAAAACAATACATCCAACAGACACTGTTTCTTTATGGTTGATTAAACATCACTAGAGGATGGCTCCTTTCGATAACCAGCATTCTGGCATCTCCAATATGGCCACCATGACAGCCATCTTTGATTTTCAGGGACTTTTGATTGTCCGCACGATATCTTGAAAACTATAGATCCAACAGATACTGCCTGCTTTTTTATATTTGATTGAGCATAACTATAGAGGATGGTTCCTTTTGACAACCAGCATTCTGGCATATCCAATATGGCCACTAGGGCAGCCATCTTGATTTTCAGAGACTTTTCATTGTCCATGTGATAATCCAACAGATACTGTTTTTATGGTTGATCAGTCATGACTAGAGGATGGTTCCTTTTGATAACCAATATAAATGTCCGTCTGCCTGTATGTCTGTTTGTCCATCTGTGCATCCATTAACTTTTGTTTGTCCAAGCGATAACTTGAAAACAATATATTCAACGGATACTTTTTCTTTATGGTTCATTAGTCATGACTAGAGGATGGTTCCTTTCGATTACCAGCATTCTGACATATCCAATATGGCCACCATGGCAGCCATCTTGGATTTTCAGAGACTTTTGATTGTCCACTTGAAAACTATAGATCCAACAGATACGGCTTTTTTATGGTTGATTAATCATGACTAGAGGATGGTTCCTTTTGATAATCAGCATTCTGGCATGTCCAATATGGCCGCCATGGCAGCCATGTGGGAGTTTTAATGACTTTTGATTCTCCACACAATAACTTGAAAACAATATATTCAACTTTAATGGGTCGTAAGCCAGGAATGTATAATTATTTTTGAAGGAATTATTGACCTTTTGTTCAACTAAAAATTTCTTCACAAATGCAATTTCTTCATATATTATTCCACCACCTGGTGGTGCACTTGTTCCATAACTTTAGATATTGGCTGGGTAGCTGTATCAGGAAGTTTTTAAGGAGGACTAGCCACCCCTGGCCACCAACTCTAGTTTTAGTTTTAATTTCATTATTGTTACTTGTTAGTTTGTCCTAATATGAAACCAGGTTGATTAGTCAGTAGTTATCTTCTCCAGAATTTATAAGTAAGGGAACGGGGGCTTATTTGAGTAATGGTCGACGTTTTGTGTTGTTGGTGAACACCTAAAAGGGGGTATTTCCCTCTGGAAAGTAGAGGAGATGCGGAAAATTTTGATGTTTGTTACTGAAAACCAGCATTCTTGTTGTCTGCAATGAATTTTGTTAGTTCGATCGCCTGATCTTTATAATGCATCGCTCTCCCTCTGTTTTATTCAGAACAAAGAAGAAATGCACAGGTAAGACATGATTGAGTTACAAACTAAAACAAACGTGCGCCGTTGTGGAATGGTCAAACTCCACGCATGGGTAGTGTAGTGTTGCTCACAGGCATTTTTTCAGTCAATAATTGAGATTCACTGTTAACGCATGCATGGAAATATTACCTTTCCTTGACGATCATACTGTAGTTTATTAACATAAGTTTATTGACCCAGTCCATAAAATCATGTAATCAGTGTTCACTCTGTCAGATGCCAGTTTAGAAAATTGCACTCAACATCTTGATTTGGCACCAGAAATCTTTGTTGGCTAAAATTTTGGCCCCAAAAAGTACCTTTCCCTTGTGAACAAAAGTGATTTCAGCAGTGAAGCGTGTGATCGGTGATGAAACAAACAAACATTTTATTACTTCTGGAACAAGAAAATAGTTGCTGGCAATAAAGCCGGGAACAATAACCAATTTTCAAACTCACTGAAACTCGAACCCAGTGATTTGTCACTAAGGTTTTAGAAATAGTGTTTAGACCAACTTAGACAAGTTAATTGTCAGCGAGTGGTAACAAGGTTTCGTTTTTTTTCAATAATACATTGCAGGTTGTCAACTTTACTTTGTCAACTTTACAAAAGGCAGCATTTAATTAGCTCAATACATCATATGTGTATCTAATTAAATATCATATATTTTATGTGCCCGCCTTTTTTGCCTACTGAGGGTTTTGTCAGAACTGTTAAGTTCTGTCGATTTTTTTTCGTTACCAATCCCCAACACATCACATGACATGTCAGGCTGTGTGTGCAATTTTTCCATGAGCACATGTGGCCTGACACATCATGTGACTCAACAGACTCCTAGTGCCAATTTCTCTTCTCTTCTGGTGGAGATAATGAATAATGAATAATCGCTATAGAAGTATAGGATTCATTATACCAAAACTGGCCAGAGCTATTCACAAAAATTTTCATTATTTTTTTCATTTCTTGTCTCAAAAACATTGGTTATGACCTTTCTTTGGAATGAGCTCATTGAGCTCATTCCAAAAAGGGGTCATAACCTATGTTTTTGAGACAAAAAAATGAAAGAAATGAGTTATTCAAGAATTTTTTTTATAAGTGTCATCTGCTTTTCATGTTAGGTAAAGGGTTAATCGATGTAAGACTCCACATCACCTCGAACTCGTACAAAATCAAAATATGTTATTTTTTTCACGATTTTCAAAAATTTTTGAACGAAACCAAATTGCATGACCCCTCATTGGAATGATCTCATCAAGCTCGTTCCACTGAGTGGTTATGCGGACGATTCACTAGGTAAAGGGTTAGCAAAGACAAAACTATCATGTGGTCTTTTTGTACTTTACAGTTATCACTAGTCAAGAGGGATGAGATAATAAATTTAAAATTTACAGAACTACAGCAGAAATTACAGTCAGGAGAACTAAAAGCTGTGGAAGTACTTCATGCTTACCAGTCAAAGGTTAGTTTTACAGTGGAGCCCACTTAAATGGATAGCCCTGTTAATTTAATATAATTTCCCAACACAAAACCATTTACCATACCTCCAGTACAAATTTTACCACATTAATTGAAAAATCTTGTAATCTGTCAAGAAATTACCCTGACTCTCCCCAGTTTTCGTTTGTTTATAGACCTATTTGGTCTCAGTAATCCAATACAGGCATTTTATTTATTATAACTTGTTTGACAGAGCTGATCGAGCTTTGTCAAACAAGATATAATGGAATGAATGCTAAGTTTATCTCTTGAATACAGGAAAGTGACACAATCCCTGTTAATTGAATAATTTTTATTGATAAAGTGGCTATTCAATTAACAGGGTTCCACTGTACTTGATTTATGCTAAACTCAAGGAGCTAAAATAAAAAAAAAAAATCAAATGCCCATATTTCTGAAACTTCACAGAACAAAGAATTATTCTTTGCTATGAAGTTTCCTTAAGACCAAAGGAATGGAATGGGCCAAAATTGGGCAAAAAAATTGTTATCGGTTATGTCATGGGGTACCACATGGAGGTAATGAAAACATGCTTAGTTAGCACTATTTAAAAATTAAAGAATCTTATCCAGAACTACTAACTGGAATCTTATGATAGTTGTCACTCAACATCCTTAAGTGGTTCAGATTGGGGTTTGTTCAAATTAAGTCTTTAGGTTCTTCTTTGGACTCCTTTGACCCCAATTTCAATTAATCCGATGTGAGGAATATTCTTTAAAAATATTCTTCTTCAGATTCACCTGTCAGAATCATTTGATATTTAGTATACAGTATCCTTATATAGTGCGGAGTTACGATGTTGGAGAGCTGGAAGCTGCTCGGTGGTTCTCTCTGGGTACCCCAGCTTCCTCCACCTGTAAAACTGTCACTGTCACCATATGACCTTGGCTGTTGAAGTGTCATTGAACACTAGTAAATAAATAAATAGTATCCTTATAGGGGCCAGATTCAAATTTGTGAAATGTAGTCCATGGGTTCATATTTGGGTTTCAGGTGGTAGCCTGAATTTTGACTTAGCAAAATAAGGAAAACTCTTTGAAAATTTTCTTTCTCTGATCCACCAGTCAGACTCTTTTGATACTGGGTATACAGCATCCTTAGAGGGGTCCGATTCAAATTTGTTAAGATCAAGTCCCTGGGTTCATATTTAGACTCTTTATGAGAACCCAAATTTTAGCTAAGTAGAAAACAATGAACATTCTTTAAAAGTCTTTCTTTTCAGATCCACCAGGCTGAAATTTATTTGGTATTCATCTGCCGGGGGGGGGGGGGGGGGGGGGGGGAGGGAGGGAGGGAGGGAGTGGAAGATTCAATGCAAGTCTTTGGGTTCATATTGTGGCCTCCCGATCAGAGCCAAATTTTAACTTGGTACAATATGAGGAAAATTCCTTTAAAATCTACTTGAGACCCACCCACAAGAATCTTTTTATAATTGGTATTCAGTATCATAATAGGAGGTCAGCTTTGAATTTGTTCAAATTAAGCCATAATTTGACTTAGTGCAGTATGGGGAAAATTGCTTTAACTCTTCTTCTTTGAATCCTTCTGTCAAAAGCTTTTGAAATTTGGTCTGCAACATCCTTAGGGAAAGAGTGTGCATGCGTGGTTGGAGGTGGGGCGGGGGGAGGGACGGGGGGTGATCCAGATTTAGCTTTGTTATGATCAAGTCCCTGGTTTCATATTAAGACTCCCTTTGGAACTCAGATTTGAACTTTGTGCAATATGAAGAACATTCTTCAAAGATCTTCAATCCAGAAAGAAGCAAATTTGGATATTTGGTGAAAAACAAATTTTCTTTCAAAACGATGTTCTGTTTTCATTATTGATTCCATCTGTTTGTGTGTGTGTGAGAACACACAACCAGGAAGCCCTATTTTATCCAAACAAAATCTGTCTCCGTCATGTCTTTGTTGACTGTAATTTCACCCCATTTCCTCACAAGCTGATGACTTCCAGGAGCACTCAATATTTCACTCAGTTTCAACCTAAAATTCTTTCCCTATTTTATCCAAACAAAATCTTCCTCAGTCATGTGTTTGTTGACTAATTTCACCCCATTTCTTCACACAGCTGATGACTTTCAGGAGTACTCAATATTTCATTCGGTTTCAACCCAAAATTCTAACCAACCTTGGAGGTCTGTTCAGTGGGAAGCTCTTTTGTTGTTTTTCCGCATAATTTTAAGCTTAATGTAGGATGTTTGTTGGGAGGGGCAATTTAGGGGTGAAAACAGATATACTTTTCAGAGTGGATTTGGGGATAGTCATTGCAACATATATGTATGTACAAGGTGAAGCTTTCTTTTTGCCGCTAGCTTTCTGATCCCTTAACACTAACATCCTTATTTACCTCTTGCTTCCTCCCGCTCACCCAGTTTAATTTCCTTGCAGGCAAATTGATCTAGGTGAGCGTTTTAGTCTCACTTGAGCCTCTGGTTTTTACAGTTAGGTTCCAGTTTTTGCAGCAAACTGGAATACCAAGCCACAAGATCCAGCAAAATACGGCCAAACGGTTTGGATTTTCCTCTCTGTGTACATAAACCCAATAACCATTTACCTAACATGAAAAGCAGAAGACACTTGCAAAAAAAAACATTCTTGAATAACTATTATTTTCATTTATGTCTCAAAAACATACATTATGACCCCTCATTGGAACGAGCTCGCCGAGCTCGTTCCAATGAGGGGTCATAACCTATGTTTTAGAGACAAAAAAATGAAAAAATAGTGAAAATTAATTGGCGATTTTTTAGAATAACGCTGGCCGGTTTTGGCCATTACGTTAGGTAAAGGGTTAAACCACCTTATTGGGAAGAAACTGGACTAGTGGCCCCTTTGGATCTGTGGCCCCTATGGACTCTTTGTCACTTAGTCTATTCTGTAAAGGGGTGAATTCATTGATTCTCATTGGAACAGTTTCTCTCTTAATGACTCGCCCACAGGTCGAGTCAACAAGGGAGAAAATATAAAAATGAGAATACAACATCGATTAGATAAACTTTATTCATTTGTTGTCCTAATTTATGTGTTTTTTTCTGTCTCAATTGACTTATCAACTGATTCCCTAGAACCACTAAGAATGATCAGAATGAAATTAGGCTTTACCTACTGGAGATATTTTTACAAACAGGGCTTTTTGTTGTGAGTAGTATCGAACAAACTGTTGAAGTTTTTTTTAACAAGTTAGGTAGCCTGAAGTGTTGTTTACTACATGTTCGTTTTCTTAGCACATAGGAAAACTGAACCTGAAACTAGAGATGGCAATATACTAAAATACCAAACCAATACCAATATCATGGGGATACCGAAAAATCAAACCAAACCAATCGTTGAATACCGATACTGTCTGAATTTTCAAATTTTCCCACATTTGCTATTTATTAGTCCCTATTGAGTCTTGATAACAGTTAAAAGGTTCATATTTTTATACTGTACCAATGACCCAGACTTAGCTGGTGCTAACTCTAACAAAACCAGGGCCAAACACAAATTTTGCCCCCCAATCCCCAAAATTTGCATCCAGAACCAAAAGAAATCATGTCCTATAGGACCTCCATACTACGCCCCCACTGCACATGCGCAGTGTCAAGGACGTCCCGAAATTGGCGCCAATTATCATTCTCTGTTTGGCCCTTCATCAGTCAACATCTCACTGATCTTTGTGCTTGTAAATCTCAGTTTAAAGGATGCCAGACATGTAATTTTTGGAGAAATGGTGATTCTAAGGAGGATATAGAAGGAGGAGAGGAAAAAGAAGTGACAAAAAATAATCAGGGCTGTACTTAAAATTTTTTGATGAAATTATGTTAAGTTGCCTATTTTCGAGGCATGGGCCTCTTGTTGTCATTCTTGCTAAATGTTGCACTGCTTATTCAGTGTTTCCTCTCCCCTAGACTTCTAAAGTCCCCCCTTGCAATTCTCCCATGCTTTTGGCATATTTTTGAGAAAGTTCATTTCTAAATTTTCCTGGGAGAGTTGCTTGGATACAGAATGTTTTCTGTTATTTTCCCCATAGTTACGTTTTCACCCATGGGTGTATAACGTTGTGTTCTGCATCTTCCATCTGATGTTCTGCAGATTCTCCCCTGGGAGTCTCTGTCTTGCATCAGATAGAGTGTAATTTTGATGACTGATTTCGGGCCAGTTTTTTCAGTGCCTGGAGTCATGTTTTCTGGTGTTTTACACTGTTTGTTTACATTGGCAACAGCCTTTTTTGAGGGGGGCTGTTTGCCTTTGGTGTAGTTTATCTCACTATAAGATACATTTATATTATCCGTAAGTGTCTCATTAATTATTTAATATAAATTTAAAATTTTTGACCACACTTTGCCATCGGATCCATCGGGGCTCAACGTTACTTTTCAGCAACTTGGGCTTCGCTGAAAAAATATTTTTTCAAAATTATTTTGATTTGCAATTGTTTTTTCATTTATTAATGGATCATGTTATTATGTATCTTTGTGTCAGGGGTTTGTGCGAGTAACTAGGACTTGTTGTTGACTTTTCACAATGAAAGGATATTGTTCATATTGTAATGGGAAGAAATCTTCCTCTGACTTTCATGATCATTGTATTAATTGTAGTCAGTGTTCTCGCACTAATCCCTGTTCTATATGTCAATATTGGGATGACAAACATTGGAAACGTGTGTCACGGTATGTTGTTTCTGGAGAAAGGGCTATGCCGGCTCTTTCTCCGCAAGGTCACTCTACACTCTCAGTTTCTATTTCAGAGGAACAAGAACAGGGTGATGTTTCCATGTTATCTTCTGCAAGTGCGCTTCCGTCGTCACAAATGAATTCAGAGCTAGCGGCAAAAGTGCTCATGGAGATTAGACAAATGTCGTCCGCTAGCTCGCCCGGTGTAGCGTCCATTCACCGAATGGTTCGGCAGCCGGGTTCGTCCGATGCGGTCCAGGAGGAAATGTTGGGTGATGCGAGCACTATAAACATTCAATGTGCACACCCAGTGACGGCGGATAGTAAGCGAGATCGGAGGAAGCCTTTGAGTCCGGTTCCTAGCTCCAGTACCAGCCGGGACGCGAGCGAGAGAGGCCCCTCTCTCGTACAACAACATCTGGGACCAGATGTTGTGGTACAAAATGTGTCGCAAGCGGAGCATACGTCCGTCGCTCGGGACGCCCCGTTGTATAGGCAGTCCGCGGAGACTGCTAAGGCTTCCTCTTCTCGTCAGCGCACACGACCGCACCTTGGCTGCGTGACCGCCGATATCTTACCAGCTTCGCCGATCAAGGATTCTTCCGCGACCAGGTCTCACCATCCGGCAGCCAGGGACTCGAGACCGATGGACTCCGGACGTTCGCATAGAAAAAGTATGCGGGAGCCATCTGATGCGGAGCTGCCCTCGGCGAAGCAGCGGAAGACTGCGCCTCCGCAGGTCTCGACGCCGGACATTCTTGTGCAGATAGCACAGCTTATCGCAGCATCCCAGCAGCCGACAGAAACGGTGTCGGATCGAGAATTATCCGACGGCGCTGGGTTGGTACGCTCCACCGAAGCATCGGGGGTGGACGACCGGGAGCATCATGAGGTCCGACCGGATGGTGAAAGGGATACGGATGATTTGGAGCTATCCCTTTCGGAACAACATAAAGCTGCCGTGGACTTCATCCGGCACTTTCTCCCTCAAGTTGTTCCGTCGGGCCAGACTGCTGCGGTTCCGGACAAGAGGATTGTAGCGTCATTGGACTCTGAATTTTTTGAGCGGTTCAGGGACATCGCTCCCGAGTTTCCGTCGCAGTCCAATAATGTTGCAAGAACATTTGAATTATTGAACGACGCTATATTTAAACTTGCTTCCAAGACGGGGAAAGCAGGTTTCTTGTCCGCCAATACTCTCAACCTGCCTTTCATTAATGCAAGGAATAAATTCGACACGGCAGGACAGGGTATCCCGAGAGTTCCTCTGCGTATGGACGATGAGGCGGAAGACTTAGGGCTATCATTACCGTCGTCGGCTTCTATTCCAACCGCGGTGTTGGAAACAGCTATTTCGTCTAACAGAGCCAATTTAGATGCCTTATCTTACGCAGATCACCTTACTAAGGCGTTATCACTGCACCTTCAAGGGAAAGAGTTTCAGGATATACAATCCTCTTTAAGACTTCTTTCAAGGGCAGTAGCTTATTCCACGTGTAACTCCGCCCTTTCTGTGGCAAACCTAGCTACATCCACACTTGTGGATACTAAGGTGAAGAACTCTCTTAGAGTCGCTTCGGTCTCCGGAGAACTTCTCTTTGACGGCAAGCTTTCTGCTATTTATGATAAAATTACAAAGAAAGCTTCGGATTCTCTGTTGTTCAAATCTGCTTCTAAGAAGTCGGATACAGCAGACAAGAATAAGACAGGCACTATTGGGTCTAATGCGCCCATGAGAGGTTCCTATAGAGGTTCCGGTGCGTCCTCTTGGTCTTATTCGAGAGACCGTCAGGGTAGCGACTCTCGTTCGGGACGTCCTTCGGGCCGGGACAACCGGTCGGACGCCCCGAGGTCGACGGGACGAGGTGCGGGTCGTGGAGGATGTGGTTTCTCCTACCGCAGGCCTCGCAGGTCCAGGAGGTGATGGCTTAAACCTCTGTCACGTACCGGTTGGCGGAAGGTTGTCGAGCTTTTCACAAGAATGGACGTCGATTACGGACGACCCTTGGGTGAGAGGAGTGACTTCGGAAGGTCTAAAGATATCCTTCAAACGAAAGCCTCCATTAACTCGAAGTCCAAAGTGGACTCAACTTCCGTCAAATCCGCAGAAAAGAGACGCTCTGTTATCAGAGGTGCAGTCTCTTTTAATGAAGAACGCGGTAGAGGTCGTAGAAAACCAGGAGACTCCGGGATTCTACAGCCATCTGTTTCTGGCTCCGAAACCAGACGGCTCGTTCCGTCCAGTCATAGATTTGAGCTGGATAAACAAGCTGATCGTCGCTCCGAAATTTTATATGGAGACGATTCGGTCGGTCAGAGCGAGTATTCAGGTGAACGATTATGCAACAAGCATAGATCTCAAAGATGCGTACTTTCACGTCATGGTACATCCGACATTCAGAAAGTATCTACGCTTCGCAGTCCTAGGAGTAGTGTATCAATTCCGGGCGATGTGCTTCGGATTGAATCTAGCACCCTGGGCTTTCACTCGGGTAATGAACTCAGTAATGATCTATTTCCGAGCTCATTCGTCTGCGGTAACGTCGGCCTACCTGGACGACATTCTTCAGAGGTACGGCAACGAGTTAACGCTTCAGAACGATGTTCAGAATCTACTTCTATTGCTCCGACGTCTCGGTTTTATAGTAAACGAGGAGAAGTCGGATCTGGTGCCGTCCAAGTCATTCACTCATCTGGGAATGAGCTTCGAGACGCACAACAATCTCGTTCGTCTGCCGTTAACCAGAGCGAAATTAGTCAGTTGTTACGCTCGCTATTGTCTGCACGCAGACAAAGTCACAGCGAGAGAATTTATGAGACTGATAGGTCTGTGCGGAGCCGCTGCGGATCTCATTCCGATGGGGCGGTTACGCACGCGTCCTCTCCAAATTTTCTTGACTCAGAATTGGAGTGTGAAAATTCATTCGCTTGACGTAGACGTTCTCTTGTCAGATCAAGTGAAACAAGAGATTCAGACTTGGGCAAACATTCAGTGGTTAACTCAGGGAGTTCCTCTGCAGTTGCCGGATCCGAGTTTTACCATTATGACGGATGCCAGTCAAACAGGTTGGGGTGCATCATTGATCCCAACGGATTCGAGATGCCAGGATCTTTGGGATCCGCAATTCCTGTGCAAGCACATAAACATCAAGGAAATGTTGTCAATTTGGCTTGCGTTACGTCATTGGATGGACATTATTCACAATGCTCATGTCCAAATCCTATCCGACAATACGACAGTAGTGGCGTATATACGGAATCAGGGAGGCACTCATTCAGTTCCGTTGTTCAATCTAACGGAAAGAATCCTTCTGTTTGCGCTAGAACATCAGGTTCTTCTTTCGGTCCGTCACATACCGGGTCGTCTGAATGTGCTAGCAGACTCCCTTTCACGAAAGGGTCGCTTGTTGCCGTCGGAGTGGACTCTCAACAAACAAGTATTCAATCAGATTTGCTACCAATGGGAACGGCCAATGATAGACTTATTTGCGACACATCTCAACAATCAGTTGCAGACGTATGTGTCTCCGCGTCCGGATCCAAGAGCATTTGCAGTAGACGCTCTGTCGATCCCTTGGAACGGAATGATAGGATATGCGTATCCTCCAGCGCCGTTAATTCAACAAGTATTGCTAAAGATAAAACAATCTCAATGCAAGATTCTGTTGGTAACATCTCTGTCGCCACAGAGACCGTGGATAAATCTACTCAGGTGTCTGTTGTGGGACCTACCGCGAAAGCTTCCTCCACGGGAGGATCTTCTTTCGCAGGGGAAATCGCGCCAACTCCATCACAACCTGCAAGGTCTCAACCTTCACGTTTTTCCGTTGTGCGGTCCTTCTTGCATGGCAAGCACTTTACAGGACGAGCAGTGGACGCGATTTCTAACTGTAGGAGGACCTCCTCTTCGCTAAACTATGCGGCTAAGTGGAAGGTTTTTCGTCGTTGGTGTAGGGATCATTCTGTAGATATTTTTGATCCCTCTATACCAGACATTGCAAACTTTCTAGTATACTTGTTTGACGAAATCAAACTGCAGCCTGTTACTATTAAGGGTTATAGGTCTATGTTATCTGATACCTATGCACATCATGATAGTTTACAAATTGGATCTAATGTCTCTTTATCTAAGTTGGTTAGAAAATTCTCGATAAATAGACCCAGAACTCTTAGATTAATTCCTAAATGGAATTTAGCTTGGGTTCTTCTTAAATTGAAGGAAAAGCCATTTGAACCTCTTGGGACAGTAGATTTCAAATTCTTATCTTATAAGACAGCTTTTCTCTTAGCTTTCTCTTCTGCTAGAAGAGTCAGTGAGCTTCATGCACTGTCGGTGGATGATTCTCACTATCGTAGTGTCGGGAACACTATCACCTTCACTACTAATGTGGGATTTTTAGCTAAGAATCAGGCTCCTAATAAATATCCGGAACCTATTGTTATTAAGGCTCTTCCGTCTTCAGACGGGCGTAGGCCTTTACTCTGTCCTGTTAGAGCGTTACGTATCTATAAACAGAGATCTCAGTTTATCAGAAAGGAACGGAAACGTTTCTTTCTGTCTTTGATGCCTAATAGAAGGGACATTTCGGTCCATTCTATTGCTAGATGGATTCAATTAACTATCCGTACTGCTTATGAGAGTTTATCTTCTTCTCAGCAGTCTGTGCTTAAGATTTCCGCTCATGAAGTAAGAGCTCTTGCTACTTCTTGGGCTTATGCTAATAGTGTTGCTATTACAGATTTAATGAAGGCTGCTTATTGGTCTCAGCCATCCACATTCACGAATTTTTATCTCAGAAATATTGAGTCCATTTCTGGAGACCTGCATTGTTTAGGTCCGTTATCTGTTGCTCAGAATGTCGTCCACTAAACAGTTGCAACTATAGTTATGCAGGCTTTCTGTTCCGGCAGTGACTCCGTCCGGCTGCCCTCTTCGCTCTGGGCTATTTGACCCAGGGCAAGGGGAAGGGGGGGGGGAGGGGGGGTGTTCCCTTAGGTCACCTGCTTTATAGTGAAAAGCAAGGGAATGCCTCCTCCAAAGTCAGTATTTCTGAGTCGCTTCCGGGATGGTTTTAAAGTGTAATATTAATGTTAAAATTCATTCATGTCTTATTTTTAAAGTGTAGCTCGGTGTGAAGCATTTGTATATGTCAAGTGTCAAACGGGCTTTAATATACAACACTCGGACACTTTTAAAAGATTATAAAGAGTCTCAATTCTCTGGACTACTTTATTTATTGGCTTACTTTAAAAATAATTAGTATAAGGGTTACACTGGATGTAAATAGAGAACATGAATATTATTGTGCTCAATTATTAAGGGTATTGTATCTTTCTAATTTAATATTAAATAAGAAAGATACATGTAAAGCCTAATACTCCTTTTCTCCTTAAGGGGTTACCTCTTTATTATATATTTGAGCTTATTGGATTTTCCTCTATGTCCTAGGCCCTCCAGCCTGTTTACTATTCAGCTAAGTCTGGGTCATTGGTACAGTATAAAAATGTTAAAAAATTTATAGTAATTTATATATTTTTTATACTTACCAATGACCCAGACGGGGATGGCCCTTCCCAGGAGTTGGGAACTCTTGCCTCCCCGCTGAGTACATAGCGCTGACCAGGCACTGCCAGTAAGAATGATAATTGGCGCCAATTTCGGGACGTCCTTGACACTGCACATGCGCAGTGGGGGTGTAGTATGGAGGTCCTATAGGACATGATTTCTTTTGGTTTTGGATGCAAATTTTGGGGATTGGGGGTCAAAATTTGTGTTTGGCCCTGGTTTTGTTAGAGTTAGCACCAGCTAAGTCTGGGTCATTGGTAAGTATAAAAAATATATAAATTACTATAAATTTTTTAACTTTCATGAAAGAAGTGACTGTTTTTCATTTCAGTTTTGTTAACCCTTAATTGACTTGACAACTGTCCTGAATTATGACTAGACTGCAACCTGTACATGTCAAACTGCTTATTGATTTCTACTCAGGTCTTGGCTGCCTTAACAGGCAGTCAAGACCTGAGTAGATATCGCTGCCCAGGTGTTTTGTCTATTGTCAACAGGACCTTCTTTTGTCAGCTTGAAATTGGTCTTTAAACATTAAGGTGCATTTAGCACAAGACACAGAATTACTGTAGATATGATTTGTGGTTGTAAAAGAATGCCACTGTTGAGATGATTAGCAGTGTCATTTATAGCATTGTGGTAGAATGATACTACAACAATTTATTCTGTATTTTCCAGATGTCAATTCCTCTTTTGTACTATCAGCAAATCTCATTCAAGTCAGATACCGAATACCAAACCGATACCGAGGTATACTCCCTTAAAAATACCGAAACCGATACCAAACTCAAAATTCCAGTATCACACATCTCTCCCTGAAGCCGAACCGAAATTGAAGCAAATCTGAAAAAATAAAAGCTCCCAGCTCTTACATGATACACTTATCATTAAGTTTATTCAAGTAACACTATCAAAGCAGAAAGTAGGTGATCTGTGGGGGTGTTAGCATCCCTCTTGTTTTTGTCCACCTTTGCTTTTCTTTGGTAGGGCTTTTGTCATGTAACACTTTTCTCATGTAGAGCTTTGACTGTCAAGTGATGGCTACTATAAAGCTTCCTTAACTAATTGAAGGCAAGGTGGCTGTCAAAAGTGTCATTAAGTCCCAATAAATAAATAAAAAATTTAATTGAAGACTAAACCATTTACCATTAAAAAAATTTACTTTGAACAATTTATTCTTCAAGTGCATTAAAATAGAACAATATTAAAATAATATTATTTTTTTTATCTGTTTCAGGCATTACAAGTCACCGAGAAATTGAATTGTGTCACAGAACCAATTTGGGAAGCTGAGGTTAATATTAAATACATATATTATACAATTATTGACTTTCCTTGAGGTTGGAGGGTGTTAGAGTTTATTAATGGCCCGAGAGGAATGAATAACAGCCCGAGGGTTTATTACCGGCCAAGATGAGTCTCGGGCATTTAATAAGCCACAGGGCTGTTATTCAGTTCTAAAGGGCCGTCAGTAATCCGGGATGCCTGACAAAATCATGTTATTACCATTCAGTGACGAATGGGAGTGAACTGGAGGTGAGTGGAAAATCACTCGCCTCAAATAAAGTTTGCGAGAGAGAAAAATGTGTGTAGAGTGATTTTGATTTATTTTGCAGTTTCCAATGACAAGCGTCCTTCGAAATGAATGTATGAATACAACTGAATACGGAGGGAAATTTTGACGGTGAAAATATTTGTAACCCTCTAAAATTAGTTCTGGATTTTAAATGGCAGATTATTAAAATCGTGGAAAATGGATGCGTAAATTCCAAATAGGGCACATTAATTAATTAATCTCATTGGTGAATTGGAGCGACAGGTGTCACATGTATAAAAGAAAATAAGGAACAGGGCAACATTCCGCATGTCTTTGATTAAAAAAAAATACGGAAGTATTGAAAGGTTTCTCAGATCTCAGAATGGCCACCGTTTTTTTTTTTTTATCTGAACATGCATGTTCGTTTTGTGGTGGGAGTAAGCTCTGAGCGAGTTGTCAATTTACAACCCTCTTACTTTTAGCGTGTCGTAACGACGGAAAGGAGATTGTTTAGAATTGTACTTTGAATGCTTCAAATTGTGAGTGATTGTTAAAAATTTCCAGACATCAAAACTTAATTGATTGTTTCTGTTGACGCAACTCAAAAGGATGAAAACACACTGGTCGATGAAAACACATTGGTTATTCGCACACCGTGGACAATTTTTGCGTGAGCGATGGTGCAAGATCACGCACCTTTCCCCTGCATCACTGACTATTATTACCATGATCTGAAGTGGTCAGCAGGCTGTTAATGAATTTTGTTTTCATTAATGACCTTCGCTCACTTCCTGTTTCATGACATCATGAATTAGTGAGTTTTACCACCCCACTAAACTCTGTTAATATACTAGAGAATGCCCGCTAAAGTAGTAATAATTGAAATTAACTTCCAAACACAAAACTATTTACTTTTAGTACCAACTGTACATGTTTTTTTGCATATAGGTTATAGAGTAAACTCCGGTTATTTGAATATAATACCTTATACAATGGAGCCCTCTTAATTGGATATCTCTTAATTGAATAACCCTTTTAATTGAATATAATATTCAAACACCAAACTGTTTACCATACATTTACAGTACAGTCGCCGTGGGCAGTCACTTTTCCACGTGTCCACAGTGGTTGTGGAAAACCGTGGGCAAATTACTCTTCAACTGCCCACAGAGATTTCTGTGGACAGAGATTTTTCTAGACCGTGGGCATGCTACCTACTTGCCCACAGAATTAATACCTAACACGACGATTCCCGTGGAGTCCACATGATGTGACTTTTTATTACACCACTATAATATTTATGTTACGTAATTTTTCCACACGATAGCAATAAGAAAAGAAATCTGTTAACATCGGAACGAGGTCAAAATATCAGACTAGTTTCTGTTCTGCCCTGTCAGGACAAATTCACGGATAATCCAAATGACGAAAATGCAGAAACTAAAAAGCTTTTGGACCATGTGATATTTATCTACTTATCTGTTTGCCATTTGTTAACCTTTTACCTAACGCTAGGAGTAGACGACGCTCGTGAAAAAATTCTTGTGTAACTAAAACTTTCATTTTTGGCTTCCAAAACATAGGTTATGACCCCTCAATGGAACGAGCGTGATGCACACGTTCGAACGAGAGGTCATAACCTATGTTTTGGAAGCAAAAAATGAAAATATAAAATAGATTGAATGGCGATTTTCGTGTATAGTGCTGGCCGGTTTTGGCCGTTACCTTGGATAAAGGGTTAAATAAAGGAGGAATATTTCCACCAATTATGAATTTATCGTTACCAAATAAGGCCTCTCCTCCTCACGGCGTCATTTTTATCTTCCGCTTCCGTAAAGTTCTGGTTCGTTTTCGCGACAGCTACCGGCTGTCTTCGAAATTCGAATCAAGAGTTGAGAGTATAATTTCAGAAAAAGAACTCCTACCCCAAGCATTGGTTACTGGGTCATAATCCACCAGTAATGCAGGGCTTGTTTACCACAATGAACAAGCATTGCTTCACTTCCCGGGATCCCCACAGAGGTCGGTCCATTACAGGTGGGGAAGCACCTCTCGAGTATTCGCTTACCAATACCTGATGTTGGTTTTTACCCCTACTCCCCGTGGATATTAATATAAGTTAGCCCCAGAGGTCTGCGTCAGACAAGATAGATCCATTAGTCTCGTGAACACAAGTCGTTTGAAGTTTTTAATACTTTCAAACGCCGCTGTAATTAGTATACATATGCCACTAACTTCTGTAAAACTACTTCACAAGGATTATAGCAGGTCATAAATCATAAACACAAGAGCAGCATTAATTGACGATCAACATAAGTCAATCAAGTTAATTAATTTAATCATTGATGAATAACAAACAATCTTGCAGAAAAAATAATAACAACCAAGAGAATAAAAATGTTTGGTTTATATTTTTTCATTCTTTCACTTTAACAATTAAAAATATACATTGTAATTTATCGATAGGACCAGGTTAAAAAAAACGAAATTAATTTGACGATGCATTTTTTTTGTTCGCTGAACTATCAGAATTACTCCGAAATTATCCACTAAAAATTGCGAATTTCATATTGCACTTTTTGATAATCGCACTTTTTATTGAATAATTCCAAAGTAATTTATCGATAGGGCCAGGTTAAAAAAAATACGAAATTAATTTGACGATGTATTTTTATCGTACGCTGAACAATCAGAATTACTCCGAAATTATCCATTAAAAAGTGCGACGTTCATATTGCACATTTTAGTGAATAATTCTGAAGTAATTTATCGATAGGGCCAGGTAAAAAAAAATGAAATTAATTTGACGATGCATTTTTATTGTACGCTAACCTATCAGAATTACTCCGAAATTATCCACTAAAAAGGGCAACTTTCATATTGCACTTTTTAGTGAATAATTCTGAAGTAATTTATCGACAGGGCCAGGTTAAAAAAAAACAAAATTAATTTCACGATGCATTTGTATTGTACGCTGAACAATCAGAATTAAAAAAGGTTCAAGGCCTGGGGGTGCTGTCATGATTAGCCCCTTTCGCATAAATATATGACATTAAACACAAATAAAAAAATAAATTAATTAATTAAATAAATAAATAAATGGGCCTGAGTACTGGGCGCTAATTACCCCGGGCTGATGTTCCTTTGTCAAAATATTTCCAGGCCGAAAATTCTAGAAGCCGAATGTTCCCCTTCCCGCCCGAGCTTAGAGTTGTCAACGAAAGCGAACGAATTGGTCAACAGTCGATCGAAAAACAGATTCGGTTTAACAGAAAGATCATATCAATACATAATTGCATATCAGCGATATTCGCAGGTGCACTCTTTTATTTGCAACTATTTTTTTTCGTTTTGTACACATTTTTTTCGAAGCACTCGTTCGCAATCGACATGGGTTTGTCACTGTATGTCTTGTTTTCACAGTGTGGGTTGTGCTATTCACTTTTCAGATTGAGAAAATGTGACGTAATTTTAACAAGTTATCAATTTTTTCCTTTTTGTAAATACAAAAATGACCGTATACCTCTGCTTGCAAATTGAAATGATGAAGAAATAAATATTTTTAATCAGAGTCATATTCTATCAAGACGTGTTAAAAATTACTTCCAGTTACATTTCTGTGGGCAGACGTGTTTCGGATTAATTATGTGGACACTGCCGTCCGGCAGTATCATCGTTCAGTAATCTTTTCCACAGAAGTCCACAGGCTTTTGCCCACAGAACTACATGCCCACATAAGTCCACAGAAATTGGTATCAAACTTATTTCTGTGGAAAATCAGTGGGTGCCCACTGTGGACATGTGGAAAAGTGACTGCCCACGGCGACTGTACTGTAGTACAATTTGGACCTATCAATTGCATATAGGTTGTAGAGTAAACTCCTGTTAATTGAATAAAAAATATTGTAATATGCCAAGCAAATACACTGACAATCATCAAATTTCGCTTGTTTATTAACATATTTGGCATCAGTACATCCAATACAGACATTCAACCTATTATATCCTGTTTGACAGAGCTCCATGAGCTCGATCAAACAAGATATAATAGAATAAATGCTCAGTTTAAAGTGAACAAATCCCTTTTAATTGGATACTCCTGTTAATTGAATAATCTTCACTGACATAGTGGCTATTCAATTAACAGGGTTTCACTGTAGTATGTTGAGAAATTACCCTGACATTTACTGAAATCCTCTTGTTCGTTGACGTATTTGGCCTCAGTGAATCCAGTACAAGTATTCAATCTATTATATCATGTTTGACAGAGCTCATAGCTCTGTCAAACAAGATATAATAGAATAAAAGCTCAGTTTACCTCTAGAATATAGAAAAGTGACAAAATTTGTGTTAATTGAATACTCTTGTTAATTGAATAATTTTCAATGGCAAAGTGGCTGTTCAAATAACAGGATTCTGCTGTATTATAAAAAAAATGCTGTTCGGATTTTATTATCCACTCATCTTTGGGAACCTCCGGGTGAGCTGTATCGATAGTTACCATTCATCATCGGTCATCCAGCATCTGTCATGAATGTGGTGTTTACAACTTCTCCAAAATCTCTTGGCCAATTTAATTAAAATTTAGGGGAATTGTTTTTTATCGGGTTAGGTTCTCCGCGGAAACCCAGGGAAGTGAAGCAGTGCCTGTTCACTGCGGCAAACAGGCTTTGTTTTACTCGTAAAATAGGACCCAGTCACTAATGCTTGGGAGGTGCAAACCCTCTCTAAAATGGGCAACATGACTTATTAACACTCACCCCTGGTCATGAGTTGATGCTCATGTTGTGGTCATGATTAGCCATTGTGCAAAAATATGTGACCTAAAACACCAATAAATAAATAAATAAATGAGGGTAGGTTATATTTTGATTTTATTCAACTAACTAATTGCACCCCATTGGGAGGGATAGGTCGCAAATACCCCAATTTCTTTTTAAATCTCATGAACCACTGGACGCAATCAGTTAATATTTGTTGTTTAGCCTTTAAACCAGAGAGGCTGTATTTTTATACTATAACCCAATGGCCCAGACTAGCTGGTGCTAGCTCAAAGTTATCAAGGACCAAACACAAATTTTGAACCCCCAATCCCAAAATTTGCTTGTAAAACCGAAAAAGTCCTATCTGGTCCTCCATACATTTACTCTCTGCGCATGCGAGGCGTCTGGAAGTGATCGGAATTGGCGCCAACATCATTCTTTGTTTGGCCCTAAAGTCAGCAACAATGAACTGACATCTGTGCTTTAAAATCTCCTTTTTGGGGATGCCAGGACACAAATCAATGCAAGAATTGGTGGATACAAGGCTGTTATTGGATGAAGGAAGTGTTCAACGGTGGTTTAGACATTCAGGGCTGTAACTTTATAATAATTATAAAATTATTTTATGTTTCCCAATTTTGGGACATACGCCTGACGTTATCATTTTTGTTAATGATTATTCCACTGTTTGTTAAGTATTCCTTCCATATCCTTCCATGAACCTTTCCTGTTAAACTCTTAAGCTTTTTGGCTGTTTTTTATTGAAATTTTTCATTCAATTTCTTGGGAGTTTAACATGTATTACAGTATTTTATTCTGTTTTTTGCCCCAGGGCTACATCCTTACCCTAGGGGTGTTAGGTCATTTAGTCTTGCATTTTCTATCCGATGTATCGTTTTTTCTTCATATGAAGATCTAGCTTTGCATCTGGTAGAAATTAAATTGGTTCTGACTTTGGGCCTTTTTGCATGCCTGAGGTCTTGTTTACATTGACGTTGTTTGCATTGACAATGTTCTCATATATAGGTAGTTTTTTATATTCTATCACTGTAGAATTACTGTAGGATACATGGATTATTATTCCGGTAGAGTAGCTCAAAAAGTTTGGATTTTGTCCAAACTTATGCTCTATTTAATGTTCTCTTTGGGAACTTAGGCGTTTTTTCAAAATTTTTTGTTTCCCAAAAATATTTTGAATTTAAATTTGATTGCTATTATTCATGTATCTTAATTATATATATATTTTGTTGTGGAGTTTGGAGGACTGATATCGACTTTAGTCGATGCACTCCTGCAGACTCTTGTCATTCTTGAGGTTCTGAGGGCAGGCCTCTCACCACGTTATAATTCATTTTGTCAGTTTCTATTTCAGAGGAACATGAACATGGTGATGATATTCTGACGCCCATCCGAGTGTGCTAACAGCGTTGCGCTCCGTGGAGCATATAGAGCTAGCTACAGTGCTCATTATTGCAAGAGTTAGGGCCTCTTGTTAAGGGTTTTAATCTCTTGCAAGCAGCTATCTCAACTGGTGAAGTGGTACTCCGTCCGTGGGTGCCGTGACGCCGGGTAAGTCCGTTGCAGTCGAAGGAATTGTAGATGTGGGTACAGCGACCACTTTAATATAAATAGCTCACCCAGCGACGATGGAAATAGGGAGGAAGTCAACAAGTTCTTGTACTCGGCAAGGTCTAATAGACCGCGAGCGGGAGAGGCCCCTCTCTAATCTAGCAACATCTGGGGCCATATGTTGTTATGAGAAACTTGCACAAGCCGGAGCATTTGTCCGCTCTCCACTCTGGATGCTCTGTTTAGTCTGCAGCCAGGGTCAGCTTCAGTCACATCTTTCTCCGCTACGTTTCACAAGCCGAAATGAAGTTTTCTGGTTGGTAACTTGCACGAGACGGAGCATATGTCCGCCCGCCACTCAGAACGCTCCGTCTAGTCCGCAGCCGGGGTCTGCTTCAGTCACGGCTTACTCCGCTACGTTATTTAAGCACACACGACTGCATCCTAGCTACCTGACTTCGGATATCCAGTCTGCTGCATGAAGAAGGAACCACTCTTTGCCTTTGAAATCGGACCATTCGGTACCTAGGGAGATGAGGCCTCGATCATCGGGACGTTCGGAGAAGAGATCCATCTCTGACACACCATTCCAGGAGCAGCAAGCAGCTAAGAAATGGAAGACTGCTGCTCCTCAGGCCTTGTTGACGGACTTGCTGTCGCAAATTGTGCAGCTGATCGCAACATCCCAGCAAGTACAGGTGCAGCCTCCCTCAGACTCAGAACCTGAGCTGTCGGACAGTGCTGGGTCGGTCCAGTCGTCTGTTCACGCAGATGCAATGGACAGAGATTCGCAACTGATTCTCTCGGATGGTGAAAGGGATAAGGAAGAGGATTACCCTTTCCTTTCGGAACAGCACATGGTTGCGATGGATTTCATCCGCTGAATCAGAATGCTGCGACGACAAGAGAGAAACCGCTGGCATCGTTGGACGCAGACTTTATCCGGAGAAAGATGGAAGTCCTTTCTTTTCCGTTTTCTGGTTCAATCTCGGCAGGTGTTGCAGGCCTTCGGCCACGTAGACAATGCCGTGTTTAACCTCTCGAGTGCGAGGAAGAAGGCGGTTTCTTATCTTCATCTTCCATAAACATACCGTTTTTTGGACCACGTTCATTTTAAAATGGTCGGGGAAGATGTTCAGAGAGCTCTTCTGCATTTAGATGAGCAGACTAGGGATCCAGATGTATCCTTGCCTGCATCATTCACTGTTCGCTCAGACACAATTAAAACTTAAAACGTCAATTTCATCAAGTAAAGCGAATTTGGAAGCAATGTCTTACGCAGATCACCTTACCAGAGATATGGTGCATCGTCTCAACGGGAAGAAATTAGAGGACGTTTGTACCTCTCGTAGAGTTCTTTCCAGGGCAATTTGTATACCACGTATAACTCCGCCCTAACAGCGGCTAATCTGGAGTTAATCAAACATGATGTTGCCCTTGTGTCATCACCTCTTATAGATGACAAGGTGAAAAGCTCTCTCCAGGTCGCTCCTTTCTCCGGACATACTATTTTTGACGACAAGCTTTCGTTTGTCTATGAACAGGCTACTAAGAAAGAGGCAAGTGCTCTGCTATTGAAGTCGGCGTCTCATCAACCCGCTTCAGCAGAGAAGAGTAAGGAGGACGTTCCAGATCTAAACTTCAAAAGGGAACTCCTCACGAGGGTACAAGAAACCCTCTTACAATTACTCGTGAGATCATCAATATAGCGACTCGGGAAAGGGGCATTGGCCTGATCAGGACTATTGGTCAGATGCCCCTAGGCAGACGGAACGAGGTTCTTCGCGGGGAGGACGTAGTTTCTTCTCCCATAAGCCTCGCAGGTCATACAGGTGATGTTCAAGACCCCTATTGCTTGCCAGTTGGCGGAAGGGAATCAACCTTTGTGAGAAACTGGCTATCAGTCATGGAAGATCAGTGGGAGAGAAGTGTAGTCTCGGACGGCCTACGGCTATCATTCCGAGCAAAACCCCCACTAAGAAGATGTCCGCGTAGGACAAATCTTCCATCGGATCCTTTCAAAAGAGAGTCTCTCCTAGCGGAGGTACAGGCTCTCTTATTAAGGAAGTAATAGAGGTCATCGAGAATTAAGATTCTCAGGGTTTTTACAGTCACCTGTTCCTCGTACCGAAGCCAGACGGCTCGTTCCGATCAGTAATAGACTTGAGCTGGATAAACAAGCTTATCGTGGCTCCAAAATTCTATTATGGAGACCATTCGGTCGGTAAGAGCGAGCATTCGAGTGAACGACTATGTGGCAAGCATAGATCTATAGGATGCGTACTTTCAGGTCATGGTACATCCGACATTCAGAAAGTACCTTCGGTTTGCCGTACAAGGTTTATCAGTTCAGAGCAATGTGAATGGAAGGTTTATCAGTTCACTCGAATAATGAACTCAGTAATGTCACACTTCTGAGCTCATTCGTCTGCGGTAACGTCGGCTTACTTGGATGACATTCTAGAGGGATACGGCAACAGATTTATTCTTCAGATCGATGTTCAGAGTCTGCTTCTATTACTCCGACGTCTCGATTTTATCGTAAACGAGAAAAAGTCAGATCTAGCTCTGTCCAAGTCGTTCATGCACCTGGAGATGAGCTTCGAGACTCGCAACAATCTGGTTCGTCTGCCGTTACCCAGAGCAAAATTAGTCAGCTGTTGTGCTCGCTTTTGTCTGTACTCAGACACATTATCAGTGAAGGAATTCATGTGACTGATGGGGTTGTGCGGAGCGGCTTCGGATCTTATTCCGATGGGCCATCTATGCACGCGTCCCCACCAGATATTCTTTACTCAGAACTGGAGTGTGAAGACGCAGTATTGTTTTAACAGACCTAGTAAAACAAGTGTCCAGATTTGGGCAGATCTTAGGTGGTTTACTCAGGGAGTTCCCCTGCAACTGCCGGATCCGGCTTTCACGATTATGACGGATGCGAGTCAGACGGGTTGGGGCGCGACCCTAGGTCCCGCAGACTTGAAGTGTCAGGGTCTTTGGGACCCTCGGTTCCTAGAGAAGCTGATAAACATCATAGAGATGATGTCAATATGGCTAGCTCTTCAACATTGGATTCACATAATCGCGAACGTCCATGTTCAGATTTTGTCGGACAATTCGACAGCAGTAGCTTACATCAGGAACCTAGGCAGCACTCATTCAATTCCATTATGCGAATTAACAGAGAGGATTCTCCTATGTGTCATGTATCATCATGTTCATCTTTCTGTCCGTCATATACCGGGTTGTCTGAATGTCCTAGCAGACTCGCTCTCTCGGAAAGGTCGCCTGTTGCCATTGGAGTGGACCCTCAACAAGCGAATATTCAGGAAGATTTGCTACCAGTGGGATTGTCCCATGGCAGATCTGTTTGCGACACACTGGAACAATCAGTTACCGACGTTTGTGTCGCCATGCCCAGATCCTTGAGTGTATGTCGTAGATGCTCTGTTGATCTCATTGGATGGAATGATAGGATATGCGTATCCTCAAACTCAATTCAGCAGATTCTGTTAAGATCAAACCGTCTCGTTGCGAAATCCTGCTAGTAGCACCTCTGCCGTCACAGAAACCTTGGATCAATCTACACAGGTGTCTGTTATGGGACGTTCCCCGGAAGCTTCCTCCACGAGAGGACCTTCTTTATCAGGGGAAGTGCTTGTTCTTCACGTTCTTTCTCCACCCTTAGTGGCATTATGGAGTCAGTCAGACGTGTGGGAGCCTTGCGGTTCCTATGCTATTTCATGACTAACACAAGAACGATACAAGGTATGCGAGTGAGGGGTGTTCGATATGATTTTGAATGTGTATGTTGTATATTATATCACCGGTTTTCGACCTATCTGCATTTGCCGACTCCGGTATATGTTACAAGCGTTCGATATTAATTACCTGGATTGCCACTATAGCCTTAGCTTCTGAAGTAGCATTAAGCACCAATTTATTAATAATAATTAATACCTGGGTGCCTGTTCGACGAATATTTATATTGTTATTTGGTTCCGCTTTTACTGATTCCTGAGTGCTCCCCTGTTTCTTTTTGAAGAGGATTCCTTCAAAGAAGGGGGGGTGATTTTTTACCTCTTCTCCGGCTTGATAAGTATGTAACTATGAGTGAAGATGTTTTGTCTGTAATTATATCCTGGATACAGCTTGTGTATTATTGTATATGGCGTATGTTTGTGCGGGATATCCTCATTCTCAGATATGCCATCCTAATTTTTGGGACTTAGTCCGGATTAGCCTTAAAAATTGGGAACTTGTTACATCCAAATTAGCATAGTCTTCATTCTAAGAATGCGGAATTACTTGCATTTGGCTCCTTATTTATGATATGTCATCTCTATTACTGTATAGAGAGACATACATGTAATTCCTTTCAATTTTATTTCCTTTCACCTTGGATTACAGGCTTGGAACTATGTTGGTTTATTAATTCTGGAGTCCTAGGCCCTCTGCCTTTTTACTATTCAGCTAGTCTGGCCATTGGGTTATAGTATAAAAATATTATAAATTTAGAGTATTAATTTGTATATTTTTTATACTTACTAATGGCCCAGATGGGTATGGCCCTCCCATGAGTGGGCACTCATATCTCCTCGCTGAGTTATTATGTAGTACTCTTTTGTACAAAGAATGATGTTGGTGCCAATTCCGGTCACTTCCTGACGGCTGCGCATGCTCGGAGAGTAAAAGTATGAAGAACCAGATAGGACTTTTAATTTCGGTTTTGCAAGCAAATTTTGGGGATTGGGGGGTTCAAAATTTGTGTTTGGCCCTTGATAACTATTGAGTTTGCACCAGCTAGTCTGGGCCATTGGTAAGTATTTCACATTGTTGGTACGGATGTACTTTGTAACTTGCACAACTT
This sequence comes from Pictodentalium vernedei, assembly GCA_031216915.1. Lineage (NCBI taxonomy): Eukaryota > Metazoa > Mollusca > Scaphopoda > Dentaliida > Dentaliidae > Pictodentalium > Pictodentalium vernedei. Next base: position 148,146,605 of record CM062291.1, on the reverse strand, counting down.
GGAGTACTTAAAGTGATCACTGGTTTAATGTCACTATGACTTATACAATAGTTACACGTAAAAGTGGGCAATTTGGCTGAAAATTTGGTGGTGCAACTTATTCACCAACAAGAGCAGTACAAGAAAAAAAATTAGAAAAATAATACAACTCAATTTTAACCATTGAGATTACTTTCACTGTGGGTGTGGTTTAGACAATTATTGACAAGAGCTTGCACATCATCAAAGAAGGTCACCTATTGGAGTTGATAGTTTCAGAAATGAAACAGGTCAATGTTGTGCGAAACATTTTATTTTTGAAATTTAATCAAGAAAAAATAATTACCCCATTAACTCGTAGAGTGCTAAATTATTTTTGATCGTTAAAATTTTTTCACATTTCTTTGCCTTGTTACAATTTATGCACTCTCTCATAAATTGTAACAAGACAAGTCCATACAGACTAAATAATTCCACTTTAATGATAATGTGAGCACATCCATAGAATATGAAGCTTTAAATTGTAGTGCTCGAATTTCAGAATAAAGCCCAAATATGGGCTTTCAGCACTCTACCAGTTAAAAGCACAAACAGTTTATCAAATAAAAAGTGGGGACAATTTCCTAAAAGTAATTTCCAAACTATCTCAATTTTTACAATCATTTTGAAAATTAATTTTCATATATGCCAGCCCGGAAATGTTCTGTCAGGTTGCTTTGCAGTATGCTATGCGGGATTTGCGTGGGCTTCTTTTCACAAGAATCCACTTAGATTCACTTAAAATTTGGCGAAATTTTTAGCCTGCATGGACACTTCTTCTCTTGTCACTTTCCCATTCGCAATTCGTTGTGTGCAGAAATACACAAACAAAACTGAAAAACAATCACCTCATTCAATAAATATAAGTGCATCAAACCTCAGTGCTTATATTTCGACGAGAATCCGAGAATCGATTCGCACAAAGATTCGCGCAATAAAACCGCCGAGAATCCATGTAGATTCTTGCTGCACCTCTGCTAGGATCCTTTTGAAAAACATTGAGTCAATTTAACCCTTTAACTAACACAGCGGAAACAAATTAACCAGTAGAAGGTTAACATGACCTGAAATATCCTGACACTTTGCCAATAAAATCTTACAAATATGGCTGTCATTGGAACCTGCTCATTGAGCCGGTTCCAACGACAGCCATATTTGTAAGATTTTATTGGTAAATATTGTTAATTTACTTATTTTATCATTTATTTATTATTTATTGTTTAAAAATTATCAAATTTAGTTTTAAAAATTAAAAAGGTGTGTTGGGTAAAAGGTTAACATGTGTTATCAGTATACAACAGTGGTTCAACCATGGTGGCATCCTGGGATCCTGGGACACTCATAGTAGGTGTGAATTCTCGCAACCATTTTCACGAGAATCCAAATGGATTCTCACAAATTTAGACGAAATATAAGCCCTGAACCTCCCACACATACAAATTAAATCAAGCTGCTTGACAACCTGAGATGAAAAACCTGATGATGAAATTCAACTCTGTTTATCAGTTATGAGTCCACACATCCTAGGTTATTGTTAAGTCAAGTTGTGCCTTGTGGAAGATATGAATGTGTGTTGAAACACTTGAATATGAAATACTTGTCTGATTTAATGAAACAATTGATTAGCGAGTTGATTGTTCAGTCGGTCTATTGCTTGTTTTGTTGACCACCAGTTAACAGTTGCAAGATGCTGATCAGAACATCCTGAAGCAAAATCATCTTCCCAACAAAAATGGTCAAAACATTCCACATCATTCATATTTTGGTCAAAATGATCCCAGCATTAAAAGCGTGTTTGTAAAAACGTTCTCTGGCACAGCTCATTGCTCATGTAGAGATGATGCAGAACCCTAGAAAACAACTTCCATTGCATGATTGGAATAGTTTTAAAAAAAAATATCAGTTATCATTGGTCTCTTTTTTCTCTTTACACACAAAACACACTGACAATAGTTGTAGGTACATGTACTATTCAGACAGGAAAATGTTTGTTATGCCCTTGACCTCCGAAAGGAAGATTCGGGGGTATCTAGTGAAGCCATCTGTCCATCCTTCCATCCATCCATTGGCCCATCTGTCTGTACAAATGTTTTGCATTGTAATTTCAAAACCATTGGTTGGATTTGGATCTCCTTTGGTATGCTGGTAGACCTGCATGAGTGAACAGATATGCCCAATGAATGGGTCTGTCCAATAATATTTCCCAGAGTTATGGCCCTTTTTTTCAATTTTTCCCTCGATACCTTTAAGGCTTTTTCAAACATGCCTGCCGGTCGGGGGCAGTGGCCCACACTTTGCATTTCCCTTGTTTAACTATTTTTTTGATTAATTCCAAAACCCCTTGGGTCAGTGGATCGACCAGTTTGGTTATCTAGCTGAGAATCCTAGGGAATGATGAATGGGTTATGCAAAATGCTAAAATGTGAAGGCCTACATAAGGCCTAATAAAGTTAAAAATCTTTTTCTCAGGCCCTCTCACATGGTCCTTTTGTTGCCACACGCTCTCTTTTTATATCCAATGTAAACTTTAAAATTAAAAATTAAATGGTTTAGGCCACACAAAGTAGATCTTCTGTTTCTCAGGCCATTATTTGTGAAATTGCATGCAGGCGAGCGTTTTTTTATTTTATTTTTTATTTCAGTAATTACTTCTTTGCCATCAAAAATTTGTGTTCTTGGTTCAAGTTTTAGGCCTCATAATCTTCAGAATAGCATGGGTGGTGGTGTATTTCATCCCTTGAGAGCAAGAAGGCTTTGCAGTGCTAAAGCATTGCAAAGCCTTCTTGCACTCAAGGGACAAAGTCATCAATTTTTTTAACTTGGGTAAAATATCAGACATAAACCATTTAATTTTAATTTTTTTTAAGATAAATTGGTTATAAAAAGAGAGCATGCGGCATCCAAAAGGACCATGTGGGAGGGCCTGAGAAACAGATTTTTTATTTTTTTAGGCCTTATGTCTGATGTTTTACCCAAGTTGATGAATTGCTAAATTTGTCATTGAGTGCAAGAAGGCTTTGCAATGCTTTAGCATTGCAAAGCTTTCTTGCTCTCAAGGGACAAAATACATCACCACCCATGCTATTCTGTAGATTATGAGGCATAAAACATAAAACATGCCAAGAAGAACATGAACTTTTGATGGCAAAGATATAATTACTAAAACATAAAAATAAAATAAAAAAACGCCCGCCCACATGCAATTTTACAAAAATGACTTAAGAAATAGAAAATCTACTTTGTGGGGCCTAAACACACATATAGATCCATTCTTGTGTTTTCTTTTCATTACAACACTTGGTAACTTGAATTACCATGCACACATTATGTCAAGTCTTTGAAATAGGTGGTAGCTCTGAAGGTAAGAAAAAGTTTCTTAGCAACACAAAAATGGGTTGTGCAATTACAAATTGGTTATAAAAACATTTGGGTATCCTAGTTCAGGTTGGATTTTTCAATTTGTGCATGTTGAGAACTTCAGTTTCACCCAAAATTTGAGAGGCTTTGATTTTATTTTTAGGAGCAAGCACTAAGTCTGGACTTGAATATTAACAACAAGAAGAAAGGACCCCTTCATGGAATTCCAGTCAGTTTAAAAGAAACTGTGTATATTGCTGTAAGTATTATTTTATGAGGAAGATGATTTTGAAGTTCGAAAACTCTGGTTTGAATGTGTGGAAATTAGGAAGAGCCTTCTAGTGTAGTCAAAACCTGTAGAGTCTGAGCAAGTAATCATAATTCCAGGGAACTCAAAACATCAGTAGTGCCTGACAATTTGTCAGGCACTACAGATCTTTTGAGGCCCTGGAATTGGGATAGTTAAAACGGCACCCCTGACAACTCCAAAACATAATTCAGAGCAGTTAAGTATGGTACAAAATGTGTGCATGTGATCTGCTCAGGACTTGAACTTTAATACTGAATGAATTGGGTTATTGGTACATGATAGCTTGAGGAAAGAATAGCAGTTCAGTCGGGAATTTTCTTCCTAGATAAAACGAATGACCAAACTAAACTTTATATTTAGGTTGTCATTGTACAGTGACAGGTATGGAAATCTACCTTAACCCTTTGAACATAGGTGGTATCTTCCATGCCAGCAAGTAGAAGAGTCCATATTCATTATTTGGGGAAGACGAATTAATATTTTCAACGTTGAAAATATTGATTGGTCTACCCTAAACATTCACTGAACAGCCATCCTATTTAATGATGTTAAGAATCATGTTCCTGGCCAGAAAAATGGCCACTAGGGTTCAAAGGGTTAAATACCAAAAAAAAAAAATATGTAAATAATTCAGTGAAGATTTTTTCAAGTATTGGATTGTCAGGACTAATTTGTTCAGCCCTGAATATCTCACATTATTTCAAGGATGGGACTATATGTCATAATCCAGCATTTTCACACTCAAGAGTTGGTCGTCATTCATTTGAGTCTGACTTTCAAATTGTCAATGCATAGTACATAACACACTGAACATCTACAATTACCAAAAACATATGACAACCTACAGGTCTGTGATCATAAAAGCAGACAGAATTTCGACTAGATTGTGACTGGGTTGGAATCCAGTTGTAATTCTTTGTCCGCTTTCCTCCCTGCAGCACTGTAGAACCTAACCTAACCTATTAGAAAAGAAATGTGTTAACTTTGAATTAGAAGTGTTATTTTCATGAGTTGTTTCTTGAAGTTGTTTTAATTTTGCAGTACATGTATTTTATTTACGAAATTTTGATCCACCAGTGTGTGCGTACAATCAGATTCAGATCTGGTCACAAAAGACTGCATTTGGGATCATCACTGCATATGAACATCCTGATTCTCATTGTTTAATGAAACCCTCTAACCCTTTACCCAGTGCAGACAATATCTAAATTTATTTATTATTTTAAATATTATTTACAATTTTTCGGGGGTGCGGTGGCTCAGTAGGTAGATGTGCAGGCTGCAAGCCGAGAGGTCCCCGGTTCGAATCCCACCTGAGGCGACCGCATTGTGTCCTTGGGCAAGACACTTCATCCCCATTGCCCATATAGGGCACAGTGGCGCTGTGTTCTAAGGCATACTGCATGTCGATGGTGCACCTGTCCTCAACCAATGTTAACTCTACTTGTGTAGAGTTAATATGTTGGGGAGCTGAGAGTTGCTCACCGTTGCTCGGTGGTTCTCTCTGGGTAGCTTCCTCCACCCATAAAACTGGCATGGTCATGATTAGCCGTAGTGCAGAAATATGTGACCTTAAACACCAATAAATAAATAAATAAATTTTCAAATTTTTCAAAGAATTTCAATTAAACCATATGTGACCCCTCATTGGAATGAGCTCATCGAGATCATTCCAGTGAGAGGTCTCATAATATGTTTTTTTTTCTTTAAATTTTGAAAAATAATATTTTTTCAACTGCTCAATTTGTACATTACGTGGTGATATGTTGACGATTCATGAGATAAAGGGTTAACCAAACTTTAACCCATTACCTAATGAAATTGCTGCATCTGCCTGTGTAATTTACAAATCGAGCAGTTACACAAAAGTTCTGTATCAGAAAATCTCAACTAAACTATATCATGTGATCCTTCATTGGAATGGGCTCATTAAGCTCGTTCCAATGAGAGATGACATGGTGTTTTTTTAATTTTTTTGAAAAATTTGAAAAAAATAGAACAAAAATTTTGTTATTGTCTGCAATGGGCATTGGGTTAACCTGTTGTGTGAACTATTTATTTTTTCAAGATAAGCTATTCCCATCATGTGTGCAGAAGTCTGTGAGTCTGTTAAGTCTGTTCACATTTTCTTTAGGACAGTCTACACCCCTTAGTTCTTGTCTGATCATCACAAAATTTCATATGCAGGTTCGAGGTCATGTCTATATGAGAACTTCACCTTTTGGTCATGATCGGTCAACCGTGATGGCTGTGTGGGCCTGAAAACATTTTGCACAGTGTACAGGTCGTATTTATGAAGGGATTTTATTGTAACTTGGTAGGATGACTCTGTATAATATCTAGATGAGAACGTCCTATTTTGGTTGGGTTCAGTCAACCGTGATGGCAGCAGGGGCATGTTACCTAGATTCCTTTAGCACAGTCCACATGTTGCATTTTTGAAGGGATTTCATTGTAAATTGGTAGGATGACTAGGCATAATGTCTAGATGAGAACGTCCTATTTTGGTCATGATAGGTCAGCCTAGATTTGTTTAGCACAGTCTGCAGTTTATATTTATGAAGTGATTTCATTGTAACTTGGAAGGATAACTCATTATGATGTCTAGATGAGATGACGCCGTTCTAGTTTGGCCACAATCGGTCGGCCATTACCGCTGCACGGTCACATGACCAAAATTCATTTAGCACTGTCTGAAGGTTGTTTTTTTAAGGGATTTTATTGTAACTTGGTAGGATAACTTGGTATGATATCTAGATGAGCCTATCCTATTTTGGTCACAATCAGTCAACCGTGACTGCCAGACAGGTACGTGACCTAGATTTCTTTAGCAAAGTCTATGAGTCATATTTATGAATGGATTTCATTGTAACTTGGTAGGATGACTTGTTTTGGAATGATTTTACTGTAACTTTGGTTGAAATACGTTAACTGTGAGGGCCACATCAACCAAGGCCTCATTTCTTTAATACAGTCTACACCTCAAATTATTCTTATGGAAAACATAGCATGTTGGGAATAGAAATTAACTTTTTTCTCAATTATCACAATTCTTGTCTTATTTCATACAAGCCAGAAAATAAGCAGACTGTCATCTGCAAAATGAGGTCCCCAGAGGGTGAATTTAGTGATGCTACCCTGCATAGCAGGGTAGCATTACTAAATTTACCCTCTGTGAACCTCATTCTGAATCAGGGTCTCAAAACTAAACAGAAAGAGGTACCCAGAGGATAAATTGGCCCACTGTATGGGATAGCATCAGTACATTCACCCTCTGGGAACCTCATTCTGCAAATGTCAGACTGCTTATTTTCTGGCCTGATTTCATAATCCTTTCATAGACATTGAACATTATCCTTTTCATCAAACACTACACACAGTCAAGTTAAGTTACAGTGTCAATAACACTTTCATTGGATAAGTTTTTGGCGTATTTCAAACTTTTCTCAAGTGTTTGATAAATCTTGAGGATTTAGAACTTCTTTTAATCCTTTATCTGGTAGTGTTGTGACTCCATGATTAGAGCATAGGACTTTATATTGAAAGGTTATAGGTTAGATCCTAACTTGTGTCACCTCCATTGTATCCTAAGACAAGACACTCAATCCCAATTGCCCAAGTGCTTGAGATGGGCGGTATTGGAATTTTGAGTTCAGTATCGGTTTCTCACCTGATGTGAGTTGTGAACTGAAAAACTTGGGAATTTAGTTATACAGTAGAATCCTCTTAATTGAATATCCATTTTGCCAGTGAAAATTATTCAATTAACAGGAGTGTACAATTAACAGGGATTTGGTCAGTTTCCTGTGTTCTGGAGGTAAACTGAGCATTTATTCTATTATATCTTGTTTGACAGAGCTCCTAGAGCTCTGTCAAACAAGACATAATAGAATAAATGCCTGTATTGGATGTAGTGAGTCCAAAAAGGTTGATAAATAAGGGGAATTTGGTGTGTGTGACAGTAATTTTTTCGACATATTACAGAAGTTTATATACAATTAACAGGAGTTTACTCTACAACCCATATGCAAATAACAGATCAAATTTGTACTGAAGGTGTGGTAAATGGTTTTGTGTTTGAAAATTATATTCAGTTAACAGGGATATACAATTAAGAGATATCCAATTAAGTGGGCTCCACTGTATAACACATAGTGTCTTGGGAGTGCAGTGGCTCAGTGGTTACGGAATGGACTTCAAACCAAAAGGTCCACGGTTCGATCCCTGCCAGGGGTAGCTGTGTTGTGTCCTTTGGCAAGACACTTCATCCTGATTGCCCACATGGGTGCATAGTGGTGCTGTGTACTAAGGCATACTGTATATCGATGTGCACTTGTCTTCAACCAATGGTAACCTAACTTGTGTGAGTTAGTACATTGGGGAGTCTGACAGTTGCACAGTGGTTCTCTCCGGGTACTCCATCTTTCTCTACCTGTAAAACTGTCCGACACAAGGTGACTGTGGCTGTCAAAAGTGTTGTTAAATCCCAATGAATAAATAACATAGTGGCTTTTCATTTTTTAAGTGTTTGTTTTCCAGGGCTATGATTCAACTGGAGGAATGTCATGTTTTCTTGGTACAGAAGTTAAAGAAGATGCGTCAGTTGTAAAGGTACATGAAGTTTAGTTAGAAATGTGGCTAGAGAGTATCAGATGGAGGTGTGCATTCCTCTGAATTTCAACTGTACACCCCATCTCCCCACCCACCCCTCCACTGCTGAAATCCAGCTTTTGAGAAAACCATTTGTAACTTCCACCTCACTCCTTGAATGAGAATTTTCTAACTGCTGCCTGTGAATTTCCAATTGCAGAAAAAATCTGAATGTATCATCTCTCCTTGTGTTCAGAATATATGATCTTTGGGTTCTGGAGCTGGAAATCATCTCTTGAGAGGAAGAAGGCACCATTTTCAATGTTTTAGTATCGCAGATGATACTTTTTTGTTGCTCTCAAGGGATGAAATGTTGACTCCAGTTGATAAATCCCGTGAAGTGTGGTGGAAAAATCAATAAATGTGCATTAGAAATGGCAAGGGTGGACTGGACCAAGAAAAGTTACCGGGAAATGCATCAGGGTGGCCCCATCCCAGGAGAAAATTTTGATTTTGCGAACTGAATGAACGTGGCTTCCTTGCATCTGAGCGATCAGTGGCAGTCCACATAGATGACATCTCAATGACATTTTTGTATCATCTTCACGAATCGTTCAACAAAAATTGTTTTACTGGGGGTGCGGGCATCGGGAAGACCATAGTCGGAAGAAAGTCAGAATAATATTCTGACATCATTTTTTAAATTGAAGAAACAGTGCTTCCTTTCATCTGAGCGATGAATGGCAGACTACTCTGTTAGTATATCGAAATTTTCTCTATGTGGACTGCCAATGGCAGTCCACGAAGAGAACATTTCAATATACCAGCAGTCTGTGCAATCAGATCCATTTTGCCTTTTGGTCATTTTCCTGAAATTTCACATACCAACAGGTGTTGGGCTGTAGCAATTTTGGGGGCCCCAGGGGGAACTCAATAGGGGGCCCACCGGGAATTTTCTTCCAGTCTGCCTCTGAGAAATGGTCAAAGGCACATATAAAATGCCCCAAAATCTAATACCATAATGCATGAAATTTCCAACTGATGGTGGTTCGAAACATAAAATTTCTAACTATTAGAAATTTTAGCAGGGATTGGGGTGGGATGGGTCATCTATTTTGCATTGCAGTGATAGTTGTAAAGTTTCTGTGTATTAGAAATCAAAATTTCCAAGGGTTAAAATGTGTTGACTGATGTTTGACTAAAGAGGATATCTTTGTTTGGATTTGAATGGGTAACAGACACAGATCAATATCTGAGAAAAGTACATGCACTAACAATACACAAGAACTAGAAATTTTCAGATCTTGGACAACCAATGGCATCTGGTTGCACCCAGTGGTTCATAGGCTGGGGGTCGATTTAATTTTTAAAAGTTTAATAGCAATTTTCTAACTTGGATAAATTTATATTAACATTTCCTATTATTTACATGATTTTTCATTCAAAATTGATTAACTATAGTTGAAAATTGATTCGAAAACTGCAATGCGAATACAGCTAAATCGATCTCTGTTCATATCCTAAAAATTTTTCTGATGTCCTTTATGCCCTGTTAAACATTCATTGGTTTGAGTAGCCTCACCTTCTTTTTTTTTCTAGCCCCTGTCACTCCCCTCCCACCCACCACCACCACCACCACCACCACCACCACCACCTGTCATTGCCTTTTGACCAAAGTGCATGAGCATATAATTTCTTTCTGGAATGGGCAATAAAGTGTAATTGCATTTTTGATGATGCATGTAATTTAATCCAAGTTTCCCTTTATTTAGATGTGATGTTTCTTTACATGCAGGAGGAGACGTTTTGTCCTTTGGGGTTGACACTTTTTTTCATCGTCAGTAATAAATAATTTTGATTTTCACATGTGCAAATACAATTTGGAACTTTCCTGGAATCGATGCCTCAATTATGACTCATACAACAGAACAAAAATCAGTGTTATTGACTATTTGAAAATACATATGTTGTGTATGGATTTTCAGTCGTAACTTTTCGGCATGTATATTGATTTTTAGTCGTAACTTTTCAGCATATCACAGAAGCAAGATAAATTTCTGTCAGAAAATTGTGACCCATTTTTAAACTGTATTCTGCTTCGCCATAGTGGATTACAGAATGAGTGGATAATTGAATAAAAAATGAGTGGATATTTGAACTAAATAAATAAATATATATTGTTTAATTCTCTATTTTATTCATCAGGAATCATTATTTAAGTGAAGGTGGATGTCAAAAGGTGATATGCTTAAGTCAACTATTTTCACTTAGGCACTCGAAAATTGACCACACAGCTAAATTGAAATGAATAAAACAGAAAAAACATGGATATAAGTGAAATATTTATAATAAAAGAGTCTTTGTTAAATATAATTCACTTTTGTGCAGATTTTTTGTTTCATTTGTTGTATGAGCTTCAAAGGCCTATGATTGGATACTGAACATCTTAACCCTTAAGGGCCTGGACAAGCATCCTGAATTCCCACCAGCCCACAGTCTTTATACGTCCAGAGGTTTAATCGTGCTTTGTTGTTACGTCTTGGCTACCTTAACCCTCTGCACTCTGAAGTCAAATTGGCAAGTTTTTAGTAGCAAATATTTCCCATAATGTAGTTTGATATTTAACCTAATATACCTTGTTTGACAGAGCTACGTGAGCTCTGTCAAAGAAGATATAATTGGTTAAATTCATAGTTAAACACGAGAAAAAGAGAGTGATTGGAGAAAATTCTGTTGCACTACCAGTGTGCTAGAGGTTAACAGGCAACATGCAGCCAAGACTGTAACCAGAAACCACAGCCTTGATAATTTGCCTATTGACAGCAGAACCCCCTCATGATGGCATGTTAAGGGCACCTGTTATGAGGTTGTAAAAGTCGTAAATAGGCCTTTAAGGGTTAAAACAGAAAAAATATTTGACTGTATAATTTTTAGGATTTTTGTCCAAAACTGATTCTCTTCTGGGAGGCTGGGGAAGTACATGAAATTTATGAGATTTTCTCGAGAATTCCAGTAGAGTTAACATGTCTGAACAGATGTGCCATAATTTACAAATTGTCTATCTGTTCATTAGCTTTAGTTGGGAGGTTATCTATCTTGAGTTGGGGGTGCGGTGGCTCAGTAGGTAGAGGTGCAAGCTGAGAGGTCCTCGGTTTGAATCCCACCTGTGGCAACCATGTTGTGCCCTTGGGCAAGACACTTCACCCTCGTTGCCCACACGGGGGCATGGTGGCATTGTGTACTAAGGCATACTGTACGTCGATGGTGCACTTGTCTTCAACCAATGCAAACCCTGCTTGTGTAGAGTTAGTATGTTGGGGACCTGACAGTTGCTCGCCGTTGCTCGGTGGGTCACTCCAGGTACTCCAGCTTCCTCCCCCCCCCCCCCCCCATAAAACTGTTGTAGTCATGATTAGCCATTGTTTTGAAATATGTGACCTTAAACACCAATAAATAAATAAATAAATAATGTATCTTGAGTTGTCAAATTTATATTTTTCACAACTACCTTTACATACTGAACGACTGAAAATCTTATTCACGTTCTGATACATCATAACATTGTATTCCTTGATTGAATCATTAGCATAATCAAGCCAGAAAATAAGCAGACTGTCATCTGCAAAAATGAGGTCCCCAGAGAGTGAATTTGATGATGCTACCCAGCACAGCAGGGTAGCATCACTAAATTTACCCTTGGTGAACCTCAATCTGAATCAGGGTCTCAAACCTAAACAGAAAGAGGTACCTAGAGGATAAATTGGCCCACTGTATGGACTAGCATCAGCAGATTCATCCTCTGGGGATCTCATTCTACAAATGACGGCTTGCTTATTTTCTGGCTTGTGCATAATATAGCATCTGACCCTCGAATGCACTAGATGTCATAAACTGTTGATAGCAAAGAGTGTAATATGTTCAGCAAGCATTTTAGTGTAAGTAACAATGACATAAACAGTGCTTCAGTACTGTTTGTCATTTGAAAATGGGTGCGGTTGTAATGGAGGAAGGTTCAGAAGATTTCATATCATCAAATCAACATGGAATCGTAAGTGGATTCACAAATCAAAATCGAATTTCAATTGTACACAGTGATCTAACTTAAGATTAACCCTTTCAATACTGGAATCCTGAATGGGATTACCAAATACAACACTGTCATCAGCGAATGGATGAATTCACCACATTTGAAAGCAGTGTGCAAAATTTTACGAGAATGCTCATTTCGTTCACATGGTGGTTACACAAATTTAAATCTACACAAATGAATGACCGGTTAGCCAAAAGTTGCATCTTGAATGGTAAAGTCTGAGTCACTTAACTGGTAGAGTACTAAATTTTTTCTCAGCCCCAAGATTTGTTCACACATTTTTGTCTTGTTACAATTCATGGGAGAGTGCTTATAGACACGCTCTCATAAACTGTAACAATGCAAATCGATGGAGATGAAGTAATTTCACTTACAAGATAATATGAAGGACATCCACAGAATATGAAGCCTTTAACTTAAGGTACCTGCAGTTCAGAATAAAGCCCAAATATGGGCTTCTAGCACTACCAGTTAAGCAGCCTTCTTGTGGCTTGATAGATTTTTAGACTTTTGCCCTGAGATGCTAAATATATTTCAATTCCATGCAATATATGAATACTTGTTGTTAATGATAAAAAAAAGCAGTTTCCCAAGAATTTTTACATAGCCGAGCACTTGTTTAGCCATATCCAACCCATGTGAACGGTCAGAGTAATTTTTAGCTCAACTTGACAAAGTCAAGCTGAGCTATTGCCATCACTTCTTGTCCGTCAGCGTACGTATGTACGTCCGTCAAAAAATGTTGCCGCTGACATCCACAATTTCCTTTGGCACACCTCACAGGTCGCATTTATGATCAGATCGCTTTGAAACTTGGTATGCTTGTTTGGGGTGACCTCTAGATGGGAGCTATTGATTTTCCTCCAGTTCCGTCAAAAAATGTTGCCATGGCCAACGTTCTTAGAACTTAGTTTAGTCAGACCTCAATATTTCCCTTTGGCACACCCTACAGGGCACATTTATGATCGGATTGCTTTGAAACCTGGCATGCTTGTTTGGGGTGACCTCTAGGCGGGAGCTATCGATTTTCTTCCATTTCCGTCAAAAAATGTTGCCACGGCCAACGTTCTTAAATTAGTCAGACCTCAATATTTCCCTTTGGCACACCCTACAGGGCACATTTATGATTGGATTGCGTTGAAACCAGGCATGCTTGTAAGGGGTGACCTCTAGATGGGAGCTATCGATTTTCTTCAATTTCCATCAAAGAATGTTGCCACGGCCAACATTCTTAGAACTTAGTTTAGTCAGACCTCAATATTTCCCTTTGGCACACCCTACAGGGCACATTTATGATTGGATTGCTTTGAAACCTGGCATGCTTGTTTGGGAAGACCTCTAGATGGGAGCTATCAATTTTCTTTCATTTCCATCAAAAAATGTTGCCGCGGCCAACGTTCTTAGAACTTACTTTAGTCAGACCTCAATATTTCCCTTTGGCACACCCTACAGGGCACATTTATGATTGGATTGCTTTGAAACCTGGCATGCTTGTTTGAGGTGACCTCTAGATGGGAGCTATCGATTTTCTTCCATTTCCGTCCGTCAAAAAATTTTGCCGCTGACAACAATCTTTGAACTTAGTATAGTCAGGCATCAATATATTCCTTTGGCATGCCCTACAGGGCACATTTATGATCACATCGGTTTGAAACTTTGTATGCTTGTTTGGGGTTACCTCTAGATGGGAGCTATCGATTTTCTTTGATTTCCATCAAAAAATGTTGCCACTGGCAATGACCTTCGATGAACTTTGTGCAGTTAAGCATCAATATTTCCCTTTGATACTCCCTGCAGGGCACATTTATGACTGGATCACTTGCAAACTTCGTGTGCTTGTGTGGGGTGACATCTATATGGGAGCCGTCGATTTTCTTCCATTTCTGTCAAAAAATGTTGCCACTGACCTTTGAACTTAGTTTAGTCAGACCTCAATATTTCCCTTTAACACACCCTTCAGGGCACATTTATGATCGGATCACTTTGAAACTTGGTATGTGTGTTCGGGGTGACCTGTAGATGTGAGCTGTTGCTTTTTTTCATTTCTATAAAAAATTATTGTTGTTGTAACCAGCCTTTGCACTTACTGCATTTGTGCATCAACTTATCCCTTTTGCACTCTCTGCAGGGTATATTTATGAATTTCCATACCCCCCCCCCCCCCCCCCCCCAAAAAAAAACAAAAAAAAAAAACATTGTCACAAGCAATGACCTTCTACTTAGTGCATTTGTACATTAACATCTTCCTTTGGCTTGCCTCAGAGGGCACATTCATTATCAGGTTGTTTTGAAACTTTGTGTGCTTATGCAGGGTGACAAAGATAGGAGCTATTGATTTTCTTTTCATTTCCATCAAAAACTGTTGCTGTTAGCAACAATCTTTGAATTTATTGCATTTGTGCATCAACATTCTTTGACATGGCCTACAGGCCACATTTATCATAGGATTGTTTTTGAACTTGGTGTGCTCATTAGGCAAGACCTTTAGATAAGAGCTGTTGATTAGCATTCATTTCTTTGAAAAAAGTTGCCATTTACAATAACCTCTGAACATACTGCATTTGTGTATCAACATTCTTCCTTTAGCCAGTCTTAAGTTTACATTTAAAAATGCATTGATTACTCTGATGTGCACACACAATGCCGTTATGTTGAAATTTCATCAAATAACATTGGTACCAATGATCTTCAATTTTGTCATTTCATTTATAACTTACCAAGTTCAAGTTTGTCAAGTTGAGCTACAGTGTCATTGACACTTTCATTGAAATTTTGCACTCTGGAAGGAGGTGCAGTAAATGTGGACACTCTCCAATAAATTGTAGCAAAACAATCACTGATGAACATTTCTTCATCTAATGCTGTACTTATGACAAGCTAAGGCACACATTGTAAAGCCACTAAAGTGACTTTCAGCACATTTCAGTAGAGCTATGATAGTGGCTTCTAGATCTCTACCAGTTAACTATACTACTCAATGTTTGCTTACCACCAAATATTTGACACATAATTGTGAAATTTGCTTGTGACATATTTGCAGTATTTTTGGTGGATACGATTGAGGAATGTATTGAGATGGTCCCCATTGTTTACATTAGCGCTCTTGACAGGCAGACTTTTCGTGACAGTCATGGAAAGCATGTACCCCTTGATATTTTTATACTGTACCAATGACCCAGACATAGCTGGTGCTAACTCTTAAAATATAGGGCCAAACACAAATTTTGCCCCCCAATCCCCAAAATTTGCATCTAAAACTAAAGAAAACATGTCCTGAAAGGCCCTCCACACTTCGCCCCTACTGCGCATGCGCAGTGTCAAGGACGTTCCGAAATTGGCGCCATTTAATATTCTAAGTTTGGCCCTTCATCAGTTAACATCTGACTGATCTTTGTGCTTTTAAATCTCAGTTTAAATGATGCCAGACACATAAATATTAGTGAAATGGTGATTCTAAGGAGGATAGAAAAGGAGGAGAGGAAAAGAATGTGTGACAGAATATTATCAGGGCTGTAACTTAAAATTTTTTAATGAAATTATGTTAAGTTACCTATTTTCAAGGCAGCAGCCATTTTGTTGTCATTCTGATTATTTAGTTACACTGTTTTTTCAAGTGTTTTCCTCTCTCCCTGTCCTTTAAGTTCCCCCTTGCTATTCTCCCATGCTTTTGGCATAGTTTCTGTAATTATTATTACTAAAATTTCTTGGGAGTTTTAGCTGAATAACAGAATGAATTCTGTTCTTTCCCCATGTTTACGTCTTCACCTACGGGTGGTTAGGCGTTGTGTTCTGCATCTACCATCTGATGTTCTGCAGTTTCTTCCCTGGAAGTCTCTGTTTTGCATCAGATGGTGTATTTTTGGTAACTGATTTCGGGCCTGGGTGCCTGGAGTCTTATTTTAGTGTTTTTACACTCATTGTTTACATTTACAACAGCCCTCTGTGTGAGGGGGGGATTTCTAAATAATAATATCTTTATGTTATTTTAATCATAACTAGATACATTATTATTGTTCGTAAGTGTTGAATAAATTGTTTAAAATATTTTTAAAATTTTTGTCCACACTTAGGCTTGGGATCCATTGGGGCTCAATGTTACTTTTCAGAAACTTGGGCTGTTCTGAAAAAATATTTTTTCAAAATATTTTGATTTCAATTATTTTTTCTATATTAATGGATCATATTATTATTATGTATTTTGATTGCCAGGGGTTAGTGCGAGTACCAGGACTTGTTTTCTTTTCACATTGAAAGGATATTGATCAATTGTTTTAAGAGGAAGTCTTCCTCTGACCTTATTATCATTCTATATGTGGTCAGTGTACTCGCATTAACTCCTGTTCTGTATCGTATGATTTCGATGACAATATGGGAAGCGTATGTCACGGTATGTTGTTGGGGATTTGGACACTCCGGTCCTTTCCCCGCAGGGTCACTCTACTTTATCAATTTCTATTTCAGACGATCAAGATTAGGGTGATGTATCTGTGATGTCTTCCAACAGTGTGCCTCCGTCGTCACAATTAATGAAGGGCTAGCGGAAAAGTGCTCATGTAATACGCCAATTGCCTAAGAGGACCCTAGTAGGTTCGACGGCCTTTGACGTCCGCTAGCTCGCCCGGTGTAGCATCCATTCACCGAATGGTTCGGCAGCCGGGTTCGTCCGTTGCGGTCTAGAAGGAATTTTGGGGTGATGCGAGCACTATAAAATTAACTTAATGCACACCCAGTGACGGCGGATCGGAGGGAGAACGGAGGAAGCCTTTTAGTCCAGTTCATAGCTCGTTCCGGTCCATCCGGACGGCAAGCGAGAGAGGCCCCTCTCTCGTTTAACAACATCTGGCCCCAGATGTTGTGGTACAAATGTGTCGCTAGCGGAGCATACGTCCGTCGCTCGGGACGCTCCGTTGTATAGGCAGTCCGCTGAGACTGCTAAGGCTTCCTCTTCTCGTCAGCGCACACGACCGCACCTTGGCTGCGTGACCGCCGATATATTACCAGCTTCGCCGATCAAGGATTCTTCGGCGACCAGGTCACACCATCCGGCAGCCAGGGATTCGAGACCGATGGACTCCGGACGTTCGCATAGGAAAAGTATGCGGGAGCCATCTGATGCGGAGCTGCCCTCGGCGAAGCAGCGATAGACTGCGCCTCCGCAGGTCTCGACGCCGGACATTCTTGTGCACATAGCACAGCTTATCGCAGCATCCCAGCAGCCGACAGAAACGGTGTCGGATCGAGAATTATCCGACAGCGCTGGGTCGGTAGCCGGGGACTCGAGGCCTGCAGACTCCGGACGTTCGCATAGGAAGTGTGCGGGAGTCAACGTACACGGAGCTTCCAGCGGCAATGCATCGTAAGTCCGCTACTGCACAGGCCTCGGGAACGGACGTGCTTTCCTTAATAGCACAGTTTATCGCAGCATCCCAGCATCAACTGAATCTGTCGCATATATTTTATCCGACGATGCTGGGTCGGGACGCTCCGCGGAAGCGGGTACGGACGTCCGAAAGTTTCATCCGGTCCGACGGGATACCGAAAGGGATTCGGAGGATTTCAAGCTTTCCCTTTCGGAACAACATATGCTGCGATGCCGGATAAGAAACTGATAGCGTCGGTGGACTTAGAAATTTTTGGTTCGGTTCAGGGACATCGTCCCTCAGTTCCGACATAGTCCAATAATGTCACACAAACTTTCGAATTATTGAACGACGCTATATATATTATTATTTTATGCTTGCTGTCCAAGCATTTCTGGTTTCTTGTTCGAAGAGTTATGGAGATGTCTTTCAAAAGTGTGCCTCTGTCGTCATAGTTAATGAAGAGTTAGCGGCAATAAGTGCTCATGGAATATGTCTATCGCTTACGGAGTGACATTCGCTAGCTCACCCGGTGTAGCGTACATTCATCGAATGGTTCGGCTGCCGGGTTCGTCCGTTGCGGTCTAGGAAGGAGATTTGGGTGATGCGAGCACTTTAATTACTTTAGTACTCACCCAGTGACGGCAGATTGAGGACAGATCGGAGGAAGCCAACAACATAGGGGACCGCATGTTGTGGTTCAGATATTTTACATTCGGAGCATATGTCCGTTGCTCGGGACGCTCCGTTATATTGACAGTCCGAGAGACTGTCTTTAATGCTTCCTCATCCTCACAGCAGGGCACACGACCGCACATTGGCTACGTGACCTCGAGTATCCGATCAGTTTCGGCATTCAGTGATTCCACGGCGAATAGGTCGCGCCATCCGGTAGCCAAGGGACACGAGGCCTATACACTCCGTTCGCTCGCATATTGGAAGTATGCACGGGGTAACGATCACGGAGCTTCCAGCGGCAATGCATCGTAAGACCGCTTCTCCTCAGGCCTCAGTGACGGACGTGCTATCCGAGTTAGCACAGTTGTTTCGCAGCATCCCAGCAATTGACAGTTTCTCGGTCGAATCAGGAATTATCCGACGGCGCTGGGTCGGTGCGGTCCGCGGTTGCATCAGCTACGGACGACCGAACGCTTCATAGGGTCCGACAGGATGGCGAAAGGGATTCGAAAGATTTCGAGTTTTCCCTTTAGTAGTATCGGAAGATGCCTTTCATATCTTCTGGCATTTCTTCCAGTGATTATTTTTCGGACTTCATTGCTGCGATCTTGGATAAGAGACTTATAGCGTCATTGGACTCGGATTTTTCGATCGGTACAGGGACATTGTCCCTGACTTACCGACGCAGTCCAATATTGTCATTACAACATGTGTTTTATTTTTCGACGCTATATATTTATATATATATACAAGCCTGCTACTAAGCATGATAGTTTAGTTTCTTGTCCGCGTGGCTCATTTCTGCCATTTTATCATTTTTACAAATAGTTTATTTTGGCAGAGCAGGGCATACCGAGAGTTCATATGCGTCTAGACGGTGTGATTAAAGACTGCATATATTCTTTTTCGCCGTTTATGTCTTTTCCAATTTCAATGTTGGGAACGACATTATGTATAGTAGACTTAACTTAGACGCTTTATTATACGTAATCCGCCTTACTGAGGCGTTATCATTACGTCTTCAAGAAAAGATTTACGGGATATTATTCTCAATGTAATTTCTTTTGAGGGCAGTAGTTTGTTCACGTATAACTCCGCCCTTCAGTGGCTGATTGGAGTTGGTTAGACGTGACGCAGCCCTAGCTACATCCACACGCGTGGACAGTAAGGTTAAGAACTCTCTCAGAGTCGCTTCGTTCTCGGAGGAGCTTCTCTTCGACGGCAACTTTCCGGCAATCCATGAATTGCTCGATTTATACATTCTCTTGTCTATCTAGTGTTACAAGAGATTCAGACTGGGGCAAACATTCGGTGGTTGGCTCAGAGAGTGCCGCCGCAGTTGCCGGACCCGAGTGTGGCTGTTATGACGGTTGCCAGTCAAACAGATTGGGATATATACTGATCCCTACGGATTCGAAGTGCCAGGGTCTTTGGGTTCCGCAGTCTTTTAGCTATCAGTTTAACTTCCGCGGAATAATGTTTTTTAGGCTTGCTTTATGTCATTGCATGAACATTATTCAGAAACGCATGCCCAAATTCCTGTCCTTTAATTCGACAGTAGTGGCGTATCTCCGGAACCAGGGAGGCACTCTTTCGTTTCCGTTATTCAATTTAATGGAAAGAATCCGTCTGTTGGTTATAGTACACCAAGTTCAGTTTTGGTCCGTCATATTCTGGGTCGTCTGATTGTTTTATCGGACTCCCGTTCTCTTACGGGTCGCTTGTTGCTGTCAGAATGGACTCTCAACAAACAAGTATTCAATCAGATTTGCTATCTATGGGAGCGCCCAATGATGTTTTATTTATGACACAGCTTGCTAATCAATTGCAGACGTATGTGTTGGCTTGTCCAGATCTCTGAGCTAATAGTGTTAACGCTCTATTGATCTATAGGACGGAATGATAGGATACGCGTATCCTCCGGCGCTGTTGTTTTAGCAGGTATTGCTAAGATAAACAACCACAATACATTTCTGTTGATAGCATCTCTATCTTCACAGAGATCATGAGTAATTTACTCTCTTGTCTACTGTGGATCTTAACGTGAAATCTTCCTCTATGTGAGGATCTTTTTTCACTGGGTAAATCGTGTCATCTTTATCACAACCAGCAAGGTCGCAACCTTCATGTATTCCGTTGTGTGGTCCGTATTGCATTGTAAGCACTGTACTGGACGAGCTTTGGACGCGATTTCTTACTATAGGAGATCCTCTTCTTCGCTATTCTATGCGACTAAAGTGGAGGCTCTTCCGTCGTGGTGTAGGGATCATTATGTTCATATTGTTGATCCCTCCATACTACTCATTGCTATTTTTTAGTATACTTGTTTCACAAGATCTACTGCAGCCTGTTATTATTTAGGTTATAGGTTTATGTTACCTCATACCTATGCACTCTACGATAGTTTACAATTGAGTCTTTTGTCTCTTTATCTAAGTCAGTTAGTAACTTTTTGATAAATAGACTTAGAATCTTTAGATTAAATTCCTATACGGATTTTAACTTCGGTTCTTATTTAGCTAAGTAATCATTTGAGCCTCTGGAAACAGTAGTTTTCAAATTCTGACCTTTTAGACAGTAATTCTGTTGGTTTCTCTTTTACTGTAGAGTCAGTGAGTTTCATGCACTATCGATGGATGATTTTCACTTTCATAGTTTCGGAATCAATACTTCCGTTACTATTTAGGTTGGATTGTTGCATAAGAGTTAGGCTCCTATTATCCGGAACCTATTATTTTAAGGTCCTTCCGTCTTCGTATGGGCATAGGCCTTTACTCTTTCCGGGTACAGTTTATGTATTTATAAACAGATATCTGTTTATTACAAGGGCGTAAGCTTCTTCTGTCTTTGATGTCTAGTAGAAGGACGTTACGCTCCATTTTATTGTTAATGGATTCTATTAACTAGCGTACTGCTTATGGTATATCATTGACTTAGCAGTTGTGCTTAAGATTTCGGCTCATGAAGTAAGAGTTCTTCTACTTCTTGGGCTTACTTTAATAGTGTCGCTATTATAGATTTTTGAAGGCCGCTCATTGCGCTCAGCCATCCACATTCATGAATTTTATCTTAGAAATATCGAATTTCTTGAGGCCTCTTTTGTTAGGTCTATTATCTACTGCTCAGAATGTCATTCTCTTAACAGTTGCTACTATAGCTAGGTAGGCTGTCTGTTTCGGCAGTGTCTCCGTTCGGCTGCCCTCTTCGCTCTGGGCTATTTGACCCAGGGCAAGAAAAAGGGGGGGGGGGGGAGGGTGTTCCCTTGGGTCACCTGTTTTACTATGAAAACAAGGGGATACCTCCTCCGGAGTTAGTAATTCTGAGCTGTTATTGGGATGGTTGTTTAGTGAGAAGTTTAAGTTTATAAAATTCATTCAAGTCTTAGTTTTTAAAGTATAGCTTTTGAATATTGCATATGTCAATGGACATGATTATGCAATTCTCAGACACTTTTAGGAGTATAAGAGTCTCTATTCTCTAGACTTACTTTATTATTGGCTTACTTTAAAAATTATTAGTATAAGGATTATATTGGATATTAATAGAGTACATGGATGTATGAAGCTCAATTTTGGAAGGTGTTGTATCTTTCTAATTTATCATAAATAAGAAAGATACATGTAAGGCCTATTACTTCTTTTCCCTACAGGGGATGACTCTATTTTAATTTATTGAGCGTATTCCATTTTGCTCTATGTCCTTGGCCCTCCAGCCTTTTTACTATTCAGCTATGTCTGGGTCATTGGTACAGTATAAAAATGTTAAAAAATTTATAGTAATTTATATATTTTTTATACTTACCAATGACCCAGACGGGGATGGCCCTCCCAGGAGTTGGGAACTCTTGCCTCCCTGCTGAGTACATAGCGCTTACCAGGCACTGGTTATTAGAATGATAAATGGCGCCAATTTCGGAACGTCCTTGACACTGCGCATGCGCAGTAGGGGCGAAGTGTGGAGGGCCTTTCAGGACATGTTTTCTTTAGTTTTAGATGCAAATTTTGGGGATTGGGGGGCAAAATTTGTGTTTGGCCCTATATTTTAAGAGTTAGCACCAGCTATGTTTGGGTCATTGGTAAGTATAAAAAATATATAAATTACTATAAATTTTTTAACTTTCCATGGTTATCGTATTCAAAAGCTAAAAAATAATGTCAAACACAAATAAAATCTTAATTTCTGTACATGTACTTAAATCATTAAAGATATAATGAAATAAAAAATATATACCTTTTTCATTAAAATATTTCAACTGAAACGTAAAACAGGTAGTTGGATATACTTGGCGCTTAGCAAACTTTGAGTAGTATATATGCTTGCAATAAATTGAAATTGTGTTTATTTTTTCATTGTAGGCATTAAAGAAACTAGGTGCAGTTCCGTTTGTGCGAACTAATATTCCCCAGACTCTTGTCATGTACGTAACCATCGTTTGTTGGATGAAACTGATATCTTCACT
Source organism: Pictodentalium vernedei (assembly GCA_031216915.1). Lineage (NCBI taxonomy): Eukaryota > Metazoa > Mollusca > Scaphopoda > Dentaliida > Dentaliidae > Pictodentalium > Pictodentalium vernedei. Next base: position 148,123,743 of record CM062291.1, on the reverse strand, counting down.
ACAAAAAAAATATCAGAATGAATAGTTTTAACTTCCAAACTATTTTTTTTGTTTGAAAATATTTGTTTTAGTTTGAAAATATTATATATATTAATATTTGTATATCAGTACACACAAGGAAACATCTCTCAATACTGATATCTATGAAACATAAATATACATTTAAAATTTATATTGAATGTCAGGAGTGAACAACAACTTTTAACTTACAGTGTACAAAATTTGATGAGAATGCTCAGTTTGTTTGCGTGGTGGTTACACAAATTTAAATCTATGCAAATGAATGACCGGTTAGCCAAAAGTTGCATCTTGAATGGTAAAGTCTGAGTCTCTTAACTGGTAGAGTGCTAAATGTTTTCTCAGCCTCAAGATTTGTTCACACATTTTTAGCTCTCCTGAGCGAAGCTCAGCGGGAGCTTTACTGATCGTCGTCCGTCGTCCGTCTGGCGTTAACTTTACATTATCGACTTCTCCTCCTAAATCACTAGCCCAATTTTATTCAAATGTTGGCTAAATATTTATTACCTAATGCCAATTCAGATTTGTTCAAATGAAGTTGCCCCTCCTCCTGGGTGGGGCCACGCCCCCAAGGGTCACCAAAATCTTTGAAAATCTTCTTCTCAAGAACCAGCAGTAGCAGACACTTGATATATGGTATGCAGCTTCCTTTTGAGGTGTAGACTCAGATTTGTTCAAGAGAAGTTCGAGGGATAATATTTGGCGTTGTTATGGGAGGGGGAAAAATTTTGGCCCCGCCCTAAATTTCTATTTTCTGAACCGAGAGGCCGATTTGAACCAAATTTAATGTGAGGACTTATTGGGTCATAAGTACTTGATTTATGCCAAAAAATTTTTTCCTGCAGCCCCGTGGGAACCTTAGGAGCTGAAAATAGAAAAAATTTAAAACGCCTATATCTGCAAAACTGCACGGCACTGAGAATTTTTATTTGGTATGAAGCTTCCTTAGGACCAACAGAAAGGATTGGTCAAAAAAAATTGCCATCGGTTTTATCATAGGTTACAGTTTCGGGACTTTGAAAAAGTGCTGAGTCACCACTTTTTAACACTGTAGGTAATGGGAAAAACATTAAAAAATCTTCTTCTCCAGATCCAGCAGGCAGAATCTTTTGATATTTGGTATGCAACATTGTAGTGTGGATCTGATTCAAGTTTGTTCAAATCGGCCCCCTGGGTTCATATTTGGGCTCAGTATAGGAGCCCGATTTCGAACTTAGTGCATTTCAGGCAAATTTCTTAAAAAATCTTCTTCTCCAGATCCAGCAGGCAGAATCTTTTCATATTTGGTATGCAACATTGTGGGGTGGATCTGATTCAAGTTTGTTCAAATCGGCTCCCTAGATTCATATTTGGGCTCACTATAGAAGCTTGAATTTGAACTTAGTGCATTTCAGGCAAATTTCTTAAAAAATCTTCTTCTCCAGATCCAGCAGGCAGAATCTTTTGATATTTGGTATGCAGCATTGTGGGGTGGATCTGATTCAAGTTTGTTCAAATCGGCTCCCTAGATTCATATTTGGGCTCACTATAGAAGCTTGAATTCGAACTTAGTGCATTTCAGGCAAATTTCTTCAAAAATCTTCTTCTCCAGATCCAGCAGGCAGAATCTTTTCATATTTGGTATGCAACATTATGGGGTGGATCTGATTCAAGTTTGTTCAAATCGGCCCCCTGGGTTTATATTTGGGCTCAGTATAGGAGCCCAAATTTGAACTTAGTGCATTTCAGGCAAATTTCTTAAAAAATCTTCTTCTCCAGATCCAGCAGGCAGAATCTTTTGATATTTGGTATGCAACATTGTGGGATGGATCTGATGCAAATTTGTTCAAATCGGCTCCCTAGATTCATATTTGGGCTCACTATAGAAGCTTGAATTCGAACTTAGTGCATTTCGGGCAAATTTCTTAAAAAATCTTCTTCTCCAGATCGAGCAGGCAGAATCTTTTGATATTTGGTAAGTGACATTGTGGGGTGGATCTGATTCAAGTTTGTTCAAATCGGCTCCCTAGATTCATATTTGGGCTCACTATAGAAGCTTGAATTCGAACTTAGTGCATTTCGGGCAAATTTCTTAAAAAATCTTCTTCTCCAGATCGAGCAGGCAGAATCTTTTGATATTTGGTATGCAACATTGTGGGGTGGATCTGATTCAAGTTTGTTCAAATCGGCTTCCTAGATTCATATTTGTGCTCACTATAGAAGCTCGAATTCGAACTTAGTGCATTTCAGGCAAATTTCTTCAAAAATCTTCTTCTCCAGATCCAGCAGGCAGAATCTTTTCATATTTGGTAAGCAACATTGTGGGGTGGATCTGATTCAAGTTTGTTCAAATCGGCCCCCCCTGGGTTTATATTTGGGCTCAGTATAGGTGCCCAAATTTGAACTTAGTGCATTTCGGGCAAATTTCTTAAAAAATATTCTTTTCCAGATCCAGCAGGCAGAATCTTTTGATATTTGGTATGCAACATTGTGGGGTGGATCTGATTCAAATTTGTTCAAATTGGCTCCCTAGATTCATATTTGGGTTCACTATAGAAGCTCGAATTCGAACTTAGTGCATTTCAGGCAAATTTCTTAAAAAATCTTCTTCTCCAGATCCAGCAGTCAGAATCTTTTCATATTTAGTATGCAACATTGTGGGGTGGATCTGATTCAAGTTTGTTGAAATTGGCCCCCTGGATTCATATTTGGGCTCACTATAGAAGCCCGAATTCGAACTTAGTGCATTTCAGGCAAATTTCTTAAAATATCTTCTTCTCCAGATCCAGCAGGCATAATCTTTTGATATTTGGTATGCAACATTGTGGGGTGGATCTGATTCAAGTTTGTTCAAATCAGCCCCCTGGGTTTATATTTGGGCTCAGTATAGGTGCCCAAATTTGAACTTAGTGCATTTCAGGCAAATTTCTTTGAAAATCTTCTTCTCAAGATCCAGCCGGCAGAATCTTCTGATATTAGGTATGCACCATGCTTGGGGGTGAGATTGAAGTTTGTTCAAGCCAAGTCCCTGGGTTCATATTTGGGCTCACTGTGGTAGCCCGAATTATAACTTAGTTCAAAATGAGGAATTTTCTTTAAAAATCTTCTTCTCCAGATCCAGCAGTCGGAATGTTTTGATATTTGGTATGCAGCATCCTTAGGGGGGTGAAATTTAAGTTTGTTCAAGCCATGTCCCTAGGTCCATATTTGGACTCACTGTGGGAGCCTGAATGATAACTTAGTTCAAAATGAGGAATTTTCTTTAAAAATCTTCTTCAGATCCATCAGTCGGAATGTTTTGATATTTGGTATGCAGCATCCTTAGGGGGTGAGATTCAAGTTTGTTCAAGCCATGTCCCTAGGTCCATATTTGGACTCACTGTGGGAGCTTGAATTGTAACTTAGTTCAAAATGAGGAATTTTCTTTAAAAATCTTCTTCTTCAGATCCAGCAGACGGAATGTTTTGATATTTGGTGTGCAGCATCCTTAGGGGGGTGAGATTCAAGTTTGTTAAAGCCAAGTCCCTGGGTTCATATGTGGGCTCCCTGTGGGAGCCTGAATTATAACTTAGTTCAATATGAGGAATATTCTTTAAAAATCTTTTTTTTTGTTAGATCCACTGGTCAGAATCTTTGGATATTTGGTATAAGCTTTTCTTAGGAGGAGCAGATGCAACTTGTTGAAATCAATTCTCTGGGTTGATATTTAGGCTACCATGTCAGGTGAGCGCCCTCAGGCCCCTTGGGGCCTCTTGTTATCTTGTTACAATTAAACTGTAACACTGCAAATTGATGGAGATGAAATAATTTTATTTCCAAGATAATAGGAAGGACATCCACAGAATATGAAGCCTTCAACTTCAGGTTCCTGCAGTTCAGAATAAAGCCTAAATGTGGGCTTCTAGCACTCGACCAGTTAACCAGCCTTTCATGTGTCTTGAAATATTTTTAGACTTTTGCATTGAGAGGCTATATATATTTCAACTCTATGCAATATATGAATACTAGTCAATGATAAAAAGGCAGTTTCCCAAGAATTTTTTATGTAGCTGAGCAATAGGTTAGCCTTCGCCAAACCACGTGAACGGTCAGTCAGTTAAAATCATTTTTGAAATTTTGCACACTGACTTAGTGCATTTTTAGGACTCTTTAAAAAGTTTTCACATTCACAACTTAGTGCATTTTTAGGACTCTTTAAAAAGTTTTTTCATTCACATTTCTTTTATTGCATAGTATTGACACCCTTCATTTGGTGAGATTAAAGTTTGTTCAAATTAAATCTCTCAGCTCATATTTGGGCTCTCTTTGGGGGTCCAATGAAGGTGTGTGGGAGTACAATATCAGAAAGTTCTTCACGGTTCTGATCAATAGAAAAAAAATGGAAAAATGGATCCATGAAGATACCATTCCTCAGGTTCTCAGAAAGATGTCCAGGAGATCTTCATTTGCATTCATTTGTTGTATGGAGATCTGGACTCCTTTGCAAGTCCACTTTCAGATGCAGATAAAAGCAGTATAAGAAAGGAAATCACTCTATGAATCAAGTAAATAATGTGCCATAACCCTGAAAAAACTCTCTGTGCATTTATTTTCCCCATCTACTTGGCAATGTCCTGGAGATCTTGTAGAAAGAGCAATAAAATGCACCTTTGCAGAAGATATTGAAAAAGGGTGTGATTTATATACTGTACCTTCACTGCACATTATGTTCTCTTGGGCTCTGTGAATGTCAAACTTAGGGTCAATTCTAATCCTGAGTCGAATCAGGCAGATTTTGAAACCAGTGCCGGAGGTGGAATTCCTCTAAAATGGGCAATAAACAATTGGCTAGACATGACTTTATATCCATGTTGCAGTCACAATTATCCACTCTGCAGAAATATGTGGCCTTAAACACCATTAAATAAATAAATATTGTATTCAACAGCGACTTGTCTGTTTGGTCACGTCATTTAAAAATGTGGAATATTCCAGAATGGAATCAAAATACTTTCAGAAATGGAACCTCCATGAAGAAGAGTTCAGGAGAAGAGACTTTATTGCATGCCTATGCTTTTATTTTCATAAAATACACACTTTTTCTGTAAAAATAGAAGTGAACAATAAATCTTTTCGTATTGTCCTTGAACAATATGGATCATGTGCGCGAACTATTTTACTATTTCTTTTTTTATGTTTTGATTATTTTTGCAATAATTTGTGTTTTTAATATTTTTTTAGTAAATTGTAGGTGTGAAATAAATACAGAACAGCATACGCATTTGAACTGACATTTTTTACTGCAAGAGATCGATTTCAGCGAAGTGATAATATTGATCAAGAAGCCGAAGGCTTCGAGTTCAATATTATCCCCCGCCAAAATCGATTAATATTTTTTTTTTAGTAAACTGTAGGCATGCAATAAATACAGAACAGCATACGTGTTCGAACTGTCATTTTCACCGCACTCAATCGATTTTGGCAGAAGGATAATATTGAACTCATAGCCTTTGACTTCTCATTCAGTATTATACCTCAGCACAAATCGATCCCATGTGGTAAAAAATGACAGTTCAAATGCATATGCTGTTCTGTCTTTTTATAGAATTTTGAGACTCAATGATATCAAAATATCTGAATCAGTGCGACTCAGATTGAATCATCATGCAATTTTGGATCAAATCGAATTTTGAAGTTCCACAGGTCTCTGGTTATCTCACATCAGCAAATGTTCACTCTTTGATCTTGGTCTTTGTCTGTTTCTTATACTTCAGTTATCATTCAACTTGAAAGCTAAACTTTGAGTTGAAAGATAAAATGACTGAACAGGCTGAAGGTGAAATTCTTTGGCTGCATGCATCTAAATTGGTTTTACATTTGCAGATAATATATTTTAGGAATACCCGAACATTGATACATTTACATGCACTCAAGTGTTTTCACTCTTTGTGTAATCATGTTGCAAGTCTGTTGAAAAAAGTAGGCGGTAGGTGCAGGTGTTCCTTCCAGTTCCACCACCTCTGTCTCCAATTTTGATTGGAAGAACAGTATGCAGAGTTTGGTTCTTTCATCTTCACCCTCCTGCTAATCTTTTGTGGTTAATTCTAGTACCTGTGTATCGTTTGTAGTTTGATCTGATCAAACAGGTGTCAGTGATACCATTTCTGTGATCAGTTACAAGAGACATTCCTGTTAGGTTCCATGAAGGTTTTGATTTTTGGGTCAAGTATCTTATCCTTATTCTGGCATGAATATATTTTATGCTCCCCAAAAACTTTTTAGGGCACCATATACAAGTAGTAGTCAGTTTGCCTATCCATCCATCTGTCTCTCTGTCCATCCATGTCTTTCCATCTGTCCGTTTGTCTGATCTAGCTCCGCCCTGTCCATAAAAACGTATTCAATGCACCAATCTTGTTCAAACTTCACATAATGATTGCTCATGACTCAGAGGTATGTTGTGACCTTGACACAGGGTCACATCTCAAGTTCGAGGTCACATACTGTTTGTTTGTTTGTTTTTTCATTCAAAGTTTGTCTGGTCCATAAAAAAATATTTAATATGAGGTCACATACTGTTTTACATGTTTTTGTCTCTATTCTAAGTTTGTCCAGTCCATAAAAAATTAATTTAATATACTGATCTTGTTCAAACTTCACACAATGTTTGCTAATGTCTGAGGTGTGTGTCATGATCTTGACCCAAGGTCTTACTCATAACTTCAAGATCAAGATCACAAACCATAAATATGTTTGTTAGACAATTCTACTTTGTCCAGTGCAGCCCTTAAATAATTATTTAATCAAACTTCATGCAATGATTGCACAGGACTAAAGGGTATGTCATGACCTCAAGAAATTATTCATTGGCCCAATCTTGTTCATAGGTCACACAATGATTGCTTATGTCTCAAGAGTGTGTCATGATCTTTACCCGATGTCATAGCTCTGAGGTAAAGGTCATGGACTTTTCATTTCTTTGTTTCTCCATTCTAACATTGTCCGGTTCATAAAAAATTATTCAATTAACCGGTCTTCTTCATAGTTCACACAGTGATTGCTTTTGTCTCAGGGATGTGCCATGACCATGACCCAAGGTCATAGTGCAAAGACTAAGGTAACTTTTCATGTGTTTTTTCATCTATTCTATTTTGTCTGGTCCATAAAAAGAGATTTCAATGGAGTGATCTTATTTATCATACATTGATGCCTTTCACACATTGATTGCTCATGTCTCAAGTGAGCGTTTCAACCTTGACCCAAAGCGATACCTCCAAGGTGAAGGTCACAGACTGTTCATGTACCTGTTCTTACCTTCTCATTGTCTGTCCCCCCAAAAAATTATTCAATGGACCAATCTTGTTTATACTTCATACAATGATTGCTTATGACACAAGAATGTGCCATAACCTTGATGCAAGGTCATAGCCCCAAGGTAAAGGTTATAGATCATTCCTGTGTTTGTTCATTCTTTCTAACTTTGCAAGGTCCATAACGAATTAGTCAGTGTTCTGATCTTGTATATACTTAACCCTTTACCCAATGCAGACGATATCAAAAATTATTATTTTAAAAATCAGTTTTTGAAATTTTTCAAAAAATTTCAACAAAACCATATCATGTGACCCCTCGTTGGAACGAGCTCGTCGAGCTCATTCCAACGAGGGGTCACATGATATGGTTTTGTTGAAATTTTTTGAAAAATAATATTTTTTCAACTGCTGAATTTGCATATTACGCGGGCGGATGCGGGCGATTCGCTGGGTAAAAGGTTAAAACAATTATTGTTTATGACTCAATGGTGTATCATAACCCTGCCCAAAGGTCATACTCCATGTTCAACATCACAGAGCACGCATGTGATTATTTGTTCCTTCTAACTTTGTCTGGTCCATAAGAAAAATTATTCAGTGGACTGATCCTGTTCATTCTTCAAACAATGAATGCTTATAACACGAGTGTGTCCTGACCTTGGGCCAAGGTCAAGGTTACAGACTGCTCAAGTCTTAATTGTAACATTGTCTTGTTTCAAAAATTTGATTCAGCGGATCGATCTTGTTCATACTTAGCACTATTTCTTATGGCTCAAGTGTGTGTCACAAATAGAAATGTGCGGTTTACTGAATATTCAGTTCGGTTTCCGTTTTGTTATTAAAACTGGAACTGGAATCGAAACAGTTACAGAAAGCCTGTCATTGTCAGAATAAAGAGAAAAACAACCTAAAGTTAACTTTGTTTTAAAACTTTAGAGTCGCGATACCCATATTTTGGCACTGTAAACCAATGGCCCAGACTAGCTGGTGCTTAACTCAAAGTTATTAAGGGCCAAACACAAATTTTGAACCCCCCAATCCCCCAAATTTGCTTGCAAAACCGAAAATTAAAAATCCTATCTGGCCCTCCATACGTTTACTCTCCGCGTATGCGCAGACGTCAGGAAGTGACCGGAATTGGCGCCAACATCATTCTTTGTTTGGCTCTAAAAGTCATCAACAATGAAATGACATCTGTGCTTTAAAATCTCCTTTTTTATGTGTACCCATACTATGTATGGTACACATAATGCCGGCATCCGGTGTGGTCATCCGTCGTTCGTCCATCCTTTGTCCTTCCATCTGTGCGTCCGTCTGTCTGTCTGTCCATCCAGCATCCGTATCCATTTCTTTGGCATTCGATAACTTGAAAAATATTGCTTGGATTGTCAAGTTACTTTATATTTGTGTTCAGGTTACTGATGTGCCGAGCTGTATAGTTTTTGGTATAAATCTGATAATTTGATCCTGAGATTTTAACCCTTTATCCTTCAAATTGAAAATTCCTTCAATCCCTTTGGCATTCGATAACTTGAAAAATATTGCTTGGATTGTCTAGTTACTTTATATTTGTGTTCAGGTTACTGATTTGCCAAGCTGTATAGTTTTTGATGTAAATCTGATGATTTGAAAGGGAGATATTAACCCTTTATCCTTCAAATTGAAAATTCCTCCAATCCCTTTGGCATTCAATAACTTGAAAAATATTGCTTGGATTGTCAAGTTACTTTATATTTGTGTTCAGGTTACTGATGTGCCGAGCTGTATAGTTTTTGGTGTAAATCTGATAATTTAATCCTGAGATATTAACCCTTTATCCTTCAAATTGAAAATTCCTCCAATCCCTTTGGCATTCGATAACTTGAAAAATATTGCTTGGATTGTCAAGTTATTTTATATTTGTGTTCAGGTTACTGATGTGCCGAGCTGTATAGTTTTTGGTGTAAATCTGATAATTTGATCCTGAGATATTAACCCTTTATCCTTCAAATTGAAAATTCCTCCAATCCCTTTGGCATAAGATAACTCAAAAAATATCAGTCCGATTGTCATGTTAATTTATGTATTCAGGTTACTGATGAGCTGTGCTGTATAGTTTTTTATGTAAATCTGATAATTTGATCCGGAGATATTAACCCTTTATCCATCAAATTAGACACTCCTCCAATCCATTTCTATATGTACCCATACCATGTATGGTGTACATAATGTCGGCATCTGTGGTGGCCCTCCGTCATACAGCTTTCTACTAGTTGTGCGTATTGGTACACATCTGACGATTTCATCGGCCTATTTTTGAGGATACCAGACACAAATCAATGCAAGAATTGGTGGATATAAGGCTGTTATTGGATGAAGGAAGTGTTCAGCGATGGTTTTGGGCATTCAGGGCTGTAACTTTATAATATTTATAAAATTATTTTATGTTTCCCAATTTTGGGACATATGCCCGACGTCATCATTTTTAAAAATGATTATTCCACTTTCTTGGGAGTTTAACATTTATTACAGAATATTATTTTGTTTCTTCCCCAGGGTTACATCCTTACCCTAGGGGTGTTAGGCCTTTTGGTTCTTGCATCTTCTATCCAATGTATCGTTTTTTATTCATATGAAGATCTAGCTTTGCATTTGAGATAGCATTTCAATTGGTTCTGATTTTGGGCCTTTTTGTGTGCCTGATGTCTTGTTTACATTGACGTTGTTTACATTATCAACGTCCTCATATTTAGGTAGTTTCTTATATTCTGTTACTGTAATATAATGTAGATTGCATGGATTATTATTCCGGTAGTGTAGCTCAAAAAATTTTGAATTTTGTCCACACTTAGGCTCTAATGGGATGCTCTTGGGCTCTTCATGTTCCCTTTGGGAACTTGGGCATTTTTCAAAAAAAAATTTTGTTCACAAAAAATATTTTGAATTTAATTATGATTGCTATTATGTATCTCAGTTATACATATATATTGTTGTGGAGTTTGAAGGACTGATATCGACTTTAGTTAATACACTCCTGCGGACTCTTGTCATTCTTGTGTTGCACTGGGATGACTGGTGTTGGAGTCGGGTGTTGCCACGTTGCTGGCGTTGAGGTTCAGAGGATCAGAGCCTCTCACCGTGTTTTAATTCATTCTGTCAGTTTCTATTTCAGAGGAACATGAACATGGTGATTATTCTGACACCCATTGAAGTGTGCTACCGTTGTCGCGCTCTGTGGAGCATATAGAGCTGGCTGCAGTGCTCATTATTGCAAGAGGTAGGGCCTTTGGGTAAAGGTTTCAATCTCTTGCAAGCAGCTAGCTCGAAGGGTGAAGCAGTACTCCGTCCGTGGGTTCCGTGATGCCGGGTGAGTCCATTGCAGTCTAAGAGGTGGATTGGGTAGAGCGAGCACTATAATATAAATAGCTCACCCAGCGACGACGGAAATAGGGAGGAAATTAGGGAGGAAGTCTGCAAGTTCTTGTACTCGGCGAGGTCTGATAGACCACGAGCAGGAGAGGCCCTCCTCCTCTCTAATATAGAAACGTCTGGGGTCAGATGTTGTTAGCTCACCTGACTGAAAATCAGGGTGAGCTTATCTGAATCACTTTTTGTCCGTCGTCCATCGTCTCTCATCCGTCGTACGTCGTGAAGGTGGTGTTTGGGTCATTTTCTCCCAAGCCACTGGCTGCAGTTCAATGAAAATTCACATGAGTAGCGGTTATATAGGGGCATTTGGGTTTTTCTTCAAATTGGGTTTCTGCTCATATTGTGGAGGGGGGTGGGGCCAAAATGCACAAAATTTTTAAAAATCTTCTTCTCATGAACCAGCTGTAGCAGAGACTTGATATTTGATATGCAGCTTCCTTTTGAGGTGTAGACTCAAGTTTGTTCAAGAGAAGTTTGTCGGGCAATATTTGCCTTTGTTCTGGGAGGGGCAAAATTGTTTGCCCCGCCCAGAATTTCTATTTTCTGAACCGAGAGGCCAATTTGAACCAAATTTAATATGAGGTATTATTGGGTTATAAGTACTTGATTTATGCCAAAAAAAATTTTTCCTGCAGCCCCGTGGGAACCTCAGGAGCCAAAACTAGAAAAAAACGAAAACGTCCATATCTCCAAAACTGCGCGGCACTGAGAATTTTTATTTGGTGTGAAGCTTACTTGGGACCAACAGAAAGGAATGGTAAAAAAAATTGCCCTTAGTTTTGTCATATGTTGAGTCAGCATTTTTAGCTCAACTTTGACGAAGTCAAATTTGAGCTATTGTCATGGCCCGTCGTCCGTCTGTCCGTACGTCAACAATTGGCTATGGCTCGGGCTAGAGGTCGTATTTATGAACCGATCTTTACGAAACTTCTTGGGTACCTTTGTTATGACCGTGGGACGAGAACGAGTGTTTTTGGGTGCGGTCCGAAATTCAAGATGGCTGCCAGCCGCCATTTTGTACCGATGATGCAGAAATCTGTTTTTTGTACAGAACTTCCATATGAAAGCTCTGATTTGAATAATTTTTTGTATGAATGTTTAGTACCATGGGGTACATCACATATAATACGGGTTTTTTTCTCGTGCGTAAATTGTGCAAATTAGACTAATTTTGATGTTTTTTGGTGTTAATTTCAGCACTGTAAGTGCAAATGCCAATACGGCTCGGGCTAGAGGCCGTATTTATGAACCGATCTTTACGAAACTTCTTGGGTACCTTTGGTATCACCGTGGGACGAGAATGAGTGTTTTTGGGTGCGGTCCGAATTTCAAGATGGCCGATGGCAGCCATTTTGTACAAAATTAGGTGCAATCAGATTTTTGCACAGAACTTCCATATGAAAGCGCTGATTTGAATAATTTTTTGTGTGAATGTTTACTACCATGGGATACATCACATATAATACAGGTTTTTTTCTCGTGCAGAAATTATGCAAATTAGATGAACTTTGATTTCTTCAGTGCGACTTACACACAGTAAGTACACATGTCAATACGGCTCAGACTAGAGTCTGTATTTATGAACTGATCTTCATGAAATGTCTTGGGTACCTTTGTTATCACCTTGGGACGAGAACGAGTGTTTCTGGGTGCGGTCTAAAATTCAAGATGGCTGCCAGTGGCCATTTTGTACCGAAATTAGGTCTAATCAGTTTTTTGTACACAACTTCTATACAGCTCAGACTAGAGGCCATATTTATGAACCAATCTTTACGAACCTTGTTGGGTACCTTTGTTATCACCGTGGGATGAGAGCGAGTGTTTTTGGGTGTGGTCCGAAATTCAAGATGGCCACCAGCAGCCATTTTGTACCAAAATTAGTGCAATCAGTCTTTTGTACAGAACTTCTGTATGAAAGTTCTGATTTGAATAAATTTTTGTATGAATGTTTAGTAACATGGAATACATCACATATTCTAAGGGGTTTTTTTTCGTGCAGAAATTATGCAAATTAGATGAACTTTGACTTATTCAGTGCTACTTGCACAATGTGAGCACACATGTCAATACGGCTCAGGGTAGAGGCTGTATTTATGAACCGATCTTCACAAAACTTCTTGGGTACCTTTGTTATCACCTTGGGACGAGAATGAGTGTTTCTGGGTATGGTCCAAAATTCAAGATGGCTGCCAGTGGCCATTTTGTACCAAAATTAGGTCCAATCAGTTTTTTGTCACAAGTTCTATACAGCTCGTATTTATGAATTGATCTTCACAAAACTTCTTGGGTACCTTTGTTTTCACCTTGGGACAGGAACGAGTGTGTTTTTGGGTGCCTTTGTTATCACTGTGCTATGAGAATAAATATTTTGGGGTTCAGTCAGACCCACTCTGGGACTCAAAGTTTTCTTTTCTAGTTTAGCATCTGACTGTCACCCACCTTTACAATACTTTACCTATACATTTGTTACAGGCAACGGTCAGTATTTATGTACAGACCATTACAATACTTTATATGTACCTTTGTTATCAGGTCATTACCTAGATGTTTGTCATTGCTGTGTCACATACTATACATGTGCATGTCTTTGTCTTGACAAGTTGAGCTACAGTGTCATTGACACTTTCATTTAACACTGCGGGCAGTGGGAAAAAATTAAAGAATCATTTGCTTCCAAACCACTGCTCCAAAAGCTTTCATATTTTACATATAACATCTTTGGAACATTAATTCACATATTTGTTGAAATCAAATCCCTCGGTTCATATTTATTATGGGAACACAAATGTTCAAATTAGTGCAGTATGAGGAATATTCTTTAAAAATCTTCTTCTTCAGATCTACCAATAAGAATCTTTTGATATTTAGTGTGCATCATGCTTTGGGGGGTGAGATTCAAGTTTGTTCAAGCCAAGTCCCTCGGTTCATATTTAGGCTGAAAATTTGGGATCCCTGTCCGGACTTAGAAATTTTGGACCAAAATCCGAAAATGAGTTTTTTGTTTTTTATGCATTTCGGTCAGTTTTAAGACACAGTTTTTTATTTTTTTTTACACTGAAAATTTGGGGTCCAGGTCGGACTTAGAAAATTTGGGACCAAAATCCGGAAATTAGTTTTTTGGTTTTTATGCGTTTTGGTCAATTTTAAGACAAAATTTTTTTTTTTTTTTTTATACTGAAAAATTTGTGTCCGGTTGGGAATTAGAAATTTTAGACCAAAATCCGGAAATTACTTTTTGTTTTTAGCTCAACTTTGGCGAAGCCAAATTTGAGCTTTTGTCATGGCCCGTCGTCTGTCTGGCTGTCAGTCCGTCTGTCCGTACGTCAACAATTGGATACGGCTCGGGCTAGAGGCCGTATTTATGAACCGATCTTTACGAAACTTCTTAGGTACCTTTGTTATGACCGTGGGACGAGAACGAGTGTTTTTGGGTGCGGTCCGAAATTCAAGATGGCTGCCAGCCACCATTTTGTACCGACGATGCAGAAATCTGTTTTTTGTACAGAACTTCCATATGAAAGCTCTGTTTTGAATAATTTTTTGTATGAATGTTTAGTACCATGGGATACATCACATATACGGGTTTTTTTCTCGTGCGTAAATTGTGCAAATTAGACTAATTTTGATGTTTTTTGGGGTTACTTTTAGCACTGTAAGTGCAAATGCCAATACGGCTCGGGCTAGAGGCCGTATTTATGAACCGATCTTTACAAAACTTCTTGGGTACCTTTGGTATGACCGTGGGACGAGAACGAGTGTTTTTGGGTGCGGTCCAAAATTCAAGATGGCCGATGGCAGCCATTTTGTACAAAATTAAGTGCAATCAGATTTTTGCACAGAATTTCCATATGAAAGCGCTGATTTGAATAATTTTTTGTGTGAATGTTTAGTACCATGGGATACATCACATGTAATACGGGTTTTTTTCTCATACAGAAATTATGCAAATTAGATGAACTTTGATTTCTTCAGTGCGACTTACACACAGTAAGTACACATGTCAATACGGCTCAGACTAGAGTCTGTATTTATGAACTGATCTTCACGAAATGTCTTGGGTACCTTTGTTATCACCTTGGGACCAGAACGAGTGTTTCTGGGTGCGGTCTAAAATTCCAGATGGCTGCCAGTGGCCATTTTGTACCGAAATTAGGTCTAATCAGTTTTTTGTACACAACTTCTATACAGCTCAGACTAGAGGCCATATTTATGAACCAGTCTTTACGAAACTTCTTGGGTACCTTTGTTATCACCGTGGGATGAGAGCGAGTGTTTTTGGGTGTGGTCCGAAATTCAAGATGGCCACCAGCAGCCATTTTGTACCAAAATTAGTGCAATCAGTCTTTTGTACAGAACTTCTGTATGAAAGTTCTGATTTGAATAAATTTTTGTATGAATGTTTAGTAACATGGAATACATCACATATTCTAAGGGGTTTTTTTTCGTGCAGAAATTATGCAAATTAGATGAACTTTGATTTATTCAGTGCTACTTACACAATGTAAGTACACATGTCAATATGGTCTGGGTAGAGGCTGTATTTATGAACCGATCTTCACAAAACTTCTTGGGTACCTTTGTTATCACCTTGGGATGAGAATGAGTGTTTCTGGGTACGGTCCAAAATTCAAGATGGCTGCCAGTGGCCATTTTGTACCGAAATTAGGTCCAATCAGTTTTTTGTCTCAAGTTCTATACAGCTCGTATTTATGAACTGATCTTCACAAAACTTCTTGGGTACTTTTGTCTTCACCTTGGGACAGGAACGAGTGTGTTTTGGGGTGCCTTTGTCATCACTGTGCTATGAGCACAAATATTTTGGGGTTCAGTCAGACCTACTCTGGGACTCAAAGATTTTTTTCTAGTTTAGCATCTGACTGTCACCCACCTTTACAATACTTTACCTATACATTTGTTACAGGCAACTGTCAGTATATATGTACAGACCGTTACAATACTTTATATGTACCTTTGTTATCAGGTCATTACCTAGATGTTTGTCATTGCTGTGTCACATACTATACATGTACATGTCTTTGTCTTGACAAGTTGAGCTACAGTGTCATTGACACTTTCATTTTATGTGTTTTGGTCAATTTTAAGAAGAAAAAAAATTTTAGTCTGAAAATATTTTGTTTGGGATTTCGAAAATTTCCGAACAAAAATAAAAAAAATCTGTTTTTTATGCATTTATCTCAATTTTGGGATGTAAAAGTGCAGGAATTGAAAATAGAAGGAAAATCCTGTGTATTGTGTGGGCACAATCGCTTCATCTAGTTGGTATATGCTTTTCTTAGGAGGGGCGTATGCAGCTTATTCAAGTCAAGTCCCTAGTTTGATATTTAGACTATCATGTCAGGTGAGCACCCTCAGGTCCCCTGGGGCCTCTTGTTTTGAGAAACTTGCACAAGCTGGAGCATATGTCCGCCCTCCACTTGGGACGCTCTGTTTAGTCTGCAGCCGGGGTCAGCTTCAGTCAAGGCTTCCTCCGCTACATTTTACAAGGCCGAAATGAAGTTTTCTGGTTGGAAACTTGCACGAGACGGAGCATATGCCCGCCCGTCACTTGGGACGCTCCGTAGAGTCTGCAGCCAGGGTCGGCTTCAGTCAAGGCTTCCTCTGCTATGTTATTTAAGCACACATGACCACATCCTAGCTACCCGACTTCAGATATCCAGCCTTCTGCACGAAGAAGGAACCACTATTCGCTCGTGAAGTTGGACCATCTGGTAGCTAGGGAGACGAGGCCTTGATCATCGGGACGCTCAGAGAAAGGATACGTTTCTGACACACCGTCCCAGGAGCAGCATGCGGCTAAGGAATGGGAATCCGCTGCTCCTCAGGCCTCGATGACGGACTTGCTGTCGCAGATTGTGCAGCTAATCACAGCATCCCAGGAAGTGCAGATGCAGCCTGCCTCAGAATCTTGAGCTGTGGGACAGTGCTGGGTCAGTCCAGGCATCTGTTCACGCAGATGCAATGGACAGAGATTCGCAACTGATTATCTAGATGGTAAAAGGGATAAGGAAGAGGATTACCCTTCCCTTTTGGAACAGTACATGGTTGCGATGGCTTTCATCCATCAATACTACCCTGCTTTTGTTCCGCCGAATCAGAATGCTGCGACGACAAGAGAGAAACGGCTGGTGTTGTTAGGCGCAAACTTTATCCGGGCAAAGGAGGAAGTCCTTTCTTTTCCGATTCAGTTTATGCAGGTGTCGCAGGCCTTCCACCATATAGGCAACGCCGTATTTATCCTCTTGAGTGTGAGGAAGAAGGTGGTTTCTTATCTCCATCTTCCATATACATACTGTTTTTTGGACCACGTTCATTTAAAAACGGTCAGGGAAGATGTTCAGAGAGTTCTTTTGCATTTGGATGAGCAGGCTGGGGATCTAGAGGTATCCTTCTTACCTGTATCATTCACTATTCGCTCAGATGCAATTGAGACATCAATTTCTTCAAATAGAGCGAATTTGGATGTTATGTCTTATGCAGATCACCTTACAAGAGCTATGGCACAACGTCACAAGGGAAAGGAATTTTGAAGACATTCGTACCTCTCTTAGAGTTCTTTCCAGGGCAATTATGTATACCACGTATAACTCCACCCTAACATTTGCTAATCTGGAGTTAATCAGACGTGATGCTGCCCTTGCATCATCATCACTGATAAGATGACAAGGTGAAAAGCTCTCTCCGAGTCGCTCCGATTTCCGGACTTTTTATTTTCGACGACTAGCTTTCGTTAGTCTATCAACAGGCTACTAAGAAAGCGTTTAGTGCTGTGCTTTTGAAGTCGGCGTATCAGCGACCCCCTTCAGCAGACAAGAGTAAAGGAGGGCATTCCAGACAAAAATCGTCAAAAGGAAACTCCTCACGGGGGTACAAGAAACCCTCTTATAAACCTCGGAAAAGGGGCACAGGTCTGATCGGGACTATAGATCAGACGGCCGCCGGTCGACAAGACCAGGTTTTTTGCGGGGGAGGGGGGGGGGAAGGGGGGGGGGGGACATTGTTCCTCCTCTTGTAAGCCTCGCAGAACATACAGGTGATGGTTTAGACCTCTATTGCTGGCCAGTTGGCGGAAGGTTATCAAGCTCCGCAAAATACTGGGTAACAATCACAGAAGTTCAGTGGGTGAGAAGTGTAGTCTCGGACGACTTACGGCTATCATTCCGAGTAAAATCCCCACCAAGAAGTTGTCCGCATCGACAAATCTTCCATTGCATAAGAGAGTATCTCTTAACAGAGGTATAAGCTCTCTTATCGAGGAAGCAATGTAGTTTATGGAGAATCAGGTTTCTCAGGATTTTTACAATCACCTGTTCCTTGTACCAAAGACAGACAGCCCGTTCCGACCGGTAATCGACTTGAGCTGGATAACAAGTTTGTCATGGCTCTAAAAGTCTATTTATGGAAATCATTCAGTCGGTATAAGCCAGCGTTCAAGTGATCGACTATGTGGCAAGTAAAGATCTGAGGATCCGTACTTTCATGTCCTGGTACATCCGGCATTCTAAAAGCACCTGCGGTCTGCTGTACAAGGGAAGGTGTACCAGTTCAGAACAATATGCTTTGGTCTGAAACTGGCCCCTGGGCATTTCACTCGAATAATGAAATCGGTAATGTCTTATTTACATGCTCATTTGCATGCCGTATCATTGGCTTACCTGGCCGACCTTCTATAGGGATACAGCAACAGAATTATTCTTCAGAACGATGTTCAAAATCTGCTTCTATTACTCCTCCGTCTCTGTTTCATCGAAAACGAGAAAAAGGCGGATCTAGCTCCGTACAAGTCATCTATTCACTTGGGATTGAGCTTTGAGGCTCACAACAATCTGGTTTACCTGCCATTACCCAGAACGAAATTAGTCAGTTGTTATGCTCGCTTTTGTCTACACTCAGACGCATTAATAGTGAGGGAATTCATGTGACTGTTGGAGTTGTGCAGAGTGGCTTTGGATCTCATTCCAATGGGCCGTCTGCGCACAGATCCCCTCCAGATATTCTTTACTCAGAACTGGAGTGTGAAGACACTTTCGCTTGAACCAGTGTTGTTTTAACGGACCTTGTAAAACAAGGGTTCAAATTGGGCAGATATTCAGTGGTTAACTCAGGAAGTTATGTTGCAACTGCCGGATCCGGCTTTCACGATTATGACGGATGTGAGTCTGACGGGTTGGGCGTGACCCTAAGTCCCACATTCTTGAGGTGTCAGGGTCTATGGGACCCTCAGTTCCAGGAGAGACTCATAAACATCAATGAGATGATGTTAATTAGCTAGCGCTACAACATTGGATTCACATAATTACGGACGTCCATGTTCAATTTGGTCGGACAACTCGAAGGTGGTAGCATATATCGGGAATCAGGGCGGCACCCATTCATTTCCGTTATGGCAACTAATGGAGAAGATTTTCTTAATACGTCATGAATCATCATGGTCATCTTTTTATCCGTCATATACTGGGTCGTCTTAACGTACTAGCAGACTCACTCTCTTGGAAAGGTCACCTGTTGCAATTGGAATGGACGCTCAACAAGCGAGTATTTGGACAGTTTTGCTACCAGAGGGATCGCTCCATGATAGATCTGTTTGCAACACACCGGAACAATCAGTCACTGTTGTTTGTGTCGCCATGCCTATACCATTGAGCGCATGCAGTAGACGCTCTGCCGATCTCATGGGGATGGATGATAGGATACGCGTATCCTCCAATTCATTTGATTCAGTAGATTATGTTTAAGATCAATACTACTAGTAGTACCTCTGTCGTCACAGAAACCTTGGATCAGTCTTCTCAAGTGTCTGTTATGGGACGTTCCCTGGAAGCTTCCTTCACGAGAGGACCTTCTTTATCAGGGGAAGTTTTTTTTCCTCACGTCCTTCTCCGCCCATAGTGGCATAATGGAGTTGGTTAGATGTGAGGCAACCATTGCGTTTCCTATATTATTTTATGACTAACACAAGAACGATTAAGTAATGTGGGTGAGGAGGGTTCGATATGACTTCAAACAAACACCCCCCCCCCCCCCACTCACACACACCGCCAATGTGTTTAGAGGCAATTACCAGGCAAGACGTAGTTTTCTTCCCGCAAGCCTTGTATAAGTTTAAATACATACATGCATTTCTTCACTTTTCGATTGGCGGCTGGGTCGTGTTCTATGGCGACCTCATGGCCACATCCACTTTTTAGTTGGATTGGTTTCCTGTGATTATTCGTCTGTATGTCATATAAGAGCGCATATTTCATCATAATTAAATTGCTAGTCTTTGGGTACCTCGGAGGCTGCATTACCAGTTAACTGGTATTCAGATGATTACATGCAGGATTTTAATGCTCACGCGCATAATAATTATTAGGCTGACACTTTATTGTATATTATGAATTATTTCGGGGTGGTCCATGTCGGAGCCTCTTAATCATACTTACTTCCATTTCTAGATCCAGGTTTCTATTAATGTCAGTACTCATCTCGTATATTCCCAGGTTATTGTGTCATAGCTATCGGATAGTACACGTTGAGGAGTGTTGTTACTGGAAGTTATTGTACACCTGAATGGGGTTGCCTGTGGGTTACCTCAGAAGTGTGTGTACTCTCCAGAGATCGTTCATTGTGATTTGATGTGACATGTGTATGTTATATATTATATCACCGGTTTTCGACCTAACTGCGTACGTCGTCTGCGGTGTATGTTATATAGCGGGCAATATTAATTACCGGGATCGTCACTATAGCCTTAACTTCTGAAGTGGCGTTAAGCAAGATTTATTATAAATTAATACCTGAGTGCCCATTCGACGAATATTTATATTGTTTTTTGGTACCGCTTTTACTGATTCCAGAGCACTCCCCTCTTTCTTTTTGAAGATTCCTTCAAAAGAAAAGGGGGGGGGGGGTTGATTTTTTACCTCTCTGGCTTGATAGGTATGTAACTATGAGGGAAGATGTTTTGTCCATAATTATATCCTGCATACAGCTGGAGTTTTATTGTGTATGGCATATGTTTGTGGGGGATATTCTCTCATTCTCAGATATGCCATCCTAATATTTGGGGCTTAGTCCGGGCTAACCTTAAAAATTGGTAACTCTTTACATCCAATTAGTCTTCATGCTAAGTATACGGAATTACTTGAACTGTGCTCCTTTTGTATGATATGTCTTCTCTATTACTGTACAGAGAGACATACATGCTATTCCTAATAATTTTATTTTCCTTTCGCCTTGGATTACAGGATTGGAGCTATGTTGATCTACAAATTCTGAAGTCCTAGCCCACCACCTTTTTAGCTCACCTGAGCGTAGCTCAAGGAGAGCTTTACTGATCACTTCCATTCGTCGTCCGTCGTAAACTTTACAAAACCGACTTCTCCTCCAAAACCACTAGCCCAATTTTATTCAAATGTTGGGTAAATGTTTAATACCTAATGCCAATTCGGATTTGTACAAATGAAGTTGCCCCTCTCTCTGGGTGGTGCCACACCTTCAAGGGGCACCAAAATCTTCTTCTCATGAACCAGCAGTAGCAGAGACTTGATATTTGGTGTGCAGCTTTCTTTTGAGGTGTAGACTCAGATTTGTTCAAGAGAAGTTTGAGGAGCTATATTTGCCTTCGTTATGGGAGGGGCAAGAATTTTCGCCCCGCCCAAAATTTATATTTTCCAAACCGAGAGGCAGATGTGAACCAACTTGATATGAGGACTTATTGGGTCATAAGTACTTAATTTATGCCCAATTTTTTTTTCCTGTCGCCCCATGGGAACCACAGGAGCTAAAAATAGAAAAAAATTAAAATGCCCATATCTCCAAAACCACACGGCACTGAGACCTCTTATTTGGTGTGAAGCTTCCTTAGGACCAACAGAATGGAATGGTAAAAAAAAATTGCTATCGGTTTTATCATGGGGTACTTTTTGGGGACTTTGAAAAAGTGCGGAGTCAGTATTTTTTAACACTGTGGGTAATGGGAAAAACATTTAACACTGCTTTTCTCTCAAACCACTGCTCCAAAAGCTTTCAAATTCCACATATAACATCTTTGGAAGATTGTTTCACACGTTTATTGAAATCAATTCCCTGGGTCCATATTTGGGCTCTCTATGGGAGCCCAAATATTTAAATTAATTTAAACAAGATTTATTTCAAGAATATATAATAAAAATTGTTACATACATTGATGCGTATTCGGCAGGAAGCTAAAAGCTTATACAAGGCCATTTAAATTACTGCAGTATGAGGAATATTCTTTAAAAATCTTCTTAAGATCTACCAATGGGGTGAGATTCAAGTTTGTTCAAGCCAAGTCCCTGGGTTCATATTTGGGCTCACTGTGGAGCCCGAATTATAACTTAGTTCAAAATGAGGAATTTTTTTTTAAAATCATCTTCTTCAGATCCAGCAGTTGGAATGTTTTGATATTTGGTATGTAGCATCCTTAGGGGGGTGAGATTCATCAAGTTTGTTCAAGCCATGTCCCTAGGTCCATATTTGGGCTCACTGTGGGAGCTCGAATTGTAACTTAGTTCAAAATGAGGAATTTTCTTAAAAAATCTTCTTCTTCAGATCCAGCATTCGGAATGTTTTGATATTTGGTGTGCAGCATCCTTAAAGGGGGGGGGGGGGGGGGGGGGGGGGGTTAGGGGGGGATTCAAGTTTATTGAAATCAATTCCCTGGGTCCATATTTGGGCTCTCTATGGGAGCCCAAATATTTAAATTAATTTAAACAAGATTTATTTCAAGAATATATAATAAAAATTGTTACATACATTGATGCGTATTCGGCAGGAAGCTAAAAGCTTATACAAGGCCATTTAAATTACTGCAGTATGAGGAATATTCTTTAAAAATCTTCTTAAGATCTACCAATGGGGTGAGATTCAAGTTTGTTCAAGCCAAGTCCCTGGGTTCATATTTGGGCTCACTGTGGAGCCCGAATTATAACTTAGTTCAAAATGAGGAATTTTTTTTTAAAATCATCTTCTTCAGATCCAGCAGTTGGAATGTTTTGATATTTGGTATGTAGCATCCTTAGGGGGGTGAGATTCATCAAGTTTGTTCAAGCCATGTCCCTAGGTCCATATTTGGGCTCACTGTGGGAGCTCGAATTGTAACTTAGTTCAAAATGAGGAATTTTCTTAAAAAATCTTCTTCTTCAGATCCAGCATTCGGAATGTTTTGATATTTGGTGTGCAGCATCCTTAAAGGGGGGGGGGGGGGGGGGGGTTAGGGGGGGATTCAAGTTTGTTAAATCCAAGTCCCTGGGTTCATATTTGGGCTCCCTGTAGGAGCCTGTATTATAACTTCGTTCAATATGAGGAATTTTTCTTTAAAAATCTTCTTCAGATTCAGCAGTCAGAATGTTTTGATATTTGGCATGCAGCATCCTTAGTGGGGTGAGATTCAAGTTTGTTCAAGCCATGTCCCTAGGTTCATATTTGTGCTCACTGTGGAAGCTCGAATTGTAACTAAGTTCAAAATGAGGAAACTTCTTTAAAAATCTTCTTCAGATCCAGCAGTCGGGATATTTTGATATTTGGTATGCAGCATCCTTAGGGGGGTGAGATTCAAGTTTGTTGAAGCTAAGTCCCTGGGTTCATATTTGGGCTCCCTGTGGGAGCCCGAATTATAACTTAGTTCAATATGAGGAATTTTTCTTTAAAAATCTTCTTCAGATTCAGCAGTCGGAATGTTTTGATATTTGACATGCAGCATTCTTAAGGGGGTGAGATTCAAGTTTGTTCAAGCCAGGTCCCTGGGTTCATATTTGGGCTCCCTGTGGGAGCCTGAATTATAACTTAGTTCAATATTAGGAATATTCTTCAAAAATCTTCTTCACATCCACCAGTCAGAATCTTTTGATATTTGGAAAATGGCATCCCACAGGATGTGAGATTCAAGTCTGTTCAAGCCAAGTCCCTGGGTTCATATTTGGGCTTCCTATGGGAGCCCGAATTATAACTTAGTTCAATATGAGGAATATTCTTTAAAAATATTTTTTAATTAGATCCACTGGTCTGAATCTTTGGATATTTGGTATAAGCTTTTCTAAGGAGGGGCAGATGCAACTTTTTGAAATCAATTCCCTGGGTTTTATATTCAGGCTACCATGTCAGGTGAGCGCCCTCAGGCCCCCTGGGCCTCTTGTTACAATTCAGCTAGTCTGGGCCATTGGTTTACAGTGTAAAAATATTATAAATTTACAGTAATTTGTATATTTTTATACTTACCAATGGCTCAGACAGAGATGGCCCTCCCATGAGTGGGCGGGCACTCATACCTCCCTGCTGAATTTTTATGTAGTACTCTCTTCTACAAAGAATGAATTTGGCGCCAATTCTGGTCACTTCCTGACGTCTGCGCAAATCGGAGAGTAAATTAAACTATGTCATTACAGTGTAACATGTAAAGCCAAAGAGCACTATGTGGATTTTAGCCTTAAACATTATTATGCAAGCAAATTTTGGGGATTGGGGTGCTCAAAATTTGTGTTTGGCCCTTAATAATTTTGAGTTAAGCTTTTTGGCTATTTTTTATTAAAAATTTTTTTTTTTTAAATCTCTTGGGAGTTTAACATGTATTACAGAATATTTATTCTGTTTATCCCCATGTTGATGTCCTCACTCTAGGGGTGTTAGGTCGTTTTAGTCTTGCATCTTCTATCCGATGTATCGTTTTCTCTTCGTATGAAGAGCTACCTTTCCATCTGGTAGCATTTAAATTGGTTTCTGACTTTTTGTGAATGATGTCTTGTTTCCGTTTTTTTCTAGTGCTGCCGCGGTTAAGACTTTTTTCTGACCGGTTAACCAGTGTGTTTGACCATGGTTAACCGCATTTAAGGTACCTATATTTGTAGTGTGTTCTTGCTTCAACTGTAACTATTATATCGGGCCGGCCAATGTTATTTACATTGACCATTGGGAACAGTGAGCGATCACGCTCACGCCCCTCTATTTCTGATACGGTACCGAAAGTGATTTTTCACGTACAAACACCTTTTTCTGATCAATGGACTTTAAAATTTAACTGAGACATGAAGTCATGAACATCGTCGGTGTGTCTCTGGTCAGCGAATACAGGCAACACAAGCAGAGTAACTCAACTCCCTGGGAACCCACGGAATTCGGAACCTGACTATTTTTTGACAATTCGGACCTGATGTATTCTGTTACTTACCATATAGACAATCAGATTCGGAACAGATGTGTGGGCAATTCAAATCAGACTCAAATCGTCCACAAGTCTGATTCGAATTGTGAACTCTGCAAAACTTACATTCTGCTTGCTTTTTGTCACCACATTCGATTAGCGTAAAATTGTCCCAAATATCTGATTTTCGCGATTTTTGAATCCGTGAACCTGATGGTGCCAAAGCCATTGCTAATGTATCATTGAATTTGGAATATCAGTTCTCTGATTGTGCCACGCTTGCAACATCAGACATGCATAGTGAGATGACAAATTGACAATCACAACATCGTACATTCGTACTCATCGGACCCTCTTTGTCGGCGAAACTTAAAGACAATCACTGTTAATAAGGCTCATTGACAGTGATTGTCTTTAAGTTTCGCCGACAAAGATGAAAGATGCACGTTCGCGCATCAAACAGAAAGATACAAGTTACACGTCGCTGTTCTTTGATCTGTTTGATGTTAGAACTGTAAGAAAGAAAATTACCATGCATATGATGTGTGCACACATACCTATTAGTATATATGTATATACTTACATATATATGTGTATGGGTGTGTGCACATTTCTGATCTGTGGAGGTGAATTAGTCGCTTTGTTATGGAAAATATTAAATTTCTATGTGGTGGCCTTAAGATCTTGCACACATTACTGAGAGTTATAAAAGTGGGTCAAAATTCGTGTTGTATAGTTGATTTGAACTAGCTCGTGCCGCAATCGATATGATCCTGCACAAATTTTTGGTGAGCTGAGAGATGATATAACCTGGTTTGAATTTTGATTTTGATGAGAACATTTTGGATCTTCTTCGGGGTAAGTTGTTTTATTTTTGCTCTCCTTCGGATTAACTCCGCCGGGGCCGGTCATTTTAACATAGACTTTTGATCCTCGTCCTGTGCCTGGATATTTACGATTAGTCCCGATGTCTCGGTCTAATCGATGTATTTTGGTATGCGACGGGTTTCGGTGGGTCGTTAAATTTGGAACCCCCCCCTCCGTTTCCATCTGATAACTTTATGGAATTTTACAATTATAGTAAATAGTATATTCTACCCTTCAATAAGTTAAGGGGGTAGAATAGGAAATATGACTGTCAGGCTGTTCGATACAACAACCTAATTGATGCGTTATGAGCGTGAGGGATTTAGAATGAATATCTATTGATTCAGAAATATGTGTTATACGATTGTTAACGTAACCCTTCCGCCGGTAGTTTCGGGTGGTAGGACTTTTGGTACCGACTTATGAAGAGCTCCCCTTCTTTATAAAGCCAAGGGTAGTAGCCTTGTGAAGAATTGTAAGTATTTTTGTTGAGCAACTCTTCTGAATTCTTGAAGGTTTGGAACCTGGATTCCGACTTAGGAGAGCTTCCCCCCCCCCCTCTTTAGGTAGGGCGCGGTAGCAACCGATTTATATCTATATAATAAGACTAAATGTTGGTATATAAGTCCTTTGCCGGGGAAAAAGGGATTTGATGAGCGAATTGGTGGTTATGGCTTGTAGAGCTAATATTATCAAAGTGATATGTTGTTTTCACTTGTAAAGTGAAACAGTTGATGTAAAAGAGAAATATCAATTATGTATAAGTAGAATTCCATATACGTCATCCAATGTACAATGTAAAGAAGGGGAAGAAAACTTTTGTAAAATAAAATCATTAATACATTCAATTAATTCGTTCAACATTTGTGATGATTCCTTTTGTAGCTTCTAACCCTTACAACGAGCCTTTTTGAATATTCATGAATCCTGCCCTTTTAAAATTTACCGATGTTTAGGACTTGCCTATGGATAACTTTTGCGGCGTGGCTGTTGGCCGAAACTCATTTCTTGTAATTGGGTCCGGTCCGGGAGCAACGGCGCAAAAGGGGGTGTCAGGGCCGTGTTGGCATTTGTGAAAGATTTTAGGTGATTAATTTAATCAATTTCTCTTTAAACGAACCTGTAGAAACCTCTCGACAACAAGTTTGTATACGGCTGGATCTTGTTTGACTTCTGCGGTGAGGCTGTCGACTGGAACTCATTTTTAGTGAGTTCGTGCCGAGAGTGCCTGCGCAGCAAGATCTAGGCGAGGTTAGATCAGTGTCGTTACAGAACTTAGAAGACAACTCAGTGGTCATTAAGCGTCATTAGTTGAATTCGCACCGAAAACAGTCAGATAATATAACATGGCATGATTGGCATGTACTATAGTGAATGTAAGGTTAACTGGTTAAAACATTTTCTTGACCGGTCAAAGTTTTAACCACAGGTTAACCGGTTATCCGGATAACCGTGGCAGCACTATGTTTTTCCTTGGCATTGGTTACATTGGTTATGTCCTCAATATATGTAGTATTTCATATTATGTTACTGTAGAATTACTGTAGGATATATTGATTATTATTCCGGTAGTGTTGCACATAAAATTGGATTTTGTCAACACTTAGGCTCTATCGGGATGCCCTTGGGCTCATTATGTTCCCTTTGGGAATTTTGTCATTTTTTCAAAAAAGTTTTTTTTTTAAATTTTGATTGCGATTATTCATGTATCTTTATCATATATTTTATTGTGAGGTTTGTAGGAGTTCTATCGACTTTGTCTTTTGATTGTAATTATGAAAGCTTGCTGCTCTAAATGCAAGGCGAGGAAGTCTTCCTCAGATTTACATGCTAGTTGCCTTGCCTGTAGTCGATGCACTCCTGCAGATTTTGTCCTACTATGTACATTGGCATGACATACGTTGGAGACGGGTGTCGCGATGTGTTGTAGGAGGTGAGGTTCCTATGTCGGAACTCTCACCGTAAGTTTTTCAGTTTCTATTTCAGAGGAACATGAACATGGTGATGGTATTGTGATGCCCATTCAAAGTGTGCTACCATCGTCACACTCTGTTGAGCAAATAAGAGCTAGCTGCAAGATGCACATGAATATTAAGCAAAGGATAAGACCTCTAGTTAGTGTTCTTAATCCTTTGCAAGCAGCTAGCTCGACCAGTGAAGCGGTTACTCCATCCGTGGGAGCTGTGACACCGGGTATGTCTGTTACGGTCAAAGGAAGTGTAGATTTGGGTAGAGCAAGCACCTTAAAAACAAAAGCTCACCCAGCGATGACGGAAATAGGAAGGGAGTGTGCCAGTTTCTTGTTGGGAGGCTCAACGAGGTCTCTAACAAGGCCACTAGTGGGAGAGGCCCCTCTCTAACCCAACAACTTATTGGACCAGAGGTTGTTATGAGAAACTTTCACAAGCCGGAACCAAGTTTTCTTGTTGTGAGGCTCGGCGAGGTCTGATAAGACCACAAGCGGGAGAGGGCCCTCTCTAACCCAAGAACATTTGGGGCCAAATGTTGTTATAAGAAACTCGCCTGAGTCGGAGCATACGTCCACCCTCTGCTCTGGAATCTCCGTCTAGATTGCAGATGGGGTCGGCTTCAGTCACGGCTTCCTCCACTACGTTTTAAAAGCACACACGACCACATGCTAGCTACCCGACTTTGGATATCCAGCCAGTTGCACGAAGATGGGAACCAGTCTTCGTCCATGAAGTCGGACCATCTGGTAGCTAGCGATCTGAGAAGAGATCTATCTCAGGATCTTAGTCCCAGGAGTAGCAAGCGGTGAAAAAACAGAAGACTGCTACTCCTCAAACCTTGGACTTGCTGTTGCAGATTGCACAGCTGATCGCAGCATCCTGGCAAGAGCAGCTTCCCGCAGACTCCGATGGTGAGCTGTCTGACGGTGCTGGGTCGGTCCAGTCATCTGTTCATGCAGATACAAATGACCGAATGTCACAGCTGAATCAGTCGGATGGTGAAAGGGACAAGGAAGAGGATTACCCTTCCCTTTTGGAACAGCATATGGTAGCGATGAATTTTATTTATCAATACTATATTTACTTTGTTCCACCTGATCAGCAAGCTGCGACTACTATAGAGAAACCGCTGTCGGCTCTGAAGCAGATTTCGTGTGGAGGAAAGAGGATGTTCTTTCCTTCCCGAAACAGTCTCGACAGGTGTCAGAGGCCTTTGGCCATGTTATCAACGCCATATTCACCTCTCTACTGCTAAGAGGAAGGCATTTTCTTGTCAACATCTTCAATAAATATACAGTTCCTTGGACTACGTTCATTTAAAATGGTTGAAGAAGATGTCCAGAGAGCTCCTCTGCGTTCACATGAGCAGACCAGGGATGAAATATGTCCCTACCTGCATCATTCAGTATATGCTCGGAAGTTAATGAATGTCCTATTTCATCCAGTAGAGCGAATCTGGACGTGATGCCCTACGCAGATCACCTCACCAGAGCTATTGCGCAGTGTCTTAATAGGAAGGAATTTGAAGACGTTCCTCGCTTAGAGTTCTTTCCAGGGCAGTCAAGTATGCCACATACAACTCCGCCCTGACAGTGGCAAGTGGGAATTGATCAGACGTGATGCTGCCCTTGCGTCGTCGTCACTTATAGATGACAAGGTGAAAAGCTCTCTTCGAGTCGCTCCAGTCTCCGGATATACTCTAGTGATGACAAGCTTTCATTAGTCTATGAACAGGCTACAAGAAAGCTTCCAATACACTGCTACAGAAGTCTGCGCCTCAACACGCTTCAGCAGGCCAGGGTAAGCGAGGCCGTTCCACTTAATCAGCTAAGGGAACTCCTCGCAAGGGTACAATAAACCCTCTTATACTTACTCTGGAGGTCGTCAGTATAGCAGCTCAAAAAAGGGGTGCAGGTCTGATCCAGACTATAGGTCAGATGCCCCTGAGATGACGGAATGAGGTTCTTCACAGGGAGGACGTAGTTTCTCCTTCCATAAGCCTCATTAGTCATACAGGTGATGAATAAGACCTCTATTGCTTACCAGTTGATGGAAGGTTATCGTCTTAGCTAAAAGCTGGATTTATGTCACGGAAGATCAGTGGGTAAAGTGTTGTCCTGGAAGGCCTACGGCTATGATTCCAAACATAACCCCCACTTACAAATCTTCCAGCGGATCCTTTCAAAAGGGAGTTGCTCCTAGTGAAGGTACAGGCTCTCTTATTGAAGGAAGCAATAGAGAGCATCGAGAATAGACTTATGTTGCTTTCCACTTAGCGGAAGGTTATCAATCTTGCAAAAAAGTGGATGAAAATTGTGGAAAATCAGTGGATGAGTATGTAGTCTCGGCAGGCCTGCGGCTATCAGTCCGAGCAAAGCTCCACTTACTACAAGTACGTGTTGGTCAAATCTTCTGGCAAATTCTTCCAAGTGAGTCTCTCCTTGCGGAGATATAGGCTCGCCTGATGAAGAAAAACAATAGAGGTCGACGAAATATTCTCCAGGTTATTTCAAATCACCTGTTTTTCATCCTGGAGTCAGCCGAATAGTGCATAGATAGGCTGAGACAGCTGTCTTGTTTGGAATACAGCCATTAGAGGGAATAAGTATGTCTTTTCCCTCTCGGTGTTCTATTCCTTGGTCAAGGCATTTAGTGTCATTATGGATGTCATAGTCGGCTTATGTACTGTTACAGTGGTCTTTTCTTGCGGCTAGTGTTGTAAGTCTCCATTTAGTGAGCTTTCAAGGCCGCAAGTGACACCGATATGTCATCAGGTAGACAAAGACTCATAACTGCATAGCTACCTTGAGATTACTGTCTCTGGGAATTACGAATTACAGCTCTTAGAATAGCAGCTTGTCATTCCCTACCTTGCGCGACGATAGTTTTAAGTCTCCATATAGTGAGCTTTCAAGTCGCTAGTTACACCGAGATATCTGTCTTCACGAAGAGGAACACTTCTAGCTATGTTAGCCAGTCTATGACCACTGTCTTTTGGGAATAAAACCGATAAGGTACAGTGCTTTTTGGTTTGTTTTCATAGGTGTCCTTGAGTCTTATTGTTTACACCATAGTAGCCTAGCTAGAATCATAAGCGAGATTGTTTCAGTAGTTATGCAGTGACATAACTGAATTTATTTTCTCTTGGGACTGCTGTCTGTTTGGGAATTTAGGGCTGTCAAATATTGGCTCTTCATTCCCTATCTTGTGTGACAATAGTTGTAAGTGTCTGTTCAGTGAGCCTTCAAGGTCGCAACTTACACCGATATATCTGTCTTCACAGCTAGCGTTGTAAGTCTCCTTAGTGAGCTTCTAAGGCTGCAGTTATCAGCCTTTTTTTGTCTTCACATATAGGAAGATCTTTAGCTACTTCAGCTAGGCTGAGTTCGTTGTCCTATCGGGCATGATACCATATGTTAGAAGAGGTTATTCTCTTCCGGCTTGTATGGTTTGGTGTTAGTTATATGAGGCGATAAGCTCTATTAATGACGCCATAGTTACCTAGTATGATTATGTCGATGTGGTGTATTTGTTCATCACATCCCTTTCTGTCTTTAGTGGCATTATGGAGTCGGTTAGATGTGAGGGAGCCCTGCAGTTCCTATTCTGTTTGATGACAAACACAAATGCGATTCAAGTAATGCGGATGAGAGGGTTTCGATATGAATTTTTTGTCTGATTCTAGATACATTCTCGTATATTCAAATGCTTCTTTGGAGTGTTATTATTTGAATCAATTGCACACATGAACGGGGTCGCCTGTAGGTTGCCTTAGAAGTGTGTTTGCCCCTCAGAATAACTTTTAATTGGACAAGTGCATGGTCAAACACTTTATATCACCGGTTTTCATCCTATCTAAGTATTCCGACTCCAGTGTACATTAGAAGCGTGCTCTGTTAATAACCGGGATCACCACAATAGCGTTAGCTTCTGAAGTGGTGTTAAGCACCAATAATTAATAACAGGGTGCTTATTGGGTGAATATATTTGGATTATTTAGTATCACTTTGCACTGATACCGGAGCTCTCTCCTCTTTGTTTTGAAAAGTATTCCTTCAAAAAATGGGGGGGGGGGGGGGGGGGGGGGGGGGATTTTTCTTGTAAAATCTCTTCCGGCTTGATAAGTGTGTAACTATGAGTGAAGTTGTTTTTGGTCTGTAGATTATATCTGATCCTAGATACAGCTTGTTTATTATTTATATATGGCATATGTTTGTGGGGGTCAGTTTATCACTCTCAAATATGCCATCCTAATTTATGGAGCTTAGTCCAGACTAGCCTTAAAAATTGGGGGCTCATTACACCCAATTAGCATAATCATTCATGCTAAGAATATGGAATTACTTGGAGATGCTCCTTATTTATGATAGGTCTTCTCTATTATTGCATAGAGAGACATACATGTAATTCCTTTTAAATTTAATTTCCTTTCACCTTGGAATGCAGGTTTAGGAGCTATATTGGTCTACTAATTCTTAAGTCCTAGGCCCTTCACCTTTTTACGATTCAGCTAGTCTAGGCCATTAGTTGTCGTATAAAAATATGATAAATTTTAAGTAATTTGTATATTTTTTATACTTGCCAATGGCCCAGATGGGTATGGCCCTCCCATAAGTGGGCACTCATACCTCCCCGATGAGTTATTATTAGTATGCTCATCTGCAAAGAATGATGTTGGCACCAATTCCAGTCTCTTCCTGACCACTGCGCATGCGCAGAGAGTAAACGTATGGATGGCCAGATAGGACTTTTAATTTTCGGTTTTGTTTGCAAATTTTGTGGATTGGGGGGGGGGGGGGGGGGGGGGGTCATAATTTGTGTTTGGCCCTTGATAATTTCGAGTTTGCACCAGCTAGTCTGGGCCATTGGTAAGTATAAAAAATATACAAATTACTTAAAATTTATCATTTTTTAGAGACAGCATAATTTTTATACCCCCACTTTTTTTTAAAAAGTTGGGTATACCTGTTTCCACCTGTCCGTGCATCTGTCAGTATGTCAGTCCGTCCACACTCAGATTCTATTTGCATTATAACTTCAACATTACTGCTCAGATTTCGATGAAATTTCATACAGATGTGCACTATCATGAGATCTTTAAGGAGTATCAGCCGTTTTGCTGTTGGAATATTTTTTCTGTGAGTTATGGCCCTTTGAATATACAAAAATAGGCTATTTTTGGTCTGTTTGCCTTGTATCTCAGGTTTGGGTTATTGGGTCTCAATGAAGTTTGGAATGAAGATTGTTTATGGGAAAGGCTTTCAAATGAGTCTCAAATAATATTTCTTATTTTCACGTTTTAGACTTTTCCCCTTTTTAACTTTAAATTTGCTGTTTGCCTCGTAAAATAGCCAATTTTTTGTCTGTTCGCCTCATATTTCCAGTTTGGGTTATCAGATTTCAATGAAATTTGGAATGAAGATTGTTTATAGGAAAGGCTTTCAAATGAGTCATGTTCCTGCAGTAAAACAAAGAAAATACATGCAAAAATCACCTCCCCACATGTGACATTATGTCTTTTTTCTACATCTCTTACGTGGATGATCCGATCATCACTAGTGTTCAGTAACATGTGTTTCTGGCCTTCACAATTGCCTTGCTGTAAAACAAAGACAATAAATTTGCTGTTTGCTTTTTTAAAATAGCCAAGTTTTTGTCTGTTATCCTCGTATCTCTGAGTTGGGTTTAGCAGCTCTCAATGAAATTTGGAATGAAGATAGTTTATGGGAATAGCTTTCACATTATCATGGTTCAATTCTTCGCTTGTCATTGTTTGGCAGTATGCACCGTGGGGGTATACCTTCCCCCCCCCCCCCCACCTCTTGATTAGAGTCAGTCAGGTTATCCTAAACACAGATATTTTGGGGGGTGGGTGGGGTGGGAGGGAGGGAGCTAATACATGAAATTAAATAAACAGGTGGGCTGAAATAAGCTTTGCGCAGGGTGGAAAATATTACAAAGATTAATAAACATGCCTGCACATCTATTCCAGGCACAAGAGTACACATATAATTTTGCAGCAGACTCAAGGCAAAAATCATTTTCTCAAACTTGAAACTCTTGAGATAATTTATGCAAATACATTCTGCTCAGGAAACTGGAATATATTACACAGGTGTCGCCGTCAAAATGGAGTCCCTGCCGACACTGACTGCCTGACTGGCACATAAATTAACACCTCACAAGATTTTCTAGCCAAAAATATATATAATCTTTTTCAGGAAAGCACAAGAAGCACTTGCAAACCTTTTTACCTCATGGTCCACTTGATTGTACCATGGTGATCAACGATATGTCAGTTTGCAGATACTTGTGTTTTGTTCTCAAAAAATTTTTGAATAACCACCTGTGGAAAATGTATCCATCTGCAATTTAGTAGTAATACACCATCAGTATCCAGCGACTATAGTAGTTCCACTAGTTAAAAAAATTACAGTTTCAACCAATTTGAGATAGAGAGTGCTGCTATGAAAGATTGAATTTGAATTGGATATCTCAACAAAATGTCATGTTTTGTTTTGGTAGCTTAACTTCACAAAGTGGAAGTATGTGAGTCTGTTCACATTTTCCTTTAGCACAGGCTACACCCCATAGTTCTTGTCCAATCATCACAAAATTTCATATGCAGGTTTGCAGTTATGTCTAGATGAGAACGTCCCCTTTTGGTCGCGATCGGTCAACCGTGATGGCTGCCCGAGCCTAAAACCCCCAAACCTTTAGCACATTGACAGGTCGTATTTATGAAGGGATATCATTGTAACTTGGTAGGATGACTCTGTATAATGTCTAGATGATAATATCCCCTTTTGGTCATGATCTGTCAACCATGATGGCTGCCCAAGGCCAAAATCCAAAACTTTTACCACAGTCTACAGATCCTATTTAATATGGAGGGATGTCATTGTAACTTGATAGAATGACTCCGCCTGATGTCTAGATGAGAACTTCATTCATTTGGTCATGATCTGTAACCCACAATGGCTGCCTGAGCTCAAAACCTGAAAACCTTTAGCATAGGCTACAGTTCCTATTTATGGAGGGATTTCATTGTAACTTGGTAGGATGACTCTATATAATGTCCAGATGAGAATGTCCTCTTTTGGTCGCGATTGGTCAACTGTGGTTGCTATAGGGGCCCAAAGCTTGAAAACCTTTACCACACTCTACAGGTCATATTTATGAAGGGATTTCATTGTAACTTGGTAGGATGACTCCTGATAGTGTTCTGATGAGAACGTCCACTTTTGATTGTGATCATTCAACCGTGATGGCTGTCCGAGCCCCAAACCCAAAAACCTTTTGCACAGACTGCAGGTCATATTCATGAAGGGTCGATTTGAAGTTTGTTTATTTGGTTGATGCAAATGCATGTACTGCCGAATACGTCTTCCTCTATCCAAATGCAATGTATGCATTGTTATGTTTGTACAATGAAAAACAAAACTGAAACTGAAAACCTGACTCTTTCAATGAAACCGAAACTGGAACCGAATTGAAATTTGAATACCGTTCATCTCTAGTCATAAGCTTGACTCAACGTCATAACTCCAAGGTCAAGGTGACAGATCATACATCCTTTCTAAATTTGTCCAGTTCATAAAAAAATCATTCAATGTGCAGATGTCATTCTTACATTATGGTTTGCTTGCCCATGACATTGTTGTGCCATGACCTTGACCTAAGGTCATAACTCCAAAGTCAAGGGCACTGACCATGCATCTGTTCTAACTTTGTCTGGTCTTTAAAAAATGTTTTGATGGATAGATCTTGTTTATACTTGCTCATAACTTTAATGTCTGTCATGTCCTTGACCCAAGGTTATAACTTTAAAATCACAGATTGTTGGTTTGTCATGAGATTTACCAAAACACAAAAGTATTTGCAGGCTTTGACTCTATTTTCACTCAAATTTTGATGGCTACACTTGTTTGATTTCATTTCACTTCATTGTATTACAAACTGT
Organism: Pictodentalium vernedei; assembly: GCA_031216915.1. Classification (NCBI taxonomy): domain Eukaryota; kingdom Metazoa; phylum Mollusca; class Scaphopoda; order Dentaliida; family Dentaliidae; genus Pictodentalium; species Pictodentalium vernedei. The sequence continues at coordinate 148,088,088 of CM062291.1, read as the reverse complement.
AACAGTCACGTCTTATCGCTTGGGCTCATATTCGTAGAACATCCATCAGCTTTGCTGATATTGTCTTGTTTCAGATTAGAATGTTCAAACCCGATATTTGGACTTACAACAAATCCATATAACCAGTCTAAAACTTGTGGTGGTTCATCTGGTGGTGAAGGGGCTCTGATTGGCAGTTTTGGATCTCCGCTTGGTATTGGTACAGACATTGGAGGAAGCATAAGGACTCCTGCCAATTTGTGTGGTATTTGTGGTTTGAAACCAACGGCTACTAGACTCAAGTAAGTACAACAGCTAATTTGTATTTTTGTGCCTCTGCTGATTTGGTGAAGAGGCATTAAGTGTTACCCTTGTCCGTTGATATGTACATACGTATGTACCTCCCAAAATGTTTTCTGGACGATAACTTTAGTTTGACTGAATGAAATGAAACAAAATTGTATACATTGGTTTATAACCACATCATGCAGGTTGGGATTGATAGTGGGCTTAGTCCAATATTTTTTTTTGGCAGAGTTATGGCCCGTTTCCAACTTAGAAGACATGTTGATATTAGTTTCTAGCCAATAACTTTAGTTTGAATGATCAAAATTAATTGAAATTATATACATAGGTTTATAACCACCTAATACAGGTTGGGGTTGATAGTGGGCTTGGTCCAATATTTTTTGGCAGAGTTATGGCCCTCTTCTGACATAAAAGACATGTTGCAGGGGCATTAGTGTCCCATGGACACATTTGGTGGCCTGCTGTATTGGTGCTGTGGTTTAATGGAGATAAGATAAGATAAGATATTTATTATACCCCACGCAACGAAGTTGCAGGGGTATAATGTTTTTGACTGGTCTGTCCGTCAGTCTGTCAGTCCGTCAGTCAGTCCTACTTGTTTTCCGGACTTTTTAGCTCACCTGACATTCAGTCAGGAGAGCTAAAGTGATCACTCACTGTCCGTCGTCCGTGAACATGGTGTTTGCGTCTTCTCCTCCCAAACCGCTGAACCAATTTAATTGATATTTGAGATAATAGTTTGTTATGACATCGCAATTTGATTTTGTTCAAATCAAGTTGCCTCGCCCGTGGGTAGGGCCACACCCAAAAAGTGTGCTGAAATCTTAAAAAATCTTCTCATGAACCAGCAGTAGCAGAGACTTGATATTTGGTGTGCAGCTTCCTTTTGAGGTGTAGACTCAGATTTGTTCAAGAGAAGTTTGTGGGGCTATACTTGGCATCGTTATGGGAGGGGCAAAATTTTTGGCCCCGCCCAAAATTTCTATTTTCCAAACCGAGAGGTTGATTTGAACCAAATTTTATGTGAGGGCTTATTGGGTCATAAGTACCTAATTTATGCTGATTTTTTTTTTCCCGTAGCCCCATGGGAACCGCAGGAGCTAAAAATAGAAAAAAATTAAAACGCCCATATCTCCAAAACTGCACGGCACCGAGAATTTTTATTTGGTGTGAAGCTTCCTTAGGACCAACAGAAAGAATTGGTAAAAAAAAATTGCCATCGGTTTTATCATAGGGTACAGTTTCGGGACTTTGAAAAAGTGCTGAGTCAGCACTTTTTAACACTGTAGGCAATGGGAAAAACATTAAAAAATCTTCTTCTCCAGATCCAGCAGGCAGAATCTTTTGATATTTGGTATGCAACATTGTAGGGTGGATCTGATTCAAGTTTGTTCAAATCGGCTCCCTGGGTTCATATTTGGGCTCAGTATAGGAGCCCGATTTCGAACTTAGTGCATTTCAGACAAATTTCTTAAAAAATCTTCTTCTCCAGATCCAGCAGGCAGAATCTTTTGATATTTGGCATGCAACATTGTGGGGTGGATCTGATTCAAGTTTGTTCGAATCGGCCCCCTGGGTTTATATTTGGGCTCAGTATAGGAGCCCAAATTTGAACTTACTGCATTTCAGGCAAATTTCTTTGAAAATCTTCTTCTCCACATCCAGCAGGCAGAATCTTTTGATATTTGGTATACAACTTTGTGGGGTGGATCTGATTCAAGTTTGTTCAAATCGGCCCCTTGGGTTTATATTTGGGCTCAGTATAGGAGCTCAAATTTGAACTTCGTGCATTTCAGGCAAATTTCTTTGAAAATCTTCTTCTCAAGATCTAGCAAGCCGAATCTTTTTGATATTGGGTATGCAACATTGTGGGGTGGATCTGATTCAAGTTTGTTCAAATCGGCTCCTTGGGTTTATATTTGGGCTCAGTATAGGAGCCCAAATTTGAACTTAGTGCTTTTCAGGCAAATTTCTTAAAAAATCGTCTTCTCCAGATCCAGCAGGTAGAATCTTTTCATATTTGGTATGCAACATTGTGGGGTGGATCTGATTCTATTTTGTTCAAATCGGCTCCCTAGGTTCATATTTGGGCTCACTATAGAAGCTCGAATTCGAACTTAGTGCATTTCAGGCAAATTTCTTCAAAAATCTTCTCCAGATCCTGCAGGCAGAATCTTTTGATATTTGGTATGCAACATTGTGGGGTGGATCTGATTCCAATTTGTTCAAATCGGCCACCTGGATTCATATTTGGGCTCACTATAGAAGCCCAAATTCAAACTTAGTGCATTTCAGGCAAATTTCTTCAAAAATCTTCTCCAGATCCAGCAGGCAGAATCTTGTCATATTTGGTATGCAACATTGTGGGGTGGATCTGATTCAAGTTTGTTCAAATCGGACCCCTGGGTTTATATTTGGGCTCAGTATAGGAGCCCAAATTTGAACTTAGTGCATTTCAGGCAAATCTTTTTCTCAAGATCCAGCAGGCAGAATCTTGTGATATTTGGTATGCAGCATCCTTAGGGGGTGAGATGCAAGTTTGTTCAAGCCATGTCCCTAGGTCCATATTTGGGCTCACTGTGGGAGCTTGAATTGTAACTTTGTTCGAAATGAGGAATATTTTTATACTGTACCAATGACCCAGACTTAGCTGGTGCTAACTCTAACAAAACCAGGGCCAAACACAAATTTTGCCCCCCAATCCCCAAAATTTGCATCCAAAACCTAAAGAAATCATGTCCTATAGGACCTCCATACTTCGCCCCTACTGCGCATGCGCAGTGTCAAGGACGTTCCGAAATTGGCGCCAATTATCATTCTCTGTTTGGCCCTTCATCAGTCAACATCTCACTGATCTTTGTGCTTGTAAATCTCAGTTTAAATGATGTCAGACACGTAATTATTGGAGAAATGGTGATTCTAAGGAGGATATAGAAGGAGGAGAGGAAAAAGGAGTGACAAAAAATAATCAGGGCTGTACTTAAAATTTTTTATGAAATTATGTTAAGTTGCCTATTTTCGAGGCATGGGCCTCTTGTTGTCATTCTTGCTAAAATGTTGCACTGGTTATTCAGTGTTTCCTCTCCCCTGGCCTTCTAAGTACCCCCTTGCAATTCTCCCATGCTTTTGGCATATTTTTGAGAAAGTTCATTTCTAAAATTCTCTTGGGAGAGTTGCTTGGTTACAGAATGTTTTCTGTTATTTTCCCCATAGTTACGTTTTCACCCATGGGTGTATAAACGTTGTGTTCTGCATCTTCCATCTGATGTTCTGCAGATTCTCCCCTGGGAGTCTCTGTCTTGCATCAGATAGAGTGTAATTTTGATGACTGATTTCGGGCCAGTTTTTTCAGTGCCTGGAGTCATGTTTTCTGGTGTTTTACACTGTTTGTTTACATTGGCAACAGCCTTTTTTGAGGGGAGCTGTTTGCCTTTGGTGTAGTTTATCTCACTATAAGATACATTTCTATTATCCGTAAGTGTTGCATTAATTATTTAATATAAATTTAAAATTTTTGACCACACCTAGCCATCGGATCCATCAGGGCTCAACATTACTTTTCAGAAACTTGGGCTTCGCTGAAAAAATATTTTTTCAAAAATTATTTTGATTTGCAATTGTTTTTTCATTATTAATGGATCATGTTATTATATATCTTTGTGTCAGGGATTTGTGCGAGTAACTAGGACTTGTTGTTGACTTTTCACAATGAAAGGATATTGTTCAAATTGTAATGGGAAGAAATCTTCCTCTGACTTTCATGATCATTGTATTAATTGTAGTCAGTGTTCTCGCACTAATCCCTGTTCTATATGTCAATATTGGGATGACAAACATTGGAAACGTGTGTCACGGTATGTTGTTACTGGAGAAAGGGCGATGCCGGCCCTTTCTCCGCAAGGCCACTCTACTCTCTCAGTTTCTATTTCAGAGGAACAAGAACAGGGTGATGTTTCCATGTTATCTTCCGCAAGTGCGCTTCCGTCGTCACAAATGAATACAGAGCTAGCGGCAAAAGTGCTCATGGAGATTAAACAAATGTCGTCCGCTAGCTCGCCCGGTGTAGCGTCCATTCACCGAATGGTTCGGCAGCCGGGTTCGTCCGATGCGGTCCAGGAGGAAATGTTGGGTGATGCGAGCACTATAAACATTCAACGTGCACACCCAGTGACGGCGGATAGTAGGCGAGATCGGAGGAAGCCTTTGAGTCCGGTTCCTAGCTCGTCCAGGTCCAGTCGGGCCGCGAGCGAGAGAGGCCCCTCTCTCGTACAACAACATATGGGACCAAATGTTGTGGTACAAAATGTGTCGCAAGCGGAGCATACGTCCGTCGCTCGGGACGCTCCGTTGTATAGGCAGTCCGCGGAGACTGCTCAGGCTTCTTCTTCTCGTCAGCGCACACGACCGCACCTTGGCTGCGTGACCGCCGATATCTTACCAGCTTCGCCGATCAGGGATTCTTCGGCGACCAGGTCACACCATCCGGCAGCCAGAGACACGAGGCCGATGGACTCTGGACGTTCGCATAGAAAAAGTATGCGGGAGCCATCAGATGCGGAGCTGCCCTCGGCGAAGCAGCGAAAGACTGCGCCTCCGCAGGTCTCGATGCCGGACGTACTTGTGCAGATAGCACAACTTATCGCAGCAGCCGACAGAAACGGTGTCGGATCGGGAATTATCCGACGGCGCTGGGTCGGTACGCTCCGCCGAAGCATCGGGGGCGGACGACCGGGAGCATCATGAGGTCCGACCGGATGGTGAAAGGGATACGGATGATTTGGAGCTATCCCTTTCGGAACAACATAAAGCTGCCGTGGACTTCATCCGGCACTTTCTCCCTCAAGTTGTTCCGTTGGGCCAGACTGCTGCGGTTCCGGACAAGAGGATTATAGCGTCATTGGACCCTGAATTTTTCGAGCGGTTCAGGGACATCGCTCCCGAGTTTCCGTCGCAGTCCAATAATGTTGCAAGAACATTTGAATTATTGAACGACGCTATATTTAAACTTGCTTCCAAAACGGGGAAAGCAGGTTTCTTGTCCGCCAATACTCTCAACCTGCCTTTCATTAATGCAAGGAATAAATTTGACACGGCAGGACAGGGTATTCCGAGAGTTCCTCTGCGTATGGACGACGAGGCGGAAGACTTAGAGCTATCATTACCGTCGTGGGCGTCTATTCCAACCGCGGTGTTGGAAACAACTATATCGTCTAACAGAGCCAGTTTAGATGCCTTATCTTACGCAGATCACCTTTTTAAGGCGTTATCACTGCGCCTTCAAGGGAAAGAATTTCAGGATATACAATCCTCTTTAAGACTTCTTTCAAGGGCAGTAGCTTATTCCACGTGTAACTCCGCCCTTTCAGTGGCAAATCTGGAGTTGGTTAGACGTGACGCAGCCCTAGCTACATCCACACTCGTGGATACTAAGGTGAAGAACTCTCTCAGAGTCGCTTCGGTCTCCGGAGAACTTCTCTTTGATGGCAAGCTTTCTGCTATTTATGATAAAATTACAAAGAAAGCTTCGGATTCTCTGTTGTTCAAATCTGCTTCTAAGAAGTCGGATACGGCAGACAAGAATAAGACAGGCACTTCTGGGTCTAATGCGCCCAAGAGAGGTTCCTATAGAGGTTCCGGTGCGTCGTCTTGGTCTTATTCGAGAGACCGTCAAGGTAGCGACTCACGTTCGGGACGTCCTTCGGGCTGGGACAACTGGTCGGACGCCCCGAGGTCGACAGGATGAGGTGCGGGTCGTGGAGGACGTGGTTTCTCCTACCGCAGGTTCAGGAGGTGATGGCTTAAACCTCTATCGCGTACCGGTTGGCGGAAGGTTGTCGAGCTTTTCACAAGAATGGGCGTCGATTACGGACGACCCTTTGGGTGAGAGGAGTGACTTCGGAAGGTCTAAAGATATCCTTCAAACGAAAGCCTCCATTAACTCGAAGTCCAAAGTGGACTCAACTTCCGTCAAATCCGCAGAAAAGAGACGCTCTGTTATCAGAGGTGCAGTCTCTTTTAATGAAGAACGCGGTAGAGGTCGTAGAAAACCAGGAGACTCCGGGATTCTACAGCCATCTGTTTCTGGTTCCGAAACCAGACGGCTCGTTCCGTCCAGTCATAGATTTGAGCTGGATAAACAAGCTGATTGTCACTCCGAAGTTTTATATGGAGACGATTCGATCGGTCAGAGCGAGTATTCGGGTGAACGATTATGCAACAAGCATAGATCTCAAAGATGCGTACTTTCACGTCATGGTACATCCGACATTCAGAAAGTATCTACGCTTCGCAGTCCGAGGAGTGGTGTATCAATTCCGGGCGATGTGCTTCGGATTGAATCTAGCACCCTGGGCTTTCACTCGGGTAATGAACTTGGTAATGATCTATTTCCGAGCTCATTCGTCTCCGGTAACGTCGGCCTACCTGGACGACATTCTTCAGAGGTACGGCAATGAGTTAACGCTTCAGAACGATGTTCAGAATCTACTTCTATTGCTCCGACGTCTCGGTTTTATAGTAAACGAGGAGAAGTCGGATCTGGTGCCGTCCAAGTCATTCACACATCTGGGAATGAGCTTCGAGACGCACAACAATCTCGTTCGTCTGCCGTTAACCAGAGCGAAATTAGTCAGTTGTTACGCTCGCTATTGTCTGCTCGCAGACAAAGTCACAGCGAGAGAATTTATGAGACTGATAGGTCTGTGCGGAGCCGCTGCGGATCTCATTCCGATGGGGTGGTTACGCACACGTCCTCTCCAAATTTTCTTGACTCAGAATTGGAGTGTGAAAATTCACTCGCTCGACATAGACGTTCTCTTGTCAGATCAAGTGAAACAAGAGATTCAGACTTGGGCAAACATTCAGTGGTTAACTCAGGGAGTTCCGCTGCACTTGCCGGATCCGAGTTTTACCATTATGACGGATGCAAGTCAAACAGGTTGGGGTGCATCATTGATCCCAACGGATTCGAGATGCCAGGGTCTTTGGGATCCGCAATTCCTGGGCAAGCACATAAACATCAAGGAAATGATGTCAATTTGGCTTGCGTAACGCCATTGGATGGACATTATTCACAATGCTCATGTCCAAATCCTATCTGACAATACGACAGTAGTGGCGTATATACGGAATCAGGGAGGCACTCATTCAGTTCCGTTGTTCAATCTAACGGAAAGAATCCTTCTGTTTGCGCTAGAACATCAGGTTCTTCTTTCGGTCCGTCACATACCGGGTCGTCTGAATGTGCTAGCAGACTCCCTTTCACGAAAGGGTCGCTTGTTGCCGTCGGAGTGGACTCTCAACAAACAAGTATTCAATCAGATTTGCTACCAATGGGAATGGCCAATGATAGACTTATTTGCGACACATCTCAACAATCAGTTGCAGACGTATGTGTCTCCGTGTCCGGATCCAAGAGCATTTGCAGTAGACGCTCTGTCGATCCCTTGGGACGGAATGATAGGATATGCGTATCCTCCAGCGCCGTTAATTCAGCAAGTATTGCTAAAGATAAAACAATCTCAATGCAAGATTCTGTTGGTAGCCTCTCTGTCTCCACAGAGACCGTGGATAAATCTACTCAGGTGTCTGTTGTGGGACCTACCGCGAAAGCTTCCTCCACGGGAGGATCTTCTTTCGCAGGGGAAATCGCGTCAACTCCATCACAACCCGCAAGGTCTCAACCTTCACGTTTTTCCGTTGTGCGGTCCTTCTTGCATGGCAAGCACTTTACAGGACGAGCAGTGGACGCGATTTCTAACTGTAGGAGGACCTCCTCTTCGCTAAACTATGCGGCTAAGTGGAAGGTTTTTCGTCGTTGGTGTAGGGATCATTCTGTAGATATTTTCGATCCCTCTATTCCAGACATTGGAAACTTTCTAGTATACTTGTTTGACGAGATCAAACTACAGCCTGTTACTATTAAGGGTCATAGGTCTATGTTATCTGATACCTATGCACATCATGATAGTTTACAAATTGGATCTAATGTCTCTTTATCTAAGTTGGTTAGAAACTTCTCGATAAATAGACCCAGAACTCTTAGGTTAATTCCTAAATGGAATTTAGCTTGGGTTCTTCTTAAATTGAAGGAAAAGCCATTTGAACCTCTTGGGACAGTAGATTTCAAATTCTTATCTTATAAGACAGCTTTTCTCTTAGCTTTCTCTTCTGCTAGAAGAGTCAGTGAGCTTCATGCACTGTCGGTGGATGATTCTCACTATCGTAGTGTCGGGAACACTATCACCTTCACTACTAATGTGGGTTTTTTAGCTAAGAATCAGGCTCCTAATAAATATCCGGAACCTATTGTTATTAAGGCTCTTCCGTCTTCAGACGGGCATAGGCCTTTACTCTGTCCTGTTAGAGCGTTACGTATCTATAAACAGAGATCTCAGTTTATCAGAAAGGGACGGAAATGTTTCTTTCTGTCTTTGATGCCTAATAGAAAGGACATTTCGGTCCATTCTATTGCTAGATGGATTCAATTAACTATCCGTACTGCTTATGAGAGTTTATCTTCTTCTCAGCAGTCTGTGCTTAAGATTTCCGCTCATGAAGTAAGAGCTCTTGCTACTTCTTGGGCTTATGCTAATAGTATTGCTATTACAGATTTAATGAAGGCTCCTTATTGGTCTCAGCCATCCACATTCACAAATTTTTATCTCAGAAATATTGAGTCCATTTCTGGAGACCTGCATTGTTTAGGTCCGTTATCTGTTGCTCAGAATGTCGTCCACTAAACAGTTGCAACTATAGTTATGCAGGCTTTCTGTTCCGGCAGTGACTCCGTCCGGCTGCCCTCTTTGCTCTGGGCTATTTGACCCAGGGCAAGGGGAAGGGGGGGGGGGGGGTGGCGGGTGTTCCCTTAGGTCACCTGCTTTATAGTGAAAAGCAAGGGAATGCCTCCTCCAAAGTCAGTATTTCTGAGTCGCTTCCGGGATGGTTTTAAAGTGTAATATTAATGTTAAAATTCATTCATGTCATATTTTTAAAGTGTAGCTCGGTGTTAAGCATTTGTATATGTCAAGTGTCAAACGGGCTTTAATATACAATACTCGGACACTTTTAAATGATTATAAAGAGTCTCAATTCTCTGGACTAACTTTATTTATTGGCTTACTTTAAAAATAATTAGTATAAGGGTTATACTGGATGTTAATAGAGAACATGAATGTTATTGTGCTCAATTATTAAGGGTATTGTATCTTTCTAATTTAATATTAAATAAGAAAGATACATGTAAAGCCTAATACTCCTTTTCTCCTTAAGGGGTTGCCTCTATATTATATAGTTGAGCTTATTGGATTTTCCTCTATGTCCTAGGCCCTCCAGCCTTTTTACTATTCAGCTAAGTCTGGGTCATTGGTACAGTATAAAAATGTTAAAAAATTTATAGTAATTTATATATTTTTTATACTTACCAATGACCCAGACAGGGATGGCCCTCCCAGGAGTTGGGAACTCTTGCCTCCCCGCTGAGTACATAGCGCTGACCAGGCACTGCCAGTAAGAATGATAATTGGCGCCAATTTCGGAACGTCCTTGACACTGCGCATGCGCAGTAGGGGCGAAGTATGGAGGTCCTATAGGACATGATTTCTTTTGGTTTTGGATGCAAATTTTGGGGATTGGGGGGCAAAATTTGTGTTTGGCCCTGGTTTTGTTAGAGTTAGCACCAGCTAAGTCTGGGTCATTGGTAAGTATAAAAAATATATAAATTACTATAAATTTTTTAACTTTCTTAAAAAATCTTCTTCTTCAGATCCAGCAGTTGGAATGTTTTGATATTTGGCATGGAGCAACCTTAGGGGGCTGAGATTCAGGTTTGTTCAAGCCAAGTCCCTTGGTTCATATTTGGGCTCACTATGGGAGCCTAAATGACAGCTTAGTTCAAAATGAGGAATTTTCTTTAAAAATCTTCAGATCCAGCAGATGAATGCTTTTGATATTTTTTATGCAGCATCCTTAGGGGGGTAAGATTCAGGTTTGTTCAAGCCATGTCCCTAGGTCCATATTTGGGCTGATTGTGGGAGCTTGAATTGTAACTTGGTTCAAAATGAGGAATTTTCTTTAAAAATCTTCTTCTTCAGATCCAGCAGTCAGAATGTTTTGATAATTGGTGTGCAGAATCCTTAGGGGTGTGAGTTTCAGGTTTGTTAAAGCCAAGTCCCTGGGTTCATATATGGGCTCCCTGTGGGAGCCCAAATTATGACTTAGTTCAATATGAGGAATATTCTTTAAAAATCATTTTTTAGATCCACTGGTCAGAATATTTGGATATTTGGTTTCAGCTTTTATTAGGAGTAGCAGATGCAACTTGTGGAAATCAATTCTCTGGGTTGATATTTAGGCTACCATGTCAGGTGAGCGCCCTCAGGCCCCCTGGGGCCTCTTGTTTTCTACACCCTTCCAGATATTGAGCTGATTTTTGGTATGTGAGTCTAACATGGTGGCCTACAGATCAAGTTTGCATTTTGTTCCGCTCCACTGATTTTTACCAAAATTACGTCCCTTGGACTCTGAAAAATTCATCAAAATTACAGTTTTCCGGACTTTTTTTCTACACGCTTCCAGATATTGAGCTGATTTTTGGTATGTTAGTCTGACATGGTGGCCTACAGATCAAGTTTGCATTTTGTTCCTCTCCACTGATTTTTACCGAAATTACGGCCCTTGAACTTTGAAAAGTTCATAAAAATTACAGTTTTGCGGACTTTTTTCCTACACGCTTCCAGATATTGAGCTGATTTTTGGTATGTTAGTCTAACATGGTGGCCTACAGAACAAGTTTGGGTTTTGTTCCGCTCCACTGATTTTTACCAAAATTACAGCCCCATACACTGTTTTCTGCAGTATTCCTAGAATCTATGTTTATTTTTAAAAAATGATTAGAGCTTGAAATATCGGGGTGCGTGGGGTATGTGAGCCTCCTCATTAAGGTTCTATTTTTAATTCAATATCAACAAAGATAAATGACCAGAAAGTCATACTTGGCAGTGGGTTGGGGTGGGGGTGCATTGGAATAGTCACCACCCTTGGCATTGCACTTGCTTTCACTGAATTAACCCTTACAACCTAGTATGCATAAATTTTTGTGAAAAGAAAATTTTGTTGTTGGTTTTCAAACAACATAAGGCCATAAAAAATAAATATGTAGATTATCCTCAGCAGCTGCCCCCATATTTAGGCCCCCACCAAAGTTATTTTGTATTATTACCACTTTAGTGGGCGTTCTCTAGGATGTTGAATTAATTTTTGGGGGCGTTTCAAATAGCATATTTTTAATAAAATGCTCGCTCGCCGGGCAATAATGAAAAGCTTCATTCATTATTGGCCCACCTGCCCGGCAACTAACCGGAAGCTAGTTCTACTCTGATTATGTCCCTTGAGCTTCTGCCTGAGCGTATTTGTTTGGAATAAAAAGGTTTACCTATTTACTCTAGTTTATCGTCATTATACTCGTGTTTTTGTTGGAAATTATGCTATATATTTGGATTATTATCTCTAGAGTAAGTATGCAGTTATACTTTTATCCATCAATCTCTTATAATTTGTCAATAGTCATCAATGCTCAGTTTTATTCTCCCCCATTTTTGAGGCCCATGTATGCTGACAAGTTACGTAACCTATGTTAGTAAACAGACGACAAAGTGTCCCAATCTAGCAATTTGAATGAGGCTGATTTGGAAGCTCTTGAAAAAAGTATAATTTCTCGAAAACACTTCTGTGTGGTTATAATAGTAATAACATGAGTTTTATCAAGCTTTACAGTTTATTAACGACCCTCTGGAATAATTAACAGCCCTCAGGCCAATTAGTGACTCAGGTTTCTAATAGACCTTTGTGATGTTAATCATTCCAGCTGCGCCGATAATAAACTATAACACCCTGAAAAATCATGTTATTGTTGTATTGGTATCCTTCACCCAAGAACCCCAGTAGCTGAATCTTTTTGAGTAAGAGTTGGCCATCACATGTGTATCATTCCACATATGGGGAAGCTATTTGGACAATATTGCTACCAGGAATTATTACAGTTTATTCTAATTACTTTATTAGCACATGAACTTACTCTCATGCATTCAGTACATGGAGAGTGGATTGTTACTAAATCACTTTTGGGCTGGTGTCTCCACTTGGACAAGAATTTCTTGTCTGGGAAAAAGCTTTAGAACGACGAGCAAAGTTTCAGCCAACGGACCTCGGGATTGAACCCAGAGGTCCCTTGACTAAAACTGTGCTTGTCCTTTTCGTGCATTAACACAGGAACCGACTGTTATTGTCTGGGTGGAAACTTCACTCCATGATTGTTTTAATGGTAATTCACTCTCCACGTACTGTACATATATGTGTACAGGGAGGGATCTTTCGTAGTCAGCGTTTGATACCCTGCAAATAAATGTTAATAAAGTCTCCACCCCTCCACTGAAAATTAAAAAAAAATTGATGATATAAATCTAGGTATTTATTTGTTATGGTTTAATGGACAACCAATAGATAAGGAGGTTTAGTACTTATTTAATCCAATAACCCCATTGGTCTTTGGGATTAAATTATTACTGAACCTCCCAACATGTACATACATGGAATGTCATGATGTGTGAATGCATTCGTCAATGCAGCACAAGTGCTGGAATAGAAGGATAGAATGAGAGGTGCAGCCGCGAGTTCTATCCTTTCATGATGGCATGAGTGCCATATTGATGAACGCATTCACACATTGCAGTGTTCTGTGTTTATTACATGCCTCTGTGACAGAATGCATTAATTTAAAAATTCTGTTTTATTTGTAGAATTTAACATCTGCTTGAAATAAAAACAAAATTAAAACTCAGGTGTGATTGGCAAGCACGTGTAACAGATCGATATGTAAAAAGAAAAAATATACATGAAAATTGTGTCCAAATGGGTTATTTATTCGTATTTTTAAGAAATTTAGCAGCCGTTACCTGAGAGATATTCATTTCAAAATCAAAACTTGACTGTTAGAAAATCCCCCCCACCCAAAATTTATAGAATAAGAATAATTTCATTAGTTTTTGGATTTGAACAAAATCATTTTCCAGTTGATCTTCGATTTATTGACTGTCACCACAGCTTCCAAATTGATCTGGTTCTGAATGCGACATTTCAGTTGACCATTTACAAAAATTGATGGAATTTAGTTTTTTTGATTAACCCTTTACCTAACGTAATGGCCAAAACTGGCCAGCGCTATTCTAAAAAATCGCCAATTAATTTTCATTATTTTTTCATTTTTTGTCTCAAAAACATAGGTTATGACCCCTCGTTGGAATGAGCTCGTTGAGCTCATTCCAACGAGGGGTCATAACCTATGTTTATGAGACAAAAAATGAAAAAAAATAGTTATTCCAGAATTTTTTTTTGCAACTGTCATCTGCTTTTCATGTTAGGTAAAGGGTTAATCCATGGTGGCTGTTGGCAAAATAGTCTATCCACGTGTTCTGTACGGATTTGTAAATACGGAACTGGAGGGAAAAGTAGGAGGCATGTAATAAACAATGGATTCATTCCTGATAGCCAATATTGTATGTAGCAAACACTTTCTGGAACTCAGTGTTTAACCCTTTGATACTTTTGTATGTTTTATGACGTACGAAATCAAACAGTGCTTTGATACTTTGTGGTCATTTGTTTTGTTATTATTTTTCGATTTTTAGCTCAACTTGACAAAGTCAAGCTGAGCTATTGCCATCGCTTCTTATCCGTCGGCGTACGTCCACAATTTCCTTTTGCACACCTCACAGGTCGCATTTATGATCAGATCGCTTTGAAACTTGGTATGCTTGTTTGGGGTGACCTCTAGATGGGAGCTATCGATTTTCTTCAATTTCTGTCAAAAAATGTTGACACGGCCAACATTCTTAGAACTTAGTTTAGTCAGACCTCAATATTTCCCTTTGGCACACCCTACAGGGCACATTTATGATCGGATTGCTTTGAAACCTGGCATGCTTGTTTGGGGTGACCTCTAGATGGGAGCTATTGATTTTCTTCAATTTCTGTCAAAAAATGTTGCCATGGCCAACGTTCTCAGAACTTAGTTTAGTCAGACCTCAATATTTCCCTTTGGCACACCCTACAGGGCACATTTATGATCAGATTGCTTTGAAACCTGGCATGCTTGTTTGGGGTGACCTCTAGATGGGAGCTATCGATTTTCTTCCATTTCCGTCAAAAAATGTTGTCGCGGCCAACGTTCTTAGAACTTAGTTTAGTCAGACCTCAATATTTCCCTTTGGCACACCCTACAGGGCACATTTATTATCGGATTGCTTTGAAACCTGGCATGCTTGTTTATGGTGGCCTCTAGATGGGAGCTATCGATTTTCTTCCATTTCCGTCCATCAAAATATGTTGTGCTGGCAACGATCTTTGAACTTAGTTTAGTCAGGCATCAATATATTCCTTTGGCGTGCCCAGCAGGGCACATTTATGATCAGATCGGTTTAAAACTTTGTATGCTTGTTTGGGTTACCTCTAGATGGGAGCTATCGATTTCCTTTGATTTCCGTCAAAAAATGTTGCCACTGGCAATGACCTTCAATGTGGAATATATAATGGGCATTTTTCCTCCATTGAATATTTATAAAGGCTTCAAATTGCCATCATAAAATTTGATGATGGCAGCCTTTCAGACAGCATTCCTAAATTTCAGTGTTTATTTGGAGGGTCACACTGTTTCATGTGTGCATTTTTTTTTATTTTCTTGTTGTAGTGTTGTTGTTGTTGTTGTTATTGTTGTTGTTGTTGTTTAGAGATGGGCAGAATTGGAATTTTGAGTTCGGTATTGGTTTTCGTATTTTAGGGGAGTATTCCTTGGTATCAGTTCAATATTTGGCATCTGACTTGACTAGTGCTAAAACGATTATTCGATTAACCTGGACGGAATGGTTAAGGGTGTATTCCGGTTGGGATTTTCCAAACCGGCTAACTGCTTAAACAAAGTAACGACGTCACAAACACAGCGGAAACTTTCCCATGGATTTTGGATGGCAGATAACAGAACATCAAACAATAAACTGTCCTTAGTATTACTTTTTGTTATGTTTTATCTTTTCCCACAACTGTTTCTATTACATGCAGATGTAGCTTTGATGATTGATCACAAAGTGACGAAAGTGTTAATTTCAGTGGTAAGGGGAAGGGTCAAAATTTGTTACTGTTGGCTGCCTTTCTGTTTTGATGTTCTATTGTTTGTCGCATAATTTTTGTTTGTTTGGTGAAATCACTCAGCAAGTCAGCTTTAGCATGATACATGCCAGTTGTGAACCCACACCTAGTTTAACTGCCATAATAATCACTACATTCGGAGCAGTGCGAAAATCAGAATTTTGAAAGCAAAATGATATCTAAACCAAAACGATAGGAAGCCTGGAAATTTTTCAAGCTGATAGAAGCAGATGGGGACAAATTTACTGTATGCTGACTTGTGTTAGTCACACATTAAGTGCAGTGGCACAACATCTGGAATGAAAAACCATTTACACTACAAGCATCCAGTTGAGAAGTGTGAAGCAAGTTTAGCAACACAAGCAAACCACGCACAAACTCAAATTGATCATTTGCCTGAACATACCCCCCCCCCCCCCCACCCCACCCCCTGCCCCCCCCCACCCCCTCCATCCCATGTCATTCTCATTTAGATACTTTTTTTCTTTCCCCCAAAATGCATTTTTAAGCATTTGGAATGGATTCTTCGGATACCCCTGGCTTGAATATGTCATAGAAACATGTATTTTTATACTGTACCAATGACCCAGACATAGCTGGTGCTAACTCTTAAAAATATAGGGCCAAACACAAATTTTGCCCCCCAATCCCCAAAATTTGCATCTAAAACCAAAGAAAACATGTCCTGAATGGCCCTCCATACTTCACCTCTACTGCGCATGTGCAGTGTCAAGGACGTCCCGAAATTGGCACCATTAATCATTCTTTGTTTGGCCCTTCTTCAGTTAACATCTGACTGATCTTTGTGCTTGTAAATCTCAGTTTAAATGATGCCAGACACATAAATAGTAGAGAAATGGTGATTCTAAGGAGGATATAGAAGGAGGAGAGGAAAAATAAGTGACAGAAAATAATCAGGGCTGTAACTTAAAATTTTTTTAATGAAATTATGTTAAGTTACCTATTTTCGAGGCAAGAGCCTGTTGTTGTCATTCTTGTTATCAAGTTACACTGCTTGTTCAGTGTTTTCCTCTCTCCCTTTCCTTTAAGTCCCCCCTAGCTATTCTCCCATGCTTTTGGCATATTTTCTGTAATATTATTACTAAAATTTCTTAGGAGTTTTAGCTGGATAACAGAATGAATTCTGTTCTTTTCCCCATGTTTACGTCTTCACCTATGGGTGGTTAGGCGTAGTGTTCAGCATCTACCATATGATGTTCTGCAGTTTCTTCCCTGGAAGTCTCTGTTTTGCATCAGATAGTGTATTTTTGGTAACTGATTTCGGGCCAGGGCTATCAGTGCCTGGAGTCTTGTTTCTGGTGTTTTACACTTCTTGTTTACATTGACAACAGCCCTCTGTGTGAGGGGGGATTTCTTGAAAATAATATCTTGATGTTAGTTTAATCATTACTAGATACATTATTATTGTTCGTAAGTGTTGCATTAATTGTTTAAAATATTTTTAAAATTTTTGCCCACACTTAGGCTTGGGATCCATTGGGGCTCAACGTTACTTTTCAGAAACTTGGGCTTTTCTGAAAAAATATTTTTTCAAAATTTTTTGATTTCAATTATTTTTTCTATGTTAATGGATCATGTTATTATGTATTTTGATTGTCAGGGGTTGGTGCGAGTACTAGGACTTTGTTTTCTTTTCACATTGAAAGGATATTGTTCAATTGTATAAGAGGAAATCTTCCTCTGACTTTCATAATCATTGTATAAAGGTAGTCAGTGTACTCTCACTAACTCCTATTCCGTATGTGTTAATTTTGATGACAACATGGGAAGCGTGTGTCACGGTATGTTAGTGGGGAAATGGCCATTCCGGTCCTTTCCCCGCAGGGTCACTCTAGTTTATCAATCTCTATTTCAGACGATCAAGAACAGGGTGATGTATCCGTGATGTCTTCCAAAAGTGTGCCTCCGTCGTCACAATTAATGAAGAGTTAGCGGAAAAGTGCTCATAAAATACGTCAATTGCCTAAGAGGTCCCTAGTAGGATCGACGGCCTTTGACGTCCGCTAGCTCGCCCGGTGTAGCGTCCATTCATCGAATGGTTCGGCAGCCGGGTTCGTCCGTTGCGGTCCAGAAGGAGTTTTGGGTGATGCGAGCACTATAAATCAACTAGATGCACACCCAGTGACGGCGGATTAGAGGAGAGAATGGAGGAAGCCTTTTACTCCGGTTCCTAGCTCGTCCAGGTCCATCCGGACTGCGAGCGAGAGAGGCCCCTCTCTCGTACAACAACATCTGGCCCCAGATGTTGTGGTACAAAATGTTTCGCATTTGGAGCATACGTCCGCCGCTCGGGACGCTCCGTTAGATAGACAGCCCGGAGAGACTGTCAATAAGGCGTCCTCATCCTCATGGTAGCGCACACGACCGCTCTTGGCTATGTGATCTCGGATATCCAGTCAACTTTGCCAATCAGAGAATCCTCGGCGACCAGGTCATGCCATCCGATAGCCAGGGACACGAGGCCTGCAGACTCCGGACGTTCGCATAAGAAAGTATGCGGGAGTCAACGTACACGGAGCTTCCAGCGGCAAAGCATCGTAAGACCGCTACTGCACAGGCCTCGGTGACGGACGTGCTATCCCAAATAGCACAACTTATCGCAGCATCCCAGCAACGACAGAATCTCTGTCGCATCATGTAATATCCGACAACGCTGGGTCGGGACACTCCACGGAAGCATCAGGTGAGGACGTCCGAAAATTTCATACGGTCCGACGGGATGCCGAAAGGGATTCGGAGGATTTCGAGCTTTCCCTTTCGGAACAACATAAGCTGCTGTATATGTCATCCGACTTCATCTTCTAGAGGTTCTTTGTCGGACCAGAATGCTGCGATGCCGGATAAGAAACTGATAGCGTCGGTGGACACAGAAATTTTTGGTTCGGTTCAGGGACATCGTCCCTCAGTTCCGACACAGTCCAATAATGACGCTATATATTTTTTTATATGCTTGCTATTTACAAGCATGTCTGGTTTCTTGTTCGCAAAATTACTGAGATGTCTTTCAAAAGTGTGCCTCTGTCATCATAGTTAATGAAGAGCTAGCGGCAATTAGTGCTCATGGGTTACGTCAATCGCCTAAGAGGTCCCTAGTAGGATCGACGGAGTTGACATTCTCTAGCTCACCCGGTGTAGCGTCCATTCATCGAATGGTTCGGCAGTCGGGTTCGTCCGTTGCGGTCAAGGAAGGAGATTTGGGTGATGCGAGCACTATAATAGACTTTAGTACACACCCAGTGACGACGGATTAAAGGAGAGATCGGAGGAAGCCTGTTAGTCCGGTTCCTAGCTCGTCCGGTCCGTCCGGGCGGCGAGCGAGAGAGGTCCCGGATGTTGTGGTACAGACATTTCACATTCGGAGCATATGTCCGCCGCTCGGGACGCTCCGTTATATAGACAGTCCGAGTGACTGTCGATAATGCTTCCTCATCCTCACAGCAGCGCACACGACCGCACATTGTCTACGTGACCTCGAGTATCCGGCCAGCTTCGTCATTCAGTGATTCCACGGCGAACAGGTCACGCCATCCGGTAGCCAAGGGACACGAGGCCTGCACACTCCGGTCGCTCGCATAATAGAAGTATGCACGGGGTAACGAACACGGAGCTTCCAGCGGCAATGCATCGTAAGACCGCTTCTCCACAGGCCTCAGTGACGGACGTGCTATCCAAAATAGCACAGCTTATCGCAGCATCCCAGCAAACGACAGATTCTCGGTCGGATCAGGAATAATCCGACGGCGCTGGGTCGGTGCGCTCTGCTGTTGCATCAGGTACGGACGACCGAACACTTCATAGGGTCCGACAGGATGGCGAAAGGGATTCGGACGATTTCGAGCTTTCCCTTTCGGAACAACAGAAGCTGTCATCCATTTCTTCCGGCATTATCTTCCAGAGGTTGTTCCGTCGGACTACATTGCTGCGATGCTGGATAAGAGACTAATAGCGTCATTGGACACGGAGTTTTGGATCGGTTCAGGGACATTGTCCCTGAGTTGCCGACGCAGTCCAATAATGTCATTAGAACATTCGAATTATTGAACGACGCTATATATAAGCTTGCTACCAAACATGCTATTCTAGTTTCTTGTCCGCAATGCTCTATTCTGCCTTTCATGAATTCTAGGAGAATAAATTTTTTTTGGCAGAACTGGGCATACCGAGAGTTCCTTTGCGTCTAAGACGGCGAGGCTGAAGACTGGGAATTATCTTTTTCGCTGTCTATGTCATTTCCAACCACGACGTTGGAAACGACAATGATGTATAATAGACTTAACTTAGATGCTTTATCATACGTAGACCACCTTACTGAGGCGTTACCATTACGTCTTCAAGAGAAAGAATTCCAGGATATGATCCTCAATGAGATTTCTTTCAGGGGCAGTAGTTTTTCCACGTATAACTCCGCCCTTCAGTGGCAACCTGGAGTTGGTTAGACGTGACAAAGTCCTAGCTACATCCACGCGCGTGGATAGTAAGGTGAAGAACTCTCTCAGAGTCGCTTCGGTCTCGGAGAAGCTTCTCTTCGACGGCAACCTTTCAGCAATCTTGAATTGCTTGATATATACGTTCTCTTGTCAATCAAGGGTAACAAGAGATTCAGACGTGGGCAAACATTCGGTGGTTGACTCAGAGAGTTCCACTGTAGTTGCCGGATCCGAGTTTTTCGATTATGACGGATGCCAGTCAAACAGGTTGGGACACAGTTTTGATCCCAATGGATTCGAAGTGCCAGGGTCTTTGGGTTCTGCAGTTTTTAGGCAAGCACTTAACTTCCAAGAAAGAATATTATTTTGGCTTGCACTACGTCATTGGATGAATTTTATTCAGAAACGCATGTCCAAATTCTGTCCGATAATACAACAGTAGTTGCATATATCCGGAACCAGGGAGGCACTCATTCGGTTCCGTTATTGATTTTAATGGAAAGAATCCTTCTGTTTGTTATAGAACACCAAGTTCTGTTTCGGTTCATCATATTCTCGGTCGTCAGATCGTATTAGCAGACTCCCTTTCACGTAAGGGTCGTTTGTTGCCGTCGGAATGGACTCTCAACAAACAGGTATTCAATCAGATTTGCTACCAATGGGAGCGCCCAATGATAAATTTATTTGCGACACAACTCTCCAATCAATTGCAGATGTATGTGTCACCGTGTCTGGATCCCCGAGCATATGTAGTTAACGCTCTATCGATCTAGTAGGACGGGATGATAGGATATGCGTTTCCTCCAGCGCTGTTGATTCAGCAAGTATTGCTAGGATTATACATTCACAATACAATTCTGTTGGTAGCATCTCTGTCTCCACAGAGACGGTGGATAATTTACTTAGATGTCTGCTGTGGGACTTACCGCGGAAACTTCCTCCACGAGAGGATCTTTTTTCGCTGGGGAAATCGTGTCAACTTTATCACAACCTGTAAGGTCTCAGCCTTCACGTATTCCGTTGGGCGGTCCTTCTTGCATGGCAAGCATTGTACAGGACGAACAGTCGACGCGATTCCTAACTGTAGGAGGACCTCCTCTTCGCTATACTATGCAGCTAAAGTGGAGGGTCTTCCATCGTTGGTGTAGGGATCTTTATGTTGATATTTTTGATCCCTCCATACCAGACATTGCAAACTTTCTAGTATACTTGTTTGACGAGATCAACTGCAGCCAGTTACTTTTAAAGGTTTTAGGTCTATGTTATCTGATACCTATGCACACCATGATAGTTTACAATTGAGCCTAATGTCTCTTTATCTAAGTTAGTTTGAAACTTTTCGATAAGAGACCTAGAATTGTTAGATTAATTCCTATTCAGAATTTAGCTTGGGTTCTTATTATTTATTTATTTATTTATTGATGCTTAAGGTCACATATTTATGCACAATGGCTAATCAGGACCGTGACAGTTTTACGGGTGGAGGAAGCCGGAGTACCCGGAGAGAACCACCGAGCAACGACGAGCAGCTGCCAGCTCCCCAACATTGTAACTCCGCACTGCGGCACAGGCAGGGTTAGATTGGTTGAAGACATGCGTACCATCGACGTGCAGTACGCCTTAGTACACGGCGTCATCGTGCCCCCACGCGGGCAATGGAGATGAAGTGTCTTGCCCAAGGACACAACGCGGTTGCCGCAGGTGGGATTCGAACCGAGGGCCTCTCGGCTTGCAGCCTGCACCTCTACCTACTGAGCCACCGCGCTCCCTGGGTTCTTATTAACTAAAGCAACCATTTGAACCTCTTGAGACAGTAGTTTCAAATTCTGGCCTTTTAAGGCAGCAATTCTCTTAGTCTTCTCTTCTGCTGAAGAATCAGTGAGCTTCATGCACTATCGGTGGACGATTCTCACTTTCGTAGTATCGGAAACTCTATTACCTTTACTACTAATGTTGTATTTTTGGTTAAGAATCAGGCTCCTAATAATATCCGGAACCTATTGTTTTTAAGGTCCTTCCGTCTTCGAGCGGGCATAGGCCTTTATTCTGTCCGGATAGACCTTTATGTATTTATTAACAGATCCCAGTTTATCAGTAAGGATGTAAAGCTTCTTCTGGCTCTGATGCCTAATAGAAAGGTCATTACGGTCCATTCTATTACTTAATGCATTCAATTAACTATCGGTACTGCTTAGGATAATCTATCCTTAACTGTGCTTAAGATTTCGGCTCATGAAGTAAGAGCTCTTCTACATCTTGGGCTTACGTAAATAGTATTGCTATTATAGATTTAAAGTAGGCTGCATATTGGTCTCAGCCATCCACATTCACGAATTTTTATCTCAGAAATATCGAATCCATTTCTGGAGGCCTGCATTATTTAGGTCCATTATCGGCTGCTCAGAATGTCGATCACTTAACAATTGCAACTATAGCTATGTAGGCTTTATGTTCCGGCAGTGACTCCGTCCTGCTGCCCTCTTCGCTCTGGGCTATTTGACCCAGGGCAAGAAAAAGGGGGGGGGGGGGAGGGTGTTCCCTTGGGTCACCTGTTTTATTATGAAAACAAGGGGATACCTCCTCCGGAGTCAGTAATTCTGAGCTGTTACTGGGATGGTTTCTTAAGTGAAAAGTTATGTTTTAAAATTCATTCATGTCATAGTTTTAAAGTATAGCATTTGAATATGTCACGTGTCAAACGGGTGTTATTATACTATCCTCGGACACTTTTAAAAGAGTATAAAGAGTCTCAATTCTCTGGACTAACTTTATTTATTGGCTTACTTTAAAATTAATTAGTATAAGAATCATACTGGATATTAATAGAGAATATGGATGTTATGATGCTCAATTATAGAAGGTATTGTGTCTTTCTAATTTATCATAAATAAGAAAGATACATGTGAAGCCTATTTCTCCTTTTCTTCTCCAGGAGATGACTCTATATAGTTGAGCTTATTGTATTTTCCTCTATGTCCTGGGCCCACCAGCCTTTTTACTATTCAGCTATGTCTGGGTCATTGGTACAGTAAGTATAGTAATTTATATATTTTTTATACTTACCAATGACCCAGACGGGGATGGCCCTCCCAGGAGTTGGGAACTCATACCTCCCCGCTGAGGACATAGCGCTTACCAGGCACTGATGGTAAGAATGATTAATGGCGCCAATTTCGGGACGTCCTTGACACTGTGCATGCGCAGTAGAGGTGAAGTATGGAGGGCCATTCAGGACATGTTTTCTTTGGTTTTAGATGCAAATTTTGGGGATTGGGGGGCAAAATTTGTGTTTGGCCCTATATTTTTAAGAGTTAGCACCAGCTATGTCTGGATCATTGGTAAGTATAAAAAATATATAAATTACTATAAATTTTTTAAGTTTATGAAATGATTCCTGTATGTACTTCATGACCTAGCTAGGGCTAGTAAATAAATAAATAAACAGAACATCTCCTCATTCTCCTGCAACCTAAAATATTTCGGAATTTCGTTTGTAACTTCGTCTATCATAGCCTATCTTATTAAAAATAGAATCATTTCATTCACATCTGACGTCATGACACAAACAGATATATTTCATTGGTCAGAAATGAAGCAGAAAGTACTTTGGGGGAATCCCTCAGAAGTTGACATAAAACAGTCAATACAATAATGGCGGGGCTTTTGTTTTTACAAAATTACGACCGAATCATCACTTTATTAACTATGAACTGTAATCAACTATCTGGCGTGAATTAAAATATTTCAAGAGGGAAATGTAAGGAAATGTTCGACTGACAACCAGTGCAGGATTATTCGAGGTATTTTTTTATCTTTTTATCAATGCATACCCAACTCCATGTCTTGCCATGCATTAGTGTATGGTTAACCGGTAACAGAATGATTACAGCTGAATGATTAACCGGTTACAAAATTTGCTGACTGTTTCAGCACTAGACTTTACTTGGATTTGCTGATAGTACCAAAGAAGAATTCACATCAGGAAAAACAGATGAGGTTGTTGTATCATGCTACCACAATGCTATAAATGACACTGCCAATGAGCTCAACAGTGGCATTCTTTTACGACCATAAATCATATCTACAGTAATTTTGTGACTTGCTCTAAACACACCTTAATGTTTAGAGTCCTATTTCAGCCTTTTGCAATCTCAGAGCATGTGCCCTGACCGTGCCATCTTTAGGAGGTCCTGCAGACAATAGACAAAACACCTGGGCAGCGATTTCTAGTCAGGTCTTGGCTGCCTTAACCAGCAGCTAAGACTTGACTAGAAATCACTGCTAAGCAATTGGACATGTAACATTGTAGTCTAGTGGGAATTCAAGGCATTTGCCCAGTCCATTGAGGGTTAACAAAACTGAAAAGAAAATCAGTCACTTTTGTCATGAAAATGAACCTTTAACTGTTATCAAGCCACAACGGGGACTTATAAACAAGGAATGTAGGCAAATTTAAAAATTCATATGCTATCAGTGTTCAGCGATTGGTTCGGTTCGGTTTTTCGGTATCCCCATGATATTGGTATCAGTTTGATTTTTCGGTTTTATTGCCTGTCTCTATTGTTGTTGTTGTTGTTTAATATTTGGTACTTAAAAATATTTCTTGCTTGTCAGTATTCAGGGACCACTTTGAATTTGAGAGATTGTGCTTTCACTTGCGTTAATTATTTGTTTTGTGTCATATTTTGAAGACCCAAGTTCTACCTGACCAGTTATATTCTTGGCCAGTGAAGAGGAAAGGAGTAGGTAGTGGAAAGCCCACAATGTACTTAAGGAAGAAAGAACAATGCCAGTGAGAGACATTTTATTTGTATGTTTATTTAAAAAGGGAATTGATAAACAGTGTGCAGTGGACTTGAGGTTCAAAGGGGTAATGCAAAAATCAGTGTAAGATCCCCAAAAAGTCAAATTTATCCCTTTTTGCTTCCAAAACATAGCTTGTAGCACATTGGAACAAACTTGATAAGCCTGGGATTCTTTGAGAAAGCCATTGGAAAATCCATGTTGTGAGGGCTCCATTTGCTTTGCAGGTGAAGAAACATGCAAATAATAAGAAATTTCCAATACCTTCGCTGATATCGTCGAATTATATCAGAATGAGTATATAAAAATTTTGATTTATCCCCAGTATACAATTTGCTTCCCATGATTCATTGGAACTGATTTTACTTGACTGATAAAGCTTTGGCCTTCTTTAAAAGTGTTGGCCTACTTTGTAGATACATCTAACATACATGTATCCAGTTTGTGAAAATTCCCAATGGAATTTATAGAAATAGCAAATGTTGGAAGTATCCGTAGTCCCAGTGGGACAGACACACCTTTAGTTAGTCCATATTTCATACCAAAGGTAGTGGGGATACCTTTTGAAAATAATGATTTAGTTCAGGTTTAAAAGGGCCATTTGGCATTTTAAATGATGATATCTCTGCCAGTCTTTTGTCATTTTTGCATTCCCTTCAAAGCTGTTGTTTGCATTTAGCTTGTCAGAGATGCAAATTGCAAACTGTTGTGAGGATATTACTTTTGAATGTACAGTACATGGAGAGTGGATTGTTACTAAATCTCTCATGGGGGTTGCCTCCACTCCGACAAAAATTGCTTATCTGGGAAAAAGCATTAGAACGGTGAGCAAAGTTTCAGCCATGGGACCTCCAGGGTGAACCCAGAGGTCCCTTGACTAAAACTGTGCTTGTCCTTTAAATGCATTACCACAGGAACCGACTGTTATTATTGTCTGGGTGAAAACTTCACTCCATGAGTCTTTTAGAGGTAATTCACTCTCCACTTAAAGTTGGACAATCACTTGTACCGTAAGTACAGAAGACTGAGAGTGTTGGAATATTTTGCGTTTTTAATCCATGCTATTAAGATACCTATGTATGTCTGGCACATCAGCCAAGACTTGCCTTGTAACAACTGACAAGGTACTTAGAAAACAAGTTTTGAGTTTACCCAAATAGTTTATGTTGGGACATCTGTCCCTTCCTTTGCATTAAAAAGTTATCAAAGTTGATATTAGACCCTTAAGGGTTAATACTATTTTGAATCACAAACAAGGTAGCATTACAGTTTCACTTCTGTTCACTTCTGACAATTACAGACAACAGCCCTTTAAAAGCATCTGTGGATTTGACAAGCCTGATTGAACACCAGTCACCAGTCAGTCACAAAACAGCTTACAATACCCACTTGCATGCCACAGACAATAATGCGATTGTGACCAAAGTAATTCCAAACAGACTAGTACTGAAATGGTTAACCGGATAACCGGTTTGAAACCAGTTACCTACCTAACCAATTAGAAAAAACATCAACCGGTTATTCAGAATATCGGTAGTGATCGTCATTCCATGGTTAAAACATAGTAAATCTGCTGCTTCTCCTTCGGGATAGATTACACCTCAAAGCTTTGTTGTATATATAGAGAAATAATCGACTTTGGCATTCAGGATTTCGTTAATAATCGTCAATTTCCGTGAGTACTGAATAATCATAGAAACTACTCTGTAGTATGTGTACAAATGAATGTTGTTGAGTACTCAACAACATTCATTTGTAGACACACTACGGAATAGTTTCTGTGAATACTGCTTTCCAATCTATAATTTTTATTCCATATTTGGTGAAATAATGGCCACGGATAACCGGTTATTATCCAGTTATAGCTATCGATTAGTCATTTGTGGAATGAGCCAACCATTTCAGTCCTAAAACAGACATGTTTGTGTGTCATCCAAGGCTCTGAAGTACAAACATATAAATTTTAGGCTGATGTGCTAATGGGAAGTTTACCTGTTGAAAAGATTTTTACTGGCCAGTTGTTTGCATAAATATAACCTCCATGAAAATGAAGCCAGAATTCTCAAGAAATGTTCCAAAAAGATTTCTGATTGGATGAGAACCCACATAGTTTCTTCTATGTTTACAGCTCCAGTAGCGTATTTGACTGTTTGACATCACCATGTGAAATATTTAAAATGACGTTGCCCGTGTCATAATTATTTCATCAACGGAGTGACTTGAAACTGCATCATTTTTCTAGATTTTTCACCCGTGCAGCAGGTAATGTTTCGAATGAAGTGTTGAATTACAAACCATTTTACGATTTGAAGTAAAATGGAATGACCTCGATCTTTATTATTTATTGATTATTTCTTCAGTGTTGAGGGATACATGAAAGGTTTATTTACTAAATTTGTTATTAGAATTTGCCCTGTTCATTTCACGATGTGGGTTTTGGGCTGTGGTTACTGTCTTATTGGAACATATAAGTTATTGTGATGAATTGATGGTAACATGATCTCTAAGAAATCGTTTTGTTCATACAAGCCTGCACAAAATTCTCTCATTTCTGAAACCAGTCAACCTTTTTAGTAAATTATAAAATTGTTTTTATTCTCTTAGACAAGACTCTTAAAGTCTAAAAATCATCAAGCTGATTAACTGGTAGAGTGCTGTAAGCCCTTATTTGGGCTTTATTCTGAAGTGCAGGTACTCCAACTTAAAGACTTCATATTCTGTGGATGTGCTTCGTATTATCTTTAAAGTAAAATTATTTCAGACGTATGATTTGCGTTATTACAATTTATGGGAGAGGGTCTCTCGGCACTCTCCCATAAGTTGTGACAACGCAAAGGCATGTCAACAGATTTTAACAACCAAAAATAATTTAGCACCCTACCGGTTAATAAATGTTCACTTTTCTTGTGTCATCACTCATTCCTGTTCAGACCACTCTTGTCTTTGGCATTTCTATTGTAATTATTTCTTATTTTTATTCAACCTTTTTTCCCTCAATTGACATTTGCAATATTTTTATACTGCAACCAATGGCCCAGACTTAGCTGGTGCTAACTCCAAAATATTCAGGGCCAAACACAAATTTTGCCCCCCAAATCCCCAAAATTTGCATCCAAAGCCCAACAACTAATGTCCTAGATGGTCCTCCATACTTTTGTCTACTGCGCATTCACAGTGTCAAGGAAATACCGAAATTGGCGCCAAGCCTCATTCTTTGTTTGGCCCTTTTGTCAGTAACAGCTAACTGACTTCTGTACTTGTAAATCTCAGTTTCTTCTCAACCTACTCACAATTGTTTACAATTGGCTGTAACGTAAGTGCAAGCCCTACTTCGGAACTAACTCAAGCTAAGAAACTTTTCCAAACAAGTTGGAAAAGTGAAAGAGTGCAAAATCACGAAAAAGATCGAAAAAGGGTCGAGCGAGACCAGCGCTCGACATTACAGGTACTCTCTCTGCACACCTCTTGCGTCTACCGAGCACATGTGCAACAACCGTGATGTCAATGCCTTTTATTTCCGCCATTGTGACATGGTCGGAAATTTTGTGACTCGTGCTGTTTATTTGCTATTATCTTTGTGAACAACTTATTTTTGTATGTGCTTCTTGTCAATTCATGTGCAAGTGGACTGTATCCTTTATCATGCTCTAAATTAATCATTATTTCATAATATTTATGCTCATTTTTGCTTGTCTTCTCATACATATTCTTGCTTTTCCCCCGCGTGTAAACGCGACCATTGTTGTTCGGTTTTCCATCAGTGGGAAGCTTTATTCTTTGATCATTTTGGGGATATTTTCCCAATTGAAATTATGCCTAAAACAATTCCTTGTACCTCTTGTTTGCAGGTGAAACATGTAGACGATTCTCATGCTACCTGTGTCACTTGCAACAATTGCACACAGGCCCATTCCTGTGGTATTTGTGGGGTTTGGTCCTCTAACTTCTGGGCATCCGTGAACAAGGTGGTTCTCTCCAGGGCTAGAACCCCTCGTTCTCGGAGTAAGGGTAGCCGTGCCTCTTCAGACATTTCTGGGAGTGCACGTGGTGACTCTGTCACACAGGATGTTCATCAGTCTCTTTCTGTAGCAAGTTCCTCTTCTGCAACTGTTGACGGTGCTGGTGCTGTGATGCCCGAAGTGGAGACTGTGGTCTCTTTGGCTTCTGATGTCACCCTTGAGGTGACTGTTTTCGTCGAGAGTTTCTCCGAGGTCAGCTCGGTGACACTCTCTGATTTGCCTCCTGCGCCATTGACAGTTGCTGGGGAAGTTGTTCCTGCTGATCCTATCTTGTATGATAGTGACTCTACCATCTCTTCTGGGGATGGTGTACAGTCTCGGACCCCCGAGACTGTATCTGCTGGTGTGTCTCTGAGCTCTTAGCCTCCCCTGGCTTCTCAGCAAAGCTGTGCGGGTTTGCTGTCTGCTCCGTTGGGTCGTTCGGTTGCTTTGGCAGCGATTCCTCGCCCCTCGAGCAAATTGTTTGTTGTTCCGGCTTCCTCTGCTGGTGTGCCGACTGTGTTCCAAGTCTGGCTGTTGATCGATGCTTGTCGTTGGTCTCAGAGGATGGACAGTGGGGGCCTTCTGTCGTGCAGAGGCCAATGAAAGGTTCCTGTCATTCTTGGGACAATCCTCTGGTGTCTTCTCATCGTGTCCCAGGTTCAGCTACTGATCAACGTACGCCGTCGGTCTCTCTAGAGGATTTGCAGGCAGGGCCTTCTGTTCCGCAGAGGTCAGTGATTGTCCCTGGGCATCACTCTCGGGACTATCTATCCTCCGGTGTCTTCTCACCATCTCCCCATTCTGTCTGCTGATCAACGTCCATCGTCGGTCCCTTCTGAGGATTTGGGTTCTGCTAGAAGGGTCCATTGGGAAGACACTTCGTCGGGCGCTGTAGCTACGACGGATTCTCAGGGTGAGCTGCGACAGGCCGTTTTGGCACTCACCCGGTTGCTTTCTAGCAACCCTCAAGTTGGCTTCCCTGTGCCTCCTGAGGCACAACCTCGTTTGGTCGGTCGCCGACATTTCTTGCCTGGCCCTTTGGATACTGTTCAGTATTCACAGGAGCTTCCTGCTGGTCAGCCGCAGTTGGGCTACGTCTCTTCTGCTACAGAGGATGACGATTTTCTTGAAGGCGACGAGCCCCCTCGTCAGTCTTGGGGCAGGCTTTGGATTTTGTCTTTAGCTTATTGCCAGACATTCAGCCTTCAGACCAGCCATCAGTGACCGTCCGGCCGTGGTCCTCTGTGGAGTGCCGTAACCCTGTTGAACCTTCTAGATCTGGGGTTTTGCGTCCTCTGCAATCGGCTCAGGTTGTTGAGTCCTTCCAGGGCTTGGACGCCAAAATGCATTCCAAGGCCCTGAAGGGTTCTTTCTTTTCAGGAGCTGATGCTTTTCTGCCTCCGCCGCAGTTTCGCGTTTACGAATCCGTCTGTCCACCAGTCTTCCAAGGGATGACTACTGTGAACGAAGATTCTTCTTCCCTCGGGTTGACTAAACCTAAGTCGGCAGTTCTCCCGATGTCGGTCGTTGAATCTATGGTGGGCCTGTCCCGAGAGATGCTGGGTATGTTATCTCTCGCAGACCATGTCATCGCTGCCCTGGCCGCATATTTTCCACCAGGGGAGTTTGATGATGGTCAGGCATGCGTGTTTTGTCGCAGGCTCTTATAAACCTGACACACGTTCACGCCTGTAACATGGCTAATTTGGAGCTAGCACGCCGGGATGCAGTGTTGGATTCTTCTCCATCCGTTCCTTCTGAGCAGCGTGCTGTTCTGAGGTCTGATTCTTTGGTTGGACCTCAGCTGTTCCATGGTTCCATGGAAGTTGTCCGTGGTGAGGTTCTTTGTCATTCAAAGCACCAGCTTTTGTTATGACAGCTGGACCAACCTGCTGCTGCGGGTGGTGGTCATTCCAGGCCTGCCAAGTGCCCCACTGCGCCGGCCATGTCGGTGACATCGGCCACGCCTTTAGCTCCTTCTGCTCAGAAGAAGCGCCGACGTGGCCAGGCTCGCTGGCAGCCTCAGGGAGGAAAGTCTCAGGACTCTGTTGCTTCCCGAGGGGGTGGTTTCTCCTCTCGGGGGCCTCGTAGAGGCTGCAAATGAAGGTCATCACCTCAATTCGCCTCCAGTCGGGGGAAGGCTTTTGCTGTTTTTCAACCGTTGGACAGATATAACATGGGACCTTTGGGTCCTCGGTGTCATCCAATCCGGTCTGCGACTGTCCTTCTGTCGGCACCCCTGTTTATCTCGGGTGCCCCTCCCGACTCAGGTCCCTTACGAATCTCTGTATCAGGACCTTCTGGTTAGGAGATTGGCAATCTCCTCTCCAAAGGGGCGATCGAGATGGTCAGGAACACCCTTTCACTGGGGTTTTACTCGAGACTTTTCTTGTTACCGAAGAAAAACGGTCAGTTTCGTCCTGTCATCGATCTGAGTATCGAACGAGTCCTTTATAGCACCTCATTTCAGTATGGAGACTTTCCGGTTGGTTCGACGTTCAGTTCATCAGGGCGACTTTGCAGCCAGTATCGACCTGAAGGATGCCTATTTCCATGTACCCATTCATCTGGCGTCGCATAAATACCTTCGGTTCTCGTTTCAGGATCGAGTCTTTCAATTCAAAGCTCTCCCGTTCGGTTTGAACCTGGCTCCTTGGGCCTTCACCCGACTGATGTCGCATGTGCTCGCTTTTCACCGTACTCAGCTATGACTTCGTCAGCCTACCTGGACAACATCCTCCAACGGCATCACAATGCTGCAGTTCTGGAGTCGCTTGTTTGTCCGACCTCACCAACACTTCCTGTTGGATCATTGGCGTCAGAATGTGAATCCTCTGGACCTGGAACTTCCTAGTCCTCAGTCCTTGCTTTGTCACCTCCACCCTTGGGCCGATGTTCCCTGGTTGACTCAGGGTGTCCCGTTGGATCTTCCTTCGGTCGATTGCATCCTTACTGCGGATTCCAGTGATCGGGGCTGGGGTGTGGATCAATCTGGTGCAGCCTCTGTTGGCAGATTGACCGATTCGTCTACCTCTACTTAGCGATCTTCTTTCCCAGGGTTGTCCCAGGAAGTATCACAACAACCTGGCGAGCCTGTCCCTACACACCTGTCTTTTATCAGGTCCTGTCTCCGACGTAGAGGTTTTTCGAGACGATCAGTGGAGTGCATTTCTGCATCGAGGCAACATTCCACTGGCATGACTTATGCTGCTAAGTGGAAGGTTTTCTGCCGCTGGTGTACAGCTCAAAATGTGGATTACCGTAATCCATCAGTCGCTCAAATTGTGGATTTTCTGGTATACCTTTTTGACTCCAAGGGCCTCCAGCCTATTACTATAAAGGGCTATCGGTCTATGCTGTCTGATACTTTCTCGTATGAGGGAAAACGGTGCATCGGTCATAATCTATTTCTCACCAAACTAATTCTGCACTTTTCTTTGAAGAGGCCTCGAGTTTTGCATCTTACACCCAAGTGGAACTTGGCATGGGTGTTGCATTGTTTGGAGGGGGCGCCATTCGAGCCTTTATCTGAGACCGATATGCTTTTTCTCACCTATAAGACGGTTGTCCTTCTAGCGTTTGCTTCTGCCAGCCGTGTCAGTGAGCTTTGTGCGCTATCTGTTGATTCTACTTTCTTCAGAAATGAGGCTTACACTGTCACCTTCACTACTGATTGCTCTTTTCTGGCCGAGAATCAACTTCCTGATTCGGTACCTCCTCCCATCTGCATTCGGGCTCTCCCTGCTGTCGATGACCGGAGGCCTCTTCTTTGTTCTGTTCGTGCGATCAAGACTTACATTAATCACACTCAGTTCATTCAGAGGGGTCGGAAGAGATTCTTTCTGTCTCTCATTCCTTGGAGGCATTCTATCTCTTTCCATTCTATTTCCAGATGGATCTGTCTTGCAGTCAAGCTGGCTTATTCCAGCTTGTCTGCTTCGGATCTTGTTTCGAACCGGTCTAATGCTCATGAGGTTCGTGCCATTTCTACATCCTGGGTGTTCTCCAATTCTGTTTTGCTCTGGAATGTTATGAATGTGGCTTACTGGAGGAATGCTTCTACCTTCTTTTTATCTCCACCACCTACAGCAGCAATCTGGGACCTTTTTTTCTTTAGGCCCTCTCATTGCTGCTCAGGCTGTTGTGCACCCTCGTTAAATTTGTTTTTATCGGGTTTGTGCTCCGCTCAGCCTTGTTCTTTTCTGGTGCCTTCTCTCTTTCTTCGTTACAGGTTTCGCTATTATTCTCTGCCCTCCTTGCATTTCTTTCTGCTACTCTTGTTGGTATTGGTTATGTGATTCACCTCCTCCTATTATTTATTCAGCCATTTGTAAACAATTGTGAGTAGGTTGAGAAGAAATTAAAATTTTTTAGTAATTTTTGTTTCTTAACATACCTACCACAATTGTTTACTGGAGGCCCACCCTCCTTGGGGATATCTTTGATATCGATGCCTCCTCGCTAAATCACAAACTTCTCTTGCGGAAATACGGAATTGACGTCACGGTTGTTGCACATGCGCTCGGTAAACGCAAGAGGTGTGCAGAGAGAGTACCTGTAATGTCGAGCGCCGGTCTCACTCGACCCTTTTTCAATCTTTTTCATGCTTTTGCACTCTTTCACTTTTCCAACTTGTTTGGAAAAGTTTCTTAGCTTGAGTTAGTTCCGAAGTAGGGCTTGCACTTACGTTACAGCCAATTGTAAACAATTGTGGTAGGTATGTTAAGAAACTAAATTTACTGAAAAAATTAATTTTTATGATGCCAGACACAAAGTAATGGTGATTTTGGTGGATCCAAGGATGCATTAAGAGGATGAGAGGAAAAAACACTGGTTTGATGTGTTCAGGGCTGTAACTTATAATTTTTATTGAAAATTATTTCATGTTCCTAATTTCGGGACATGGGCCTGATGTTATCATTCTTGCTATGAAATTGCCACTGTTTGTTAAGTGTTTTCTCCCTCTCGTTCCTTGATACCCCCTTTTAAGCTCCCATACTTTTTGGACCTTTTTTGAAATGTTTTTCGTGAAAATTTCATGGGTGTTTAACTTTTTTACAGAATGTTTATTCTGTATATCCCCATGGTTACATCCTCACCCTTTGGGTGTTTAGGTGTTTTTGGTCTTGCATCTACCATCTGATGTATCGCAGTTTCTTCTGATGAAGATTCTGTCTTACATCGGATAGTTTAAAAAATCTGTTACTGACTTCGGGCCGTGTTGTTCAGTGCCTGGAATCTTGTTTCTGGTTTTTATAGCATTTTGTTTACATTGACAACGGTTACTTTCTATAAGTAATTTTCTTGTCTTTTTGATGTTAGGTCTTTAATCAGATACATTATATACTCCGGAAGTGTAGCATTAATTTTTTTGAATCGAGAAAAAAAAGTTTTGTCCACACTTAGGCTTTTTGGGGATCTATTTGGGCTTATTGTTCCCTTTGGGAACTTGGGCTCACATCAAAATTTTTCAAAATTTTTTTTTTATGAATTATTTTTCAAAATTTTTGTATTGGATTGTATTATTATGTATCTTTGTCAGATTATTATGAGAGTTAGTGCGAGAACTATTGGCTT
This sequence comes from Pictodentalium vernedei, assembly GCA_031216915.1. NCBI lineage: Eukaryota > Metazoa > Mollusca > Scaphopoda > Dentaliida > Dentaliidae > Pictodentalium > Pictodentalium vernedei. The sequence goes on along the minus strand of CM062291.1, from coordinate 148,053,776 downwards.
GTAATTTTAGATAAAATGAAAGAATATTGCTCAAATTGTAAGTCGAGGAAATCTTCCTCGGACTCTCATGCTCATTGTGTTTGCTGTAGTCATTGTTTTCACACTAACTCTTGTTCTGTTTGTGCCAATTGGGATGACAAACGTTCGAGACGTGTGTCGCTATATGTTGTAAGTGGTGAGAGATCGATGCCTGTTCTCTCACCACAAGGTCACTCTAGTTTTTCAGTTTCTTTTTCAGAGGAACAAGAACATGGTGATGTATCTATGATACCGTCAGGAAGTGTGCTAGCGTCATCGCAATCTAATACAGAGCTAGAGGCATAAGTGATCAAGGAAATTAGACAAGGCCCTAGATCACTGATCATGGGATTTACGTCCTTGTCGCCAGCTAGCTTGACCAGTGCTTCTATCACTCAGAATATGGGTGTTATGACACGGGGTAAGTCCGTAGCGGTCGAGGAAATGAAAAAGGGTGTTACGAGCACTATAATATCGGAACATTCTCTCCCTGCGGCGACGGAACAGAGGAAGCCAGCTAGTTCTGCAGTCGGCTCATCCAGGTCTTCCCGGACCGCGAGCGAGAGAGGTCCCTCTCTCTTACAGCAACATCTGGGGCCAGATGTTGTTGTTCAGAACGTTCGTCAGTCGGAGCATACGCCCACGCCTCCTGTCTGGGATGCTCCGTCAAACAGGCTGCCGGGGTCGGCTAGTCGATCAGCTTCCAGTTCGTCTTCAAAGCACACACGACCACACCTTGGCTATGTGACTATGGAGATACAGCCTGCATCGCCGAAGAAGGATTCAAGAAAGTCATGCCATCCAATAGCCAAGGAGATGAGGCCACATGAATTGGGACGTCCGCATAAGAGGAGTATGTCATGCATGCCGTCCCAGGAGCATCCAGCGGCTAAGCTTCAAAGAACCTCTGCTCCAAAGGCCTCGGTTACGGACTTGCTGTCGCAAATAGCGCAGCTCATCCCAGCATCCCAGCAGGCTACGGAACATCCTGCGACTGTTTCTGATTTGGAACTGTCGCATGAAGCTGGGTCGGTTCATTCCTCTGCACGTTCAGATAGGGATGACCGAGACTCTAATCTGGTCCAATCGGATGGTGAAAGGGAATTGAGTGAATTGGATTTTTCCCTTTTGGAGCAACACAAGGTAGCGATGGATTTTATTCAGCAATACCTTCCAGATGTTGTTCCTTTGGATCAGAATGCTGTGACAAAGAATAAAAAACTGCTAGCGTCATTAGATTCCGACTTTTTCGACCAGGTTAAGGAAGATACTCCTGTGTACCCGGTGCAGTCCAGTAATGTGTCTCGGACTTTTGAACTGATAAATGACGCTATACTCAATCTATCCTCGGGAGCGAGGAAAAGCAGTTTTTTATCTTTATGTGCTTTAGATCTGCCGTTTATTAATAATAGAAATAAATTTAAAATGGCAGGTCAGGGTATTTCGAGAGTTTCTCTGCATTTGGACGAACAGGCTGAGGACTTAGATTTGTTCTTACCTTCGTCCTTTTCTATTCGCTCGGAAACAATGGTTACAACGATATTTTCCGATAGAGTGAATTTGGATGCTTTATCTTACGCAGATCACCTTACTTGAGCATTAGCGCAATGTCTCAGTGGAGTAGAATTTGAGGACGTTCGTACCTCATTAAGAGTTCTTTCAAGGGCTATTGCTTATTCCACGTACAGCTCTGCCTCATCAGTAGCTAATTTAGAGTTAATTAGACGTGATGCAGCCCTAGCGTCATCATCCCTAGTGGATGAGAAGGTGAAAAACTCTCTTCGAGTCGCTCCGGTATCCGGTGACTATCTCTTTGATGGCAAGCTTTCATTGATCTACCATCAGCTTACTAAGAAAGCATCTGATACTCTGCTTCTGAAGTCAGTTTCATGAAAAACTGATACAGCAGAAAAGGGTAAAGTAGGATCTACAGGACAAAGTTTGTCCAAAGGAAGCTCCTCTAGAGGATATAAGAAATCCTCAGGTAGTTACCCTAGAGATCGTCAAAATAGCGACTCAGGTAGGGGACGTGGGTCTGGCCGAGATTTCCAGTCGGACGTCCCCAGGTCGGCGGGCTGAGGCGCTGCACGGGGAGGACGTAGTTTCTCTTCCCGTAGGCCTCGCAGATCCAGGAGGTGATCAGGATCTCTATTGCGGTCCTGTTGGTGGAAGACTGTCAAGGTTTCTGGAAAATTGGATTTCAATTGCAGACGACCTCTGGGTTAGAGGGGTTATCTCGGAAGGCTTGAAGCTATCATTCTGAGAGAAACCTCTGTTAACATGAAGTCCACTCTGGACTCAGCTTCTGACCAACCCTCTAAAAAGAGATTCTTTTCTGTCGGAGGTAAAATCTCTTTTGGAGAAAGACGCAATAGAGGCCGAAGAAAACCAGGAATCACTGGGTTTTTACAGTCACCTGTTCTTGGTTCCGAAGCCAGACGGCACGTTCCGTCTCGCAATAGATTTGAGCTGGATAAACAAACTGATCATGGCACCAAATATGGAGACCATTCGATCAGTAAGGGCGAGCATTCGGGTGAACGACTATGCATCAATCATAGATCTAAAGGATGCATACTTTCATGTTATGGTGAATCCAGCATTCAGAAAGTACCTACGGTTCGCCGTCCTTGGAGTCGTTTATCAGTTCCGAGCAATGTGCTTCGGACTCAATCTAGCACCCTGTGCATTCACTCGAATAATGAACTCGGTAATGGCATATTTCCGGGCTCATTCGTCTGCAGTAACATCTGCCTATTTGGACAACATTCTTCAGAGATACAGCAACAAAACGGTTCTTCAGAACGATTTTCGGAGTCTGCTTCAATTGCTCCGACGTCTCTGTTTCATTGTAAACGAAGAGAAGTCGGATCTAGCTCCGTCCAAGTTGTTCATTCACTTGGGAATGAGCTTTGAGACTCACAACAATCTGGTTCATCTTCCGTTACCCAGAGCGAAATTAGTCAGTTGTTATGCTAGCTTTTGTCTACACTCAGACGTATTAACAGCGAGGGACTTCATGCGACTGATGGGACTGTGCGGAGCGGCGGCAGACATTCCGATGGGCCGCTTGCACACACGTCCATTCCAGATAATTTTCACTCAAATATGGAGTGTGAAGACGCATTCGCTCGAAACAAATATTGTTTTATCGGACCAACTGAAACAAAGGATTCAGATTTGGGCAGACATTCAGTGGTTAACTGAGGGAGTTCCGCTGCAACTGCCAGATCCGGCTTTTACGATTATGACGGATGCGAGTCAGGCAGGTTGTGGCGCGACCTTGAGCCCAACAGACTCAAAGTTTCAGGGTCTCTGGGACCCTGTGTTCTGGGAGAAACATATAAACATCAAAGAAATGATGTCAATATGGCTACCGCTACGTCATTGGATGAACCTAATTCAGAATTCGCATGTTCAAATACTGTCGGACAACTCGACAGTAGTAGCATATATTCGGAACCAAGGAGGCACACATTCGATTCTGTTTTTCGATCTAATGGAGAGAATTCTTCTGTATGTCTTGGAACATCACATTCATCTATCGGTCCATCATAAACCGGGTCATCTGAATGTTCTAGCAGACTCACTCTCTTGTAAAGGTCGCATGTTGCCTTCAGAATGGACTCTCAACAAGGGAGTTTTCAGGCAGATTTCCTACCAATGGGATCGACCATTGATAGACTTTATGCCACTCATCTCAACAATCAATTGCAGACGTATGTGTCACCATTCCCAGATCCTCGAGCATGCATAGTAGGCGATCTCTCAATTTCTTTGGACGGAATGATAGGATGTGCATATCCTTTCAACTCCGTTGATTCAACAGACCTTGTTAAAGATCAAGCAATCGCAGTGCAAGATACTGCTGGTAGCATCTCTGTCGTCTCCGAAACCCTGGATAAATTTACTCAGGTGTATGTTATGGGACATTCCCCGGAAGCTTCCTCCACGGGAGGACCTTCTCTTTCAGGGGAAATCTCGCACACTTCATCACAACCCACAAGGTCTCAACCTTCACGTATTTCCGTTGTGTGCTCCTTCTTGCACGGAAGGTGCTTTACAGGATGAGCAGTGGACACAATTTCTAACTTTAGGAGGGCCTCCTCTTCACTAAATTATGCGGCAAAGTGGAAGGTTTTCTCTCATTGGTGTAAGGATCAGTCGATAGATGTTTATGATCCTTCCATTCCAGACATTGCAAATTTTCTGGTCTACTTGTTTGGCGTTCTCAAACTGCAGCCAGTCACTATTAAGGGTTATAGGTCTATGCTATCTGACACTTTTGCTCATCATGATAGCTTAGAAATCGGATCTAATGTCTCTTTATCTAAGTTAGTTTAAAAAATTTCGATAAATAAGCCAAGAACTTTTAGGTTAATTCCTAAGTGGAATTTAGCTTGGGTTCTGTTGAAGCTTAAAGAAGCTCCATTTGAACCTTTGGATGCTGTTGTACAGTTCATATTCTTGACATATAACACAGTTTTTCTCTTAGCCTTTGCTTCCGCAAGAAGAGTTAGTGAACTTCATGCTTTATCTATTGATGATTCTCATTATCATAGTGTTTGTAATACTATTACTTTAACTACTCATATGGGATTTTTGGCTAAGAATCAGGCTCCTAATAAATATCCTGAGCCTGTTATCATTAAGGTTCTTCCGTCATCAGAAGGCCGTAGACCTTTGCTGTGTCCAGTAAGAGCTATGCGCATTTATAAACGCAGATCTGAGTTTATTAGAAAAGGAAGGAAACGCTTCTTTTTATCTTTAATTCCCAATAGAAGGGACATTTCTGTTCATTCTAGTGCTGGATGGATTCAGTTAGCAATTCGAACTGCTTATGAAAGTTTATCTTCTAATCAGCAGTCGGTACTTAAGATTTCAACGCATGAAGTTAGAGCGCTGTCCACATCTTGGGCTTATTCTAACAGTATTGCCACTACTGATCTCCTGAAAGCTGCTTACTGGACATAGCCTTCTACATTTACAAAGTTTTTTACCTTAGAAATATAGAGTCTATTTCTGGCAACCTTAGATGTTTAGGTCTGTTATCTGTTGCTCAGAATGTTGTCCACTAAACGATTACAGCTATAGTTATGTAGGTTTTCTGTTCCAGCAGTGACTCTGTCCTGCTGCCCTCTTCGTTCTGTGGTGATTTGACCCAGAGCAAGGGGAAGGGTGGGGGGTGGGGGTGGCGGTTTTCCCTTATATCATGGCTTTATAGTGAAAAGCAAGGGAATACCTCCTCTGATGTCAGTAATTCCGAGTCGGTGCTGGGATGGTTTTAAAGTGTAAAGCTAATACATATCTCATTTATGTAATATTTTTAAAGTGTAGCTCGGTGTGAAGCATTTGTATATGTCACGTGTCATACGAGCGTTAATATACAATCCTCGGACACTTTTAAATGAGTATAAAGAGTCTCATTCTCTGGACTATCTTTATTTATTGGCTTCCTTTATTAAATTAGTATAATGGGTTATACTGTCTGTTAATAGAGAATTATAGATGATATAATGCTCAATTATTTGGTTGGTTTTGTGTCTTTCTTATTTCTAATAAATAAGAAAGACATATGTAAATCCGTTCTCTCCTTTTCTCCTTAAGGTGATATTCCTTTATATATAATTGATCTTATTGGATTTTCCTTTATGTCCTAGGCCCTCCTGCCTTTTTTCTATTCAGCTAAGTTTGGGCCATTGGTTGCAGTATAAAAATATGAAAAAATTTAAAGTAATTTATTTTTTATAGTTACCAATGACCCAGACGGGGGTGGCCCTCTCATGAGTTGGGAACTCATACCTCCCCACTGATTTGTTTAACATTTAGCAGGTACTGCTTGTAAGAATGAGGCTTGGCACCAATTTCGGTACTTCCTTGACACTGTGCATGCGCAGTAGACAAAAGTAGGGAGGACCATATAGGACATTAGTTTTTTGGTTTTGGATGCAAATTTTGGGGATTTGGGGGACAAAATTTGTGTTTGGCCCTGAATATTTTGGAGTTAGCACCAGCTAAGTCTGGGCCATTGGTAACTATAAAAAATATATAAATTACTTTAAATTTTTTCATTTTTATACCGTTTTCTCACCATGATATAGCCTTAGCTGCTGATGTGGCATAAAGCAACAATAAATAAATAAATTCAAAGGGGATAATTTTATAATTTTACCATTTTCTTGTCCTGACATAGCCTTAGCTGCTGATGTCGCATTAACTGGTAGAGTGCAGAAAGCCCATATTTGGGCTTTATTCCAAAGTGTGGGCACTACAACTTAAAGCTTCTTGTCCCTATATCCCGATAAATTTTGTCTTTTGATTGATCAGAATGCCTTGGACAAATGGCCATGGCAAAGGGTGCACCCAACATCCAAGGTATATGAGAGCGTGCGACATCCAGGGTATATGGGCACACGAAACATCGGGGGTATATGGATTATGGTTTAAATGAAAGCTTTTCGCATTCACTCGCCTCAGTATAAAAGTCGAACCAAAAAACCTGAAAATAGTCACAAATATCATCAGATTTCTGACAATTCGATCATATTTTGTCGTTATAAATTAAATCGTCAACTAATTAAAATGAAACAACTTGAGAAAAATGAAATAAGAGCAAATAATTCATCCCCTGAGTACCAATGTATTCTATGTGCCAGTACACATTTGAACTCAGGGGACGAAATGTCAACAAACTACTTTTTACTCATTTCCTTAACAACCCAAGGGATGTAACTCTATCTGTTGTCTTCTGCGTTTGTAAAAACAAAACAATTGCAGAGCGTGAGAAAGGCGTCCGCAAATTTATTTCCACTGTTTCTATTGTGTTTTCAAACAGGACAAAAACCTTATCTCCGTCAACATGTATGGTATATGGAGATTTAATACCTGGATGTCTCATTTAAATACCTCGCCTGCAGCTCGGTGTTTAAAAACTGACATCCCAGTATTAAATCCCCATATACCATACATGTTGACGGAGATAACTTATAATATTCTGTGAATGTGCTTCACATTATCATTAAAGTGGAATTATTTAGTCTGTATGGACATGCCTTGTTACAATTTAAGTGCCTGTATGCACTTTCCCATAAATTGTAACAAGGCAAAGATATGTGAACAAATTTTAATGATCAAAAATAATTTAGCACTCTACCAGTTAATGGGGAAAGTATTTTTTCTTGATTAAATTTCAAAAATAAACTGTTTTGCACAACATTGACCTGTTTCATTTCTGAAACTATCAACTCCAATAGGTGGCCTTCTTCGATGATGTGCAAGCTCTTGTCAATACTTGTCTAAACCACACCCACAGTGAAAGTTGTCTCAATGGTTAAAATCGTGTTGTATTATTTTTCTAATTTTTTTCTTGTACTGCACTTGTTGATGAATAAGTTGCACCACCAAATTTTCAAGCCTTAGCCACTGATATGGCATTATCTGCTAGAGTGGGCTTTATTCTAAAGTGCCGGTACCACCGCTTGAAGTCTTCATATTCTGTTGAGATGCTTCATTCTTTCTTTGAAGTGCGGTTATTTTATCTGTTAGGATTTGCCTTGTTACAATTTATGGGATAGTGCCTAGAGGCACTCTCTCGTAAATTGTTACAAGGCTAAGACAAGTCAACAAATTGTGATGACCAGAGTAATTTTGCACTCTACCAGTTAAGCACCAATAAATAAATAAATTGGTAACATGATCAGAAGTTTGCGGCTAGGAGTTTAGGTTCAACCTCGATTCTCTGCATCTCGGTTGCACATAAACTCCAAGCCGCAAACCTCAGACCATGTTATCAATTCACACAAGTTTGAATTTGTGATTCTGCGACGTTGCATCACATGCCAGCTGTGAACGTTGGGAAAATTCACCAGTACTACGCAATCCCCAGGTTTAAAATAATAGGGACCTGTTGAGGTGCTTGCGTTGTGTGCCCGACTATGGATCACCAGCAGTATACTCCATTGAATTGAGCTGAGAATGTCATAGAATGAACAAAGTGTGTGAACATCTGTGATACGGGGTAATAATGTAAGTCGAGAGAGCACTGCAGTGGATTCTAGATGTTAACATTGCATTATAAGGCTTAATAAAATTAAAAATCTGTTTCTCAGGCCCTCCCACATGATCCTTTTGGCTGCCGCATGCTCTCTTTGTATGACCAATGCAAACTTGAAAAAATAAAAATTAAATGGTTTATGTCTGATATTTTACACAAATTAATAAAATTGATAAATTTTTCCCTTGAGTGCAACAAGGCTTTGCAATGCTTTAGCATTGCAAAGCCTTGTTGCCCCCAAGGGACAAAATACACCACCATCCTTGCTATTCTGTAGATTTTGAGGCCTAAAACATAAAATAAACCAAGAATATGAACTTCTGATGGCAAAGAAATAATTACAAAAATAGAATATAAAATAAAAAACCGCCTGCCCGCATGCAATTTTACAAAACTTGGCCTGAGAAACAGAACATCTACTTTGTGTGGCCTAATTATTATTATTCATCAGGCCTGAAAATAAGCAGTCTGACATTTGCAGAATGAGGTTCCCAGAAGGTGAATTTGATGATGTTATGCCATACTGTGGGCCAATTTATCCTCTGGGTTCTTTCTGTTTAATTTTGAGACCCTGATTCAGATTGAGGTTCACAGAGGGTAAATTTAGTGATGCTACCATGCTGTGCAGGGTAGCAGCACTAAATACACCCTCTGGGGACCTCATTTTGCAGATGACAGTCTGCTTATTTTCTGACTTGTTAATCATCACAATAACTTATGTTGTGCTCTGGTTAAAATGTTATGGGTTGACAGAGGTCTTGCTCTTATCTACCATTTCTGTTTGTTTGTCTTCCAGTACTAAAGATAAATTACCTGTTTCAAAAGGACAAACAGCAAGTAAGTCATTTTCATGTACTATTGAAGATATGAAAATTTATTCTTTGAGTTATGTCTCTGTAATCTCCCATAACTTGTTGAAGTTGGTGAGTTAACTATTTTTAGCTAACCTGAGCAAAGTTCAAGGGAAGCTTTACTGATCACTTTCCATCCGCATTGTCTGACATCCAGCATGAACTTTCCATTATTGTGTTCTAAAAAACTTCTGGAGCAAATTGAACCAACTTTGATATGCATGTTTCATATTATATGTCTTGTCCATCCCCATCGGAGCTCAAATTTTAACTTTGTGCAATATGAGAAATACTCATTAAAAATCTTCCTCTGATCCACCAGTCAATATTTGATATTTAGTATACAGCCAGATTCAAGTTTGTTCAAATCACTGGGCACTTTTAACCAAATGTTTCTCACTAAATTCTGTCAATTGTTTGGCAGGGATTTCTTGTGTTAAATTCCCTTGAATTTTCCATCAAATCTAGTCGAGGCTGCTTAACAGCAACCATGACTAAATGTGATGGAAAATATTTTTAGCTCAACTTGACAAAGTCAAGCTGAGCTATTGCCATCACTTCTCGTCCGTCGGCGTATGTACGTACGTCCACAATTTCCTTTGGCACACCTCACAGGTCGCATTTATGATCAGATTACTTTGAAACTTGGCATGCTTGTTTGGGGTGACCTCTAGATGGGAGCTATCGATTTTCTTCAATTTCCGTCAAAAAATGTTGCCGCGGCCAACGTTCTTAGAACTTAGTTTAGTCAAACCACAATATTTCCCTTTGGCACACCCTACAGGGCACATTTATGATTTGATTGCTTTGAAACCTGGTATGCTCATTTAGGGGGACCTCTAGATGGAAGCTATCGATTTTCTTCAATTTCCGGCAAAAAATGTTGCCACGGCCAATGTTCGTCGAACTTAGTTTAGTCAGACCTCAATATTTCCCTTTGGCACACCCTACAGGGCACATTTATGATCTGATTGCTTTGAAACCTGGTATGCTTGTTTGGGGAGACCTCTAGATGGGTGCTATCGATTTTCTTCAATTTCTGTCGAAAAATGTTGCCGCGGCCAATGTTCTTAGAACTTAGTTTAGTCAGAAGACTCAATATTTCCCTTTGGCACACCCTACAGGGTACATTTATAATCGGATTGCTTTGAAACCTGGCATGCTTGTTTGGGGTGACTTCTAGATGGGAGCTATCGATTTTCTTCAATTTTCGTCAAAAAATGTTGTCGCGGCCAACGTTCTTAGAACTTAGTTTAGTCAAACCACAATATTTCCTTTTGGCACACCCTACAGGGCACATTTATGATCGGATTGCTTTGAAACCTGGTATGCTTATTTAGGGTGACCTCTAGATGGGAGCTATCGATTTACTTCAATTTCCGGCAAAAAATGTTGCCACGGCCAACGTTCGTAGAACTTAGTTTAGTCAGACCTCAATATTTTCCTTTGGCACACCCTACAGGGCCCATTTATGATCAGATTGCTTTGAAACCTGGTATGCTTGTTTGGGGAGACCTCTAGATGGGAGCTATCGATTTTCTTCAATTTCTGTCAAAAAATGTTGCCGCGGCCAACATTCTTAGAACTTAGTTTAGTCAGAAGACTCAATATTTCCCTTTGGCACACCCTATAGGGTACATTTATGATCGGATTGCTTTGAAACCTGGCATGCTTGTTTGGGGTGACCTCTAGATGGGAGCTATCGATTTTCTTCAATTTCCATCAAAATATGTTGCCGCAGCCAACATTCTTAGAACTTAGTTTAGTCAGACCACAATATTTCCCTTTGGCTCACCCTACAGGGCACATTTATGATTAGATTGCTTTGAAACCTGGTATGCTTATTTACGGTGACCTCTAGATGGGAGCTATCGATTTTCTTCCATTTCCGTCAAAAAATGTTGCCACGGCCAACGTTCTTAGAATTTAGTCTAGTCAGACCACAATATTTCTCTTTTATACACCCTACAGGGCACATTTATGATCGGATTGCTTTGAAACCTGGCATGCTTGTTTGGGGAGGCCTCTAGATGGGAGCTATCGATTTTCTTCGGTTTCTGTCAAAAAATGTTGCCACTGGCAAAAAAAATGACATTGGTACCAATGATCTTCAATTTTGCCATTTCATTTATAACTTACCAAGTTCAAGTTTGTCAAGTTGAGCTACAGTGTCATTGACACTTTCATTAAATTTCTCAGCAGGTTAAGAGCAAAAAAAAAGAAGAAGTGAATTCACTCAAAGGACCATACATCCTAACCCCACCCCCAGATGTCAATTAAAAATACACAATCAGAATGGAAACTGGAAAATAGATATTTAAAATTTAAGGACCTGGAAAATGGCCTATTTTTTGGAAAATCTGGGAATTTAAGTCAGCTTACATGGACAACATATTTGTGAATAATTGCATGACATGTTAACATGTAGAAGCTAAATATGGCCTTACATCCTTCTTTAAAACACTTTCTCAGGTGAGCAATTGTTTATTAGAAATGTCCATTGTTGACAATTCCAGATGTGTTCTTAACCCTCTGCTCAATGATGTCAAAATAGCAAAATCTCAAGCTGCAAATATTTTTCCATGTAATGCAGAAGTGAATTTAATGATTCAATCTTGTTTGACAGAGCTCGTTAACCCTTTACCCAACGAATCGGCCACATCTGCTCGCATAATATGCAAATTCAGTAGCTGAAAATAAAATTATTTTTCCAAAAATTTCCACAAAATCATATCATGTGACCCCTCATTGGAATGAGCTCGTTGAGCTTGCTCCAATGAGGGGGTCACATGAGATGGTTTTGTTTAAATTCTTTGAAAAAAATTTTAAAAATGATATTTAAAATAATAAATTTTGATAACGTCTGTGCTGGGTAAAGGGTTAAGCCAAAAAAATATGCAGCTGGAAATTTTTGTATTTGACAGCCTTGATTTTCAGCAAAAATACTTTGAAAATAATTCTATGCATAATAATAAGCTTTCAAACTGTGAAGAAGTATACTGATATTTCCAGGCTTACTTCCACTTAACTCTTAACCTGCTGAGTATTTTCAAGCTATTTTTCATCAAATCTATCCATGTCTTCTCTGAAGCAGCCATGACTAGAGTTAATGAAAAAGTAATCCAATTTTAACACGAGGAATCATTGGAAAAAGAAACATTCAATTTATATGGTGAAAATTGGGTTAAATAAGCCCAGTTTATACTTAACTCAATGGCAAGAAACAGCTGTCCAGGAAGGAATATCTGCCAGCAGCATTCAAGAAATTAAATGACTATAGATTTTCATCCATCTGTCCTTCCATCTGACAGTCTGTCCATCCATCCATCCATCCATCCATCCATCCATCCATCCATCCATCCATCCATCCATCCATCCATCCATCCATCCATCCACCCACCCACCCACCCACCCACCCACCCATCCATCCATCCATCCGTCCGTCCATCCGTCCGTCCGTCCATCCGTCCGTCCGTCTGTCTGCTCGGAAATCTTCTTCAAATCCACCAGTTAGAATCTTGATATTTGGTATACAGATTCCTTAGGGAGGTCAGATCTAAGTTTGTTCAAATCAAGTCTATGGGTATATTTATTTATTTATTGGGGTTTTAATGACACTTTTGACAGCCAGGGTCACCTCGTGTCAGACAGTTTTACGGGTGGAGGAAGCCTGAGTGCCCAGAGAGAACCATCATGCAATGGTGAGCAACTGTCAGGCTCCCCAACATACTAACTCCATACAAACAGGGTTAGCATTTGTTGAAGACAAGTGGACCATTGACGTGAAGTACACCTTAGTACAAAATGCTACCGTACCCCCACGTGAGCAATGGGGTGAAGTGTCTTGCCCAAGTAAAACCTGAGCATTTTTAATAAACTTGATCCCCTGTAAATTAAATCAAGTTTTTGACCAATGATTTCTTGAGGTAAATTTCCAAAAGATTTTCATCAAATCTAGTCATAGCTGATTTACAACAGCCATGCATAGATTTGATAAAAATATTCTTAAAAATACTCACTAAACAATTGGTTTCCGGATGATAACTTGATAATGTTTCGACCCATGTTCATAGGTAGATTGGCATCGGTGAGGGGAAGAACCCTATTTATTTTGGACTTGCTTTGTCAAAGGTCAAGGCCACAGTGACCTTGAACATAGTAAATTGTAAACAATTGGTTTCCGGATGATACCTTGACTATGGTTCAACCCCATTTATGAAACTTCATATGTAGGTTGGCCTTCATGAGAGGAAGGACCCTATTTATTTTGTACTCACTAGGTCAAAGGTCAAGGTCACAGTGACCCTGAACATAGTAAATCAAAACAATTGGTTTCCGGATGATAACTTGATAATGGTTTCACTCATGTTCATGAAACTTCATAGGTAGGTTGACATCAGTGAGAGGAAGAACCCTACTCATTTTGGACTTGCTAGGTGAAAGGTCAAGGTCACAGTGACCTTCAACATAGTAAATCATAAACAATTGGTTTCCAGATAACTTGATAATGGTTTGACCCACATTCATGAAACTTCATTGGTAGGTTAGCCTAGGTGAATGGAAGACCCCTATTTATTTTGGACTCGCTAGGTCAAAGGTCAAGGTCACAGTGACCTTGAACATAATAAATCATAAACAACTGGTTTCCAGATGATAATTTGGCAATGATTCCACCCACATTCATGAAACTTTGTAGGTAGGTTGGCATTGGTGCAAGAAAGAGCCCTATTTATTTTGGAATCACTAGGTCAAAGGTCAAGGTCACAGTGACCCTTCACATAGTAAATTCTAAACAATTGGTTTCCGGACAATAAGTTGAAAATGATTGAACCCACTTTTGTGCTGTCACAACTGAACATTGGATCGGTGATCCTATCGGCATTTTTTTTTATTTTCTACTTCTAACCCACAGTTTAGGATCTCTCATCCCTGTGATATCATAAGTCTCTTCTTATATTTTTTAATTTTCTATTTTTCACCCACAATTTAGGATCTCTCTTTGGAACAGGCCTAAGGCCTAAGTTTTATTTTAGTTTAAAATTAATGTAACGTTTTTTGGGTGAAATATTATTTTAAGTATTGTCTTGAGGCCATGTTAAGAGACCCAATGATTGAAAAAGAGTTCAAGAGGGGACGCATTGTAGGATTTTAGAACATTTGACCATTTGAAATTTTTGAATAAGAATGATGCAAATCAAATCGAATCATCCAATGATTTTGAATCAGATCAAAGTTTTGAAGCTTCGTGAGTGAGTATGTTTTGATTGTGCAGGGTTATATATGTATATTATCGTGTGGAAAATTGCACAGGTTTTTAACTGGTAGAGTGCTGGAAGCCCATATTTGGGCTTTACTCTTATTTTGTGGATGTTGTTCATACCACCTTTGAAGTGAAATTATTTAGTCTGATAGGATTTGCCTTGTTACAATTTATGGGAGAGTGCCTATTGGCACTCTCCCATAAATTGTAACAAGGCAAACAAATGTGAACAAATTTTGATGACCAAAAATAATTCAGCACTCTACCAGTTAAGTGATGCCTTAGGAATTGGGGGGGGGGGGGGGGGGGGGGATTCTGGCAGAGGGGTGCATGCCCCCCCCCCCCCCCCAATCTTTTTCCAGAAATGTAGAGAGATAGTTGTTAGGCCAACATTAGCTTTACCAATGTATTTTTTTTTAATTTTATTATACCACCAGAGAACCATAGTGGGGGAGAAATTATTCTCAAATCCAGTCAACTGAAACTTCTATCTCTCTTTTTGATTCCTATCATTACAATCTTGTTGGGAATTAGCAGGAGCGAGGTGCACTGACTATTTACCCTGATATGATTAGTCTTTTGCATAGCCTTTAACCCTGTACTCAACTTAACGGCCAAAACTGGCCAACGCTATTCACGAAAATTGCCATTAAGTTTTCCTTTTTTTCCTTTTTTTTTAGTCTCTAAAACATAGTTTATGCCCTCTCATTGGAATGTGACAAAAAATGAAAAAAATTAGTTATTCAAGAATTTTATTTGCAAGTGTTGTCTGCCTTTCATGTTAGGTAAAGGGTTAAAGTTGAAAAAGTGCACATATTTTGCTCTAAATTTACCCACATTGTTTTGAAAGTGGGTTATGCTCCAATTTCAGGCATTGTGTGACATATCACCTCAGGACCAACACTAAATATGTTGAAACTTGGGGAGGGGGGGGGATTCAAACTATAGGTCAAGACCACTGCAGTCACTCAGAAGTCATTGCATGCATTTTTTTTACATTCTGAAAACCATATTTTGATAACCATTAATACATTTCAGAACCTAATTTTTTTAATTTTAGTTGACAAAGAAGAAGGCAATGCCAAAAATTCAGAAAGTGAATATTTCTCATATTTCAAGCTTTGTATGACGTAACAGCTTATTGTATATTCGAGTGAGCACGGTGGCTCAGTGGTTACGGCATTGGACTTCAAACCGATAGGTCCATGGTTCAATTCCTGCCAGGACCAACTGCATTGTGTCCTCAGGCAAGGCACTTAATCCTGATTGCCCACATGGAGGCACTGTGTGCTGCACATCAATGGTGCACTTGTCTTCAACCAATGCAAACCCTGCTTTTGTGGAGTTAGTTTGTTGGGGAGTATTACAGCTGCTCGGTGGTTCTCTCTGGCTTCCTCCTTTCAAAAACTGTCTGACTTGAGGTGACCCTTGATGTCAAAAGTGTCTTTAATAAACCCCAATGAATAAATAAATTGTATTTTCGAATAGATACAGTTTTCGAATAGATAAAGATAGTTACTAAGCTATGTAAGTTTTGGTGGTTGGGGTTGGGGGAAGCATATGCTATCAATGGTATTGCAGGATGGGGTATATGCAACACATTGCTTTGCTCTTTTTCTTGTTCATACTTTTCTTCCAATCAAATCAAGTATATCTCATTTGGCCAAGAAATTCAGGTTACTTCTGTTTAGCTCTTTTAACTGAATAGCCACTTTGTCTGTTTAACCCTTTACCCAATGTTATGGCCAAAACCGGCAGCGCTATTTTCAAAAATTGACAATTAATTTTCATTAATTGTTTTATTTTTTGTCTCAAAAACATAGGTTATGACACCTCATTGGAACGAGCTCATCGAGCTCATTCCAATGAGGCGTTATAATCTATGTTTTTGAGTCAAAAGATGACAAAAATTAGTTATTCAAGAATTTTTTTTACAAGTGTCGTCTGCTTTTCATGTTAGGTAAAATGTTTTTTGTCTCAAAAACATAGGTTATGACACCTCATTGGAACAAGCTCATCGAGCTCGTTCCAATGAGGGGTTATAACCTATGTTTTTGAGTCAAAATATGAAAAAACTTAGTTATTCAAGAATTTTTTTTACAAGTGTCGTCTGCTTTTCATGTTAGGAAAAGTGTTGAATACTCAACATCTTTCTACTATAAATTAAAATTAAATCCTTTTCCTACATTCTGACATTAAAGTGAGTATTTAATCTGTTATATCTTTGCTTGACAGAGTGCATGAAGCTCTGTTGAATCAAATATGATAGAGTAAATGCTTATATTGGTAGTTCTGAGGCTAAAAATGTCTAATGTTTGGATATTTGGGGGAGAAATTAAAAATTCTTAAAGATGTTGTAAAAGTGCTTATAAAATACATGCGAAAAGCAGAATAGACTCTCACAAATGATTCTTACAACAATAACAATGAGAATCAACTTTGATTCTCACAAATGTTTGTTTGATTTTGTCACAGATTTTGAAAGTGTCATTAAAGTTCTGGAGTTTTCTACTATTTTTTGCTCCCTCATAATAAGGTAACACTTTGACTTAGCGGTGGTGCCAGGTGAATTCTTGGGCTTCCTATACAGGCAGCCAAAACTTCACTAGAAACCGCTTCCACAGTACTTTATTAACAAGACCACAAAAGCCTGCATATTGGAACATGTATTCTTCCTGTAAGATGTAAAACTTGCCAATTGGAACTAGGCCCTCAACCCTTAAAGGCCTATTTTCAACTTTTACAACTTCAGAACTGGTGCCCTCAACATGCCATCATGAGGACATCCTGCTAACAATAGACAAATTACCTAAGCAGTGGTTTCCAGACAAGTCAAAAGACAAAATTTATGGGAATATAGGGACAAGTTCACATATCTTTGCCTTGTTACAATTTATGGGAGTGCCTACTGGCTCTCTTCCCTAAATTATAACAAGACAAATCCATGCAGACTTTGTAATTTCACTTCAAAGATAATATGAAACATATCCACTGAAATATGAAGACTTTTAGTTAAGGTACCTTGACTTCTGAGTAAAGCCCAAATATGGGCTTCCAGCACTTTACCAGTTAACCCTTTACCCAACGTAGGCATTATCAAAATTTATTATTTTAAATACTTTTTTAAAAAATATTTCTAAACATTTCAACAAAACCATATCATGTGACCCCTCATTGGAACGTGCTCAATGAGATCATTCCAAAGAGGGGTCACATGATGTGGTATTGTTGAAATTGTTTGAAAAATAATATTTTTTCAGCTGCTGAATTTGCATGTTATGCAGGCAGATGTGGCAGATTCATTGGGTAAAGGGTTAAGTTATGGTATCTAGACTTATGAGTAAAACCTAAATATGGGCTCCCAGCACTTTACCAGTTAAGGCATATGCAACTGCATTACCTAGCATACATAGAATGTAACAAGCATCTGAATACCAGCTGAGTTGTTTCTTTCTTGTATTTCAAGTAATAACTTGTCTTGGTCCAATGGCTCAGGATGTAGATGCTTTGGTCATTATGATGAAAAGTTTGTTGACTCCAGAACTCTCCTCAATTCTCACTGACAGAACAGTAACATTTATCCCATTTAAAGAAGAGGTAAGTTTTGTTTTGCATGCCAGTAGTTTCTGTTATTCTGTTTAGTTTTATGGACACGTGGCATCCTCGGAAAGTTGAGCAGGATTTTGTTTCTGTAGTAAACAAGTTTTGCTTTACTGCTATAATAGGACCAATGTTTGGGATTTGAGTTCTCTGAAGCTGTCTGCACAATTAGAAATAATTTGATAGCTTCATGAAGTTGGAGTGTGGATGGGCAGGTGGATGGATGGGTAGGCGTGCTTTTGGGCAGACTGGTGCTTCGAGTGTGCAGGCGTTAGCTTTCTCGTTAGCATGAAAGCTAACGTCTTTGAAAAAGAGTGTGGTTTGGCCATACTGTGCAGAGTTATGGCCTTTAATTAGTTAATTTGGTATTCAAGACTTCTTAGTGTCAAGAACAAATTTGAAAAAGAGTGTGGTTTGGCCATATACCGAGCAGAGTTATGGCCCTTAATTAGTTAATTTTTGTCTGTTTTCTGCTTAGCAGAGTTATGCAGTGTGCAACATTTCAAAAATGATTCTAACCAATTGCCCGTTCACATGGTTCAGAGATGGCGAACCAAATGCTCAGGTACATAAAAATTCTTTAGAAACTGCCTTTTTATATATTGCGTGGAATTGAAATATATTTTGCCTTGAGAGGCAAAAGTTAAAAATCTATCAAGACACAAAAAAGGCTGGTTAACTGATAGAGTGCTAGAAGTCCATATTTAGTTTTTGTTCTGAACTGCAGGTACCTAAAGTTAAAGGCTTCATATTTTGTTTATGTCCTTCATATTATCTTGGAAGTAAAATTACTTCATCTCCATCAGTTTTCATTGTTACAATTAATTGGAGAGTGCCTATAAGCACTCTCCCATTAACTGTAACGACAAAAATGTGTGAACAAGTCTGAAGGCTGAGAAAAAATTTAGCACTCTACCAGTTAAGTTTTTCAGACTACCATTCAGGATGCCACTTTTGGCTAACCAGTCATCCATTTGCGTAGATTTAAATTTATGTAACCACCATGCAATGAAATGAGCATTCTCGTCAGTTTTTACACGCTGGTTATGGCCCTTAATTAGTTCATTTTTGCCTGTTTTCATCTTTCTTATTGGCATGAAAACTTGAACAAACATCAATGGATTTGGTCAGTATTTGATATCTGAGAATTTGCTTATGTTTCCGTAGTCTATTCCGGATTACATGGAATAGGGTGACATGTGCAGTGAAGATATAGAATAGTGATCAAGAGGAAACAGCAAATTGCACTTTAAATGTAAACCAGAATGGAATTTGAGGAAGTAGTGCTCGCAATTTTTGTTGATGATGTTGTCAATGACAACATGGATGCTGTTTTTGCTCATCTCAGTGCCGCATCTGCATAAATGGATAGGTTGGTCAATATGACCAGATTAAAAAGAAACAAAAAATTTACGAAGAAACGCTGGACAGAGCACTTGAGTTTTATTATTATTTCGACACCCATTTGCTCAGGGGCGTAGCCAGGATTCTATAATTTAAAGGGGGGGGGGGTGGCTAGCCATTTTTTGTGGGGGCATACCATGATATTTGTAATGTTGTAGGGTTTCGGGGGGTCCTTGTCTAGTCCAAGCTAGCACCCTCCCGTTGTTACCCCCCTCCTCCCACTTCCCTTCATGGAAGTGGGAGGAGGGGATAACGACCAGAGGCCCTAGTTGGGACAAGGACGTGGGAGGAGGCGGGTGACGACCAGAGGGGCCTAGTTTGGACAAGGCCTTCCCCGAGAAAAGTTTGCAAAATTTAGTGCTCCAAGATCGAATATGAGGCAATTGTAGCATGTGTAGCCCTATATTGGAGAGCATTTTGGGGTTCTTAAGTTGTTTGAAACTAGCATTGGATCAATGTTTTGGGGAGGGGGATGTGAAAATTTGGGGGGCGGCATGTGCCCCGCCCCCTGGCTGCATTTGTTATGCCGTGGTCTGAATTAATGCCTCCAACCCTATCATGTTCCGGATTGATTTTGAAACAAGGAATATTTGGGGGGGGGGGGGGGGGGGGGGGGGGGGGTTGTTCTTTTTTAGTTCAACTTTGGCGAAGCCAAATTTGAGCTTTTGTCATGGCCCATCGTCCGTCATCCATCTGTCCGTATGTCAACAATTGGATACGGCTCGGGCTAGAGGCCGTATTTATGAACCGATCTTTATGAAACTTCTTGGGTACCTTGGTTATGACCATGGGACGAGAACGAGTGTTTTTGGATGCGGTCCGAAATTCAAGATGGCTGCCAGCTGCCATTTTGTACCGACGATGCAGAAATCTGTTTTTTGTACAGAACTTCCATATGAAAGCTCTGATTTGAATAATTTTTTGTATGAATGTTTAGTACCATGGGATACATCACATATAATACAGGTTTTTTTCTTGTGCGTAAATTGTGCAAATTAGACTAATTTTGATGTTTTTTATACCCCCGCTTCGAAGAAGTGGGGGCTATATAGGAATCGCCCTGTACGTCCGTACGTCCGTACGTCCGTCCGTCCGTCTGTCCGTCCGTCCGTCCGTACGTCCGTCCGTACGTCTTTCCGGACATGAAATTCTTGTGTGCGCAACTCCTCCTACATTTATCAATCAATTTGGACAAAACTTTTCAGACATCATCACTACTAAGTGAACATGCGCATATTCCAAGATTTTTGATCTGCGACAATTTTAACCAGGTTATCTCCCTTTGACTTAGATTTATTGTGTCTTTCCATCCGAACAAATTCTTGTGTGCGCAACTCCTCCTACATTAATGAACCGATTTTGATGAAACCTTTCAAACATCATCTCTACTAAGTGAACATGTGCATATTCCAAACTTTTTAATCTGCGACAATTTTAACCAGGTTATCTCTCTTGAACTTTGATTTAATATGGGTTTCTACATGAAATTCTTGTGTGCGCAACTCCTCCTACATTTATCAATCAATTTGGACAAAACTTTTCAGACATCATCACTACTAAGTGAACATGCGCATATTCCAAGATTTTTGATCTGCGACAATTTTAACCAGGTTATCTCCCTTTGACTTAGATTTATTATGTCTTTCCGTTCGAACAAATTCTTGTGTGTGCAACTCCTCCTACATTAATGAACCGATTTTGATGAAACCTTTCAAACATCATCTCTACTAAGTGAACATGTGCATATTCCAAACTTTTTGATCTGCGACAATTTTAACCAGGTTATCTCTCTTGAACTTTGATTTAATATGGGTTTCTGCATGAAATTCTTGTGTGCGCAACTCCTCCTACATTTATCAATCAATTTGGACGAAAGTTTACAGACATCATCACTACTAAGTGAACATGCGCATATTCCAAAATTTTTGAGCTGTGGCAATTTTAACTAGGTTATCTCCCTTTAACTTAGATTTATTATGGGTTTCTACATGAAATTCTTGTGCGTGCAACTCCTCCTACATTTATCAATCAATTTTGACGAAACCTTTCAAACATTATCACAACAAAGTGAACATACGCATATTCCCAAATATTTGATCTGCGACAATTTTAACCAGGTTATCTCCCTTTAACTTGGATTTATTATGGGTTTTCAAATGGGATTCTTGTGTGTGCAACTCCTCCTACATTAATGAACCGATTTTGAATACATGTTGCACATTGTAAATGTGTTTTTCCAAATGTAAACCATATATGTGTGGGCTCTTTAAGTATTCAGTGCTGTTCTGTGGAAGGCCACATGCGAATACAAATTTCAACAACAAAAAATGATCTTTATGTATACATTTCCTTATGGCCTTCGCCTACATGATCAGAAGTGCATTCCTCTAAAAACCCAAAGCGGGGGTATTAATCACCTTCAGTGATAGTTCTAGTTGGTGTTACTTTCAGCACTGTAAGTGCAAATGCCAATACGGCTCGGGCTAGAGGCCGTATTTATGAACCGATCTTTACGAAACTTCTTGGGTACCTTTGGTATCACCGTGGGACGAGAACGAGTGTTTTGGGGTCCGGTCCAAAATTCAAGATGGCCGATGGCAGCCATTTTGTACAAAATTAGGTGCAATCAGATTTTTGCACAGAACTTCCATATGAAAGCGCTGATTTGAATAATTTTTTGTGTGAATGTTTAATACCATGGGATACATCATATATAATGCAGGGTTTTTTCTCGTGCAGAAATTATGCAAATTAGATGAACTTTGATTTTTTCAGTGCGACTTACACACAGTAAGTACACATGTCAATACGGCTCAGGCTAGAGTCTGTATTTATGAACTGATCTTCACGAAATGTCTTGGGTACCTTTGTTATCACCTTGGGACGAGAACGAGTGTTTCTGGGTGCCGTCTAAAATTCAAGATGTCTGCCAGTGGCCATTTTGTACCGAAATTAGGTCTAATCAGTTTTTTGTACACAACTTCTATATGGCTCAGACTAGAGGCCATATTTACAAACCAATCTTTGCGAAACTTCTTGGGTACCTTTGTATCACCGTGGGATGAGAGCGAGTGTTTTTGGGTGTGGTCCAAAATTCAAGATGGCCACCAGCAGCCATTTTGTAACAAAATTAGTGCAATCAGTCTTTTTTACAGAACTTCTGTATGAAAGTTTTGATTTGAATAAATTTTTGTATGAATGTTTAGTAACATGGAATACATCACATATTGTAAGGGGGTTTTTTTTTCGTGCAGAAATTATGCAAATTAGATGAACTTTGATTTATTCAGTGCTACTTACTCAATGTGAGCACACATGTCAATACGGCTTGGGCTAGAGGCTGTATTTATCAACCGATCTTCACGAAACTTCTTGGGTACCTCTGTTATCACCTTGGGATGAGAACGAGTGTTTCTGAGTGCGGTCCAAAATTCAAGATGGCTGCCAGTGGCCATTTTGTACTGAAATTAAGTCCAATCAGTTTTTTGTCACAACTTCTATACAGCTCGTATTTATGAACTGATCTTCACAATACTTCTTGGGTACCTTTGTTTTCACCTTGGGACAGGAACAAGTGTGTTTTGGGGTGCCTTTGTTATCACTGTGCTATGAGAACAAATATTTTGGGGTTCAGTCAAACCCACTCTGGGACTCAAAGGTTTCTTTTCTAGTTTAGCATCTGACTGTCACCCACCTTTACAATACTTTACCTATACATTTGTTACAGGCAACGGTCAGTATTTATGTACAGACCGTTACAATACTTTATATGTACCTTTGTTATCAGGTCATTACCTAGATGTTTGTCATTACTGTGTCACATACTATACATGTACATGTCTTTGTCTTGACAAGTTGAGCTACAGTGTCATTGACACTTTCATTTTTTATTCCACTGCCAACTGAGTTGGATGTTCGACACCTGAGCATTCAGGTACAGGGGAGTATCCAGGCCCAGGATTATCAGATTCTATAGGGGCGCGGTGGCTCAGTTGGTAGAGGTGCAGGCTGCAAGCCGAGAGGTCCTCGGTTCGAATCCCACCTGCGGCAACCGCGTTGTGTCCTTGGGCAAGACACTTCACCCCGATTGCCTACATGGGGGCACGATGACGCTGTGTACTGTGGCGTACTGCACGTCGATGGTGCGCATGTCTTCAACCAATCTAACCCTGCCTGTGCTGTGGTGCAGAGTTCAGAGTTGCGATGTTGGAGAGCTGACAGCTGCTCATCGTTGCTCGGTGGTTCTCTCCGGGTACTCCGGCTTCCTCCACCTGTAAAACTGTCACGGTCACGATTAGCCATTGTGCATAAGTATGTGACATTAAACACCAATAAATAAATAAATAAATATATATCAGATTCTATAATTGAGGGGGGGGGGTATTTGGGGCGGTGGAGCCGGGGACACAGGAGGCACACGCCCCCTCTTTTTTCACCAATTATGGGTACCCAAACAGGACTTATTCTGACATAACCTACACAACACCTATGGCCACATTTACTGTGGAAGATGATAATAGTTCTTACAAAATTAGCAACATAATACTGTCGGCATCGTTGTCAATATTATATATGGAGATATTGCACGTCGCAAGTTCGCAACCAGTAAATCCAATATTAAATCCAATAAGCACAGACGAAAGTAATAGTACAACTAGTCCAAACTTGGACTCAAATTCCATAATATAATTTTTAAGTATGGTGATCTAGTCCAAATTTGGACCCAAATTCCGTAATATTACTTTTTGAGTTTCGTACGTCCTTTGGACGTACCAAACTCAAAGATGATATACATTGCGGACTTTAGGTCCAAGTTTGGACTATGGTATCTAACGTGCGCATGTGTTCCCTTTCCGGAGTTGCATTTAATTTTGTTCCGTATTCATGACATACGCGATAACAAAGTACAATCCAGCCCCCCCACACTGAGCTCCTAATTTTTAGCTCAACTTTGGCGAAGCCAAATTTGAGCTTTTGTCATGGCTCGTCGTCCGTCATCTGTCTGTCCGTCTGTCCGTATGTCAACAATTGGATACGGCTCGGGCTAGAGGCCGTATTTATGAACCGATCTTTACAAAACTTTTTGAGTACCTTTGTTATGACCGTGGGACGAGAACGAGTGTTTTTGGGTGCGGTCTGAAATTCAAGATGGCTGCCAGCCGCCATTTTGTACCGACTATGCAGAAATCTGTTTTTTGTACAGAACTTCCATATGAATGCTCTGATTTGAATAATTTTTTTGTATGAATGTTTAGTACCATGGGATACATCATTATAATACGTGTTTTTTTCTCGTGCATAAATTGTGCAAATTAGACTAATTTTGATGTTTTTTGGTGTTACTTTCAGCACTGTAAGTGCAAATGCCAATACGGCTCAGGCTAGAGGCCGTATTTATGAACCGATCTTTATAGATAGATAGATAGATACTTTATTAGGAGCACACATAATACATCATGCAACACAGAAAACAATGAACAAATTTACAGAAACATTATTGACATAAATATGTATACTCCCAGGGGATGACATAGCCAGATTGGCTGTCTACCTGTCATCCCCTATAGAACCAAAAGTGCATTTGGCACACACTCAGACTGTTAGCAACATTAATTTGGAATACTTCATACAAGTATTAGTAAATTTAACAAGACCTCTTTGCGATCGTAATCGATCGGAATCAGGTGGCTAGTGTCTACAAATTCATCCCACCTCACGCCTTGGATCATCCTGTTTTTAAACGTCGGCCCTTGAGGTGGTTATTTAGAGGAAACAAAACAGTTTTATTTACCGAAACATAAAATATATTTCAAGCTGGAGGGAGTGGATGGGAAGCGTGAGGTGCGATATGACGAGAATATGACGAGAATACCAGACTTGATTTAATGCAAGATGTAATATATAAGATTTGTAGTAATTATGATCCTAAGGGTTAACTTTGGGGTTACAGTCTGGGCAATACGGATTGTTACATTCTACAGTACCCAGATATGACGCGAGTATTTTATTCATTATTTCTTTTTTTAACAAGTTTCTGCTTCTTATCGCATGTAGTTCACAGTTTAGGTCGTTCCATAATTTTGGATAAGCATAATTTGGGAACCTATCTAGGGCTTTAGTTCTTGTTCGTTCAACTGTTAGTGTACTACATTGTCTATTGTTCCTAGTTGATCGATTGCTGACAAGACCGAAGAAGTTTTCGAAAGATCGAGGGAGGTTACCATTGAGAAAGTCAAAAACAAATAGGTTCGCATGGAGTTTAAATAAGTCGCTCACTTTCAATATTCTGCTTTTTAAGAACAGTGGATCCGTGTGGGCATTATAACGTTTGTTATGTATTATATGCAGAGAACGTTTTTGGAGCAACAACACCTTGTTCATTGCCTCCGAGTTTCCCCAGATATGAATTCCATATACCAGGTGACTATGTATTAGTGCGTGGTACAGTGTTCGCATGACATCCGTTGGCAATATAGTCTTCACCTTATTTAGGGCAAAATTTGCATATGCAATTTTAGAACAAAGTTTATTTACGTGTCCTTATATGTTAAGTTTTCATCAATATGTATTCCTAGAAATTTAATCGCTTTTTCAGTTTCCTCTGATTCTACAGTACTTATTTTCTCATTGTTTATAAAGATATTTGGTTTAACTGATCTTTGTCTGTTACTTTGGGTTGGGTTGAGCAAAATATATTTGGTTTTTCTGGCATTTAAAGCTAACTGGTTCGCACAACACCAATCAAAAATCTTTTCAAGTTCTTTATTTATATAACCGGCCAGTACGCAAGTGTCGGGACCTGATGAGTATGCTGTTGTATCATCAGCAAACACGAGGAGTTTTAATGAAGATGCTTCAGAAATGTCATTGATATATAACAAAAAAAGTATTGGACCAAGAACTGATCCCTGAGGGACGCCACATGTCATTTCAGCCATTTCAGATCTGTTGTCATTATAGCTAACATACTGTTGTCTACCGGACAAGTAGCTTTTGAACCAGTCGTTTGTTAATCCTCTTATACCATAGCTATTCAGTTTACTCAATAAGATGTCATGCTGTAATGTGTCAAAAGCCTTTGATAGGTCCAAGAAGACAGCCAGCGTGGTATCTTTGCTGATCTTATTGTTTTCCTGTCCAATGTGTTTTAGTAGATGCAGCACTAGATGGATAGTGCTATGTTTTTTCCGAAAGCCATATTGATTAGGATTCAAAATACCAAAATGGTCCAAAAAATTGATTAATCTAGTTGACATAAGTTTTTCAAGTACTTTTGAGAAAGTTGGCAGCAAGCTGATAGGTCTGTAGTTCGTGAAAGTGTGTTCATCGCCTGATTTTAAAATCGGGATTACTTTGGCAATTTTCATTTTGCTTGGGAATATTCCCTCCGCAAATGAACAATTGAAAATGTGTGTTAAGGGATCGCCTATTAGGTCTATTGTCTTTTTTAAAAGTTCCGTACTTATATCATTCCAATCTTTACTTGTTTTAAATTTGAGAGAATTAACCACATGTAGGACTTCATTAATACATGTCGGACTTATGAAGAAGTTGTTCGTAATGGGAGTTTTCATGTAGTCACGGAATGATTTTTTAGCATTTCCTATATTTTCGCATGTTCGCCACCCTACGTTTACAAAAAAATTGTTGAATTCTTGGGCTATCTTATGTGGATCATTCATTTCCTGATTTTCTTGAACGAAGAAAGAGGGTAGTTTTGATGTCTGTTTTGTTTTTCTAATTGTTTCATTCAAAATTTTCCAGGTGTCACGAATGTTATACTTAGATTCATTCAGTATTTTCCTATAGTACATGGCTTTACTCTGTTTTTTAATTTTATTGAAAATTCTACAGTAGTTTTTGTAGTTTTGGGTATTTATATCGGTCGGGTTTTTTATTTTTTTATTATAAAATTTTGCTTTGTTATTTGATGAGATTATTAATCCCTTCATCATCCACGGTTGCCGTTTTATCCACCGCTTATTTAGTCTAGCTAGCTCTGGTGGGAATGCAGCCTCAAATGTGTTAAGGTATATATTCATAAATGTATCATAAGCAAAGTCGGGGCAGCTAGATCCCATGGTTGGGGAGAAATCGCATTCTGCAAGAATGGCTCTGAAATTTGCAATACTCTCAGTATTAATTTTCCGCTTCAGAACGTGGGATTGTGTTTTTGACCTCTTTGGAATAGTTTCAAGGTGAAAGATGCCAAAATGGTCAGAAACATCGGTTATGATTATTCCTGACAGTGTTTTGGTGATGATATTATTTGAGAAAATATGGTCAATAATAGTCGCTGAACTGTGTGTAAGTCTTGTAGGCCTGGTGATGAAGGGTATGAAGCCCTGACTAAACATTAGATCTGTGTAGGTTTTTGTTTTGAGATAAGATTCCGATTTTAAAAGGTCGATATTCATGTCCCCCATTATGTAGGATTTCTTACAGCTGTGATTTAAATTATCAGTTATATAGTTTAATTTCGTAAGAAAAAGATCCAGGTCAGCTTTGGGTGGCGTGTTAGGTCTATATATTAATCCAACTATGTTTCGTGAGTTTCGTACTTTAATTTCCACAAAAAGAGATTCAAATATGTGAGGAATAAAGACTGATAAATTGTGAAAAAATTTAAACTCCGTATCTTCCCTGATAAAGAGTCCCACACCACCCCTACCATTGTCGTTTTCGGGACGAGTGTTTTTTACTAGGGGGTGGTAGCCTTCCAATTTATAGGATGTATTAGGGGGAATTTGGAAGGTCTCAGTTAGACCTATAACATCAAACATGTTATGTTCTCCTTGAAGGTTAAAAAGCAGCTCAAGCAGCGAGTCCCAATGGGCATTCAGACTTTGACAGTTAATATGAAATAGGGAAAATGATTTGTGGATGTTCTCAAATGCTGAGAGAAATTCATCGGGCTGGTAATATTTACAGTTTGTTTCAATATTATTATATGGAGAGTCATCTACATCGATTAATGCATTATTAATTGAATTTATATGGGCGGTGAAGTCGTATTCCACACTTGTCTGGATCTCGTCCAGAGTTAAGTTACCCGCCGTTGTTCACAATACTGCCACCTGATTCCATTCTAACACCAGAAGTGGATTGATTAATGTCCATTGAAGTCTTCATTGAACATTTTAGACGTTGACTCTCAAGACGATTAATATTTTGTGAAAAATAAATTGAAGAAATTAGCTTTATGTTTTTTACAGTCTGAGATAGTGTAGGAATGATGATATGGTAGATAACAAATAAAGAGAAGAACATGATTATAAAAAGATTAATAGCAAACATAGGAAAGAATCTGATTAAAAAGTCGAGTGATGTCGTCGAGGGGATTGGGACAGTTCTTAGCTGTAGGAACATAAAAAAACACCGATCGGCGTTGAATAGAGGGTAGACTGAAAATGTGATTTAATGCAGCTTGCAGGAAACACGAATTGGAGGAAAGGAAGCTCATATCGGTTGGGTCCCTTGTCTCAGTTTGGAAGATCATTAAACCTTTCTCACACCTCATGAGATGAAATTGATCAGAATCAATAGTTCAACTTTCTTCATCTCTTACCCTCCTTGCTCAAGGTGGGCCCCATAAGCAATCACAGTACTATTAAGTGTTTTTATTTATGAAAAGAATGATAAAAGGTAGACTGGGGGGAAAACATGGATAAAAGGTGGACTAGGAGAAAACATGGAAAAAACGTATTGCCCGTTGGTAGCAGCTGGTTTGACATAACTCATAGAAGCTTAACCTTTAACCACCATGAAAGGCGGGCGACGTTGGCAAACAAATTACTTGGCTAACTAAGTATATTCATTTTTTATGTTGAAACACAGTCCTTGACCCCTCATCGTAGCAAGCTCAGCGAAGGAGCCAGCAAGAACAAATGGACCAATTCCATCGTGCTCACTCCGATGGTGATCTATGGTCCCAGCTTTTGGACACAGCAATCTCAGTCTATCTATTGTTAGTTCTTATTACAATACGTTTTACTATTAATTCTGTTACTGCAACTGCTTGGATCCAATTATGGATCGCCCATGTCAGGCAGGAAGTCCACCAGGCATAGTCCCAGGACCATGCCCGACGGAATTCCTGCCCGACATTGGATTTGACATAAAATCTTTACGAAACTTCTTGGGTACCTTTGGTATCACCGTGGGACGAGAACAAGTGTTTTTGGGTCCGGTCCGAAATTCAAGATGGCCGATGGCAGCCATTTTGTACAAAATTAGGTGCAATCAGATTTTTGCACATAACTTCCATATGAAAGCTCTGATCTGAATAATTTTTTGTGTGAATGTTTAGTATCATGGG
The DNA here is from genome assembly GCA_031216915.1 of Pictodentalium vernedei. Classification (NCBI taxonomy): domain Eukaryota; kingdom Metazoa; phylum Mollusca; class Scaphopoda; order Dentaliida; family Dentaliidae; genus Pictodentalium; species Pictodentalium vernedei. The sequence continues at coordinate 148,024,272 of CM062291.1, read as the reverse complement.
ATACATCACATATAATACAGGTTTTTTCTTGTGCAGAAATTATGCAAATTAGATGAACTTTTATTTTTTCAGTGCGTCTTACACACAGTAAGTACACATGTCAATACGGCTCAGACTAGAGTCTGTATTTATGAACCGATCTTCACGCAATGTCTTGGGTACCTTTGTTATCACCTTGGGACGAGAACGAGTGTTTCTGGGTGCGGTCTAAAATACAAGATGTCTGCCAGTGGCTATTTTGTACCGAAATTAGGTCTAATCAGTTTTTTGTACACAACTTCTATACAGCTCAGACTAGAGGCCATATTTATGAACCAATCTTTACGAAACTTCTTGGGTACCTTTGTTATCACCGTGGGATGAGAGCGAGTGTTTTTGGGTGTGGTCCGAAATTCAAGATGGCCACCAGCAGCCATTTTGTATCCAAATTAGTGCAATCAGTCTTTTGTAGAGAACTTCTGTATGAAAGTTCTGATTTGAATAAATTTTTGTATGAATGTTTAGTAACATGGAATACATCACATATTGTAAGGGTTTTTTTTTCGTGCCGAAATTATGCAAATTAGATGAACTTTGATTTATTCAGTGCTACTTACACAATGTAAGCACACATGTCAATACGGCTCTGGGTAGAGGCTGTATTTATGAATCGATCTTCACAAAACTTCTTGGGTACCTTTGTTATCACCTTGGGACAAGAATGAGTGTTTCTGGGTACGGTCCCAAAATTCAAGATGGCTGCCAGTATCCATTTTGTACCAAAATTAGGTCCAATCAGTTTTTTGTCACAACTTCTATACAGCTCGTATTTATGAACTGATCTTCACAAAACTTCTTGGGTACCTTTGTTTTTGCCTTGGGACAGGAACGAGTTTGTTATGGGGTGCCTTTGTTATCACTGTGTTATGAAAACAAATATTTTGGGGTTCAGTCAGACCCACTCTGGGACTCAAAGATTTTTTTCTAGTTTAGCATCTGACTGTCACCCACCTTTACAATACTTTACCTATACATTTGTTACAGGCAACGGTCAGTATTTATGTACAGACCGTTACAATACTTTATATGTACCTTTGTTATCAGGTCATTGCCTAGATGTTTGTCACTGCTGTGTCACATACTATACATGTACATGTCTTTGTCTTGACAAGTTGAGCTACAAAGTCATTGACACTTTCATTTTTCCTTCCTGCAACCCTACACAGAAAAAAATTGTGCCCCTCCCCCACTTTTTTTTTTTAGCTTCTGCCGCCTCTGGGTGTGGGGGAGGGGTTACTTTAGGGAAGTGGGAGGTTGGGATAATGACCACAGGGTCCCAGTAAGGACAGAGAAGTTTGAGGAGGGTGTAACGACCAGACTGACCGTGTCAGGATTGGGCCTCCATCGAGAAAAATTTGCAAAGTTAAGTGGTCTAAGATCGAATCTGATGCAATCGCAGCATGTGTAGCCCTATACTGGAGAGCATTGGGGTCAATATTTCTTTTTTATTTAGGGGGGGGGGGTGGGGGCTGCTAAAGTTGTAGGTTGGCCTGAGTCTCCAACCCCACCCCCCACTCCTCCCACCCCCATGGCTACACCACTGGCAAGGACGCCTGCTGATCCGGGAGATTGGGGACAGGTTCTTGCCTTTGTGTCCATACAACTCTGCTCTACTTTTAAAAAAATAATTTCAGTATTTGGTGTCCACTATTTGTTGGTTATGAGTACACTGAGAACCAGCAAAGCCTGTCTGTGCACTCTCACCACAGAGTTCCCGTGAACAAGAAGGTCATGAATGCACCGCGGCATTGTTAAGGTTCAGTAACAATACCCCATCTCACCAGGGGGAAGGTGGGGGGGTGCAAACTCAGAACGAGTGTTTTTGGGTGCGGTCCGAAATTCAAGAATTCAGAATTTTGGCATTTTTGCGTCTGTAGGATTTGAGCCTTGTAACCAAGTTGCTTGTACTGCATACCCTCCTCCCCCCTCCCCCACCCCCTCGACGTTCATCATTTTAGGATTCCACATCCAGATGTAATCTTCTGTCACAATAATCAGGGTTTCGGGTCTAGGGGAAATAATTGAGTCAGTTATGGGCGGTCAAAGGGTGGTCGATTCGCAAAAAAAAAATGAATTCCAGGGTCCAAAAAATTCATATATTCAATTTGGGGGTGGGTCAACGGGCCTGTTGTTTAATTGACTCCATAGTTCTTTCTCTTTATTTTCATCAATTATTTGTGGGTATGCTATGTTTAAATATTTTGCTGAATTCCATGTACCTAACATATTTGTTATTGTCTTGATCGCTCAAACGTTTTTGGAGAATACAGCGAACAGGGAAATATTTTCCACTATTTGTTGGTAATTGCGCATGTCAGGAATAAAAGGTAAACCATCTAAACCTGCTCGTAAGGTGGTTTACTCAGAATGATTCGGAATGATATTCCAGAATGACAGTTTGCAAAGAAAACAACCAGATTGATAATCCAAGTTGTCTGCGCATGCCCGGAATAAACCATGTATTCTGGAATGGACAACGGAAACATGAGCATTTTTATACTGTACCAATGACCCAGACATAGCTGGTGCTAACTCTTAAAATATAGGGCCAAACACAAATTTTGCCCCCCAATCCCCAAAATTTGCATCTAAAACTAAAGAAAACATGTCCTGAAAGGCCCTCCACACTTCGCCCCTACTGCGCAAGCGCAGTGTCAAGGACGTTCCGAAATTGGCGCCATTTATCTTTCTAAGTTTGGCCCTTCATCAGTTAACATCTGACTGATCTTTGTGCTTTTAAATCTCAGTTTAAATGATGCCAGACACATAAATATTAGTGAAATGGTGATTCTAAGGAGGATAGAGAAGGAGGAGAGGAAAAGAATGTGTGACAGAATATTATCAGGACTGTAACTTAAAATTTTTTAATGAAATTATGTTAAGTTACCTATTTTCAAGGCAGCAGCCATTTTGTTGTCATTCTGATTATTTAGTTACACTGTTTTTTCAAGTGTTTTCCTCTCTCCCTGTCCTTTAAGTTCCCCCTTGCTATTCTCCCATGCTTTTGGCATAGTTTCTGTAATTATTATTACTAAAATTTCTTGGGAGTTTTAGCTGAATAACAGAATGAATTCTGTTCTTTCCCCATGTTTACGTCTTCACCTACGGGTGGTTAGGCGTTGTATTCTGCATCTACCATCTGATGTTCTGCAGTTTTTTCCCTGGAAGTCTCTGTTTTGCATCAGATAGTGTATTTTTGGTAACTGATTTCGGGCCTGGGTGCCTGGAGTCTTATTTTAGTGTTTTTACACTCATTGTTTACATTTACAACAGCCCTCTGTGTGAGGGGGGGGATTTCTAAATAATAATATCTTGATGTTATTTTAATCATAACTAGATACATTATTATTGTTCGTAAGTGTTGAATAAATTGTTTAAAATATTTTTAAAATTTTTGTCCACACTTAGGCTTGGGATCCATTGGGGCTCAACGTTACTTTTCAGAAACTTGGGCTGTTCTGAAAAAATATTTTTTCAAAATATTTTGATTTCAATTATTTTTTCTATATTAATGGATCATATTATTATTATGTATTTTGATTGCCAGGGGTTAGTGCGAGTACCAGGACTTGTTTTCTTTTCACATTGAAAGGATATTGATCAATTGTTTTAAGAGGAAGTCTTCCTCTGACTTTATTATCATTCTATATGTGGTCAGTGTACTCGCATTAACTCCTGTTCTGTATCGTATGATTTCGATGACAATATGGGAAGCGTATGTCACGGTATGTTATTGGGGATTTGGACACTCCGGTCCTTTCCCCGCAGGGTCACTCTACTTTATCAATTTCTATTTCAGACGATCAAGATTAGGGTGATGTATCTGTGATGTCTTCCAACAGTGTGCCTCCGTCGTCACAATTAATGAAGGGCTAGCGGAAAAGTGCTCATGTAATACGCCAATTGCCTAAGAGGACCCTAGTAGGTTCGACGGCCTTTGACGTCCGCTAGCTCGCCCGGTGTAGCGTCCATTCACCGAATGGTTCGGCAGCCGGGTTCGTCCGTTGCGGTCTAGAAGGAATTTTGGGGTGATGCGAGCACTATAAAATTAACTTAATGCACACCCAGTGACGGCGGATCGGAGGGAGAACGGAGGAAGCCTTTTAGTCCGGTTCATAGCTCGTTCCGGTCCATCCGGACGGCAAGCGAGAGAGGCCCCTCTCTCATTCAACAACATCTGGCCCCAGATGTTGTGGTACAAAATGTGTCGCTAGCGGAGCATACGTCCGTCGCTCGGGACGCTCCGTTGTATAGGCAGTCCGCTGAGACTGCTAAGGCTTCCTCTTCTCGTCAGCGCACACGACCGCACCTTGGCTGCGTGACCGCCGATATATTACCAGCTTTGCCGATCAAGGATTCTTCGGCGACCATGTCACACCATCCGGCAGCCAGGGATTCGAGACCGATTGACTCCGGACGTTCGCATAGGAAAAGTATGCGGGAGCCATCTGATGCGGAGCTGCCCTCGGCGAAGCAGCGATAGACTGTGCCTCCGCAGGTCTCGACGCCGGACATTCTTGTGCACATAGCACAGCTTATCGCAGCATCCCAGCAGCCGACAGAAACGGTGTCGGATCGAGAATTATCCGACGGCGCTGGGTCGGTAGCCGGGGACACGAGGCCTGCAGACTCCGGACGTTCGCATAGGAAGTGTGCGGGAGTCAACGTACACGGAGCTTCCGGCGGCAATGCATCGTAAGTCCGCTACTGCACAGGCCTCGGGAACGGACGTGCTTTCCTTAATAGCACAGTTTATCGCAGCATCCCAGCATCAACTGAATCTGTCACATATATTTTATCCGACGATGCTGGGTCGGGACGCTCCGCGGAAGCGGGTACGGACGTCCGAAAGTTTCATCCGGTCCGACGGGATACCGAAAGGGATTCGGAGGATTTCAAGCTTTCCCTTTTGGAACAACATATGCTGCGATGCCGGATAAGAAACTGATAGCGTCGGTGGACTTAGAAATTTTTGGTTCGGTTCAGGGACATCGTCCCTCAGTTCCGACATAGTCCAATAATGTCACACAAACTTTCGAATTATTGAATGACGCTATATATATTATTATTTTATGCTTGCTATCCAAGCATTTCTGGTTTCTTGTTCGAAGAGTTATGGAGATGTCTTTCAAAAGTGTGCCTCTGTCGTCATAGTTAATGAAGAGTTAGCGGCAATAAGTGCTCATGGAATATGTCTATCGCTTAAGGAGTGACATTCGCTAGCTCACCCGGTGTAGCGTACATTCATCGAATGGTACGGCCGCCGGGTTCGTCCGTTGCGGTCTAGGAAGGAGATTTGGGTGATGCGAGCACTTTAATTACTTTAGTACTCACCCAGTGACGGCAGATTGAGGACAGATCGGAGGAAGCCTGTTAGTCCGGTTCCTGGCTTGTCCAGGTCCGTCCGGGCTGTGAGCGAGAGAGGTTCCTCTCTCGCCCAACAACATAGGGGACCGCATGTTGTGGTTCAGATATTTTACATTCGGAGCATATGTCCGTTGCTCGGGACGCTCCGTTATATTGACAGTCCGAGAGACTGTCTTTAATGCTTCCTCATCCTCACAGCAGGGCACACGACCGCACATTGGCTACGTGACCTCGAGTATCCGATCAGTTTCGGCATTCAGTGATTCCACGGCGAATAGGTCGCGCCATCCGGTAGCCAAGGGACACGAGGCCTATACACTCCGTTCGCTCGCATATTGGAAGTATGCACGGGGTAATGATCACGGAGCTTCCAGCGGCAATGCATCGTAAGACCGCTTCTCCTCAGGCCTCAGTGACGGACGTGCTATCCGAGTTAGCACAGTTATTTCGCAGCATCCCAGCAATTGACAGTTTCTCTGTCGAATCAGGAATTATCCGACGGCGCTGGGTCGGTGCGGTCCGCGGTTGCATCAGCTACGGACGACCGAACGCTTTATAGGGTCCGACAGGATGGCGAAAGGGATTCGAAAGATTTCGAGTTTTCCCTTTAGTAGTATCGGAAGATGCCTTTCATATCTTCTGGCATTATCTTCCTGTGATTATTATTTCGGACTTCATTGCTGCGATCTTGGATAAGAGACTTATAGCGTCATTGGACTCGGTTTTTTCGATCGGTACAGGGACATTGTCCCTGACTTACCGACGCAGTCCAATATTGTCATTACAACATGTGTTTTATTTTTCGACGCTATATATATATATTTATATACAAGCCTGCTACTAAGCATGATAGTTTAGTTTCTTGTCCGCGTTGCTCATTTCTGCCATTTTATCATTTTTACAAATAGTTTATTTTGGCAGAGCAGGGCATACCGAGAGTTCATATGCGTCTAGACGGTGAGATTAAAGACTGCATATATTCTTTTTCGCCGTTTATGTCTTTTCCAATTTCAATGTTGGGAACGACATTATGTATAGTAGACTTAACTTAGACGCTTTATTATACGTAATCCGCCTTACTGAGGCGTTATCATTACGTCTTCAAGAAAAGATTTACGGGATATTATTCTCAATGTAATTTCTTTTGAGGGCAGTAGTTTGTTCACGTATAACTCCGCCCTTCAGTGGCTGATTGGAGTTGGTTAGACGTGACGCAGCCCTAGCTACATCCACACACGTGGATAGTAAGGTTAAGAACTCTCTCAGAGTCGCTTCGTTCTCGGAGGAGCTTCTCTTCAACGGCAACTTTCCGGCAATCCATGAATTGCTCGATTTATACGTTCTCTTGTCTATCTAGTGTTACAAGAGATTCAGACGGGCAAACATTCGGTGGTTGACTCAGAGAGTGCCGCAGTTGCCGGACCCGAGTGTGGCTGTTATGACGGTTGCCAGTCAAACAGATTGGGATATATACTGATCCCTACGGATTCAAAGTGCCAGGGTCTTCGGGTTCCGCAGTCTTTTAACAATCAGTTTAACTTCCGCGGAATAATGTTTTTTAGGCTTGCTTTATGTCATTGCATGAACATTATTCAGAAACGCATGCCCAAATTCCTGTCCTTTAATTCGACAGTAGTGGCGTATCTCCGGAACCAGGGAGGCACTCTTTCGTTTCCGTTATTCAATTTAATGGAAAGAATCCGTCTGTTGGTTATAGTACACCAAGTTCAGTTTTGGTCCGTCATATTCCGGGTCGTCTGATTGTTTTATCGGACTCCCGTTCTCTTACGGGTCGCTTGTTGCTGTCAGAATGGACTCTCAACAAACAAGTATTCAATCAGATTTGCTATCTATGGGAGCGCCCAATGATGATTTATTTATGACACAGCTTGCTAATCAATTGCAGACGTATGTGTTGGCTTGTCCAGATCTCTGAGCTAATAGTGTTAACGCTCTATTGATCTATAGGACGGAATGATAGGATACGCGTATCCTCCGGCGCTGTTGTTTTAGCAGGTATTGCTAAGATAAACAACCACAATACATTTCTGTTGATAGCATCTCTATCTTCACAGAGATCATGAGTAATTTACTCTCTTGTCTACTGTGGGTCTTAACGTGAAATCTTCCTCTATGTGAGGATCTTTTTTCACTGGGTAAATCGTGTCATCTTTATCACAACCAGCAAGGTCGCAACCTTCATGTATTCCGTTGTGTGGTCCGTATTGCATTGTAAGCACTGTACTGGACGAGCTTTGGACGCGATTTTTTACTATAGGAGATCCTCTTCTTCGCTATTCTATGCGACTAAAGTGGAGGCTCTTCCGTCGTGGTGTGGGGATCATTATGTTCATATTCTTGATCCCTCCATACTACTCATTGCTATTTTTTAGTATACTTGTTTCACAAGATCTACTGCAGCCTGTTATTATTTAGGTTATAGGTTTATGTTACCTCATACCTATGCACTCTACGATAGTTTACAATTGAGTCTTTTGTCTCTTTATCTAAGTCAGTTAGTAACTTTTTGATAAATAGACTTAGAATCTTTAGATTAAATTCCTATACGGATTTTAACTTCGGTTCTTATTTAGCTAAGTTATCATTTGAGCCTCTGGAAACAGTAGTTTTCAAATTCTGACCTTTTAGACAGTAATTCTGTTGGTTTCTCTTTTACTGTAGAGTCAGTGAGTTTCATGCACTATCGATGGATGATTTTCACTTTCATAGTTTCGGAATCAATACTTCCGTTACTATTTAGGTTGGATTGTTGCATAAGAGTTAGGCTCCTATTATCCGGAACCTATTATTTTAAGGTCCTTCCGTCTTCGTATGGGCATAGGCCTTTACTCTTTCCGGGTACAGTTTATGTATTTATAAACAGATATCTGTTTATTACAAGGGCGTAAGCTTCTTCTGTCTTTTGATGTCTAGTAGAAGGACGTTACGCTCCATTTTATTGTTAATGGATTCTATTAACTATCGGTACTGCTTATGGTATATCATTGACTTAGCAGTTGTGCTTAAGATTCGGCTCATGAAGTAAGAGTTCTTCTACTTCTTGGGCTTACATTTATAGTGTCGCTATTATAGATTTTTGAAGGCCGCTCATTGCGCTCAGCCATCCACATTCATGAATTTTATCTTAGAAATATCGAGTCAATTTCTGGAGGCCTCTTTTGTTAGGTCTATTATCTACTGCTCAGAATGTCATTCACTTAACAGTTGCTACTATAGCTAGGTAGGCTGTCTGTTTCGGCAGTGTCTCCGTTCGGCTGCCCTCTTCGCTCTGGGCTATTTGACCCAGGGCAAGAAAAAGGGGGGGGGGGGGGGAGGGTGTTCCCTTGGGTCACCTGTTTTACTATGAAAACAAGGGGATACCTCCTCCGGAGTTAGTAATTCTGAGCTGTTATTGGGATGGTTGTTTAGTGAGAAGTTTAAGTTTTTAAAATTCATTCAAGTCTTAGTTTTTAAAGTATAGCTTTTGAATATTGCATATGTCAACGGACATGATTATGCAATTCTCAGACACTTTTAGGAGTATAAGAGTCTCTATTCTCTAGACTTACTTTATTATTGGCTTACTTTAAAAATTATTAGTATAAGGATTATATTGGATATTAATAGAGTACATGGATGTATGAAGCTCAATTTTGGAAGGTGTTGTATCTTTCTAATTTATCATAAATAAGAAAAATACATGTAAGGCCTATTACTTCTTTTCCCTACAGGGGATGACTCTATTTTATTTTTTTGAGCGTATTCCATTTTGCTCTATGTCCTTGGCCCTCCAGCCTTTTTACTATTCAGCTATGTCTGGGTCATTGGTACAGTATAAAAATGTTAAAAAATTTATAGTAATTTATATATTTTTTATACTTACCAATGACCCAGACGGGGATGGCCCTCCCAGGAGTTGGGAACTCTTGCCTCCCCGCTGAGTACATAGCGCTTACCAGGCACTGGTTATTAGAATGATAAATGGCGCCAATTTCGGAACGTCCTTGACACTGCGCATGCGCAGTAGGGGCGAAGTGTGGAGGGCCTTTCAGGACATGTTTTCTTTAGTTTTAGATGCAAATTTTGGGGATTGGGGGGCAAAATTTGTGTTTGGCCCTATATTTTAAGAGTTAGCACCAGCTATGTCTGGGTCATTGGTAAGTATAAAAAATATATAAATTACTATAAATTTTTTAACTTTCTTAACAATGTCTTGAAGGAGTTCGAAAACTGATATGGTTCAGCCATACTGAGCAGAGTTATGGCCCTTATTAGTCACCTACCGGCATCGCCGGAGGGGACTATAGGTTTGCACTCCGTCCATCCGTCAGTCTGTCTGTCTGTCAGTCTGTCAGTCACACTTTAGTTTTCCGGACTTTTTTTGGAAACGCTTCAACAGAATGATTTCATTTTTGGTAAACAACTATAGAATGATGACTTACAGATCAAGTTTGTGTTTCATCCTGATTACATTATTCTTGTGTGAGTTACGGCCCTTGGAAATATGGGAAAAAGCACCAAAATATCAGTTTTCCGGAGTTTTTTTGGAAACACTTCAACAGAATGATTTCATTTTTGGTAAACTACTGTAGAATGATGACTTACAGATCAAGTTTGAGTTTCATGCTGATTGCATTATTCTTGTGTGAGTTACGGCCCTTGGAAATATGGAAAAGCACCAAAATATCAGTTTTCCAGATTTTTTTTGGAAATGCTTCAATGGAATGATTTCATTTTGGGTAAACTACTATAGAACGATGACTTACAGATCAAGTTTGAGTTTCATGCCAATTGCATTATTCTTGTGTGAGTTATGGCCCTTGGAAATATGGAAAAGCACCAAAATATCAGTTTTCCGGAGTTTTTTTGGAAACGCTTCAACAAAATGATTTCATTTTTGGTAAACTACTATAGAACGATGCCTTACAGATCAAGTTTGAGTTTCATGCTGATTGCATTATTCTTGTGTGAGTTTTGGCCCTTGGAAATATGGAAAAGCCCCAAAATATCAGTATTTTTATACTGTACCAATGACCCAGACATAGCTGGTGCTAACTCTAAAAATGTAGGGCCAAACACAAATTTTGCCCCCCAATCCCCAAAATTTGCATCTAAAACCAAAGAAAACATGTCCTGAATGGCCCTCCATACTTCACCTCTACTGCGCATGCGCAGTGTCAAGGACGTCCCGAAATTGGCACCATTAATCATTTCTTTGTTTGGCCCTTCATCAGTTAACATCTCACTGATCTTTGTGCTTGTAAATCTCAGTTTAAATGATGCCAGACACATAAATATTAGAGAAATGGTGATTCTAAGGAGGATATAGAAGGAGGAGAGGAAAAATGAGTGACAGAAAATAATCAGGGCTGTAACTTAAAATTTTTTAATGAAATTATGTTAAGTTACCTATTTTCGAGGCAACAGTCTGTTGTGGTCATTCTTGCTATAAAGTTACACTGCTTGTTCAGAGTTTCCTCTCTCCCTTTCCTTTAAGTCCCCCCTTGGTATTCTCCCATGCTTTTGGCATATTTTCTGTAATATTATTACTAAAATTTCTTGGGAGTTTTAGCTGGATAACAGAATGAATTCTGTTCTTTTTCCCATGTTTACGTCTTCACTTATGGGTGGTTAAGCGTAGTGTTCTGCATCTACCATCTGTTGTTCTGCAGTTTCTTCCCTGGAAGTCTCTGTTTTGCTTCAGATAGTGTATTATTGGTAACTGATTTCGGGCCAGGGTTATCAGTGCCTGGAGTCTTGTTCTGGTGTTTTTACACTTATTGTTTACATTTACAACAGCCCTCTGTGTGAGGGGGGATTTCTTGAAAATAATATCTTGATGTTAATTTAATCATAACTAGATACATTATTATTGTTCGTAAGTGTTGCATTAATTTTTTTAAATATTTTTAGAATTTTTGTCCACACTTAGGCTTGGGATCCATTGGGGCTCAACGTTACTTTTCAGAAACTTTCAAAAATTTTTTGATTTCAATTATTTTTTCTATGTTAATGGATCATGTTATTACGTATTTTGATTGTCAGGGGTTGGTGCGAGTACTAGGACTTTGTTTTTTTTTCACAATGAAAGGATATTGTTCAATTGTAATAAGGGGAAATCTTCCTCTGACTTTCTTAATCATTGTATAAATGTAGTCAGTGTACTCTCACTAACTCCTGTTCAGTATGTGTTAATTTCGATGACAACATGGGAAGCGTGTGTCACGGTATGTTAGTGGGGAAATGGCCATTCCGGTCCTTTCCCCGCAGGTTCACTCTAGTTTATCAATCTCTATTTCAGGCGATCAAGAACAGGGTGATGTATCCGTGATGTCTCCCAAAAGTGTGCCTCCGTCGTCACAATTAATGAAGAGCTAGCGGAAAAGTGCTCATGTAAATACGTCAATTGCCTAAGAGGACCCTAGTAGGTTCGACGGCCTTTGACGTCCTCTAGCTCATCGAATGGTTCGGCAGCCGGGTTCGTCCGTTGTGGTCCAGAAGGAGTTTTGGGTGATGCGAGCACTATAAATCAACCAAATGCACACCCAGTGACGGCGGATTAGAGGAGAGAAGGGAGGAAGCCTTTTAGTCCGGTTCCTAGCTCGTCCAGGTCCATCTGGACTGTGAGCGAGAGAGGCCCCTCTCTCGTACAACAACATCTGGCCCCAGATGTTGTGGTACAAAATGTTTCGCATTCGGAGCATACTTCCGCCGCTCGGGATGCTCCGATATATAGTCAGTCCGGAGAGACTGTCAATAAGGCTTCCTCATCCTCATGGTAGCGCACACGACCGCTCTTGGCTACGTGACCTCGGATATCCAGTCAACTTCGCCAATCAGAGAATCCTCGGCAACCAGGTCACACCATCCGGTAGCCAGGGACACGAGGCCTGGAGACTCCGGACGTTCGCATAAGAAAGTATGCGGGAGTCAACGTACATGGAGCTTCCAGCGGCAAAGCATCGTAAGACTGCTACTGCACAGGCCTCGGTGACGGACGTGCTATCCCAAATAGCACAGCTTATCGCAGCATCCCAGCAATGACAGAATTTCTGTCGCATCATGTATTATCCGACGACGCTGGGTCGGGACGCTCCGCAGAAGCAGGTACGGACGTCCGAAAATTTCATTCGGTCCGACGGGATGCCGAAAGGGATTCGGAGGATTTCGAGCTTTCCCTTTCGGAACAACATAAGCTGCTGTGTATGTCATCTGACTTTATCTTCTAGAGGTTCTTTCGTCGGACCAGAATGCTGCGATGCCGGATAAGAAACTGATAGCGTCGGTGGACACAGAAATTTTTGGTTCGGTTCAGGGACATCGTCCCTCAGTTCCAACACAGTCCAGTAATGTCACACAAACTTTCGAATTATTGAACGACGCTATATATATTATTATATGCTTGCTATTAACAAGCATGTCTGGTTTCTTGTTCGCAAAGTTACTGAGATGTCTTTCAAAAGTGTGCCTCTGTCGTCATATTTAATGAAGAGCTAGCGGCAATAAGTGCTCATGGAATATGTCAATCGCCTAGGAGGTCCCTAGTAGGATCGACGGAGTTGACATTTGCTAGCTCACCCGGTGTAGCGTCCATTCATCGAATGGTTCGGCAGTCGGGTTCTTCCGTTGCGGTCTAGGAAGGAGATTTGGGTGATGCGAGCACTATAATAGACTTTAGTACACACCCAGTGACGACGGATTAGAGGAGAGATCAGAGGAAGCCTGTTAGTCCGGTTCCTAGCTTGTCCAGGTCCGTCCGGGCTGCGAGCGAGAGAGGTCCCTCTCGTACAACAACATATGGGACCGGATGTTGTGGTACAGACATTTCGCATTCGGAGCATATGTCCGCCGCTCGGGACGCTCCGTTATATTGACAGTCCGAGGGACTGTCGATAATGCTTCCTCATCCTCACAGCAGCGCACACGACCGCACATTGGCTATGTGACCACGAGTATCCAGACAGCTTCGTCATTCAGTGATTCCACGGCGAACAGGTCACGCCATCCGGTAGCCAAGGGACACGAGGCCTGTACACTCCGGTCGCTCGCATAATAGAAGTATGCATGGGGTAACGAACACGGAGCTTCCAGCGGCAAAGCATCGTAAGACCGCTTCTCCACCGGCCTCAGTGACGGACGTGCTATCCAAAATAGCACAGCTTATCGCAGCATCCCAGCAAACAACAGATTCTTGGTCGGATCAGGAATAATCTGACGGCGCTGGGTCGGTGCGCTCCGCTGTTGCATCAGGTACGGACAACCGAACACTTCATAGGGTCCGACAGGATGGCGAAAGGGATTCGGACAATTTCGAGCTTTCCCTTTCGGAACAACAGAAGCTGCCATACATTTCTTCTGGCATTATCTTCCAGAGGTTGTTCCGTCGGACTACATTGCGGTGATGCTGGATAAGAGACTAATAGCGTCATTGGACACGGAGTTTTGGATCAGTTCAGGGACATTGTCCCTGACTTGCCGACACAGTCCAATAATGTCATTAGAACATTTGAATTATTTAACGACGCTATATATAAGCTTGCTACCAAGCATGATAGTCTAGATTCTTGTCCGCAATGCTCTATTCTGCCTTTCATCAATTCTAGGAAATAAATTTATATTGGCAGAACAGGGCATACCGAGAGTTCCTATGCATCTAGACGGCGAGGCTGAAGACTGGGAATTATCTTTTTTGCCGTCTATGTCAATTCCAACCACGATGTTGGAAACGACCATGATGTCTAATAGACTTAACTTGGACGCTTTATCATACGTAGACCACCTTACTGAGGCATTATCATTACGTCTTCAAGAGAAAGAATTCCAGGATATGATCCTCAATGAGATTTCTTTCAAGGGCAGTAGTTTTTCCATGTATAACTCTGCCCTTCAGTGGCAACCTGGAGTTGGTTAGACGTGACGCAGCCCTAGCTACATCCACGCGCGTGGATAGTAAGGTGAAGAACTCTCTCAGAGTCGCTTCGGTCTCGGAGAAGCTTCTCTTCGACGGCAACCTTTCAGCAATCTATGAATTGCTCGATATACACGTTCTCTTGTCTATCAAGTGTAACAAAAGATTCAGACTGGGGCAAACATTCGGTGGTTGACTCAGAGAGTGCCACTGCAGTTGCCGGATCCAAGTTTTATGATTATGACGGATGTCAGTCAAACAGGTTGGGGTACAATATTGATCCCAACGGATTCGAAGTGCCAGGGTCTTTGGGTTCCGCAGTTTCTAGGCAAGCACTTAACTTCCAGGAAATGATATTATTTTGGCTTGCACTATGTCATTGGATGAACATTATTCAGAAACGCATGTCCAAATCCTGTCCGATAATACGACAGTAGTTGCGTATCTCCGGAACCAGGGAGGCACTCATTCGGTTCCGTTATTCAATTTAACGGAAAGAATCCTTCTGTTTGTTCTAGAACACCAAGTTCTGCTTCGGTCCGTCATATTCCGGGTCGTCGGATTGCATTAGCTGACTCCCTTTCACATAAAGGTCGCTTGTTGCCGTCAGAATGGACTCTCAACAAACAAGTATTCAATCAGATTTGCTATCAATGGGAGCGCCCAATGATAATTTATTTGCAACACAACTCACTAATCAATTGCAGACGTTTGTGTTTCCATGTTCGGATCCCTGAGCTTAGGTTGTTAACGCTCTATTGATCTAATAGGACGGAATGATAGGATATGCGTATCCTCCAGCACTGTTGATTCGGCAAGTATTGTTAAGATAAACATCCACAATACAATTCTGTTGGTAGCATCTCTGTCTCCACAGAGACCGTGGGTAAATTTACTCAGGTGTCTGCTGTGGGACTTACCGCGAATACTTCCTCCATGAGAGGATCTTCTTTCGCTGGGGAAATCGTGTCAACTTCATCACAACCCACAAGGTCTCAACCTTCACGTATTCCGTTGTGTGGTCCTTCTTGCACGGCAAGCATTGTACAGGACGAGCAATGGACGCGATTTCTTTCTGTAGGAGAACCTCCTCTTCGCTATACTATGCGGCTAAAGTGGAGGCTCTTCCGTCGTTGGTGTAGGGATCATTATGTTGATATTTTTGATCCCTTCATACTAGACATTGCAAACTTTCTAGTATACTTGTTTGACAAGATCAACTGCAGCCTGTTACTATTAAGGTTATAGGTCTATGTTATCTCATACCTGTGCACTCCATGATAGTTTACAATTGAGTCTAATGTCTCTTCATCTAAGTTAGTTAGAAACTTTTCGATAAATAGACCTAGAATCCTTAGATTAATTCCTATACGGAATTTAGCTTCGGTTCTTGTTTAGCTAAGTAATCATTTGAGCCTCTGGAAACAGTAGTTTTCAAATTCTGACCTTTTAAGACAGTAATTCTCTTAGTCTTCTCTTTTACTGAGGAGTAAGTGAGCTTCATGCACTATCGGTGGACAATTCTCACTTTCGTAGTTTCGGAAACACTATTTCCTTTACTACTTAGGTTGGATTGTTGGTTAAGAATCAGGCTCCTAAAAATATCCGGAACCTATTGTTATTAAGGTCCTTCTGTCTTCGTACGGGCATAGGCCTTTACTCTGTCCGGTTAGAGTTTACATATTTATAAACAGATCTCAGTTTATTAGTAAGGACATAAGCTTCTTCTGTCCTTGATACCTAATAGAAGGACATTACGCTCCATTCTATTGCTAATGGATTCAATTAACTATCGGTACTGCTTATGGTAATCTATCATTAACTCAGCAGTTTGTGCTTGAGATTTCGGCTCATGAAGTAAGAGCTCTTTCTACATCTTGGGCTTACATTAATAATGTCGCTATTATAGACTTTATGAAGGCTGCACATTGGTCTCAGCCATCCACATTCATGAATTTTTATCTCAGAAATATTGAGTCCATTTCTGGAGGCCTGCATTGTTAGGTCCATTATCTACTGCTCAGAATGTCATTCACTTAATAGTTGCTACTATAGCTAGGTAGGCTTTCTGTTCTGGCAGTGACTCCGTCCTGCTGCCCTCTTCGCTCTGGGCTATTTGACCCAGGGCAAGGAGAAGGGGGGGGGGGGGAGGGTGTTCCCTTGGGTCACCCTGTTTTATTATGAAAACAAGGGGATACCTCTTCCGGAGTTAGTAATTCTGAGCTGTTACTGGGATGGTTTTTAAGTGATAAGTTTATGTTTTAAAAATTCATTCATGTCATAGTTTTTAAAGTATAGCTTTTGAATATATCACGTGTCAAACGGGCGTTATTATACAATCCTCGGACACTTTTAAAAGAGTATAAAGAGTCTCTATTCTCTAGACTAACTTTATTTATTGGCTTACTTTAAAAATTATTAGTATAAGGATTATACTGGATATTAATAGAGTACATGGATGTTATGATGCTCAATTATGGAAGGTGTTGTGTCTTTCTAATTTATCATAAATAAGAAAGATACATGTAAGGCCTAATACTCCTTTTCCCCTCGAGAGGATGACTCTATTTTATATAATTGAGCTTATTGGAATTTCCTCTATGTCCTAGGCCCTCGTGCGAATCCGAATCGTGCATGGTCCGAATCATCCAGATACTTCGGAGATTAGCTTTTAAAGTCAATAAAGTGAAAGTATGTCGATCACTTAACAATTGCAACTATAGCTATGTAGGCTTTATGTTCCGGCAGTGACTCTGTCCTGCTGCCCTCTTCGCTCTGGGCTATTTGACCCAGGGCAAGAAAAAGGGGGGGGGGGGGGAGGGTGTTCCCTTGGGTCACCTGTTTTATTATGAAAACAAGGGGATACCTCCTCCGGAGTCAGTAATTCTGAGCTGTTACTGGGATGGTTTCTTAAGTGAAAAGTTATGTTTTAAAATTCATTCATGTCATAGTTTTAAAGTATAGCATTTGAATATGTCACGTGTCAAACGGGTGTTATTATACTATCCTCGGACACTTTTAAAAGAGTATAAAGAGTCTCAATTCTCTGGACTAACTTTATTTATTGGCTTACTTTAAAATTAATTAGTATAAGAATCATACTGGATATTAATAGAGAATATGGATGTTATGATGCTCAATTATAGAAGGTATTGTGTCTTTCTAATTTATCATAAATAAGAAAGATACATGTGAAGCCTATTTCTCCTTTTCTTCTCCAGGAGATGACTCTATATAGTTGAGCTTATTGTATTTTCCTCTATGTCCTGGGCCCACCAGCCTTTTTACTATTCAGCTATGTCTGGGTCATTGGTACAGTATAAAAATGTTAAAAAATTTATAGTAATTTATATATTTTTTATACTTACCAATGACCCAGACGGGGATGTCCCTCCCAGGAGTTGGGAACTCATACCTCCCCGCTGAGTATATAGCGCTTACCAGGCACTGATTATAAGAATGATTAATGGCGCCAATTTCGGGACGTCTTTCACACTGCGCATGCGCAGTAGAGGTGAAGTATGGAGGGCCATTCAGGACATGTTTTCTTTGGTTTTAGATGCAAATTTTGGGGATTGGGTGGCAAAATTCGTGTTTGGCCCTACATTTTTAAGAGTTAGCACCAGCTATGTCAGGGTCATTGGTAAGTATAAAAAATATATAAATTAGGCCATACAAAGTTGATTGTCTGTTTCTCAGGCCATTTTTTCCAAAAAATGCATGCGGGCGGGCGTTTTTTTTTTTTTATTTTCATTTTCTCTCCGAGAGGTTGTTTGTGGTAATTTGACCCCCACACAAACGCCTGGTGGACCACGCAAAATTTCGCAAATATATTGGTTATTCACCATAGCCTATAAGGGTGTTGGGTCGTAAATGAAGTGGGGTTTGAATGTTTGTTTTTTCAGTGAAACGTGAAAATTATAACACAGGACGAAAGTCACGAAACGCCTCGTGGGTGAAACGTCTCGGGTTGAAACGTCTCTGTGACAAATCAAATGTCGAAGTGCCAACTTTCAGAGATTTATTTTACCAAAAAAAAAAAAATCTTTTCACAACCTGCCTAATAAAATCGTGAATCGCAATTTTTCCCCATTATATTCAAAATTATCACAACCCATTTGAACCGGCAGTTCATCCATAAATCATATTTTTTTAAATCTGAAACTGAAATACAAAACGAATGTTTGGGTGTTTTTATTAACCAATTCGACCGCACATACCTGCCTATATGCGATTTATTTTCAACTTTGACTGTTACTTTTATATCAAGCAACGGTTACTTTTAGTTATCCAATTATCCTGCATCTCAAATGCATTTATTTAAATTAACTGGGAAACTCGTAACGGTTTCAAATAACAGTACACAAATTCCCAATGACGGCCATTTACAATACAAATGTTACTAAAAATAAATGCCAGAGACTGTGTTCCATTCAACAAAGCACCTGACTTTGCAGACTTTCTGAGGGTTGGTGCGAATCAAACGTGGTGCGAATCGACCATTCCCCTTTGTGACTGTTTGTTGTCAGACTGAAAGACACCTTCCTTCTTGCTGTCATTTTGACTTACCTTTTACAGAATAAAACACTTTCTGTCGTGAATATTGCTAAAACCCACCCACGTTATTAAGGTATGATGTAGAAAAAGCTTGAAGTGTGTTAATTTAAAATTTGCGAACGCATCGATATCGATTTACCGAAATGAGCACAATATCTCGAATTTGTTTTGAAGATTTTTTTGGTGTCATAAAAGGGTTGCATGCGCACCAAAAATGACCATGCGCTCGGGCCTGAGAAACAGAGGTTCTTTTTTTTATGGCCTTACTATAAATTTTTTAACTTTCCGGACTTTTTTGGGAAACGCATCAACGGAATGATTTCATTTTTGGTAACCTACTATAGAACGATGACTTACAGATCAAGTTTGAGTTTCATGTTGATTGCCTTATTCTTGTGTGAGTTATGGCCCTTGGAAATATGGAAAAGCACCAAAATATCAGTTTTTCGGAGTTTTTTTGGAAACGCTTCAACGGAATGATTTCATTTTTGGTAAACTACTATAGAAGGATGACTTACAGATCAGGTTTGAGTTTCATGCTGATTGCATTATTCTTGTGTGAGTTTTGGCCCTTGAAAATGTGGAAAAGCGCCAAAATATCAGTTTTCCGGACTTCTTTTGGAAATGCTTCAACGGAATGATTTCATTTTTGGTAACCTACTATAGAACAATGACTTGCAGATCAAGTTTGAGTTTCAGGTTGATTGCCTTATTCTTGTGTGAGTTATGGCCCTTGGAAATATGGAAAAGTGCCAAAATTTCAGTATTTTTATACTGTACCAATGACCCAGACATAGCTGGTGCTAACTCTTAAAATATAGGGCCAAACACAAATTTTGCCCCCCAATCCCCAAAATTTGCATCTAAAACTAAAGAAAACATGTCCTGAAAGGCCCTCCACACCTCGCCCCCACTGCGCATGCGCAGTGTCAAGGACGTTCCGAAATTGGCGCCATTTATCATTCTAAGTTTGGCCCTTCATCAGTTAACATCTGACTGATCTTTGTGCTTTTAAATCTCAGTTGAAATGATGCCAGACACATAAATATTAGTGAAATGGTGATTCTAAGGAGGATAGAAAAGGAGGAGAGGAAAAGAATGTGTGACAGAATATTATCAGGGCTGTAACTTAAAATTTTTTAATGAAATTATGTTAAGTTACCTATTTTCAAGGCAGCAGCCATTTTGTTGTCATTCTGATTATTTAGTTACACTGTTTTTTCAAGTGTTTTTCCTCTCTCCCTGTCCTTTAAGTTCCCCCTTGCTATTCTCCCATGCTTTTGGCATAGTTTCTGTAATTATTATTACTAAAATTTCTTGGGAGTTTTAGCTTAATAACAGAATGAATTCTGTTCTTTCCCCATGTTTACGTCTTCACCTACGGGTGGTTAGGCGTTGTATTCTGCATCTACCATCTGATGTTCTGCAGTTTCTTCCCTGGAAGTCTCTGTTTTGCATCAGATAGTGTATTTTTGGTAACTGATTTCGGGCCTGGGTGCCTGGAGTCTTATTTTAGTGTTTTTACACTCATTGTTTACATTTACAACAGCCCTCTGTGTGAGGGGGGGATTTCTAAATAATAATATCTTTATGTTATTTTAATCATAACTAGATACATTATTATTGTTCGTAAGTGTTGAATAAATTGTTTAAAATATTTTTAAAATTTTTGTCCACACTTAGGCTTGGGATCCATTGGGGCTCAACGTTACTTTTCAGAAACTTGGGCTGTTCTGAAAAAATATTTTTTCAAAATATTTTGATTTCAATTATTTTTTCTATATTAATGGATCATATTATTATTATGTATTTTGATTGCCAGGGGTTAGTGCGAGTACCAGGACTTGTTTTCTTTTCACATTGAAAGGATATTGATCAATTGTTTTAAGAGGAAGTCTTCCTCTGACCTTATTATCATTCTATATGTGGTCAGTGTACTCGCATTAACTCCTGTTCTCTATCGTATGATTTCGATGACAATATGGGAAGCGTATGTCACGGTATGTTGTTGGGGATTTGGACACTCCGGTCCTTTCCCCGCAGGGTCACTCTACTTTATCAATTTCTATTTCAGACGATCAAGATTAGGGTGATGTATCTGTGATGTCTTCCAACAGTGTGCCTCCGTCGTCACAATTAATGAAGGGCTAGCGGAAAAGTGCTCATGTAATACGCCAATTGCCTAAGAGGACCCTAGTAGGTTCGACGGCCTTTGACGTCCGCTAGCTCGCCCGGTGTAGCGTCCATTCACCGAATGGTTCGGCAGCCGGGTTCGTCCGTTGCGGTCTAGGAGGAATTTTGGGGTGATGCGAGCACTATAAAATTAACTTAATGCACACCCAGTGACGGCGGATCGGAGGGAGAATGGAGGAAGCCTTTTAGTTCGGTTCATAGCTCGTTCCGGTCCATCCGGACGGCAAGCGAGAGAGGCCCCTCTCTCGTTCAACAACATCTGGCCCCAGATGTTGTGGTACAAATGTGTCGTTAGCGGAGCATACGTCCGTCGCTCGGGACGCTCCGTTGTATAGGCAGTCCGCTGAGACTGCTAAGGCTTCCTCTTCTCGTCAGCGCACACGACCGCACCTTGGCTGCGTGACCGCCGATATATTACCAGCTTCGCCGATCAAGGATTCTTCGGCGACCAGGTCACACCATCCGGCAGCCAGGGATTCGAGACCGATGGACTCCGGCCGTTCGCATAGGAAGTATGCGGGAGCCATCTGATGCGGAGCTGCCCTCGGCGAAGCACCGATAGACTGCGCCTCCGCAGGTCTCGACGCCGGACATTCTTGTGCACATAGCACAGCTTATCGCAGCATCCCAGCAGCCGACAGAAACGGTGTCGGATCGAGAATTATCCGACAGCGCTGGGTCGGTAGCCGGGGACTCGAGGCCTGCAGACTCCGGACGTTCGCATAGGAAGTGTGCGGGAGTCAACGTACACGGAGCTTCCAGCGGCAATGCATCGTAAGTCCGCTACTGCACAGGCCTCGGGAACGGACGTGCTTTCCTTAATAGCACAGTTTATCGCAGCATCCCAGCATCAACTGAATCTGTCGCATATATTTTATCCGACGATGCTGGGTCGGGACGCTCCGCGGAAGCGGGTACGGACGTCCGAAAGTTTCATCCGGTCCGACGGGATACCGAAAGGGATTCGGTGGATTTCAAGCTTTCCCTTTCGGAACAACATATGCTGCGATGCCGGATAAGAAACTGATAGCGTCGGTGGACTTAGAAATTTTTGGTTCGGTTCAGGGACATCGTCCCTCAGTTCCGACATAGTCCAATAATGTCACACAAACTTTCGAATTATTGAACGACGCTATATATATTATTATTTTATGCTTGCTATCCAAGCATTTCTGGTTTCTTGTTCGAAGAGTTATGGAGATGTCTTTCAAAAGTGTGCCTCTGTCGTCATAGTTATTGAAGAGTTAGCGGCAATAAGTGCTCATGGAATATGTCTATCGCTTACGGAGTGACATTCGCTAGCTCACCCGGTGTAGCGTACATTCATCGAATGGTTCGGCTGCCGGGTTCGTCCGTTGCGGTCTAGGAAGGAGATTTGGGTGATGCGAGCACTTTAATTACTTTAGTACTCACCCAGTGACGGCAGATTGAGGACAAATCGGAGGAAGCCAACAACATAGGGGACCGCATGTTGTGGTTCAGATATTTTACATTCGGAGCATATGTCCGTTGCTCGGGACGCTCCGTTATATTGACAGTCCGAGAGACTGTCTTTAATGCTTCCTCATCCTCATAGCAGGGCACACGACCGCACATTGGCTACGTGACCTCGAGTATCCGATCAGTTTCGGCATTCAGTGATTCCACAGCGAATAGGTCGCGCCATCCGGTAGCCAAGGGACACGAGGCCTATACACTCCGTTCGCTCGCATATTGGAAGTATGCACGGGGTAACGATCTCGGAGCTTCCTGCGGCAATGCATCGTAAGACCGCTGCTCCTCAGGCCTCAGTGACGGACGTGCTATCCGAGTTAGCACAGTTGTTTCGCAGCATCCCAGCAATTGACGGTTTCTCGGTCGAATCAGGAATTATCCGACGGCGCTGGGTCGGTGCGGTCCGCGGTTGCATCAAGCTACGGACGACCGAACGCTTTATAGGGTCCGACAGGATGGCGAAAGGGATTCGAAAGATTTCGAGTTTTCCCTTTAGTAGTATCGGAAGATGCCTTTCATATCTTCTGGCATTTCTTCCAGTGATTATTTTTCAGACTTCATTGCTGCGATCTTGGATAAGAGACTTATAGCGTCATTGGACTCGGATTTTTCGATCGGTACAGGGACTTTGTCCCTGACTTACCGACGCAGTCCAATATTGTCATTACAACATGTGTTTTATTTTTCGACGCTATATATTATATATATATACAAGCCTGCTACTAAGCATGATAGTTTAGTTTCTTGTCCGCGTGGCTCATTTCTGCCATTTTATCTTTTTTACATATAGTTTATTTTGGCAGAGCAGGGCATACCGAGAGTTCATATGCGTCTAGACGGTGTGATTAAAGACTGCATATATTCTTTTTCGCCGTTTATGTCTTTTCCAATTTCAATGTTGGGAACGACATTATGTATAGTAGACTTAACTTAGACGCTTTATTATACGTAATCCGCCTTACTGAGGCGTTATCATTACGTCTTCAAGAAAAGATTTACGGGATATTATTCTCAATGTAATTTCTTTTGAGGGCAGTAGTTTGTTCACGTATAACTCCGCCCTTCAGTGGCTGATTGGAGTTGGTTAGACGTGATGCAGCCCTAGCTACATCCACGCGTGGATAGTAGGTTAAGAACTCTCTCAGAGTCGCTTCGTTCTCGGAGGAGCTTCTCTTCGACGGCAACTTTCCGGCAATCCATGAATTGCTTGATTTATACATTCTCTTGTCTATATAGTGTTACAAGAGATTCAGACTGGGGCAAACATTCGGTGGTTGACTCAGAGAGTGCCGCCGCAGTTGCCGGACCCTAGTGTGGCTGTTATGACGGTTGCCAGTCAAACAGATTGGGATATATACTGATCCCTACGGATTCGAAGTGCCAGGGTCTTTGGGTTCTGCAGTCTTTTAGCTATCAGTTTAACTTCCGCGGAATAATGTTTTTTAGGCTTGCTTTATGTCATTGCATGAACATTATTCAGAAACGCATGCCCAAATTCCTGTCCTTTAATTCGACAGTAGTGGCGTATCTCCGGAACCAGGGAGGCACTCTTTCGTTTCCGTTATTCAATTTAATGGAAAGAATCCGTCTGTTGGTTATAGTACACCAAGTTCAGTTTTGGTCCGTCATATTCTGGGTCGTCTGATTGTTTTATCGCACTCCCGTTCTCTTACGGGTCGCTTGTTGCTGTCAGAATGGACTCTCAACAAACAAGTATTTAATCAGATTTGCTATCTATGGGAGCGCCCAATGATTTTTTATTTATGACACAGCTTGCTTATCAATTGCAGACGTATGTGTTAGCTTGTCCAGATCTCTGAGCTAAAACTGTTAACGCTCTATTGATCTATAGGACGGAATGATAGGATACGCGTATCCTCCGGCGCTGTTGTTTTAGCAGGTATTGCTAAGATAAACAACCACAATACATTTCTGTTGATAGCATCTCTATCTTCACAGAGATCATGAGTAATTTACTCTCTTGTCTACTGTGGATCTTAACGTGAAATCTTCCTCTATGTGAGGATCTTTTTTCACTGGGTAAATCGTGTCATCTTTATCACAACCAGCAAGGTCGCAACCTTCATGTATTCCGTTGTGTGGTCCGTATTGCATTGTAAGCACTGTACTGGACGAGCTTTGGACGCGATTTCTTACTATAGGAGATCCTCTTCTTCGCTATTCTATGCGACTAAAGTGGAGGCTCTTCCGTCGTGGTGTAGGGATCATTATGTTCATATGGTTGATCCCTCCATACTACGCATTGCTAGTTTTTAGTATACTTGTTTCACAAGATCTACTGCAGCCTGTTGTTATTTAGGTTATAGGTTTATGTACCTCATACCTATGCACTCTACGATAGTTTACAATTGAGTCTTTTGTCTCTTTATCTAAGTCAGTTAGTAACTTTTTGATAAATAGACTTAGAATCTTTAGATTAAATTCCTATACGGATTTTAACTTCGGTTCTTATTTAGCTAAGTAATCATTTGAGCCTCTGGAAACAGTAGTTTTCAAATTCTGACCTTTTAGACAGTAATTCTGTTGGTTTCTCTTTTACTGTAGAGTCAGTGAGTTTCATGCACTATCGATGGATGATTTTCACTTTCATAGTTTCGGAATCAATACTTCCGTTACTATTTAGGTTGGATTGTTGCATAAGAGTTAGGCTCCTATTATCCGGAACCTATTATTTTAAGGTCCTTCCGTCTTCGTATGGGCATAGGCCTTTACTCTTTCCGGATACAGTTTATGTATTTATAAACAGATATCTGTTTATTACAAGGGCGTAAGCTTCTTCTGTCTTTGATGTCTAGTAGAAGGACGTTACGCTCCATTTTATTGTTAATGGATTCTATTAACTAGCGTACTGCTTATGGTATATCATTGGCTTAGCAGTTGTGCTTAAGATTTCGGCTCATGAAGTAAGAGTTCTTCTACTTCTTGGGCTTACATTAATAGTGTTGCTATTATAGATTTTTGAAGGCTGCTCATTGCGCTCAGCCATCCATTCATGAATTTTATCTCAGAAATATCGAGTCCATTTCTGGAGGCCTCTATTGTTAGGTCTATTATCTACTGCTCAGAATGTCATTCACTTAACAGTTGCTACTATAGCTAGGTAGGCTGTCTGTTTTGGCAGTGTCTCCGTTCGGCTGCCCTCTTCGCTCTGGGCTATTTGACCCAGGGCAAGAAAAAGGGGGGGGGGAGGGTGTTCCCTTGGGTCACCTGTTCTTACTATGAAAACAAGGGGATACCTCCTCCGGAGTTAGTTATTCTGAGCTGTTATTGGGATGGTTGTTTAGTGAGAAGTTTAAGTTTATAAAATTCATTCAAGTCTTAGTTTTTAAAGTATAGCTTTTGAATATTGCATATGTCAACGGACATGATTATGCAATTCTCACACACTTTTAAGAGTATAAGAGTCTCTATTCTCTAGACTTACTTTATTATTGGCTTACTTTAAAAATTATTAGTATAAGGATTATTGGATATTAATAGAGTACATGGATGTATGAAGCTCAATTTTTGGAAGGTGTTGTATCTTTCTAATTTATCATAAATAAGAAAGATACATGTAAGGCCTATTACTTCTTTTCCCTACAGGGGATGACTCTATTTTATTTTATTGAGCGTATTCCATTTTGCTCTATGTCCTTGGCCCTCCAGCCTTTTTACTATTCAGCTATGTCTGGGTCATTGGTACAGTATAAAAATGTTAAAAAATTTATAGTAATTTATATATTTTTTATACTTACCAATGACCCAGACGGGGATGGCCCTCCCAGGAGTTGGGAACTCTTGCCTCCCCGCTGAGTACATAGCGCTTACCAGGCACTGGTTATTAGAATGATAAATGGCGCCAATTTCGGAACGTCCTTGACACTGCGCATGCGCAGTGGGGGCGAGGTGTGGAGGGCCTTTCAGGACATGTTTTCTTTAGTTTTAGATGCAAATTTTGGGGATTGGGGGGCAAAATTTGTGTTTGGCCCTATATTTTAAGAGTTAGCACCAGCTATGTCTGGGTCATTGGTAAGTATAAAAAATATATAAATTACTATAAATTTTTTAACTTTCCGGACTTTTTTTGGAAACGCTTCACCGGAATGATTTAATTTTTAGCTTAACTTGACATAGTCAAGATAAGCTATTGCCATCATGCATGCGGAAGTCTGTTAGTCTGTGACGTCTGTTCACATTTTCCTTTAGCATGGGCTACAACCCGCAGTTCTTGTCTGATCGTCACGAAATTTCATATGCAGGTTTGGGGGTCATGTCTAGATGAGAACGTTTCCTTTTGGTCGCGATCGGGCAACCGGTATGGCTGCCCAAGCCCAAAACCCGAAAACCATTAGCACAGTCTACAGGTCGTATTTATTAAGGGATTTCATTGTGACTTGGTAGGATTAGTGATGTACCGATGAGCAAAAAGGGTTGTAAACCGATGACCGATGATTTTAAGACCATAATCGGCCGATGCCGGTGCCGATGAATGTTTCAACCAACTGATCAAGTGTTGCTGTCGAACACCTGGGATAATAACACGATTGCAAAACGCACGTGACAATTTACTGAAGTTAATACAAGTTACTGACTTACTGTCAAATATCGAATAGTTCATAGACACTGCTCTTTGAAGTAATGGCATTCCGTTCAACTTCAAAGGGACTGGTGTTAGTGGTGTAAACGAACTTCTCCGGAGTGAATGCCGGGTGATGCTGTCAATCAGCAGGGTAACTCCAGTCGCTGAATGCACGTGCCAATTTGCCAACTCGGCCCAACTTTCAAGCACTGAATAGAGAACTGACTCAGAACTCTCTACTTTGTCAGACGGTCAAAATCATTTTGTAAGTTGTAAAACAAATTTGATTCTCGATTGAGTCGATTCTTGCATTTTGAAATTGATTTGGACTCATTCTTCAGACATCTAATCTCTTTGTGTTAAGTAAGGAAAGATATTTTTGGACCACAATACACAGGTAAGGTTATGGTCAAGATTGAAGAATCAAAAATAATTGGGTGGGGGGGGGGGGATTGGGTGGGTGGGCGGAGGGAACTCGAGGTACTTGACCATAACCTGTACATTGTGATCTAAAAAAATATCTCAGGAATGTTGGATTTGCTTTGTTTCTATTCGGTAAATACTTTTTCCCAGTGATAATTCACTGACACAGCTTTGCACACACCACTGTATTCGTGTATTGTGAAATGTGATTGTGTACAGCCGTTCTTGTTGTGGATATTTTTAATCGGATGTTCCGTCGAGATGAGTATGCGCCATTATGCGTGCTTGCGCTGTTCGCTTGATGCTGTGGAAGTCTAACAATCTTAATATTAAAAGGTTGAAAATCGTTGATGGATTATGGTATTTATGGATGATTCGGATCATGTACGATTCGGCCCAGATTTTTTTTTGGACGATTCGGCCCAGATCTATGGACAATTCGGGCCGGATTACTGGACGATTCGAACCGAGTTTATGGATGATATGGACCATGTTTATTAACAATCCGGAACAAATTTCTGGGGAGGGGGGGGGGTTGGAGGAGGGTGCTGGGGTGGGGGGAGTGAGGGCTGAGGGAGGTGGCGCTGTTCAAACTACGCTCAAGACCATTGGGCCCCCCACCCCACACCATCAACTTGACTGAAGTTGACTCAAGGTGCCATCTAATTACTTTGCAAAGACTGGCTTTTCTTTATATCGTAACCCCCGTAAATTGGCCATAATTATCTTGTTCCAAAGCCCGTTCCGAATCGTTCGTAAACATGCTCCGAAATTTCAAAACGTCCAATAATCTGGTCAGAATTGTCCAAAAATCTGGGCCAAAATGTCCGTACTCCACAGACCTGGGCCGAATCGTCCAAATGAAATCTGGTCCGAATCGTGCATGGTCCGAATCATCCAGATACTTCGGAGATTAGCTTTTAAAGTCAATAAAGTGAAAGTATGCAGGTGGGCTGTGTCGGGCTGGCTTGGTGTTCCAGAACTTCCAGATGAAGGTGATGCCCCCCCCCCCACCCCCCCACCCCCACCCTGCCCCCCCCACCCCCACCCTCTCTTTCCGCCAGAGAAATAAAAGTTTCTCACACATCTTGACTCTTGAGAGATTGTTCACTGTTTGAAGTCCCTTCGAGGTGGACAGATACAATAGCAAAAACTTGCCGCCATTACTTTGGGGCAGAATAATTTGCATAATTTTATTAATTTTGCGTAAGGCTGTGACTGTGAGCATGGTTATTTATAACTGTTCACGTTCAATTTGCAGACAAGAGTTACTATCTGGATATTAAATTAATATTATGCAGGCAATAACTATCGTCTGTAAATTAGAATGGAATAAGTGAACCACCTGGCTTGCGTTGGTTGACTTATCCATTTTATTTCCAACCATCGGCGTTACCGATGATTTGGTGTGGGTGTTGAACCGATGCCGATAAGCCATTATTGGCCGATAGCCGATGCCGGTGATCGGTACATCACTAGGTAGGATGCCTCTGTATAATGCCTAGATGAGAACATCCCCTTTTGGGCATGATCTATCAATCGTGATGGCTGCCCAAGCCCGAAACCCAAAAACTTTTAGCACAGTCTGCAGGTCATGTTTAATGTGGAGGGATTTCATTGTAACTTGGTAGGATGACTCCTTATGATGTCTAGATGAGAATTTCCCCATTTGGGCATGATCTGCCAACCGTGACGACTGCCCGAGCCCAAAACCCAAAAACCTTTACCACAGTCTACAGGTCATATTTATTGAGGAATTTCATTGTAACTTGGTGGGTTGACTTCATACAATGTCTAGATGAGAAAGTCACCTTTTGGGCATGATTGGGCAACTGTGACGGCTACAGGGGCCCAAAGCCCGAAAACCTTTAGCACAGTCTAGAGGTCATATTTATGAAGGGATTTCATTGTAACTTGGTAGGATGACTCCAAATAATGTCTAGATGAGAACGTCCCATTTTGATCGTGATCATGCAGCCTTGATGGGTGCCCGAGCCAAAAAACCTTTAGTATATGCAAAAGGTCATATTTATGGAAGGATTTCATTGTAACCTATTAGGTTGACTCCATGTAATGCCTAGATGATGACATCCCCTTTTGGTTGTGATTGGTCAGTTGTGATGGCTACTAGTGCCCGAAGCCCGAAAACATTGAGCACAGTCTACAGGTCATATTTATCAAGGGATTTCATTGTAACTTCTTAGGATCACTCCAAATGATGCCCAGATGAGATTGTCCCCTATGGTTGTGATCATTCAGCCATGATGGCTGCCCAAGCCCGAAACCCGAAAACCTTTAGCACAGTCTACAGGTCATATTTATGAAGGGATTTCATTGTAACTTGGTAGGTTAACTTCATATAATGTCTAGATGAGAACGTCCCCTTTTGGACATGATTGGGCTACTGTGACGGCTAAAGGTGCCCAAAGCCCGAAAACCTTTAGCACAGTCTGCAGGTCATATTTATGAGGGGATTTCATTGTAACTTGGTAGGATGACTCCAAATAATGTCTAGATGAGAACTTCCCATTTTGGCCATGATCATTCAGCCTTGATGGGTGCCTGAGCCCAAAAACCTTAAGCATAGGCAAAAGGTTATATTTATAGAAGGATTTCATTGTAACCTGTTAGGTTGACTCCATATAATGCCTAGATGATGACATCCCCTTTTGGTCGTGATTGGTCAACTGTGATGGCTACAGATGCCCGGAGCCCAAAAACCTTGAGCACAGTCTACAGGTCATATTTATGAAGGGATTTCATTGTAACTTCGCAGGATCACTCCAGATGATGCCCAGATGAGATTGTCCCCTTTGGTTGCGATCATTCAACCATGATGGCTGCCCGAGCCCGAAGCCTGAAAACCTTAAGCACAGTCCAGAGGTCATATTTATGAAGGGATTTCATTGTAACTTGGTAGGTTGACTTCATATAATGTCTAGATGAAAACGTCCCCTTTTGGACATGATTGGGCAACTTTGATGGCTAAAGGTGCCCGAAGCCCGAAAACCTTTTGCACTGTCTACAGGTCATATTTATGAAAGGATTTCATTGTAACTTGGTAGGATGACTCCAAATAATGTCTAGATGAGAACGTCCCATTTTGGCCGTGATCATTCAGCCTTGATGGGTGCCCGAGCCCAAAAACCTTTAGCATAGGCAAAAGGTTATATTTATAAAAGGATTTCATTGTAACCTGTTAGGTTGACTCCATATAATGCCCAGATGATGACATCCCCTTTTGGTCGTGATTGGTCAACTGTGATGGCTACAGGTGCCCAAAGCCCGAAAACCTTGAGCACAGTCTACAGGTCATATTTCTGAAGGGATTTCATTGTAACTTCGCGGGATCACTCCAGATGATGCCCAGATGAGATTGTCCCCTTTGGTTGCGATCATTCAGCCATGATGGCTGCCCGTGCCCGAAGCCCGAAAACCTTAAGCACAGTCTACAGGTCATATTTCTGAAGGGATTTCATTGTAACTTGGTAGGTTAACTTCGTATAATGTCTAGATGAGAACGTCCCCTTTTGAGCATGATTGGGCTACTGTGACGGCTAAAGGTGCCTGAAGCCCGAAAACCTTTAGCACAGTCTACAGGTCATATTTATGAGGGGATTTCATTGTAACTTGGTAGGATGACTCCAAATAATGTCTAGATGAGAACATCCCATTTTGATCGCGATCATTCAGCCTTGATGGGTGCCCGAGCCCAAAAAACTTTAGTATAGGTAAAAGGTCATATTTATGGAAGGATTTCATTGTAACCTATTAGGTTGACTCCATATAATGCCTAGATGATGACATCCTCTTTTGGTCGTGATTGGTCAACTGTGATGGCTACAGGTGCCCGAAGCCCGGAAACCTTGAGTACAGTTTACAGGTCATATTTATGAAGGGATTTTATTGTAACTTCACAGGATCACTCCAGATAATGCCCAGATGAGATTGTCCCCTTTGGTTGCGATCATTCAACCATGATGGCTGCCCGAGCCCGAAGCCCGAAAACCTTTAGCACAGTCTACAGGTCATATTTATGAAGGGATTTCATTGTAACTTGGTAGGTTGACTTCATATAATGTCTAGATGAGAACATCCCCTTTTGGTCACAATTGGGCAACTGTGACGGCTTCAGGGGCCCAAGGCCCGAAAACCTTTAGAACAGTGTACAGGTCATAATTATGAAGGGATTTCATTGTAGCTTGGTAGGATGACTCCAAATAGTGTCCAGATGAGAATGTCCCCTTTTGGTTGCGATCATTCAACCATGATGGCTGCCAGAGCCCAAAGCTCAAAAACCTTTAGCACAGTCTACAGGTCATATTTATTAAGGGATTTCATTGTAACTTGGTAGATTGACTTCATATAATGTCTAGATGAGAACGTCCCCTTTGGATGCAATTGGGAAACTGACGGCTACAGGGGCCCGAAGCCTAAAAACCTTTAGCACAGTCTACAGGCCATATTTATGAGGGGATTTTAATGTAACTTGATAGGATGACTCGTTTTGGAATAATTTCACTGTAACTTGGTAACTTTTGTTGATATATGTGAACTGTGAGGACCACATACATTAACTGTGAGGTCATATTAACCCACCCCTCAGCTCTTTAGTACAGTGTACTCCTCTTATTATTTTTATCATAAACATAGCACACAGGGAACAGAAATGAACATATTCCCAATTATCACAATTCTTGTCTTATTTCATAATCCTTTCATAAACATTGAACATTATCCTTTTCATCAAACACAACACACAAGTTAAGCTACAGTGTCACTGACACTTTCATTGGTAACCTACTATAGAACGATGACTTACAGATCATGTTTCATTTACACTCTGTCCGTCCATCCGTCAGTCTGTCAGTCAGTCTGTCGGTCGTACTTTAGTTTTCCCGACTTTTTTTGGAAACGCTTCAGCGGAATGATTTCATTTTTGGTAACCTGCTATAGAACAATGACTTATAGATCAAGTTTCATTTACACTCTGTCCATCCATCCATCAGTCTGTCAGTCAGTCTGTCGGTCATACTTTAGTTTTCCGGACTTTTTTTGGAAACGCTTCAACAGAATGATTTCATTTTTGGTAACCTACTATAGAACGATGACTTACAGATCCAACTTCATTTGTACTCTGTCCATCCGTCAGTCTGTCAGTCATACTTTAGTTTTCCAGACTTTTCTGGGAAATGCTTCAACCGAATGATTTCATTCTCGGTAACCTACTATAGAACGATGACTTACAGATCAAGTTTGAGTTTCATATAATGTCTAGATGAGAACGTCCCCTTTTGGGAAACTGTGACTGCAACAGAGGCCCGAAGCCCAAAAATCTTTAGAATATTCCACAGGCCATAATTTTGAAGGGATTTCATTGTAGCTTGGTAGGATGACTCCAAGTTTGTGGTTAAAAACCCAGACACCACCACCCCCTACCCCCCCCCCCCCTCCACAACCGAACCCCCCCCCCCCCCCCCATTAGGCTTTTTTTTTTTCACCAATATGCATTTTGAATTATTTACAGTCACTACATGCAGAACCTTTTTTTAAACTTATGTATCCCCCCCCCCCCCCCCCACCCCCCCTGCACCTGGGGCCAATTATGCACTTTTTTTCTTTCGTCAAAAATTCTTGTTTACAGTTTTGGTTAAAAACCCAAACACCACCACTCCCCCCCCCCCCACCCCCAATCAGGTTCCTTTTTTTTTTTATTTCCTTCAATATGCACTTTGAACTATTTACAGTCACTACATGCAGAACCCTTATTTTCCTTTTGTCAAAAATGCTTTTTTACAATTTTGGTTAAAGTTTGTGGTTAAAAATCCAGACAGAAGTTATCACACACCCTACCGCCCCCTCCCCCCCCCCCCCCTTCTCCAATTAGGCGTTTTTGTTTTTTTCTTTCCTCGAATATGTATTTTGAACTATTTACAGTCACTACATGTGGAACCTTTTTTAAACTCACGTAACCCCCCACCCCACCCCAGAGCGAAAGTAAGGCACTTTTTTTTCTTTCGTCAAAAATGCTGTTTTACAGTTTTAACCCAGACAAACACCACCCCTCACCCCCACCCCCTTGGTGCCAGTTAGGTATTTTTTGTTCTCTGCTCAAAATGCATTCTGAAGGATTTAGACTGACCACATGTGGAAAAAAAAATGGACTCCCCTAACACACCCCCACTCACCTCCACCCCTCATCCCCCACCCCACCTCCTCCTCACCCAGGGCCATTCATGCAATATTTTTTCTTTGGTACAAAATGCATTTTTAGCCTGACTGTTTATAGTCAGGGATATAGTCATGACTTTCATCCGTCCATCTGTCAGACTATCCATCTGTCTGTAAACAATTGGTTTCCGGCTGATAACTCCAGTTTGGATTATTTGATTTCAACCAAAGTTGATATGTGTATTTTCCAGCTAGTAATACAGGCCAGGTTTCAATATAGGTTCCACAACTGCCCCCCTCCCCCCCCCCCCCCCCCCCTCCCACACACACACACACAGAGACAAATTGCCACTTAAGCAATTATTCCCAAAATGCATTTTGAAGGATTGGGAGTTATCACATGCAAAAAAGAAAATTGAATCATATAGCCCAACATTGCTTTATGTACTGCATCTTTAATCCTTTACCTTACACAAGTTGAAGCCTTTTCTGAAACCTCAGATTTTTAGCTCACCAAAGGGAGCTTAACTTATCACCGGCTGTCCGGCGTCCGGCGTCGTGAACATTTTTCAAACGACTTCTCCTCTGAAACCACTGGTCCGATTTCAGATGGATGTTCATTACTATATGGCAATTCATGTTTGTTAAATGAAATAGCCACGTCCCTTGGGGAATAACTCTGATAACACCGTATGAATTATAGAAAAATTATTAAAAAATCTTCTTAACAGTTTACCCAACGAATCTGCCATATCTGCACTCGTGATATACAAAATTTGCTATTCAAATTTTATTTTTTCATTTCTCTACTTCAAAACATACCTCATGACCTATTAATGCATGACATCACTCTAGTTGTTTTTGCGAATAGAAAACAGTGAGCTCATCAATATGATATAGTTTTGTGGAAGTTTTTGTTAGAATTGGGGGAAAATATAAAACAACAATTTTTGATATCATGTGTTTTCAGTAAAAGAGTTAAAACTGTTCGTGGGGAAATAAGCCAAATAATACAGTGTATGTACGAAAATGTGAACAATACACCTTGAATTATAAGCTGTATCATTCTAAAACTAATGAAACTTGACTTTTGTGGATTTGGTATGTAAATAACATAATTCAACAAAATTCAAAGAATACTATTGCTACTCACTGTCTTTTTGCGGTTGCATTCCATGGAGACTCATCTGATTGAATTAAGATTGCTCCATTGAAGTTGTATTTCAATTATTATTACGAACTCAGTTAAATTTGATTATTGGTGTGAAAAGCTTATTAAAAAAAAGAGGGTAATATTTTTGAAATCCCTACTAACTGTGCTCCAGTGGAATGAATGGTATGCTAGATGTTTGTTGATACATTTCTTGAAAAAATATTTTCCTGATGCCGTACACAACAACACCATGCTTCCCTGCAATTGGTAGCAAGCAGTATACAGCACTCCTGCATTTTTCAAAATCGAAAGACTGTGGCAGATGACCAAAAGACAAAATGGTTACAGTACAGTCGATATGGACTGGTCATAATCCACGGGTGAGCATTGATGTCCATGCAAGTGTTTACCAGGTAATACAAATAATCCTCAGCAAAATTTTAATTAAAGAAGCACCAGGCTGTACCTGGTGCTTCATTAATTGAATTTTTTATGATTATTCCTGTAATTAGCATTTGGAATCTAATATTATTATACCCCCACTTTCGAAGAAAATGGGGGTATACTGGATTACATGCGCCCGTGCATCTGTCCGTCCATCCGTCCTTCTGTGTGTCCGTGTGTGAGTCCGTCCGAGAATATTCATAACTTAAGTAAATTATTATTTTTTATAATATTTGTTGGTCAGAGGTATGCCCGCACTAGTTATTTTTTTTTTATTTTTTTTTTTTTTTAGTACTTGTTCACTTAGAAATTGTGTCCGTCCGAACCAAATTTTGTCAGTTCAGCCTGTATCTCGGGTATCGAATGTTCTATTGTAATGAAATTTGCCATGAACACAGCTTATTGTATAGGCTTTAAGAAAGTGATTCAACGATATTTCTCACATTGTCCTTTTTAGAGTTATCCCCATTTTTTGACTTAGAAATTGTAGGAAATAGACATTATTTGTCTGTTCAGCCTGTATCTCAGGTATGGGTTATCGGATTTTAGTGAAATATGGCATGCAGTTTGCCTATGACAAAGGCTTCTGCCTCGTTGCATAAAACTTCCAAACACCAAACAATTTACCATATTGTTGGAAATTGTTGAAAACTATCGAAGAAAATGGGAAGGGAGGCGGGGATACTGGATTGGGGTTATCAAATTTCAGTGAAATATGGCATGCTGTTTGCCTATGACAAAGGCTTCTGCCTCATTGCATAAAACTTCCAAACATCAAACAATTTACCATACCTTTTGACTTAGAAATTGTTGGAAATTGTGGAAAACTTTCGAACAAAATGGAAGGTGGGGGTGGGGGTATACTGGATTGCGCCCATCCATCTGTGCATCCATTTAATATGGAGAGATTTCATTGTAACTTGGTAGGATGACTCTGTATGATGTCTAGATGAGCACTCCCCCCATTTGGTCACGATCTATCGATCATGATGACTGCCCGAGCCCAAAACCTGAAAACCTTCAGCACAGTCTGCAGGTTGTATCTGTGGAGGGATTTCATTGTAACTTGGTGGGTTGACTCCATATAATGTTTAGATGATGGCTTCCCGTTCCCAAAATCTGAAAAACTTTAACACAGACTACAGGTCATATTTATGAAGATATTTCATTGTAACTTGGTAGGATGACTCAGTATAATGTCGAGATGAGAACGTCCCCTTTTGGTCTCAAATGGTCAACTGAGACGGCTACAGGGGTCCAAAGCCCGAAAACCTTTAGCACAGTCTACAGGTCATATTTATGAAGGGATTTCATTGTAACTTGATAGAATGACTCCAAATAATGTCTGGATGAGAATGTCCCCTTTTGGTCACGATCATTCAGCCGTAATGGCTGCCCAAGCCCAAAAACCTAAAACCTTTAGCCTAGTCTATAGGTTGTATTTATAGAGGGATTTCATTGTAACTTGGTAGGTTGACTCCATATAATGTCTAGATGATAACATCCCGTTTTGGTCGCGATCATTCAACCATGATGGCTGACCAAGCACAAAACCCCAAAAACTTTAGCACAGACTACAGGTCGTATTTATGAAGGGATTTCATTGTAACTTGGTAGGATGGCTCAGTATAAAGTCGAGATGAGGACATCCCTTTTGGTTGCGATTGGTCAACTATGATGGCTACACAGGCCCGAAGCCCAAAAACCTTTAACACAGTCTGGAGGCCGTATTTATGAAGGGATTTCATTGTAACTTGATGACTTGTTTTGGAATAATTTCACTGTAACTTGGTAACTTTTGTTGACATACATTAACTGTGAGGGCCACATGAACCTTAGTTCTTTAGTACAGTCTACACCTCATATTATTTTTATTGAAAAATTAGCATACAGGGAACAGAAATTAACATATTCCCAATTTTTGCAAATCTTGTCTTATTTCATAATCCTTTCATAAACATTGAACATTATCCTTTTCATCAAAAACAACATACAGACAAGTTGAGGTACAGTGTCATTGACACTTTCATTGTTTATAGGGCTGGTCTGTTTTGGCCGTTACATTGGGTAAAGGATTAACCCCTTTACCCAATGAATCTCCCGCACCCGCCCGCATAATATGCAAATTCAGCAGCTGAAAAAATATTATTTTTCGAAAAATTTCAACAAAACCATATCATGTGACCCCTCTTTGGAATGAGCTCATCGAGCTCGTTTCAAAGAGGGGTCACATGATATAGTTTTGTTGAAATGTTTTGAAAAAATTTAAAAAATGATATTTAAAATAATAAATTTTGAAATCGTTTGCATTAGGTAAAGGGTTAAAGAAGTATATTGAGTTAAGTTTCAAGTTCGTACTGACTGTCGACACAGAACCACCTGCCCGAATATTTTAAATATTGTGATTCAATCTCCAGACCTGTTCATTCTAAAAAACCCTTTATATTTTTATACTAGAACCAATGGTCCAGACTTAGCTGGTGCAACCTCAATAATATCAAGGGCCAAACACAAATTTTTAACCCCCCCAATCCCAAAAATTTGCATACAAAACCGAAATTTGAAAGTCCTGTCTGGCCTTCCATACTTTTAGTACTCCGGATACACAGTACCCAGGAAGAGCCCGAAATTGGCGCAAAGCATCATGCTTTTGTTTGGTCCCAGTCAGTAAACATTTGAACTGACATCTGTGCAATAAATTCTCATTTTTGAAGATGCCAGATGCAAATCAATGATGGTTTTCATGGAATCATCAGTGCAGCAGGATGTTGGAAGTGAATAGCGGTGGTTTTGGATGTTCAGGGCTGTAACTTTACATTAATTTTTATATAAAATTATTAAGTTTCTCATTTTTAGCTCACCTAAATCTGTAAGATGTGGTGAGCTATTGTGATAACCTCGGGCGTCAGCGTCGGCGTCAGGCGTGTCCAAAATTGTAAGATTTAATGTTAAGGTGAATTTCTCAAACATCAGTGGGCTCAGGCCATTGATATTGCATATGTAGGTTGTAGGGGACTATTAGAACAGTATTTAACCCTGAAACTACAACTTTTTTCCAAATTTCAGCTAAAATTTTCTGCCAAAAATTGTAAGAATTTGCGTTTAGGTGTTGTAAGAATTTGTGTTAAAGTCAGCTTTTGTGCAGATTGTGCTGGTTTAACTTCTCATTACTGTTGATTTTCATATTTCAATAACAACTGTAGGTATTAACCCTACTGTATGCAGAAATTTAACGAAAATTTTCTTTTTTTTCAGTCAAAATTTTCATGTTTTTCTCGGACTTAGTAAATTTTAAGTTCTAAAAGTTTGTGTTAAGGTGAGGTGTTAAGGTGAGTTCTCAAAGATCAGTGGGCTCAGGCCTTTGATATTGCATATGTAGGTTGTAGGGGACTATCAGAACAGTATTTAACCCTGATACTATGACCTTTTTCCAAATTTCACCTAAAATTTTCTGCCAAAAGTTCTTGTAAGAATTTGCATTTAGGTGTTGTATGAATTTGCGTTAAAGTCAGCTTTTGTGCAGATTGTGCTGCTTTAACTTCTCATTACTGCTGATTTTCATATTTCAATAACAACTGTAGGTATTAACCCTACTGTATGCAGAAATTTAACGGAAATTTTCTTTTTTTTCAGTCAAAATTTTCATGTTTTTCTCGGACTTAGTAAATTTTAAGTTGTAAAACTTTGTAAACTTTGTGTTTAGGTGAGTTGTGTTTCTATGTGTCTTTCCAGGCGATTAATATTCTGCACTTGGGTTACTGAACTCCATTGCAGTAATATTTAACCCTCATTACATGCATATTTGAGGAATTTGAGGCTGATTTTCTGCCAAAACTTGTTGTAAGAATTAGCGTTTAGGTGTTGTAAGAATTTGCGTTAAAGTCAGCTTTTGTGCAGATTGTGGTGCCTTCACCTCTCATTACTGTTTATTTTCTCATTTCAATAACAACTGTAGGTATTA
This sequence comes from Pictodentalium vernedei, assembly GCA_031216915.1. Classification (NCBI taxonomy): domain Eukaryota; kingdom Metazoa; phylum Mollusca; class Scaphopoda; order Dentaliida; family Dentaliidae; genus Pictodentalium; species Pictodentalium vernedei. Next base: position 147,984,980 of record CM062291.1, on the reverse strand, counting down.
ACCCTACTGTGTGCAGAAATTTAACTGATTTCTTTTCTTTTTTCAGTCACAATGTTCACGTTTTTGTCTGACTTACTCAATTTTAAGTTCTAAACGTTTGTGTTAAGGTGAGGTGTTAAGGTGAGTTCTGTTTCTATGTGTCTTTCCAGGCAATTGATATTGTACGCATGGGTTACTGAACTACATTGCGGTAACGTTGCGCCCTTATTACATGCATATTTGAGGAATTTGACGGGGATTTTTGGGACTTATATTCACTTTCTTTAAAAAAAAAATTTTTTAACTATTTTTTTTTATTATTTAATACTTTCTCATACTTGTTACTAGTAACATTAAGGCTTATTTAGTTGTTGATGTGATGTATTTTTGTTGGGACTTATAGTCACTTTCTTGAACAAATGTTTTTCCGCAACTCCTCTTTAACCAATGAATGTACTTCAATTAAAATTTCAGTGATTTATGAAAGCCTTTCCTAATTCTTATTTATGATTTAATATCTGGCCTCACGATTCATATTCTTAATCATAAACATTTCTAAAAGATGTATCCAATAATTCTATGTTGAATTGATATATAATAAATGCAGAAATATAGACTTTCCAAAGCCATCACATAAACCACATTAATCATTTGATGCCTAGTTAATGATTTATATTAACTAAATATTAGGCATGTTACATTGGAACCACATTATCAAGCGCGAATGTAGGTGAGCGTTGGGATGTAACATCCCTCTTGTTGAAATATGCGTCTGAATGTTATCAATTTCACTATGACCCCACTGTTGTTTTGTTAGTGTTACTTCCCTTTCCTCTCCTGAACCCTCCTGTTTTACTCCCAAGCTCTTTCGGCTTTTTTATTGAGAATTTTTTATTAAAATTCTTGGGAGTTTAACTTTTTTTACATTTACATCCTGTTTGTTTACTGTTCAGGATATTTTGTATTCTTGCATCTTCTACCAAATCCATTGTTAGCTCACCTGACTGAAAGTCAGGGTGAGCTATTCTGATCACTTTTTGTCCATCGTCTGTCGTGAAGGTTGTATTTGGGGCTTTTTCTCCCAAACCACTGGCCACATTTTAATGAAATTTCACATGAGTAATGGTTATATAGGGTCATTTGGGTTTTTCTTCAAATTGGGTTTCTGCTCATATTGAGGAGGGGGTGGGGCCAAAACGCCTCAATTTTAAAAAAAAATCTCATGAACCAGCTGTAGCTGAGACTTCATATGTGGTAAACAGCTTCCTTTTGAGGTGTAGACACAAATTTGTTCAAGAGAAGTTCGAGGGGCAATATATGTCATCGTTACGGGAGGGACAAGAATTTTTGCCCCGCTCAAAATTTCTATATTTTTATACCCCCCGCAAACAAAGTTTGGGGGGTATATAGGAATCACCCTGTCCGTCCGTCCGTCTCTCCGTCTGTCCATCCTTATAAGCGCAACTCCTCCTAAACTGTTTGAAGAATTTTCATGAAACTTTACACAATGGAAGAACTCCATATGAAGATGTGCATGAAGCAATATAATTCCGTTCTGACATTTCCAAGGGGTGATAATCTAACTTATACATTGTAATGTACCAAAAAGGCTACAACTGAGGCGCAGGGGGTATCACTTTGCGAGCTTGCTCACAGTACCTCTAGTTTACACTGTAAACCAATGGCCCAGACTAGCTGGTGCTTAACTCAAAGTTATTAAGGGCCAAACACAAATTTTGAACCCCCCCCCCCCCCCAATCCCCAAAATTTGCTTGCAAAACCGGAAATTAAAAGTCTTACCTGGCCCTCCATACATTTACTCTTCACGCATGCGCAGGCGCCAGGAAGTGACTGGAATTGGCACCAACATCATTCTTTGTTTGGCCCTAAAAGTCATCAACAATGAAATAACATCTGTGCTTTAAAATCTCCTTTTTTGAAGATGCCAGACACAAATCAATGCAAGAATTGGTGGAAAAAAGGCTGTTATTGGATGAAGGAATTTTTCATTGGTGGTTTTGGACCTTCAGAGCTGTAACTTTGTAATATTTATAAAATTATTTTATGTTTCCAAATTTCGGGACATATGCCTGACGTCATCATTTTTAAAAATGATTATACCACTGTGTGTTAGGTATTCCTTCCCTATCCTTCCATGAACCCTTCCTGTTAAACTCTTAAGCTTTTTGGCTATTTTTTATTGAAATTTTTTATCAAATTTCTTGGGAGTTTAACATTTATTACAGAATATTATTCTGTTTCTTCCCCAGGGTTGCGTCCTCACCCTAGGGGTGTTAGGTCATTTAGTCTTGCATCTTCTATCCAATGTATCATTTTTTCTTCGTATGAAGATCTAGCTTTGCATTTGATAGCATTTCAATTGGTTCTGATTTTGGGCCTTTTTGTGTGCCTGATGTCTTGTTTACATTGACGTTTACATTATCAGCATCCTCATATATAGGTAGTTTCTTATATTCTATTACTGTAATATACTGTAGAATACATGGATTATTATTCCGGTAGTGTAGCTCAAAACATTTGGGATTTTGTCCACACTTAGGCTCTATCGGGATGCCCTTGGGCTCTTCATGTTCCCTTTGGGAACTTGTGCATTTTTTAAAAAAAAAAATGTTGTTTACAAAAAATATTTTGAATTTAATTATGATTGCTATTATTCATGTGTCTCAGTTATATATATATATATTGTTGTGGAGTTTGGAGGACTGATATCGACTTTAGTTGATACACTCCTGCGGACTCTTGTCATTCTTGTGTTGCACTGGGATGACTGATGTTGGAGTCAGGTGTCACGGTACGTTGTTGGCGGTGAGGTTCTGAGGATCAGAGCCTCTTACCACGTTTTAATTCATTCTGTCAGTTTCTATTTCAGAGGAACATGAACATGGTGATGATATTCTGACACCCATCCAAGTGTGCTACCGTCATCGCGCTCCATGGAGCATATAGAGCCAGATGCAGTGCTCATTATTGCAAGAGTTAGGGCCTTTGGTTAAAGGTTTTAATCTCTTGCAAGCAGCTAGCTCGACCGGTGAAGCGGTACTCCGTCCATGGGTGCCGTGATGCCAGGTAAGTCTGTTTCGGTCTAAGAAGTGGATTGGGTAGAGCGAGCACTTCGACCGGTGAAGCGGTACTCTGTCCGTGGGTGCCGTGATGCTGGGTAAGTCTGTTGCGGTCTAAGAAGTGGATTGGGTAGAGCGAGCACTATAATATAAATAGCTCACCCAGCGATGACGGAAATAGGGAGGAAGTCTGTAAGTTCTTGTAGTCGGCTAGGTCTGATAGAACGCGAGTGGGAGAGGCCCCCTTCTCTAATTTAGCTGTGTCTGGGGTCAGATGTTGTTTTGAGAAACTTGCACGAGATGGAGCATATGTCCGCCCACCGCTCGGGACACTCCGTCTAGTCTGCAGCCGGGTCGGCTTCAGTAACAGCTTCCTCCACTATGTTATTTAAGCACACACAACCGCATCCTAGCTACCCGACTTCAGATATCCAGTCTATTGCACGAAGAAGGAACCCCTCTTCGCCCGTGAAGTCAGACCATCCGGTAGCTAGGGACATGAGGCCTTGATCATCGGGACGCTCGGAGAAAGGATCTGTTCCCGTCACACCATCCCAGGAGCAGCGTGCGGCTAAGGAACGGAAATCCGCTGTTCCTCAGGCCTCGATGATGGACTTGCTCTGACACAGAATCAGAGCTGTTGAACGGTGCTGGGTTGGTCCAGTCGTCTGTTCGCGCAGATGCAATGGACTGAGATTCACAACTGATTCTCTCAGATGGTGAAAGGGATAAGGAAGACAATTACCCTTCCCTTTTGGAACAGTACATGGTTGTGATGGCTTTCATCCATCAATACTACCCTGCTTTTGTTCCGCTGAATCAGAATGCTGCGACGACAAGAGAGAAACCGCTAGCATCGTCAGGCGCAAACAAAGGAGGAAGCCCTTTCTTTTCCGGTTCAGTTTATGCAGGTGTCGCAGGCCTTCGGCCATATAGACGATGCCATATTTATCCTCTTGAGTGAGAGGAAGAAGGCAGTTTCTTATCTTCATCTTCCGTACACACACCGTTTTTTGGACCACGTTCATTTAAAAACGGTTGGGGAAGATGTTCAGAAAGTTCTTCTGCGTTTGGATGAGCAGGCCGGGGATCTAGAGGTATCCTTACCTGTATCATTCACTATTCACTCATATGCAATTGAGTTAGCAATTTCTTCAAATAGAGCGAATTTGGATGTTATATCTTACGCAGATCACCTTACAAGAGCTATGGCGCAACGTCTCAAGGGAAAGGAATTTTGAGGATGTTGGTACCTCTCTTAGAGTTATTTCCAGGGCAGTTATGTATACCACATATAACTCCGCTCTAACAGTGGCTAATCTGGAGTTAATCAGTAGTGATGCTGCCCTTGCATTGTTATCACTGATAAGATGACAAGGTGAAAAGTCACTCCGGTTTCCGGACATTTTATTTTCGACGACTAGCTTTCATTAGTCTATGAACAGGCTACTAAGAAAGCATCTAGTGCTCTGCTTTTGAAGTTGGTGTATCAACGACCTGCTTCAGCAGACAAGAGTAAAGGAGGGCGTTCCAGACAAAAATCGTTAAAAGGAAACTCCTCACGAGAAACCCTCTTATAATTACTCTGGAGGTTGACAGAGGGGCATAGGTCTGATCGGGACTATAGGTCAGACACCTCTAGGCCGACGAGACAAGGTTTTTCATGTGGGGGGGGGGGGAGGGATGTGGTTCCTCCTCCCGTAAGCCTCATTGGTCATACAGGTGATGGTTTAGACCTCTATTTCTGGCCAGTTGGTGGAAGGTTATCAAGCTCCGCAAAAAACTGGATAACAATCACAGAAGATCAGTCGGTGAGAAGTGCAGTCTCGGACGGCTTACGGCTATCATTCCGAGTAAAACCCCACTAATCAGTTGTCTGCGTTGGACAAATCTTCCATTAAGTTCTTGCATAAGATAGTTTCTCCTACCGGAGGTATAAGCTCTCTGATCAAAGGAAGCAATGCAGGTCATCAAGAATCAGGATTCTTAAGATTTTTACAGTCACCTGTTCCTCCTGTCAAAGCCAGACGGCTCGTTCCGACTGGTAATAGACTTGAGCTGGATAACAAGTTTATCATAGCTCTAAAAGTGTATTTTTGTCGGTAAAAGTGAGCATTCGAGTGATCGACTATGCAGCAAGCATAGATCTAAGGATATGTACTTTCATGTCCTGGTACATCCGACATTCTAAAAGTACCTGCGGTCCGCCATACAAGGGAAGATGTATCAGTTCAGAACAATATGCTTTGGTCTGAATCTGGCCCCCTGGGTGTTTAACTCGAATAATGAACTTGGTAATGTCTTACTTGCGAGCTCATTTGTCTGCTGTAACGTCGGCTTACTTGGACGACCTTCTACAGGGATACAGCAACAGAATTATTCTTCAGAATGATGTTCAGAGTCAGCTTCTATTACTCCGACATCTCGGTTTCATCATAAATGAGAAAAAGTTGGATCTAGCTCCGTACAAGTCGTCTATTCACTTGGGATTGAGCTTTGAGACTCGCAACAATCTGGTTCATCTGCCATTACCCAGAGCGAAATTTGTCAGTTGTTATACTTGCTTTTGTCTACTCTCAGGTGCATTAATAGTGAGGGAATTCATGCGACTGTTGGAGCTGTGCGGAGCAGCTGTGGATCTCATTCCAATGGGCTGTCTGCGCGCACATCCCCTCCAGATATTCTTTACTCAAAACTGGAGTGTGAAGACGCTTTCGCTTGAACCAGTATTGTTTTAACAGACCTAGTAAAACAAGGGTTCAAATTGGGCAGATATTCAGTGGTTAACTCAGGGAGTTACGCTGCAACTGCCGGATCCGGCTTTCACGGTTATGACGGATGTGAATCAGACGGGTTGGGGCACGACCCTAAGTCCTGCAGTCTTGAGGTGTCAAGGTCTTTGGGACCCTTGGTTCCAGGAGAAACACATAAACATCAATGAGATGATGTTAATTAGCTAGCGCTACAACATTGGATTCACATAATAACGGATGTCCATGTTCAGTTTGGTCGGACAACTCAACAGTAGTAGCGTACATCGGGAACCAGGGTGGCACCCATTCATTTCCATTTTGCCAACTAACGGAGAAGATTTTCCTAATACGTCATGAATCATCATGTTCATCTTTTTTTCTGTCATATGCCGGGTCGTCTGAACGTACTAGCAGACTCGCTCTCTCGGAAAGGTCGCCTGTTGCATTTGGAATGGACGCTCAACAAGCGAGTATTTGGACAGTTTTGCTACCACAGGGATCGCCCTATGATGGATCCGTTTGTGACAAACTGGAACAATCAGTTACCGTTGTTTGTGTCGCCATGCCCAGACCATTGAGCGCATGCAGTAGACACTCTGCCAGTCTCATGGGGATGAATGATAGAATACGTGTATCCTCCAATACGTATGATTCAGTAGATTATGTTTAAGATCAAACAGTCTCTTGAATCCTAATAGTAGCACCTCTGTCATCACAGAAACCTTGGATCAGTCTTCTCAAGTGTCTGTTATGGGACGTTCCCCGGAAGCTTCCTCCACGAGTGGACCTTCTTTATCAGGGCAAGTTTTTGTTCTTCACGTCCTTCTCTGCCCATAGTGGCATAATGGAGTCGGTTAGACGTGAGGAAACCATTGCGGTTCCTATATTATTTTCTGACTAACACAAGAACTTTAAGTAATGCAGGTGAGGAGGATTCATATACATACATTCTTCACTTCTCGATTGGCGGCTGGGTCGTGTTCTATGGCGACCTCATGGGCACATGCACTTTTTAGTTGGATTGGTTTCCTGTGATTATTCATTTATATGTCATATACGAGCGCATATTTCATCAAAATTAAATTGCTAGTCTTTGGGTACCTCAGAGGCTGCATAACCAGTTAACTGGCATTCAGATGATTACATGCGGGATTTTAATGCTCACACGCATAATAATTATTAGGCTGACGCTATATTGTATATTATGGACCTTTGAAATTATTAATTATTTTGGGGGCGGTACATGTCTGAGCCTATTAACCATACCTACTTCTATTTCTAGATCCAGGTTTCTATTAATGTCGGTACTCAACTCGTATATTCGCACGTTTATAGTGTCATAGATATCGGATAGTACACGTCGGGGAGTGTTGTTACTGGAATTTATTGTACACCTGAATGGGGTCACCTGTGGGTTACCTCGGAAGTGTGTTTACTCTCCAGAGATCATTCATTGTTGTTCGATTGGACATGTGTATTTTATATTATATTATATCACTGGTTTTCAACCTATCTGCGTATGCCATCTCAGGTGTACGTTATATAGCAGGCAATATTAATTACCGGGATCATCGCTATAGCCTTAACTTCTGAAGTGGCATTAAGCACCATTTATTAACAATAAATTAATACCTGAGTGCCTGTTTGACGAATATTTATATTGTTTTTTTTCCCGCTTTTAATGATTCCAGTGTGCTCCCCTCTTTCTTTTTGAGGATTCCTTCAAAAGAAAAGGGTGGGGGGGATTTTTATCTCTCCTCCAGCCTGATAGGTATGTAACTATGAGAGAAGCTGTTTTGTCTGTAATTATATCCTGCATACAGCTGGAGTTTTATTGTGTATTGCATATGTTTATGGGGGATATTCTCTCATTCTCAAATACACCATCCTAATTTTTGGGCTTAGTCCAGACTAACCTTAAAAATTAGGTACTTGTTACATCCAATTAGCATAGTCTTCATGCTAAGTATACGGAATTACTTGAACTGGGCTTCTTTTGTATGATATGTCTTCACTATTACTGTATAGAGAGAAATACATGTAATTCCTAATAATTTTAATTTCCTTTCACCTTGGATTACAGGATTGGAACTATGTTGATCTACTAATTCTGAAGTCCTAGGCCCTCTACTTTTTTACAATTCAGCTTGTCTGGGCCATTGGTTTACAGTGTAAAAATATTATAAAGTCATAGTAATTTGTATATTTTTATACTTACCAATGGCCCAGACAGAGATGGCCCTCCCATGATTGGGCACTCGTACCTCCCTGCTGAATTTTTATGTAGTACTCTCTTTTACAAAGAATGATGTTGGCGCCAATTCCGGTCACTTCCTGATGTCTGTGCATGCTCAGAGTGTAAATATATGGAGGGCCAGATAGGACTTTTAATTTTCGGTTTTGCAAGCAAATTTTGGGGATCAGGGGTTCAAAATTTGTGTTTGGCTCTTAATAACTTTGAGTTAAGCACCAGCTAGTCTGGGCCATTGGTAAGTATAAAAATATACAAATTACTATGAATTTATAATTTTTCAAACCAAGAGGCCAATTTGAACCAAATTTGATCTGAAGTATTAATGGGTCTTAAGTACTTGATTTATGCCAAAAAGTTTTTTCAAAATTCCCCGGGAACCACAGGAGCTAAAAATAGAAAAAAATTCAAATGCTCATATCTCCAAAACAACACAGCTCTGAGAATTCTTATTTGTTGTGAAGCTTCCTTAGGACCAACAGAATGGAATGTTCCAAAAAAATTGCTATCTATTTTAACATAAGGTTTCTTTTTGGGACTTTGAAAAAGTGATGAGTCAGCATTTTTTAATACTTGTGGGTAATGGGAAAAACATGTAAGACCACTCTTCTCCCAAACCACTGCTCCAAAAGCTTTCAAATTTCACATATAACATTTTTGGAAGATTGTTTCACATGTTTATTGAAATCAAACCCCTGGGTCCATATTTGGGCTCTCTATGTGAGCCCAAATGTTTAAATTAGTGCAGTATGAGGAATATTCTTTAAAAATCTTCTTCAGATCCACCAATCAGAGTGTTTTGATATTTGGTATGCAACATCCTTAGTGGGGTTGGATTCACCTTTGTTCAAGCCAAGTCTCAGAGTTCATCTTTGGGCTCCCTGTGGGAGCCCAAATTATAACTTAGTTCAATATGAGGAATTTTCTTTAAAAATCTTCTTGTTTAGATCCAGCAGTCGGAATGTTTTAATATTTGGTATTCAGCATCCTTAGGGAGGTGTGAATCAAGTTTGCTCAAGCGAAGTCTCTGAGTCCATATCCTGTGGGACACCAAATTGTAACTTAGTTCAATATGAAGAAATTCTTTAAAAATCTTCTTCACATCCACCAGTAAGAATCTTTTGATATTTGGTATGCAGCATTCTTAGGGGGTGAGATTCACTTTTGTTCAAGCCTAGTCTCTGAGTTCAATATGAGGAATTTTCTTTAAAAATCTTTTTCAGATCCAGTAGTCATAATGTTTTGATATTTGGTATACAGCATCCTTAGGGAGGTGTGATTCAAGTTTGTTCAGGCCAAGTCTCTGAGTCCATATTGGGGCTCCCTGTGGAAGACCAGATTGTAACTTAGTTCATTATGAGGAACATTCTTTACAAATCTTCTTCTACAGATCCACCAGTAAGAATCTTTTGCTATTTGGTATACTGTATCGTTAGGGAGGTGAGATTCAAATTTGTTACAGCCAAGTCAATGAGTTCATATATATTTTTATACTGTACCAATGACCCAGACTTAGCTGGTGCTAACTCCAAAAAAACCAGGGCCAAACACAAATTTTGCCCCCCAATCCCCAAAATTTGCATCCAAAACAAAAAGAAATCATGTCCTAAAGGACCTCCATACTACGCCTCTACTGCGCATGCGCAGTGACGCAGTCGTCCCGAAATTGGCGCCAATTATCATTCTCTGTTTGGCCCTTCATCAGTCAACATCTCACTGATCTTTGTGCTTGTAAATCTCAGTTTAAAGGATGCCAGACACGTAATTTTTGGAGAAAATGTGATTCTAAGGAGGATAGAAGGAGGAGAGGAAAAAGAAGTGGCAAAAAATAATCTGGGCTGTACTTAAAATTTTTTGATGAAATTATGTTAAGTTGCCTATATTTTTATACTGTACCAATGACCCAGACATAGCTGGTGCTAACTCTTAAAATATAGGGCCAAACACAAATTTTGCCCCCCAATCCCCAAAATTTGCATCTAAAACTAAAGAAAACATGTCCTGAGAGGCCCTCCACACTTCGCCCCTACTGCGCATGCGCAGTGTCAAGGACGTTCCGAAATTGGCGCCATTTATCATTCTAAGTTTGGCCCTTCATCAGTTAACATCTGACTGATCTTTGTGCTTATAAATCTCAGTTTAAATGATGCCAGACACATAAATATTAGTGAAATGGTGATTCTAAGGAGGGTAGAGAAGGAGGAGAGGAAAAGAATGTGTGACAGAATATTATCAGGGCTGTAACTTAAAATTTTTTAATGAAATTATGTTAAGTTACCTATTTTCAAGGCAGCAGCCATTTTGTTGTCATTCTGATTATTTAGTTACACTGTTTTTACAAGTGTTTTTCCTCTCTCCCTGTCCTTTAAGTTCCCCCTTGCTATTCTCCCATGCTTTTGGCATAATTTCTGTAATTATTATTACTAAAATTTCTTGGGAGTTTAGCTGAATAACAGAATGAATTCTGTTCTTTCCCCATGTTTACGTCTTCACCTACGGGTGGTTAGGCGTTGTGTTCTGCATCTACCATCTGATGTTCTGCAGTTTCTTCCCTGGAAGTCTCTGTTTTGCATCAGATGGTGTATTTTTGGTAACTGATTTCGGGCCTGGGTGCCTGGAGTCTTATTTTAGTGTTTTTACACTCATTGTTTACATTTACAACAGCCCTCTGTGTGAGGGGGGGATTTCTAAATAATAATATCTTTATGTTATTTCAATCATAACTAGATACATTATTATTGTTCGTAAGTGTTGAATAAATTGTTTAAAATATTTTTAAAATTTTTGTCCACACTTAGGCTTGGGATCCATTGGGGCTCAACGTTACTTTTCAGAAACTTGGGCTGTTCTGAAAAAATATTTTTTCAAAATATTTTGATTTCAATTATTTTTTCTATATTAATGGATCATATTATTATTATGTATTTTGATTGCCAGGGGTTAGTGCGAGTACCAGGACTTGTTTTCTTTTCACATTGAAAGGATATTGATCAATTGTTTTAAGAGGAAGTCTTCCTCTGACCTTATTATCATTCTATATGTGGTCAGTGTACTCGCATTAACTCCTGTTCTGTATCGTATGATTTCGATGACAATATGGGAAGCGTATGTCACGGTATGTTGTTGGGGATTTGGACACTCCGGTCCTTTCCCCGCAGGGTCACTCTACTTTATCAATTTCTATTTCAGACGATCAAGATTAGGGTGATGTATCTGTGATGTCTTCCAACAGTGTGCCTCCGTCGTCACAATTAATGAAGGGCTAGCGGAAAAGTGCTCATGTAATACGCCAATTGCCTAAGAGGACCCTAGTAAGTTCGACGGCCTTTGACGTCCGCTAGCTCGCCCGGTGTAGCGTCCATTCACCGAATGGTTCGGCAGCCGGGTTCGTCCGTTGCGGTCTAGAAGGAATTTTGGGGTGATGCGAGCACTATAAAATTAACTTAATGCACACCCAGTGACGGCGGATCGGAGGGAGAACGGAGGAAGCCTTTTAGTCCGGTTCATAGCTCGTTCCGGTCCATCCGGACGGCAAGCGAGAGAGGCCCCTCTCTCGTTCAACAACATCTGGCCCCAGATGTTGTGGTACAAATGTGTCGTTAGCGGAGCATACGTCCGTCGCTCGGGACGCTCCGTTGTATAGGCAGTCCGCTGAGACTACTAAGGCTTCCTCTTCTCGTCAGCGCACACGACCGCACCTTGGCTGCGTGACCGCCGATATATTACCAGCTTCGCCGATCAAGGATTCTTCGGCGACCAGGTCACACCATCCGGCAGCCAGGGATTCGAGACCGATGGACTCCGGACGTTCGCATAGGAAAAGTATGCGGGAGCCATCTGATGCGGAGCTGCCCTCGGCGAAGCAGCGATAGACTGCGCCTCCGCAGGTCTCGACGCCGGACATTCTTGTGCACATAGCACAGCTTATCGCAGCATCCCAGCAGCCGACAGAAACGGTGTCGGATCGAGAATTATCCGACAGCGCTGGGTCGGTAGCCGGGGACTCGAGGCCTGCAGACTCCGGACGTTCGCATAGGAAGTATGCGGGAGTCAACGTACACGGAGCTTCCAGCGGCAATGCATCGTAAGTCCGCTACTGCACAGGCCTCGGGAACGGACGTGCTTTCCTTAATAGCACAGTTTATCGCAGCATCCCAGCATCAACTGAATCTGTCGCATATATTTTATCCGACGATGCTGGGTCGGGACGCTCCGCGGAAGCGGGTACGGACGTCCGAAAGTTTCATCCGGTCCGACGGGATACCGAAAGGGATTCGGTGGATTTCAAGCTTTCCCTTTCGGAACAACATATGCTGCGATGCCGGATAAGAAACTGATAGCGTCGGTGGACTTAGAAATTTTTGGTTCGGTTCAGGGACATCGTCCCTCAGTTCCGACATAGTCCAATAATGTCACACAAACTTTCGAATTATTGAACGACGCTATATATATTATTATTTTATGCTTGCTATCCAAGCATTTCTGGTTTCTTGTTCGAAGAGTTATGGAGATGTCTTTCAAAAGTGTGCCTCTGTCGTCATAGTTAATGAAGAGTTAGCGGCAATAAGTGCTCATGGAATATGTCTATCGCTTACGGAGTGACTTTCGCTAGCTCACCCGGTGTAGCGTACTTTCATCGAATGGTTCGGCTGCCGGGTTCGTCCGTTGCGGTCTAGGAAGGAGATTTGGGTGATGCGAGCACTTTAATTACTTTAGTACTCACCCAGTGACGGCAGATTGAGGACAGATCGGAGGAAGCCAACAACATAGGGGACCGCATGTTGTGGTTCAGATATTTTACATTCGGAGCATATGTCCGTTGCTCGGGACGCTCCGTTATATTGACAGTCCGAGAGACTGTCTTTAATGCTTCCTCATCCTCACAGCAGGGCACACGACTGCACATTGGCTACGTGACCTCGAGTATCCGATCAGTTTCGGCATTCAGTGATTCCACAGCGAATAGGTCGCGCCATCCGGTAGCCAAGGGACACGAGGCCTATACACTCCGTTCGCTCGCATATTGGAAGTATGCACGGGGTAACGATCTCGGAGCTTCCTGCGGCAATGCATCGTAAGACCGCTGCTCCTCAGGCCTCAGTGATGGACGTGCTATCCGAGTTAGCACAGTTGTTTCGCAGCATCCCAGCAATTGACGGTTTCTCGGTCGAATCAGGAATTATCCGACGGCGCTGGGTCGGTGCGGTCCGCGGTTGCATCAAGCTACGGACGACCGAACGCTTTATAGGGTCCGACAGGATGGCGAAAGGGATTCGAAAGATTTCGAGTTTTCCCTTTAGTAGTATCGGAAGATGCCTTTCATATCTTCTGGCATTTCTTCCAGTGATTATTTTTCGGACTTCATTGCTGCGATCTTGGATAAGAGACTTATAGCGTCATTGGACTCGGATTTTTCGATCGGTACAGGGACTTTGTCCCTGACTTACCGACGCAGTCCAATATTGTCATTACAACATGTGTTTTATTTTTCGACGCTATATATTTATATATATATACAAGCCTGCTACTAAGCATGATAGTTTAGTTTCTTGTCCGCGTGGCTCATTTCTGCCATTTTATCTTTTTTTACATATAGTTTATTTTGGCAGAGCAGGGCATACCGAGAGTTCATATGCGTCTAGACGGTGTGATTAAAGACTGCATATATTCTTTTTCACCGTTTATGTCCTTTCCAATTTCAATGTTGGGAACGACATTATGTATATTAGACTTAACTTAGACGCTTTATTATACGTAATCCGCCTTACTGAGGCGTTATCATTACGTCTTCAAGAAAAGATTTACGGGATATTATTCTCAATGTAATTTCTTTTGAGGGCAGTAGTTTGTTCACGTATAACTCCGCCCTTCAGTGGCTGATTGGAGTTGGTTAGACGTGATGCAGCCCTAGCTACATCCACGCGTGGATAGTAGGTTAAGAACTCTCTCAGAGTCGCTTCGTTCTCGGAGGAGCTTCTCTTCGACGGCAACTTTCCGGCAATCCATGAATTGCTTGATTATATATTCTCTTGTCTATCTAGTGTTACAAGAGATTCAGACTGGGGCAAACATTCGGTGGTTGACTCAGAGAGTGCCGCCGCAGTTGCCGGACCCGAGTGTGGCTGTTATGACGGTTGCCAGTCAAACAGATTGGGATATATACTGATCCCTACGGATTCGAAGTGCCAGGGTCTTTGGGTTCCGCAGTCTTTTAGCTATCAGTTAACTTCCGCGGAATAATGTTTTTTAGGCTTGCTTTATGTCATTGCATGAACATTATTCAGTAACGCATGCCCAAATTCCTGTCCTTTAATTCGACAGTAGTGGCGTATCTCCGGAACCAGGGAGGCACTCTTTCGTTTCCGTTATTCAATTTAATGGAAAGAATCCGTCTGTTGGTTATAGTACACCAAGTTCAGTTTTGGTCCGTCATATTCTGGGTCGTCTGATTGTTTTATCGCACTCCCGTTCTCTTACGGGTCGCTTGTTGCTGTCAGAATGGACTCTCAACAAACAAGTATTCAATCAGATTTGCTATCTATGGGAGCGCCCAATGATGTTTTATTTATGACACAGCTGGCTAATCAATTGCAGACGTATGTGTTGGCTTGTCCAGATCTCTGAGCTAATACTGTTAACGCTCTATTGATCTATAGGACAGAATGATAGGATACGCGTATCCTCCGGCGCTGTTGTTTTTAGCAGGTATTGCTAAGATAAACAACCACAATACATTTCTGTTGATAGCATCTCTATCTTCACAGAGATCATGAGTAATTTACTCTCTTGTCTACTGTGGATCTTAACGTGAAATCTTCCTCTATGTGAGGATCTTTTTTCACTGGGTAAATCGTGTCATCTTTATCACAACCAGCAAGGTCGCAACCTTCATGTATTCCGTTGTGTGGTCCGTATTGCATTGTAAGCACTGTACTGGACGAGCTTTGGACGCGATTTCTTACTATAGGAGATCCTCTTCTTCGCTATTCTATGCGACTAAAGTGGAGGCTCTTCCGTCGTGGTGTAGGGATCATTATGTTCATATGGTTGATCCCTCCATACTACTCATTGCTATTTTTTAGTATACTTGTTTCACAAGATCTACTGCAGCCTGTTGTTATTTAGGTTATAGGTTTATGTTACCTCATACCTATGCACTCTACGATAGTTTACAATTGAGTCTTTTGTCTCTTTATCTAAGTCAGTTAGTAACTTTTTGATAAATAGACTTAGAATCTTTAGATTAAATTCCTATACGGATTTTAACTTCAGGTTCTTATTTAGCTAAGTAATCATTTGAGCCTCTGGAAACAGTAGTTTTCAAATTCTGACCTTTTAGACAGTAATTCTGTTGGTTTCTCTTTTACTGTAGAGTCAGTGAGTTTCATGCACTATCGATGGATGATTTTCACTTTCATAGTTTCGGAATCAATACTTCCGTTACTATTTAGGTTGGATTGTTGCATAAGAGTTAGGCTCCTATTATCCGGAACCTATTATTTTAAGGTCCTTCCGTCTTCGTATGGGCATAGGCCTTTACTCTTTCCGGGTACAGTTTATGTATTTATAAACAGATATCTGTTTATTACAAGGGCGTAAGCTTCTTCTGTCTTTGATGTCTAGTAGAAGGACGTTACGCTCCATTTATTGTTAATGGATTCTATTAACTAGCGTACTGCTTATGGTATATCATTGGCTTAGCAGTTGTGCTTAAGATTTCGGCTCATGAAGTAAGAGTTCTTCTACTTCTTGGGCTTACATTAATAGTGTTCTATTATAGATTTTTGAAGGCTGCTCATTGCGCTCAGCCATCCATTCATGAATTTTATCTCAGAAATATCGAGTCCATTTCTGGAGGCCTCTATTGTTAGGTCTATTATCTACTGCTCAGAATGTCATTCACTTAACAGTTGCTACTATAGCTAGGTAGGCTGTCTGTTTCGGCAGTGTCTCCGTTCGGCTGCCCTCTTCGCTCTGGGCTATTTGACCCAGGGCAAGAAAAAGGGGGGGGGGGGGGGAGGGTGTTCCCTTGGGTCACCTGTTTTTACTATGAAAACAAGGGGATACCTCCTCCGGAGTTAGTAATTCTGAGCTGTTATTGGGATGGTTGTTTAGTGAGAAGTTTAAGTTTATAAAATTCATTCAAGTCTTAGTTTTTAAAGTATAGCTTTTGAATATTGCATATGTCAACGGACATGATTATGCAATTCTCACACACTTTTAGGAGTATAAGAGTCTCTATTCTCTAGACTTACTTTATTATTGGCTTACTTTAAAAATTATTAGTATAAGGATTATTGGATATTAATAGAGTACATGGATGTATGAAGCTCAATTTTTGGAAGGTGTTGTATCTTTCTAATTTATCATAAATAAGAAAGATACATGTAAGGCCTATTACTTCTTTTCCCTACAGGGGATGACTCTATTTTATTTTATTGAGCGTATTCCATTTTGCTCTATGTCCTTGGCCCTCCAGCCTTTTTACTATTCAGCTATGTCTGGGTCATTGGTACAGTATAAAAATGTTAAAAAATTTATAGTAATTTATATATTTTTTATACTTACCAATGACCCAGACGGGGATGGCCCTCCCAGGAGTTGGGAACTCTTGCCTCCCCGCTGAGTACATAGCGCTTACCAGGCACTGGTTATTAGAATGATAAATGGCGCCAATTTCGGAACGTCCTTGACACTGCGCATGCGCAGTAGGGGCGAAGTGTGGAGGGCCTCTCAGGACATGTTTTCTTTAGTTTTAGATGCAAATTTTGGGGATTGGGGGGCAAAATTTGTGTTTGGCCCTATATTTTAAGAGTTAGCACCAGCTATGTCTGGGTCATTGGTAAGTATAAAAAATATATAAATTACTATAAATTTTTTAACTTTCGAGGCATGGGCCTCTTGTTGTCATTCTTGCTAATTGTTGCACTGCTTATTCAGTGTTTCCTCTCCCCTAGCCTTCTAAAGTCCCCCCTGGCAATTCTCCCATGCTTTTGGCATATTTTTGAGAAATTTCATTTCTAAAATTTCCTGGGAGAGTTGCTTGGTTACAGAATGTTTTCTGTTATTTTCCCCATAGTTACGTTTTCACCCATGGGTGTATAACGTTTGTGTTCTGCATCTTCCATCTGATGTTCTACAGATTCTCCTCTGGGAGTCTCTGTTTTGCATCAGATAGAGTGTAATTGATGACTGATTCCGGGCCAGTTTTTTTCAGTGCCTGGAGTCATGTTTTCTAGTGTGTTTACACTGTTTGTTTTCATTGGCAACAGCCTTTTTTGAGGGGGGCTGTTTGCCTTTGTGGTAGTTTATCTCATTATAAGATACATTTATATTATCCGAAAGTGTCTCATTAATTATTTTATATAAATTTAAAATTTTTGACCACACTTTGCCATCGGATCCATCGGGGCTCAACGTTACTTTTCAGCAACTTGGGCTTCTCTGAAAAAATATTTTTTCAAAATTATTTTGTTTTGCAATTGTTTTTTCATTTATTAATGGATCATGTTATTATGTATCTTTGTGTCAGGGGTTTTTGCGAGTAACTAGGACTTATTGTTGTTCTTTCACAATGAAGGGACATTGTTCAAATTGTAATAGGAAGAAATCTTCCTCTGACTTTCATGATCATTGTATTAATTGTAGTCAGTGTTCTCGCATTAATCCCTGTCCTATATGTGAACATTGGGATGAGAAACATTGGAAACGTGTGTCACGATATGTTGTTTCTGGAGAAAGAGCGATGCCGGCTCTTTCTCCACAAGGTCACTCTACTCTCTCAGTTTCTATTTCAGAGGAACCAGAACAGGGTGATGTTTCCATGTTATCTTCTTCAAGTGTGCGTCCGTCGTCACAAATGAATTCAGAGCTAGCGGCAAAAGTGCTCATGGAGATTAGACAAATGTCGTCCGCTAGCTCGCCCGGTGTAGCGTCCATTCACCGAATGGTTCGGCAGCCGGGTTCGTCCGATGCGGTCCAAGAGGAAATTTTGGGTGATGCGAGCACTATAAACATAATAGATGCACACCCAGTGACGGCGGATAGTAAGCGAGATCGGAGGAAGCCTTTTAGTCCGGTTCCTAGCTCGTCCAGGTCCAGCCGGGCCGCGAGCGAGAGAGGTCCCTCTCTCGTACAACAACATCTGGGACCAGATGTTGTGGTACAAAATGTGTCTTTAGCGGAGCATACGTCCGTCGCTCAGGACGCTCCGTTGTATAAGCAGTCCGCAGAGACTGTTAAGGCTTCCTCTTCTCGTCAGCGCACACGACCGCACCTTGGCTGCGTGACCGCCGATATTTTACCAGCTTCGCCGATGAAGGATTCTTCGGCGACCAGGTCACACCATCCGGCAGCCAGGGATTTGAGACCGATGGACTCCAGACGTTCGCATAGGAAAAGTATGCGGGAGCCATCTGATGCGGAGCTGCCCTCGGCGAAGCAGCGAAAGACTGCACCTCCGCAGGTCTCGACGTCGGACATTCTTGTGCAGATAGCACAGCTTATCGCAGCATCCCAGCAGCCGACAGAAACGGTGTCGGATCGAGAATTATCCGACGGCGCTGGGTCGGTACGCTCCGCCGAAGCATCGGGGGCGGACGACCGGGAACATCGGGAGGTCCGACCGGATGGTGAAAGGGATACGGATGACTTGGAGCTATCCCTTTCGGAACAACATAAAGCTGCCGTGGACTTCATCCGGCACTTTCTCCCTCAAGTTGTTCCGTCGGGCCAGACTGCTGCGCTTCCGGACAAGAGAATTATAGCGTCATTGGACTCTGAATTTTTTGAGCGGTTCAGGGACATCGCTCCTGAGTTTCTGTCGCAGTCCAATAATGTTGCAAGAACATTTGAATTATTGAACGACGCTATATTTAAACTTGCTTCCAGGACGGGGAAAGCAGGTTTCTTGTCCGCTAATACTCTCAACCTGCCTTTCATTAATGCAAGGAATAAATTCGATACGGCAGGACAGGGTATACCGAGAGTTCCTCTGCGTATGGACGACGAGGCGGAAGACTTAGAGCTATCATTACCGTCGTCAGCTTCTATTCCAACCGCGGTGTTGGAAACAGCTATTGCGTCTAACAGAGCCAATTTAGATGCCTTATCTTACGCAGATCACCTTACTAAGGCGTTATCACTGCGCCTTCAAGGGGAAGAGTTTCAGGATATACAATCCTCTTTAAGACTTCTTTCAAGGGCAGTAGCTTATTCCACGTGTAACTCCGCCCTTTCAGTGGCAAATCTGGAGTTGGTTAGACGTGACGCAGCCCTAGCTACATCCACACTAGTGGATTCTAAGGTGAAGAACTCTCTTAGAGTCGCTTCGGTCTCAGGAGAACTTCTCTTTGACGGCAAGCTTTCCGCTATTTATGATAAAATTAAAAAGAAAGCTAATGATTCTCTGTTGTTCAGATCGGCTCCTAAGAAGTCGGATACAGCAGACACGAATAAGACAGGCACTTCTGGGTCTAATGCGCCCAAGAGAGGTTCCTATAGAGGTTCCGGTGCGTCCTCTTGGTCTTATTCGAGAGACCGTCAGGATAGCGACTCTCGTTCAGGACGTCCTTCAGGCCGGGACTATCGGTCGGACGCCCCGAGGTCGACGAGGCGAGGTGCGGGTCGTGGAAGACGTGGTTTCTCCTACCGCAGGCCTCGCAGGTCCAGGAGGTGATGGCTTAAACCTCTATCGCGTTCCGGTTGGCGGAAGGTTGTCAGGTTTTTCACAAGAGTGGGCGTCGATTACGGACGACCCTTGGGTGAGAGGAGTGACTTCGGAAGGTCTAAAGATATCCTTCAAACGAAAGCCTCCATTAACTCGAAGTCCAAAGTGGACTCATCTTCCGTCAAATCCACAGAAAAGAGACGCTCTGTTATCAGAGGTGCAGTCTCTTTTAATGAAGAACGCGGTAGAGGTCGTAGAAAACCAGGAATCTCTGGGATTCTACAGCCATCTGTTTCTGGTTCCGAAACCAGACGGCTCGTTCCGTCCAGTCATAGATTTGAGCTGGATAAACAAGCTGATCGTCGCTGCGAAGTTTTATATGGAGACGATTCGATCGGTCAGAGCGAGTATTCGGGTGAACGATTATGCAACGAGCATAGATCTCAAAGATGCGTACTTTCACGTCATGGTACATCCGACATTCCGAAAGTATCTACGCTTCGCAGTCCTAGGAGTGGTGTATCAATTCCGGGCGATGTGCTTCGGATTGAATCTAGCACCCTGGGCTTTCACTCGGGTAATGAACTCGGTAATGATCTACTTCCGAGCTCATTCGTCTGCGGTAACGTCGGCCTACCTGGACGACATTCTTCAGAGGTACGGCAACGAGTTAACGCTTCAGAACGATGTTCAGAATCTTCTTCTATTGCTCCGACGTCTCGGTTTTATAGTAAACGAGGAGAAGTCGGATCTGGTGCCGTCCAAGTCATTCACTCATCTGGGAATGAGCTTCGAGACGCACAACAATCTCGTTCGTCTGCCGTTAACCAGAGCGAAATTAATCAGTTGTTACGCTCGCTATTGTCTGCACGCAGACAAAGTCACGGCGAGAGAATTTATGAGACTGATAGGTCTGTGCGGAGCCGCCGCGGATCTCATTCCGATGGGGCGGCTACGCACACGTCCTCTTCAAATTTTCCTGACTCAGAATTGGAGTGTGAAAATTCATTCGCTCGATGTAGACATTCTCTTGTCAGATCAAGTGAAACAAGAGATTCAGACTTGGGCAAACATTCAGTGATTAACTCAAGGAGTTCCGCTGCAGTTGCCGGATCCGAGTTTTACCGTTATGACGGATGCCAGTCAAACAGGTTGGGGTGCATCATTAATCCCAACGGATTCGAGATGCCAGGGTCTTTGGGATCCGCAATTCCTGTGCAAGCACATAAACATCAAGGAAATGATGTCAATTTGGCTTGCGTTACGTCACTGGATGGACATTATTCACGATGCTCATGTCCAAATTCTATCCGACAATACAACAGTAGTGGCGTATATACGGAATCAGGGAGGCACTCATTCAGTTCCGTTGTTCAATCTAACGGAAAGAATCCTTCTGTTTGCGTTAGAACATCACGTTCTTCTGTCGGTCCGTCACATACCGGGTCGTCTGAATGTGCTAGCAGACTCCTTTTCACGAAAGGGTCGCTTGTTGCCGTCGGAGTGGACTCTCAACAAACAAGTATTCAATCAGATTTGCTACCAATGGGAACGGCCAATGATAGACTTATTTGCGACACATCTCAACAATCAGTTGCAGACGTATGTGTCTCCGTGTCCGGATCCAAGAGCATTTGCAGTAGACGCTCTGTCGATCCCTTGGGACGGAATGATAGGATATGCGTATCCTCCAGCGCCGCTAATTCAACAAGTATTGCTAAAGATAAAACAATCTCAATGCAAGATTCTGTTGGTAGCATCTCTGTCGCCACAGAGACCGTGGATAAATCTACTCAGGTGTCTGCTGTGGGACCTACCGCGGAAGCTTCCTCCACGAGAGGATCTTCTTTCGCAGGGGAAATCGCGCCAACTCCATCACAACCCGCAAGGTCTCAACCTTCACGTTTTTCCGTTGTGCGGTCCTTCTTGCATGGCAAGCACTTTACAGGACGAGCAGTGGACGCGATTTCTAACTGTAGGAGGACCTCCTCTTCGCTAAACTATGCGGCTAAGTGGAAGGTTTTTCGTCGTTGGTGTAGGGATCATTCTGTAGATATATTTGATCCCTCTATACCAGACATTGCAAACTTTCTAGTATACTTGTTTGACGAAATCAAACTGCAGCCTGTTACTATAAAGGGTTATAGATCTATGTTATCTGATACCTATGCACATCATGATAGTTTACAAATTGGATCTAATGTCTCTTTATCGAAGTTGGTTAGAAACTTTTCGATAAATAGACCCAGAACTCTTAGATTAATTCCTAAGTGGAATTTAGCTTGGGTTCTCCTTAAATTGAAGGAAAAGCCATTTGAACCTCTTGGGACAGTAGATTTCAAATTCTTATCTTATAAGACAGCTTTTCTCTTAGCTTTCTCTTCTGCCAGAAGAGTCAGTGAGCTTCATGCACTATCGGTGGATGATTCTCATTATCGTAGTGTTGGGAACACTATCACCTTCACTACTAATGTGGGTTTTTTAGCTAAGAATCAGGCTCCTAATAAATATCCGGAACCTATTGTTATTAAGGCTCTTCCGTCTTCAGACGGGCGTAGGCCTTTACTCTGTCCTGTTAGAGCACTACGTATCTATAAACAGAGATCTCAGTTTATCAGAAAGGGACGGAAACGTTTCTTTCTGTCTTTGATGCCTAATAGAAAGGACATTTCAGTCCATTCTATTGCTAGATGGATTCAGTTAACTATCCGTACTGCTTATGAAGATTTATCTTCTTCTCAGCAGTCTGTGCTTAAGATTTCTGCTCATGAAGTAAGAGCTCTTTCTACTTCCTGGGCTTATGCTAATAGTGTTGCTATTACAGATTTAATGAAGGCTGCTTATTGGTCTCAGCCATCCACATTTACGAATTTTTATCTCAGAAATATTGAGTCCATTTCTGGAGACCTGCATTGTTTAGGTCCGTTATCTGTTGCTCAGAATGTCGTCCACTAAACAGTTGCAACTATAGTTATGCAGGCTTTCTGTTCCGGCAGTGACTCCGTCCGGCTGCCCTCTTCGCTCTGGGCTATTTGACCCAGGGCAAGGGGAAGGGGGGGGGGGGGCGGGTGTTCCCTTAGGTCACCTGCTTTATAGTGAAAAGCAAGGGAATGCCTCCTCCAAGTCAGTATTTCTGAGTCGCTTCCGGGATGGTTTTAAAGTGTAATATTAATGTTTAAATTCATTCATGTCTTATTTTTAAAGTGTAGCTCGGTGTGAAGCATTTGTATATGTCAAGTGTCAAACGGGCTTTAATATACAATACTCGGACACTTTTAAATGATTATAAAGAGTCTCAATTCTCTGGACTACTTTATTTATTGGCTTGCTTTAAAAATAATTAGTATAAGGGTTATACTGGATGTTAATAGAGAACATGAATGTTATTGTGCTCAATTATTAAGGGTAGTGTATCTTTCTAATTTAATATTAAATAAGAAAGATACATGTAAAGCCTAATACTCCTTTTCTCCTTAAGGGGTTACCTCTTTACTATATAGTTGAGCTTATTGGATTTTCCTCTATGTCCTAGGCCCTCCAGCCTGTTTACTATTCAGCTAAGTCTGGGTCATTGGTACAGTATAAAAATGTTAAAAAATTTATAGTAATTTATATATTTTTTATAATTACCAATGACCCAGACGGGGATGGCCCTCCCTGGAGTTGGGAACTCTTGCCTCCCCGCTGAGTACATAGCGCTGACCAGGCACTGCCAGTAAGAATGATAATTGGCGCCAATTTCGGGACGACTGCGTCACTGCGCATGCGCAGTAGAGGCATAGTATGGAGGTCCTTTAGGACATGATTTCTTTTTGTTTTGGATGCAAATTTTGGGGATTGGGGGGCAAAATTTGTGTTTGGCCCTGGTTTTGTTGGAGTTAGCACCAGCTAAGTCTGGGTCATTGGTAAGTATAAAAAATATATAAATTACTATAAATTTTTTAACATTTGGGCTCCCTATTTTTTTCAGATCCACCTGTCAGAATATTTTGATATTTGTTGTATGGTTTTCTTAATGGGGCAGATGCAAGTTTGTTCAAATCAGGACCCTCGGTTGATAGTTGTCAGTGTCAGGTGAGTGCTCTCAGTCCCTTTGGTGCCTCTTGTTTTTTCTTCCTATGAAGTTCTAGCTTTGCATCAGTGGTTGTTGATCTGTTCAACATTTTGGTTACGTATTAATTCAACATTTGGTTTAAAATATTCTTTTTTTCTATTAGGATACATATTATATCTTATTCCGGTAGTTTAGCTTCAATTATGTAGTGCATGTCCACACTTAGGCTCTATTGGGATGCCCTTGGGCTCATGAGGTTCCCTTGAGGTACTTATTCTTCATTCAAAAGTTTTCGAAAAAATTTATTCAGTTTGTTTCGAAAATTTTTGTGATTGTCTGTGTTATGTATCCTTTCTATGTTTGTTCTGTATTATTATTTGGGAGTGCAGCGGACTTATGATTTTGGCTTCATTATTATTGTATCTTATTATAAATAATTTGGTACCTAGTGTAAGTCCAGGAAGTCTATCTCGGATTTACATGCTTGTTGTTTGCCTGTAGTCGCTGCATTCCTTCAGTATTTGTACTATGGGATGCGAACGTTGGAAACAGGGGTCGACCTGTGTGGAGGGTGGTGAAGTTCCGATGTCAAAACTTTCACCGCAGGCTAATACTAGATTTTTAGTCTCTTTTTCAGAGGAACAAGAACATGGTGATGGTACTTTGACACCTGTCCGTTACGTGCTGCCGTCATCGCAGTCTGATGAGCCCCACTCTGATGAGTAAACAGAGCTAGCTACCAAAGTGCTCATGATTATTAGCAGGGGATTGAGGTCTCTAGTTAGTTCTCTTAATCCTCTGCATGCAGCTTGCTTGACCGGTGAAGCGGTTTCCCTATTGTGGGAGCCGGGATGCTTGGTAGGTCTGTTGTGGTCGAGAAGTGTAGACATGGGTAGAGCGAGCACCTCAAAAACAAAAGCTCACCCAGTGACGATGGCAAAAGCAGAAGAAGCCTGAATGTTTCTCTGTGGGACGCTGGGCGAGATCTGGGGTCAGTTCACGAGTTGGAGAACCCTCTCCATCCTGTCAGCATTCAAGGTCGACTGTTTCTTTCGCAAGAAATTTCAGTGAGTCAGGCACCTGTCCTCACTTGCAGTTCAGGATGCTCCTTCCACACTGCAGCTGCGGTCAGCTGCTGTTGTGGCTTCTTCTGACATGGAAGAGCACGCAAAAGGGGATTAGTCTACAAGTTTCTCAATGGGAAACTTGGTGAGATCTTGGGTCAGATCGCGAGTTGGAGAACACTCTCCGTCCCATCAGCAGTCGGGGTCAACTGTTTCCATCGTGAGAAACTTATTGACTCGGAGCCCTTGTCCTCGCTTCTGGTTCAGGATGCTCCATCCACACTTTAGCCAGGGTTGGCTGAAGTTATGACTTCCTCTTCTTCCATGGAAGAGGCCTGTAAGTTTCTCAACGGAATGCTCGGCGAGATGAGGGATAGAGGCCTGCAAGTTTCTCAACGGAACGCTGGGCGAGATCTGGAGTCAGACAGCGAGTTGGAGAACCCTTTCCATTCCGTCTGCAGTCGGGGTAAACTGTTTCCACTTCGAGAAACTTTAGTGAGTTGGGGCGTCTGTTCATGCTTGCGGTCCGGGAAGCTCCTTCCACACTGCAGCAGGGCTGG
This sequence comes from Pictodentalium vernedei, assembly GCA_031216915.1. NCBI lineage: Eukaryota > Metazoa > Mollusca > Scaphopoda > Dentaliida > Dentaliidae > Pictodentalium > Pictodentalium vernedei. The sequence continues at coordinate 147,959,571 of CM062291.1, read as the reverse complement.
TTGCTGCTATGGCTTCTTCCTCTGCTTCATTGATGAAGCACGTTAGACCACAGACTAGCTGTTCAAGCTGTTACATGGAGGCATTCCCAGTCTTCACCACTAAAGTCGGATTAACCTGCAGCTAGTGGTTTGAAGCATATATATATGGGACATGCTTCAAAAGATCTGGGGTCAGATCCCCGTCCTGTGAGCAGCATATGGTGAAGAAGCGGATAACCGCTGCTCTGCAAGCCTCATTTATGGACCTGCTGTCGCAGATTGTGCAGCTCATCGCAGCATCCCAGTAGTCGCAGGTCCAGCCATCAACAGTCTCCGGTAGTGAACTACCAGACTGTGCTCAGTCGGTCCAGCCACTGTTCATTTGGATGGTGTTGATCATGATTATCAGATTGAACATTCAGATGGTGAGAGGTCTACGGAGGACGATTCTCTATCCATTACCGAACCGAACAGTACATGAAGACTGAATTTTATTCATCACTTCTTCTGGATCTTGTTCCATCTGAACAAAGTCTGCATTTGGCAAAAAACAGCTTTCGTCCCTCGATACAGGTACCATGGGAAGGAAAGACAAGGTTCTCTTCTCTTCCCGGATCATTCTGCTCAGGTGCTGAAGGTCTTCTGTCTGCTTAATGACGCCAACCTTGTCCTAGCAATAGTATAAGAAAGGCAAAGTTCTATTCTTCACAAGTAGAAGATCGCTAGCTCGTAGTTAGGCTGAGACAGCTGTCTTGGAATAGGGCCGTTAGGAGGAAAAAGTATGTTTTTTCCTTCTCGGTGTTGTATTCCTAGTCATCAGAGGCATTTAGTTCTATTGTTTATGCCATAGTAGCCTTCTGTAAATTTAGAGCGGTCTTTTCTTATACATTAGCATAGCTAACGTCATAAGTCTCCATTTAGTGAACTTTCCAAGGCTGCAGGGTAACACACAGATATCTGTCTTTACGAATATGAAAACTTTTAGGCTGTGTCAGCTATGCTGAGAAAAATATCTTTTTGGAAATAAGCCGTTAGAAGGAAGGAGTATGTTCTTTCCTTCTCGGTGTTGTATTCTTAGGTGTCTGAGGCTTTTAGTCCTTTTGTTGATGCCATATTAGTATTAAGAGCAGCCTTTTTTCCTTAACTTGAGTGACTAATGTCATAAGTCTCCATTTAGTGAGCTTTCAAAGGTTGCAAGTTACACTGAGATATCTGTCTTCATGGAGATGAAGACTTCAGAGCTGCTTTAGCCAGGCTGAGACTCCTGTCTTTTGGGAATAGGACCGCCAGAAGGAAAGAGTACATTTTTTCCTTCTCGGTGTTGTATTCTTAGGTGTCACAGGCATTAGTCTTATTGTTGACATCATAGTAGCCTAGCTAGAATTATGAGTGGTGTTTTTTCTCTATCATTAGTGTCTAGCATTGTAAGTCTCCATTTAGTGAGCTTCTGGGACCACAGTTTACAGCCATATAATTGTCTTCACGAACAGGAAGACCTTTAGCTGCATCAGCTAGGCTGAGACCACTGGCCTCTTGGACAAGGTACTGTTATAAGGAAAGAGGTTATTCTCTCCTTAACGGTGTTTTTTGCATTAGTTGTCTGAGGCAATTAATGCTATTGATGATGCCAAATTAGCCTAGTAAGAAATAATGAGCGTTCTTTCAGGTGCCTGTAGTTAGTTCCTTTTTTCAGGAATATGGTTCCTGCAATAATCGGAACAAGGCACAAGGAGTTTAAGTCGTACTGTCTTGATTTCGTGGGATATGACAACACTATATCATTGGGTGTATTCCTTGCAATAGTGCAATGTTCATTACGTTCCTCTCCGTCCTTTAGTGGCAATATGTAGTTGAATTGGTCAGATGTGATGGAGCCCTACAGTTTTATACTAGTATTCTAGATGACTAACACTAGAGCTTTACGAACTGCGTCATGTCAAAAAACTGGTCATGCTTGGTTTTTGACCAGTTATTTTGTTATGATAAACTTCTTTTCGCTGTTAAAAAAAAGGAATATTTTTATACTGTACCAATGACCCAGACTTAGCTGGTGCTAACTCTAACAAAACCAGGGCCAAACACAAATTTTGCCCCCCCAATCCCCAAAATTTGCATCCAAAACAAAAAGAAATCATGTCCTAAAGGACCTCCATACTACGCCTCTACTGCGCATGCGCAGTGACACAGTCGTCCCGAAATTGGTGCCAATTATCATTTCTCTGTTTGGCCCTTCATCAGTCAACATCTCACTGATCTTTGTGCTTGTAAATCTCAGTTTATAGGATGCCAGACACGTAATTTTTGGAGAAAATGTGATTCTAAGGAGGATAGAAGGAGGAGAGGAAAAAGAAGTGACAAAAAATAATCAGGGCTGTACTTAAAATTTTTTGATGAAATTATGTTAAGTTGCCTATTTTCGAGGCATGGGCCTCTTGTTGTCATTCTTGCTAATTGTTGCACTGCTTATTCAGTGTTTCCTCTCCCCTAGCCTTCTAAAGTCCCCCCTTGCAATTCTCCCATGCTTTTGGCATATTTTTGAGAAATTTCATTTCTAAAATTTCCTGGGAGAGTTGCTTGGTTACAGAATGTTTTCTGTTATTTTCCCCATAGTTACGTTTTCACCCATGGGTGTATAACGTTTGTGTTCTGCATCTTCCATCTGATGTTCTACAGATTCTCCCCTGGGAGTCTCTGTTTTGCATCAGATAGAGTGTAATTGATGACTGATTCCGGGCCAGTTTTTTCAGTGCCTGGAGTCATGTTTTCTGGTGTTTTTACACTGTTTGTTTTCATTGGCAACAGCCTTTTGTTGAGGGGGGCTGTTTGCCTTTGCTGTAGTTTATCTCATTATAAGATACATTTATATTATCCGAAAGTGTCTCATTAATTATTTTATATAAATTTAAAATTTTTGACCACACCTTGCCATCGGATCCATCGGGGCTCAACGTTACTTTTCAGCAACTTGGGCTTCGCTGAAAAAATATTTTTTCAAAATTATTTTGTTTTGCAATTGTTTTTTCATTTATTAATGGATCATATTATGTATCTTTGTGTCAGGGGTTTTTGCGAGTAACTAGGACTTATTGTTGTTCATTCACAATGAAGGGACGTTGTTCAAATTGTAATAGGAAGAAATCTTCCTCTGACTTTCATGATCATTGTATTAATTGTAGTCAGTGTTCTCGCATTAATCCCTGTCCTATATGTGAACATTGGGATGAGAAACATTGGAAACGTGTGTCACGATATGTTGTTTCTGGAGAAAGAGCGATGCCGGCTCTTTCTCCGCAAGGTCACTCTACTCTCTCAGTTTCTATTTCAGAGGAACCAGAACAGGGTGATGTTTCCATGTTATCTTCTTCAAGTGTGCGTCCGTCGTCACAAATGAATTCAGAGCTAGCGGCAAAAGTGCTCATGGAGATTAGACGAATGTCGTCCGCTAGCTCGCCCGGTGTAGCGTCCATTCACCGAATGGTTCGGCAGCCGGGTTTGTCCGATGCGGTCCAAGAGGAAATTTTGGGTGATGCGAGCACTATAAACATAATAGATGCACACCCAGTGACGGCGGATAGTAAGCGAGAACGGAGGAAGCCTTTTAGTCCGGTTCCTAGCTCGTCCAGGTCCAGCCGGGCCGCGAGCGAGAGAGGTCCCTCTCTCGTACAACAACATCTGGGACCAGATGTTGTGGTACAAAATGTGTCTTTAGCGGAGTATACGTCCGTCGCTCGGGACACTCCGTTGTATAAGCAGTCCACAGAGACTGTTAAGGCTTCCTCTTCTCGTCAGCGCACACGACCGCACCTTGGCTGCGTGACCGCCGATATATTACCAGCTTCGCCGATGAAGGATTCTTCGGCGACCAGGTCACACCATCCGGCAGCCAGGGATTCGAGACCGATGGACTCTGGACGTTCGCATAGGAAAAGTATGCGGGAGCCATCTGATGCGGAGCTGCCCTCGGCGAAGCAGCGAAAGACTGCGCCTCCGCAGGTCTCGACGCCGGACATTCTTGTGCAGATAGCACAGCTTATCGCAGCATCCCAGCAGCCGACAGAAACGGTGTCGGATCGAGAATTATCCGACGGCGCTGGGTCGGTACGCTCCGCCGAAGCATCGGGGGCGGACGACCGGGAACATCATGAGATCCGACCGGATGGTGAAAGGGATACGGATGACTTGGAGTTATCCCTTTCAGAACAACATAAAGCTGCCGTGGACTTCATCCGGCACTTTCTCCCTCAAGTTGTTCCTTCGGGCCAGACTGCTGCGCTTCCGGACAAAAGAATTATAGCGTCATTGGACTCTGAATTTTTTGAGCGGTTCAGGGACATCGCTCCCGAGTTTCCGTCGCAGTCCAATAATGTTGCTAGAACATTTGAATTATTGAACGACGCTATATTTAAACTTGCTTCCAGGACGGAGAAAGCAGGTTTCTTGTCCGCTAATACTCTCAACCTGCCTTTCATTAATGCAAGGAATAATTCGATACGGCAGGACAGGGTATACCGAGAGTTCCTCTGCGTATGGACGACGAGGAGGAAGACTTAGAGCTATCATTACCGTCGTCAGCTTCTATTCCAACCGCGGTGTTGGAAACAGCTATTGCGTCTAACAGAGCCAATTTAGATGCCTTATCTTACGCAGATCACCTTACTAAGGCGTTATCACTGCGCCTTCAAGGGGAAGAGTTTCAGGATATACAATCCTCTTTAAGACTTCTTTCAAGGGCAGTAGCTTATTCCACGTGTAACTCCGCCCTTTCAGTGGCAAATCTGGAGTTGGTTAGACGTGACGCAGCCCTAGCTACATCCACACTAGTGGATTCTAAGGTGAAGAACTCTCTTAGAGTCGCTTCGGTCTCAGGAGAACTTCTCTTTGACGGCAAGCTTTCCGCTATTTATGATAAAATTAAAAAGAAAGCTAATGATTCTCTGTTGTTCAGTCCGGCTCCTAAGAAGTCGGATACAGCAGACATGAATAAGACAGGCACTTCTGGGTCTAATGCGCCCAAGACAGGTTCCTATAGAGGTTCCGGTGCGTCCTCTTGGTCTTATTCGAGAGACCGTCAGGATAGCGACTCTCGTTCAGGACGTCCTTCAGGCCGGGACTATCGGTCGGACGCCCCGAGGTCGACGAGGCGAGGTGCGGGTCGTGGAAGACGTGGTTTCTCCTACCGCAGGCCTCGCAGGTCCAGGAGGTGATGGCTTAAACCTCTATCGTGTTCCGGTCGGCGGAAGGTTGTCAAGTTTTTCACAAGAGTGGGCGTCGATTACGGACGACCCTTGGGTGAGAGGAGTGACTTCGGAAGGTCTGAAGATATCCTTCAAACGAAAGCCTCCATTAACTCGAAGTCCAAAGTGGACTCATCTTCCGTCAAATCCACAGAAAAGAGACGCTCTGTTATCAGAGGTGCAGTCTCTTTTAATGAAGAACGCGGTAGAGGTCGTAGAAAACCAGGAATCTCTGGGATTCTACAGCCATCTGTTTCTGGTTCCGAAACCAGACGGCTCGTTCCATCCAGTCATAGATTTGAGCTGGATAAACAAGCTGATCGTCGCTCCGAAGTTTTATATGGAGACGATTCGATCGGTCAGAGCGAGTATTCGGGTGGACGATTATGCAACGAGCATAGATCTCAAAGATGCGTACTTTCACGTCATGGTACATCCGACATTCCGAAAGTATCTACGCTTCGCAGTCCTTGGAGTGGTGTATCAATTCTGGGCGATGTGCTTCGGATTGAATCTAGCACCCTGGGCTTTCACTCGGGTAATGAACTCGGTAATGATCTACTTCCGAGCTCATTCGTCTGCGGTAACGTCGGCCTACCTGGACGACATTCTTCAGAGGTACGGCAACGAGTTAATGCTTCAGAACGATGTTCAGAATCTTCTTCTATTGCTCCGACGTCTCGGTTTTATAGTAAACGAGGAGAAGTTGGATCTGGTGCCGTCCAAGTCATTCACTCATCTGGGAATGAGCTTCGAGACGCACAACAATCTCATTCGTCTGCCGTTAACCAGAGCGAAATTAGTCAGTTGTTACGCTCGCTATTGTCTGCACGCAGACAAAGTCACGGCGAGAGAATTTATGAGACTGATAGGTCTGTGCGGAGCCGCCGCGGATCTCATTCCGATGGGGCGGTTACGCACACGTCCTCTTCAAATTTTCCTGACTCAGAATTGGAGTGTGAAAATTCATTTGCTCGATGTAGACGTTCTCTTGTCAGATCAAGTGAAACAAGAGATTCAGACTTGGGCAAACATTCAGTGGTTAACTCAAGGAGTTCCGCTGCAGTTGCCGGATCCGAGTTTTACCGTTATGACGGATGCCAGTCAAACAGGTTGGGGTGCATCATTAATCCCAACGGATTCGAGATGCCAGGGTCTTTGGGATCCGCAATTCCTGTGCAAGCACATAAACATCAAGGAAATGATGTCAATTTGGCTTGCGTTACGTCACTGGATGGACATTATTCACAATGCTCATGTCCAAATCCTATCCGACAATACGACAGTAGTGGCGTATATACGGAATCAGGGAGGCACTCATTCAGTTCCGTTGTTCAATCTAACGGAAAGAATCCTTCTGTTTGCGTTAGAACATCACGTTCTTCTTTCGGTCCGTCACATACCGGGTGGTCTGAATGTGCTAGCAGACTCCCTTTCACGAAAGGGTCGTTTGTTGCCGTCGGAGTGGACTCTCAACAAACAAGTATTCAATCAGATTTGCTACCAATGGGAACGGCCAATGATAGACTTATTTGCGACACATCTCAACAATCAGTTGCAGACGTATGTGTCTCCGTGTCCGGATCCAAGAGCATTTGCAGTAGACGCTCTGTCGATCCCTTGGGACGGAATGATAGGATATGCGTATCCTCCAGCGCCGTTAATTCAACAAGTATTGCTAAAGATAAAACAATCTCAATGCAAGATTCTGTTGGTAGCATCTCTGTCGCCACAGAGACCGTGGATAAATCTACTCAGGTGTCTGTTGTGGGACCTACCGCGGAAGCTTCCTCCACGAGAGGATCTTCTTTCGCAGGGGAAATCGCGCCAACTCCATCACAACCCGCAAGGTCTCAACCTTCACGTTTTTCCGTTGTGTGGTCCTTCTTGCATGGCAAGCACTTTACAGGACGAGCAGTGGACGCGATTTCTAACTGTAGGAGGACCTCTTCTTCGCTAAACTATGCGGCTAAGTGGAAGGTTTTTCGTCGTTGGTGTAGGGATCATTCTGTAGATATATTTGATCCCTCTATACCAGACATTGCAAACTTTCTAGTATACTTGTTTGACGAAATCAAACTGCAGCCTGTTACTATAAAGGGTTATAGATCTATGTTATCTGATACCTATGCACATCATGATAGTTTACAAATTGGATCTAATGTCTCTTTATCGAAGTTGGTTAGAAACTTTTTGATAAATAGACCCAGAACTCTTAGATTAATTCCTAAGTGGAATTTAGCTTGGGTTCTCCTTAAATTGAAGGAAAAGCCATTTGAACCTCTTGGGACAGTAGATTTCAAATTCTTATCTTATAAGACAGCTTTTCTCTTAGCTTTCTCTTCTGCCAGAAGAGTCAGTGAGCTTCATGCACTATCGGTGGATGATTCTCATTATCGTAGTGTTGGGAACACTATCACCTTCACTACTAATGTGGGTTTTTTAGCTAAGAATCAGGCTCCTAATAAATATCCGGAACCTATTGTTATTAAGGCTCTTCCGTCTTCAGACGGGCGTAGGCCTTTACTCTGTCCTGTTAGAGCACTACGTATCTATAAACAGAGATCTCAGTTTATCAGAAAGGGACGGAAACGTTTCTTTCTGTCTTTGATGCCTAATAGAAAGGACATTTCAGTCCATTCTATTGCTAGATGGATTCAGTTAACTATCCGTACTGCTTATGAAGATTTATCTTCTTCTCAGCAGTCTGTGCTTAAGATTTCTGCTCATGAAGTAAGAGCTCTTTCTACTTCCTGGGCTTATGCTAATAGTGTTGCTATTACAGATTTAATGAAGGCTGCTTATTGGTCTCAGCCATCCACATTTACGAATTTTTATCTCAGAAATATTGAGTCCATTTCTGGAGACCTGCATTGTTTAGGTCCGTTATCTGTTGCTCAGAATGTCGTCCACTAAACAGTTGCAACTATAGTTATGCAGGCTTTCTGTTCCGGCAGTGACTCCATCCGGCTGCCCTCTTCGCTCTGGGCTATTTGACCCAGGGCAAGGGGAAGGGGGGGGGGGGGGGGGGGGCGGGTGTTCCCTTAGGTCACCTGCTTTATAGTGAAAAGCAAGGGAATGCCTCCTCCAAGTCAGTATTTCTGGGTCGCTTCCGGGATGGTTTTAAAGTGTAATATTAATGTTTAAATTCATTCATGTCTTATTTTTAAAGTGTAGCTCGGTGTGAAGCATTTGTATATGTCAAGTGTCAAACGGGCTTTAATATACAATACTCGGACACTTTTAAATGACTATAAAGAGTCTCAATTCTCTGGACTACTTTATTTATTGGCTTGCTTTAAAAATAATTAGTATAAGGGTTATACTGGATGTTAATAGAGCACGTGAATGTTATTGTGCTCAATTATTAAGGGTAGTGTATCTTTCTAATTTAATATTAAATAAGAAAGATACATGTAAAGCCTAATACTCCTTTTCTCCTTAAGGGGTTACCTCTTTACTATATGGTTGAGCTTATTGGATTTTCCTCTATGTCCTAGGCCCTCCAGCCTGTTTACTATTCAGCTAAGTCTGGGTCATTGGTACAGTATAAAAATGTTAAAAAATTTATAGTAATTTATATATTTTTTATAATTACCAATGACCCAGACGGGGATGGCCCTCCCAGGAGTTGGGAACTCTTGCCTCCCCGCTGAGTACATAGCGCTTACCAGGCACTGGTTTTTAGAATGATTAATGGCGCCAATTTCGGAACGTCCTTGACACTGCGCATGCGCAGTAGAGGCGAAGTGTGGAGGGCCTTTCAGGACATGTTTTCTTTGGTTTTAGATGCAAATTTTGGGGATTGGGGGGCAAAATTTGTGTTTGGCCCTATATTTTAAGAGTTAGCACCAGCTATGTCTGGGTCATTGGTAAGTATAAAAAATATAGAAATTACTATAAATTTTTTAACTTTTCTTCCAAATCATATGTTATGATGTATGAAGCTCAATTTTCGAAGGTGTTGTATCTTTCTAATTTATCATAAATAAGAAAGATACATGTAAGGTCTATTACTTCTTTTTCCCTACAGGGGATGACTCTATTTTATATTATTGAGCGTATTCCATTTTGCTCTATGTCCTTGGCCCTCCAGCCTTTTTACTATTCAGCTATGTCTGGGTCATTGGTACAGTATAAAAATGTTAAAAAATTTATAGTAATTTCTATATTTTTTATACTTACCAATGACCCAGACGGGGATGGCCCTCCCTGGAGTTGGGAACTCTTGCCTCCCCGCTGAGTACATAGCGCTGACCAGGCACTGCCAGTAAGAATGATAATTGGTGCCAATTTCGGGACGACTGCGTCACTGCGCATGCGCAGTAGAGGCGTAGTATGGAGGTCCTTTAGGACATGATTTCTTTTTGTTTTGGATGCAAATTTTGGGGATTGGGGGGCAAAATTTGTGTTTGGCCCTGGTTTTGTTAGAGTTAGCACCAGCTAAGTCTGGGTCATTGGTAAGTATAAAAAATATATAAATTACTATAAATTTTTTAACTTTTCGCAGTTCCAAGCTTTAGTATTACTGCATCACTGCCTTGGCCATACTTATCTAGCGATTCAAATAATGCAGATGGGGGTTGGATATTTGATTTTACGTTGACCTCCCCCCCTCCCCCCATCTCTCCCCCCCCCCCCCCTCCGTCAATATGTTAAGAGGAGATTACAGGGCAGGATGTAGTTCTCTTCCTGTAGTCCTCTTATTCATTCAATTATATTCAAGTCTTTCATTGCTCTTCGATTGGCGGGTAGTTTTTGTTCTAACAACGACTTCAGGGGCGCATCCACTCATTAGTTGGTTTGCTTCCAGCGGTTGTTTGTTCATAGTTTGTATGCGAGCATATTATTTGTGGACAGTAACAGTTCTTGGATTCCAATTTCTTTCATGAATACATTCGGTTGATATTGCTAGCCTTCATGTAACCTGTGCGACAGGCATGTCAGCTTATCTGGGCGACATTCTCCAAATATGGCAATTAGCGTACTGTTGAGAAGTTTTGTTCCGAGTCGGCGGCAAATGTTACGATGTGTGAGTTTTTTCCTCATGTTATAAAATTGCTTTAATTTTGTTTTATTCCTTCAGTTTCCTGGTTCTATTTTGTATCGTTTGGGTTATGCCAATGATACAGGCTGTATTCAGGCGACGATACATGGGGGATTCTGGTGGTTGCGTGCTTAATATGTATTAATCATTAGGCAGATGTATTTCTCGAATAGATTCTCAAATTCTTGCTCAGTGTCAATATAAGAGCTTATGAGAATTTTGGGCTATTTCGATCAGTAATGGATATTCCAACAGGCTGTCTATGCACACGTTCTCTATTTTTGTCTTCATTATTCGGAGTTGTATATTCATTCTCCGAACATTCATTGTTTTTAGCGGACTGAGGGAACAATGATTTATTTGGGGACAGTCCTTAACAGGTTTTATAATCATATCCTGATCCAGGTTCTGAATCCAGTGTACTGGAACATGGTCACCTGTTGGTTGGCTGAGAAGCATATGAGTTCTCTCCGATAACTTTCCTCTGGTATTCGATTGGACCAGTTTAAGGTTGTACATATTAATATCACTGGTTCTCATCCTATCTCCATATTCCGGATATGGCATACATTTTAGAGGCTTTCGATTTTAGTAACTGGGAGCCTTTTAGGTGATTATATATACTTCAGTCCACCTTTTTTTGCTCAGAGGGGATTCCTATTTTAGGAATCCGATATTATTCAGTACTGCTTTATCACCGATTCCAGGATGCCTTCCTCTCTGTTTTGAAGGTTAATTTCCTTCAAAAAGAGGGGGGGGGGGAGATTTCTCCTTCGCTCTTCTGGCCTTATAGTAAGTGTGAAACTATGGGTGAAGCTGTTATTGTCTATAGATAATACTGATCTTTATGTACAGATCGTTGCATTGTATATGGTGTGTGTCTGTGGGCGTTAGTCTTCAACTCTCGGACATGCTTTTCCTAATTTTAAGCATCTTATTCCAGACTAGCCTTAAATTTGGGGGCTCGTTACACCCAATTAGCATAATCATTTATGGTAAGTAATAAGGATTCACTTGGATATTGCTCCTTTATTTTCAGTAGTATATCCTTCTCTATTGTTGTATAGAGAGGGATATATGAATTCCTCATATTTTAATCTCCTATTTGGGAGTCCTCCTGCAGGCTTATGAGCTGAAATTTAATCTGCTATTCCTTTAAGTCCTAGGACCTCCAACCTTTTTACTATTCGGCTAAGTCTAGGCCATTGGTTCCAGTATAAAAACATGAAAAATGTAAAGTAATTTGTACATTTTTTATACTTACCAATGGCCCAGATGGGGATATCCCTCTCATGAGTGGGCTCCCGCTGAGTTATAACATTAGTAGGCACAGCTAGAAAGAATGATGCTTGGCGCCAATTCCGGTCTCTTCCTGGGTACAGCGCTTGCACAGTACTAAAAGTATGGAGGGCCAGATAGGACTTTCAAATTTTGTTTTTGTATGCAAATTTTGGGGATTTGGGGGGGTTCAAAATTTCTTGTTTGATCCTTGATATTATTGAGGTTGCACTAACTAAGTCACTAACTTGGGCCATTGATAAGTATAAATAATAGACAAATTACTTCAAATTTTTCTTTTTCATTAATATGTTTAACCCATAAGGGCTTAATTCCAGCTTTGATCAACTTTTACTGCAACAGAACAGGTGCCCCCAACATGCAGTCACTGGGTTAACTTACAGGTTACATTTTAAGTACTTTGGCAGTTGTTTTTGGGCAGGTCTTGGCTGCCTACATTGGCAGCCAAGATTTACCTGAAAACAACTGCAAAGTGACCGGATTAAACTGTCAAAGTGAGGCCATTAAAAAAAAATGTCTATATTCTCAGGCAATTGTGCCTCAAATGTTTGATGAGGACGGGAGGCCTTTATTTTTTATTCTGAAATCTGAAAATATACCCTAAAAAAAACTAGATTCACACTTCAGGAAGAAATTGTTTACAAACTCTGCACTGGTGTTATTTTATCGCATATATTGCGAAATGCTTCAATCAACTTGCCTTGACAGCATGCCAAAAATGCTACATTGCAGGATTATGTGTAGTCCAGTGCTTATTTGAAACAATAAAAGGGGCATTATTCTCTTAAAGTTATTACATGTATCAACATAAAAACATAAACCAGAGAATAGAGAAATCCAAAGCAAAATACAGAGGAAAACATGAATAGGAAGTTGAAATACTACAGGGAAATGTGTACCAGTATCGGTAAAATTCCAATCTGAAAATACTGACCGAGTAACATTTTTTGACCTGGTGGAAATTTTTTTTTTTTTTTGACTGGGTATTAAAAAGTTTTTACACGGCAGAAGTTTTATGATGTGGGTAGTGCCTGAGAACTTAGACTTTTTTTTTAATGGCCTGAATTAAAAATGTATAAAACAGTCACCTGGCCCTCTAGATGCCACTATCAGGGATTTCTTAAAAATAAGGGTATTAGTACAAAAGTAAATGTTTTCCTTGCTCATGTTTCATATTCACTCAAACACAAATAATATCTTGTTCATATAAATTTGTCCTCTTACAAATTATTGGAGTGTGCCCATGGGCACTATCCTATAATTTGTAATAAAATATATTTTGAGTAACAAATTCAGACCACCAAAAATAATCTAGCCCTCAACCAGTTAAGGGTTAAGCATCTGTGCAAAAGAATTAAAGGTTAACTATTTCTTTTTGAAGGTTTATGAAAGCACAAAGCCTTTAGTTATTGGTTATTATACAAATGATGGATATGTGAAATCTCATCCAACATGTGAGCGTGCAGTACTAGAAGCAAAGCTTGCATTAGAGAAGAAAGGTCACAAGGTATGTTAAATTATGTGAATTGCCTGTTTATGAGTGAGCAAGTGAGTGAGTGAATTAGCAGGGTCGAAATTTCACCAAATTTTGGGCATATCTAAGTGGATTCTCATGAAATGGAGCTCACGTGAATCCTGGGAATCATACTGCAAAGCAACCTTACAGAAAGTCTCTCCAGGCGAGCATTTTGGAAAATTAATTTTCAAAATAATTCTAAAAATTGAGATAGTTTGGAAATTGGTTTTAGGAAATCATCCTAAGCTATTATTAAATAAACTGTGTGTGCTTTTAATGGGGTAAGTATTCTTTCTTTATTAAAAAATAAAAAGTCCTTGCACAACAACATCGACTTGTTACAATTCTGTAACTGTCAATACCAGTAGCTATAGGTGGCCTTATTTTCGATCATGTGCAAACTCCCGTCAATAATTGTCTAAACCATGCCCACAATGAAAGTTGTCGCCATGGTTAAAATTCAGTCGTATAATTTTTCATGTCCCCGCCAAATTTGGCTGGTGCATTAAGTGTTATCCTTGTCCATCCGTATGTCCGTCTGAATGGACGTCTCAAATAATGGTTTCTGCACAATAACTTTAGTTTTACTAAATGGAATGGAACAAAATTTTATACATAGGTTTATAACTGCATAATACAGGTTGGGATTGCTAGTGGGCTTGGTCCGATATTTTTTGGCAGAGTTATATCCCATTTCCGACTTAGAAAACATGTTGATATTGGTTTCCGGACAATAACTTTAGTTTGACTGTACAAAATGAAACAAAACTTTGTACATAGGTTTATAACAACATAATACAGGTAGGGATTGATAGTGGGCTTGGGCCAATATTTTTTGGCAGAGTTATGGCACTTTTCCATCTTAGAAGGCATGTTGATATTGGTTTTCGGACGATAACTTTAGTTTCACTGAACGAAATGAAAAAAAAATTGTAAATAGGTTTATAACAACATAATACAGGTTAGTATTGATAAGAGGGCCTGGTGTGATATTTTTTGGCAGAGTTATGGCCCTTTTCTGATTTTTTAGAAGATATTGGTTTCCGGATTGTAACTTGAGATATCGGTGTCCAATTTCAATCATTCTTGGAATATAGCTTACTGTAGACAATATACCAGATGGGCTTATTGACATTGGTGTTCAACAATACAACAAAGTTTGGCCTTCGAGCACATAACATATGCTGGGGAGATATTTCGTCTAACACTGCAATAGACAGTAAAGAATATTTAGAACTTATTGAAATACAGACAAAATGTGAAGACATCGTAACATTATGGAAACTCCACCACGAATGTATTGCAGGTGTGAAAATAATCGAAGAAATCTAGTTTTTGTGTATAAAGTATTCTCTTCGAACTGACCAGAAAATTTCTGTCACCTCTATGATCCATTCTATTTGCTACCACAACCATCCCATTGGAGCAAGTTGATGACTTGTGGTTTAAGTGGCAGAAGGTTGGAATAAATAAACTTTCTGTTGTAATGAAAAAATTAGCACAGAAACGCAAACCGGATCACAAAAAACTTACCAACTCGAGTGCTTGCAAACACCTCATACAGAATTTACAAGAAAATGAGGTTCCACCCATGGACATTTTCTTACACATCAGGGCATAAAAACCTGGCATCAGTGCATAATTATTCCAAAGTTTTTGAGGGTCAGCATGAAAAATGTTCACAGTTATTAAGTGCACCTACCTCCCAGAAATGCAACAGCTTCAGATTCGTGCTGAGACTGGCATAATGTCACCTCCAGCTCCATCCTCACAGTCACAGGCTTCACTGCTTCTAAATTCATTTAAGAATTGAATCATCACTGTTCGAAATCCATGAGAAGATGAAACAATTTGATCATGTGCAAATTCCTTGAATCGCTTTAAATTTGTGCTTGATCAATTTGTTTCATCACCTTGTGGATTTTGAACAGTCTTGATTCAATTGTTATGTTTGTTCCCTTCATAAAACAGAATTATTTTATGTCCAGGATATTGAGTTGACTTATCTGCAAGGCACTGCCTTGAGTAACCA
This sequence comes from Pictodentalium vernedei, assembly GCA_031216915.1. Taxonomy (NCBI): domain Eukaryota; kingdom Metazoa; phylum Mollusca; class Scaphopoda; order Dentaliida; family Dentaliidae; genus Pictodentalium; species Pictodentalium vernedei. The sequence goes on along the minus strand of CM062291.1, from coordinate 147,944,464 downwards.
TAATTCATTCAAGGTCTATTCTTAAAAACGAAACAAAACAACGTAGCTTCTGATACAATATAATTCCTGCAAACAGTCAATATAGTGCCGAAAATACAACATACTCATACATCTTTAAAATAAAATATCTCTCTATTGGATTCTTTTGTGATCATATCCACTCGAGTTGAGGAAAATAGGGGTTCCATATTGTATTGATGAAAGATTTTATGGGACTCATTGTGGATGGAGGAGAGGTTATAGTGTGTGGGGACATGAAAATCAAAGTTAATGGGAGGAAACTCTTAAGAGAACTGGAACTGAAGATTTTAAGTAATGTTGGGAAATGTAAGGGTAAATGGACATGGGAAAGGAACAACAGAATGACTGTGATGGACCATGTACTCGCTGACCTAGAGCTGTGGAAGGAGGTCATAGACATGGAAATAGATGACAAAGGAAGTTCTGATTAAGATAGTGATCACAATCTGATAACAGTAAGTGTTAGGGGCAACGGAATAGCAAAACAAAGTGTGGTCTTTAAGGGCATTCAGAAACTGGTCAAAGAAGCAGACTGAGCACACTTTTAGGAGAATATAAAATCAAAGCTAGATAATGTGATAACTGGAGATAATGTACAGGAGTTGGCTGGTTCAGTAGTGAGGAGTCTATAAGATGCTGGGATGAAAAACAAATCGAGAGTGCTGACAAGTGAACAACGTTCTTAGAACTTAGTTTAGTCAGACCTCAATATTTTCCTTTGGCACACCCTACAGGGCACATTGATAATTGGATTGCTTTGAAACCTAGCATGCTTGTTTGGGGTGACCTCCAGATGGGAGCTATCGATTTTCATCCATTTCCGTCCGTCAAAAAATGTTGCCGCTGGCAACAATCTTTGAACTTAGTTTAGTCAGGCATCAATATATTCCTTTGGCATGCTCTGCAGGGCACATTTATAATCAGATCGGTTTGAAACTCTGTATGCTTGTTTGGTGTTACCTCTAGATGAGAGCTATCTATTTTCTTCAATTTCCATCCAAAAATGTTGCCACTGGCAATGACCTTCGATGAACTTAGTAAAAACTTAGTGCAGTTAAGCATCAATATTTCCCTTTAACACTCCCTGCAGGGCACATTTATGATTGGATCGCTTGCAAACTTGGTGTGCTTGTGTGGGGTGACATCTATACATCTGACCTTTGAACTTAATTTAGTCAGATCTCAATATTTCCCTTTAACACACCCTTCAGGGCACATTTATGATCGGATCACTCTGAAATTTGGTATGTGTGTTCGGGGTGACCTGTAGATGTGAGCTATTGCTTTTTTTCATTACCAAAAAAATTATTGTCGTTATCACCAGCCTTTGAACTTACTGCATTTGTGCATCAACTTATCCCTTTTGTACTCTCTGCAGGGTATATTTATGAATTTCCATAAAAACCCCTTAAAAACCAATGCCACAAGCAATGACCTTCTACTTTAGAAGTTAAGGGGAGAATCAGGAAAATCAGGGAAAAGGCATGCCAATTGTGTAACTTAGGAGTAGCGGAGACCCTGTAACATTTAATTTTAGAATGCCTCAAACATTTGCGTAGTAGAACAAGCCTCCTTAGAAAATTAATGGAAAATGGATTGAAAACATGACGGATAAGTGAATGGGAATGACATGAGAGAAAGGGTCAATTTTATAGTTTGGGAGATTGAGAGAGCACCAAAATGAGGAATTATGAAACTCTTTTTGATAGAATGATGGGAGTTAAGAGGGAGAGTGAGGGAGGAACAATCCGGTGGGAGACTGGGTTGGTGTAGGCCTCAGGACTGTGACATAGCAACAGAAGACCAAAGAATTATTATTATTCTTTATGGAAAAATCACAGTCATGATTAGCAATTGTGCACAGGTATGTGACCTTAAACACCAATAAATAAATAAATAGAGGATATGGAATGAGTGTTTTTCTCATATAATATTTATGAAACTAGTCTAAGAATTCGGACGAGTTTCATAAATATTATAGGAGAAAAACACTCATTTCATATTCTATATATTGTATGACACATACACGCACAAATTTGCCACTTAGTATGACATTTTAACCCATCACCTAACTTGAGTTGCAGACGGCACTTGGAAAAAAACATCATATAACTGAAAATTTTCATTTTTTGCTTTCAAAACATAGGTTATGACCCCTCATTGGAACGAGCTCGTTGAGCTCGTTCCAATGCGGGTTCATAACCTATGTTTTGGAAGCAAAAAGTGAATATATAAAAAAAACTGAATGACGTTGTTCTTGTAGGTGAAAGATTAATACAATATAACCGACCACAGATAGGACAGATAGCCTAAATTCTCCCTACTGAAATTATGCAAATGTCACCCAGTTGTATTTTGTTTAGCCAATCAATTTGTCCAGTTTTGAAATTGACCAATGAAAGCTCCCAACTCTAATTATGCAAATTATGAAAATGTGACCCAGTTGCATTTTGTTCAGCTAATCAAATTGTCTAGTTTTGAAATTGACCAATGAAATTAACAGAAGGCTTTATTTAGGCCACACAAAGTAGATTTTCTGTTTCTCAGGCCATTTTTTGTGAAATTGCATGCGACGAGCGGGTTTTTATTTTATTTTTTATTTCAGTAATTACTTTTTTGCCATCAAAAGTTCATGTTCTTGGTTCAAGTTTTAGGCCTCATAATCTACAGAATAGCATGGGTGGTGGTGTATTTCATCCCTTGAGTGCAAGAAGACTTTGCAATGCTAAAGCATTGCAAAGCCTTCTCGCATTCAAGGGACAAATTCATCAATTTTTTTAACTTGGGTAAAATATCAGACATAAACCATTTAATTTTTTTTTTTCAAGTTTAAATTGGTTATAAAAAGAGAGCATGCGGCAGCCAAAAGGACCATGAGGGAGGGCCTGAGAAACAGATTTTTCATTTTTTAAGGCCTTATCACTGATTAATATGAACAAAATATCAAATGTTCAAAAGTGAACAAAACGGACGAGTCATATGATAATAAATATTATTGGAAAAATTGATGAGACTGCCATTTAATAGTCTGCCATCTCCTTTGGGTAAGTGATGAAATTTGATGGGAATATAGAACTTTGTAAATCATTGACTTTACACATATATTTATAGTGATGGGTGAAGCTTATAATTATCTCCCGCCAAAACGAAATTCGTCATCCATTAACTTTTTACAAACTTGACTTCTTCTTCGCAACCACTAGGCCAAATTCAAACATATATTACACAGACCATCTATGGAGTCTACCCTTTCTATTTTGTCCAAATGAAGCAGCTGCCATATTTGGGCTCTGGTTAATGTCCCAAAAGCTTAAAAACCTTTACGAATCTTCTCACCAACCACAAGTGGGAATGCCTTGATATTTGGTATGGAACATTTTTTGGTGTAGAAAATTAAAGTTTGTTCAAGGGAAGTTGGTAGTTCAATATTTGGGCTCTCTGTGGGGAATATCCATTTTGGGCTCTCCTCAGAATTTCTGTTTCAAGAACCAGTGGGCCAATTGTAACTAAATTTGGCATGTAGTATAAGTGGGTCCTAAATGATTGATGCCCCCCCCCCCCCCCAAATGGCAACCCCAGGGGCTAAAAACCAAACAAAAATCAAAAGCTCATATATCCCAAACCACAAGGAATAGAAAACTGTTACTTGGTATGAAGCATCCTTAAGACCAGAGTACGGGATTGATTAAAAAAAATGCCACAGGTTCTATCAAGGTGGCTTGTAGAGGGTATTGAAAAAATGATGAGTCAACATTTTTACAGTAACATATTTCCCTGTACAAATTGTTGAGAGTGCTTCAGATTGTTTACTATTATCAATCACTTATGTAAACAAGAGACAGGAGAAACTCCTGTCAGCTGTCAAATACATATTATTTTAACTTAATGTAATGAAATTTCTGTGTAAGTGGCAGAGGAAAAAATTATCCTATTCCTGTATGAATACCTTTAATTTAACCCTCTCAAGACTCAATGTGGCTTCCAAAGATTTTATTGATGCCATGAACAAACCCTTTCAATGCTGTATATGTTTTTTAGCTCACCTGAGCAAAGCTCAAGGGGAGCTTTACTGATCATTTTCCGTCCGTCGTCTGTCCGTCGTCTATCCGCCCTCCGTCATTAACTTTACATTATCAACTTCTTCTCACGAACTGCTGGACCAAATTCAACAAAATTTGCTGTGCATGTTCCCTATCATATGTCAATTCGAGTTTGTTCAAATCAAGTTGATCTGCCCTCGGTAGGGCCTGGCCCAAAAAATGTGCTTAAATCTTAAAAAATCTTCTTCTCATGATCCAGGAGTAGCATAGACTTGATATTTGGTGTGCAGCTTCCTTTTGAGGTGTAGACTCAGATTTGTTCAAGAGAAGTTCGAGGAGCTATATTTGCCTTCGTTATGGGAGGGACAAGAATTTTCGCCAAACCCAAAACTTCTATATTTTTATACTGCACCAATGACCCAGACTTAGCTGGTGCTAACTCTTAAGTGTTTAGGGCCAAACACAAATCTTGCCCCCTTATCCCCAAAATTTGCATCAAAAGCCAAAAATAACATGTCCTATATGGTCCTCCATACTTTTACTCCACTGCGCATGCGCAGTGTCAAGGAGGTCTCGTAATTGTCGACAATTGTCATTGTTTGTTTGGCCATCAAATCAGTTACATCTCACTGATATTTGTGCATGTAAATCTCAGTTTAAATGATGCCAGACACATAATTATGAGATAAATGGTGGATCTAAGGAGGAAATAGAAGGATGAGAGGAAGAAACAGTGGCAGGAAATGTTCAGGGCTGTAACTTATAATTTTTTTTACGAAATTATTTCATGTTGCCTATTTTTGAGACATGGCCCTGATGTTGTCATTCTTGCTATGAATTTACCATTGTTTGTTCAGTGTTTCCTCTCTCCCTTTCCTTTATTCCCCCCTAGCTATTCTCCCATTCTTTTGGCATATTTTTTGTAATGTTGATTACTAAAATTTCTTGGGAGTTTTGGCTTGGTAACAGAATAAATATTCTGTTTTTTCCCCATGCTTACGTCCTCACCCTTGGGTGTTTAGGCATTTTGGTCTGCATCTACCATCTGATGTTCTGCAGTTTCTTCACTGGAAGTCTCTGTTTTGCATCAGATAGTGTTTAAATTGGTAACTGATTTCGGGCCATGTTTATCAGTGCCTGGAGTCATGTTTCCGGTTTTTGTTCACTTTTTGTTTACGTTGACAACGGTTACTTCTGATAGTGATTACTTGTCTTCTGCTTAGTTCAGTTCATAGCAAGATACATTAAAATTGTCCGTAAGTGTTACATTAATTTTTTGAAATGGTTTAAAAAATTTTGTCTACACTTAGGCTTTTTTGGGATCCATTTGGGCTCATTGTTCCCATTGGGAACTTGGGCTCTTCTGAATTTTTTTCGAAAATTTTTTTTCTTTTTGAATTATTTTTTTGAAATGTTATAATGGATTATTTTATTATGTATCTTTGTTTTCAAGGGTTGGTGTGAGTACTATGACTGTTTGTAATTTTTCACAATGAAAGAATATTGTTCAAATTGTAATGCGAGGAAATCTTCCTCTGATTCTCATAATCACTGTGTTAATTGTAGTCAGTGTACTCGCACTAACCCTTGCTCAGTGTGTGTCAAATAAGATGACAAATGGAGACGTGTGTCACGGTATGTTGTTAGCGGGGAGAGGTCCATGCCGGTCCTCTCTCCACAGGGTCACTCTACTTTTTCAATCTCTTTTTCAGAGGAACAAGAACAGGGTGATGTTTCTGTGATGTCTTCGAAAATTGTGCTTCCCTCGTCACAGTCAAATGAAGAGCTAGCGGCAAAAGTGCTCATGCAGATACGTCAATTGCCTATGTGGTCCCAAGTAGGATCAACGGCTTTGGCGTCCGCTAGCTCGCCCGGTGTAGCGACCATTCATCGAATGGCTCGGCAGCTGGGTTCGTCCGTTGCAGTCCAGGAAGGAGATTTGGGTGATGCAAGCACTATAAATATACAACATGCACACCCAGTGCCGACGGATCCGAGGATGGTACGGAGGAAGCCTATTAGTCGGGTTCCTAGCTCATCCAGGTCCATCCGGGCTGCGAGCGAGAGAGGTCCCTCTCTCGTACAACATGATCTGGGCCCAGATGTTGTGGTACAAAGCATTCCTCAGTCGGAGCATACGTCCACAGCTCGGGACGCTCCGTTATATAGACGGTCCGGAGAGACTGCTCTGTTGGCTTCCTCATCCTCACGGCAGCACACACGACCTCACCTTGGCTACATGACCAGTGATATCCAGACAGCCTCACCGACCAGGGATTCCACGGCGACCAGGTCACGCCATCCGGTAGCCAGGGATATGAGGCCTTCATACTCCGGACGTTCGCATAAAAGAAGTACGCAGGAGTCAACGTCCAAGGAGCTTCCAGTGGCTAAATCCCGTAAGACCGCAGCTCCACAGGCCTCCGTTACGGTCGTGCTATCGCAGATAGCACAAATTATCGCAGCATCCCAGCAACCGATAGAAACTCTGTCGGATCAGGAATTATCAGAGGAAGCTGGGTCGGTACGTTCCGCTGAAGGTTCAGGCACGGACGACCGAGAATTACAAGTGGTCCGACAGGATGGCGAAAAGGGATATGGAGGAGTTGGAATTTTCCCTTTAGGAACAACATAAAATTGCCGTAGAGTTCATCCGGCATTATCTTCCTGACATTGTTCCTCCGGACCAAAATGCTGCATTGACGGATAAGAGACTGATAGCGCCACTGGACACACGATTCTTTAATCGGTTTAGGGACATCGTCCCTGAGTTTCCGACACAGTCCAGAAATGTCTCACGGACATTTGAACTATTGAATGACGCTGTATATAAACTGGCTACCAAAACGGGCAGGTCTGGTTTCTTATCGGCAAATGCTCTACATCTGCCTTTCATCAATTCAAGGACTAAATTCGAAACGACAGGACAGGTCATTCCGAGAGTTCCTCTGCGTCTAGACGACGAGGCCGAAGACCTAGAATTGTCTATACTATCGTCTATGTCAATTCCAACCACGACATTGGAAACAACAATATTGTCTAACAGGGCTAGCTTAGGCGCATTATCATATGCAGATCACCTTACCAGAGCGTTGTCATTACGTCTCGAAGGAAAAGAATTCCAGGATGTACAAACCTCCTTAAGAGTTCTTTTGAGGGCCATAGCATTCTCCACGTATAACTCCGCCCTTTCAGTGGCAAATCTGGAGTTGGTTAGACGTGACGTGGCCCTGGCTACATCCACGCGCATGGATAGTAAGGTGAAAAACTCAGAGTTGCTCCGGTCTCCGGAGAGCTTCTCTTCAACGGCAAGCTTTCCTCAATCTATGATCAGATGACTAAGAAAGCTTCAGACTCTCTGCTATTTAAATCCGCTTCCAAAAAGTCGGATTCAGCGGAGAAGAGTAGGACAGGCACTTCTGGGGCGAATACGTCCAAGGGAAGTTCCTATAGAGGTTCCTATTCATCCTCTAGGTCTTACTCCAGAGACCGTCAAGGCAGCAACTCAGGTAGGGGTCGTAATACTGGATGAGACAACCGGTCAGACGCCCCTAGGTCGACGGGGCAAGGTGCGAGCCGTGGAGGACGTGGTTTCTCCTTCCGCAAGCCTCGCAGGTCCAGGAGGTGATGGTATAAACCTCTATCGTGTTCCAGTGGGCGGAAGACTGTTGAGTTTCTCAACCAATTGGGAGTCGATTACGGACGACACTTCGGTTCGAGGGGTGATTTCGGAAGGGCTGAAACTGTCCTTCAAAGGAAAACCTCCATTAACTCGAAGTCCAAGATGGACTCAGCTTCCATCAAATCTGCAGAAGAGAGGCTCGCTTCTATCAGAAGTCCAGTTTCTTCTGGAGAACAACGCGATAGAGGTCCTAGAAAACCAGGAATCTCCAGGTTTCTACAGCCATCTTTTTCTGGTTCCGAAACCAGGCGGCTCGTTCCGTCCAGTCATAGATCTGAGCTGGATAAAAATTCTATATGGAGACCATCCGATCGGTCAGAGCAAGCATTCGCGTGAACGACTATGCTACGAGCATAGATCTCAAGGATGCGTACTTTCACATCATGGTACATCCGGTGTTCAGAAAGTATCTTCGCTTCGCCGTCCTAGGAGTCGTGTATCAGTTCTGAGCAATGTGCATCGGTCTGAATCTAGTGCCCTGGGATTTCACTCGAATAATGAACTCGGTAATGACTCATTTCCGAGCTCATTCGTCTGTGGTAACGTCGGCCTACCTGGACGACATTCTTCAGAGGTACGGCAATGAGTTAACACTTCAGAACGATGTGCAGAATCTGCTTCTATTGCTCCGATGTCTCGGTTTCATAGTAAATGAGGAGAAGTCGTATCTGGTGCCGTCCAAGTCATTCACCTACCTGGGAATGAGCTTTGAGACGCACAACATTCTCGTTCGTCTGCCGTTAACCAGAGCGAAATTAATCAGTTGTTACGCTCACTATTGCCTTCACTCAGACAAAGTTACAGCGAGAGAATTCATGAGACTGATAGGTTTGTGCGGAGCTGCCGAGGATCTTATTCCGATGGGGCGGCAACGCACTCGTCCTCTCCAAATCTTTCTGACTCAGAATTGGAGGGTGAAGATTCATTCGCTCGATACGGACATCCTCTTGTCAAATCAAGTGAAACAAGAGATTCAGACTTGGGCAGATATTCAGTGGTTAACTCAGAGAGTTCCACTGCAATCGCCGGATCCGAGTTGTACGATTATGACGGATGCCAGTCAAACAGGTTGGGGTGCAACATTGAGCCCAACAGATTCGAAGTGCCAGGGTCTTTGGGATCCGCAGTTCCTAAACAAGCACATAAACATCAAAGAAATGATGTCATGATAAGCATAGGTATCCGATAGCATGGTTTCAATATCGAGTATGAGACCCATTACTGTTAATTACAGCTTGACAATGCCTTCTCATGATCCTAATCAGGTTCCTGGTGGTCCTTTGTGGGATGTTGTTCCATTCTTGGACCAGCATGGCACCAAGCTCCTGGACACTTCTTGGCTGGATTGGATGGGCTGAAATTGCAAGCTGCAACTCATTCCACCCATGTTCGATTGAATTGAGGTCATGGGATCTTGCTGGCTAGTCCATATGCTCAATCCCCTCCCTCTGTCGGTACTCCCCAAAAGCATGGGCAACATGAGGACGGGCATTACCATCCATCAGAATGAATCTATCACCCACTGCACCTGCATACAATCTGACATGGACATCGAGGATCTCATCAATATACCATTGTGCAGTCAATGTACCATGTTCAAGGACACAGAGCTATGTACGTCCATCCCAACTGATGGCACCTCAGACCATGATTGACCCTCCACCACAGCGGTCATGCTCAGCAATGTTGGCTGCATGGAATCACTCTCCTGCTCTTCTCCCTACCCTAGAACGCCTATGTGGTCTAGGCAGTACCTTGACTCATCTGTAAAAAGGACAGGTCGCCAATCTTCTCTGGTCCATCCAAAGTGGTCCATGGCCCATTCATATCGTGCCTGGCGGTGGTTCTGGGACAGTAGAATGTGAATACATGGTCTTCTCGATCGGAGACCACCTTCGTGCAACCTTGCCTGGATAGTATGCATCGGAACATTTACCCCGAAATGTATCCTGAAGGTCACTGTGAAGCTGGGTTGCTGTGGCAAAACAGTTCCTACAGGCCTGAATGATCAAAAACTGGTCTTCAGCTGCAGATGTTGCCCTGTCTCTGCCACCACCATGCCATCTTACTGGTGTGCCATACTGCTGAAATCTTGCCCAGGCTCTGGTGATCACCGTAAGGTGCACACCAACTTGACAATGGGTAGCCCCTTGCTCCACCATCCCTACAGCCCGCCACATTTCTGCTTCAGACAAATGTCTTCTTACATTTGCATTTGCCTTATTCAATCATTAAATCACAAGGGTTTGTGTTGAAATGAAGATTGAATACCCTACAGATGTCATGGACATGTAGACAGTACACGAAAACATCATGAAAATCAAGGGGTACATGCTTTCCATGACTGTCACAAAAAGTCTGCCTGTCAAGAGAGCTAATGTAAACACTGAGGACCATCTCAATACATTCCTCAATCATATCCACCAAAAGTATTGCAAATATATCACAAGCAAATGTCACAATGATGTGACAAATATTTGGTGCTTAGCAAACTATGAGTAGTATATTTTTAAAGAAATCAGAGATAGGTTTTCATTAACAGTATTACATGAAATAAAATCTTTGGAACCCACACTGAAGCCTTGAGAGGGTTAAATTAAAGAAACCAGATAAAACATATATGTACACAGCATTGAAAACGTTTGATCAAGGCATCAGTATAAGCTCTGAAAGCCAGACTGAAGTCTTGAGAGGGTTAAATTAAAGACTTCCAAACAGGAATCAGATAAATGTTTCCAAGAAACCAGAAAAAATATGTTCATTAATAGAGGGTCTCATGCAGAAAGGGACTTTCACTGCTCTTTGTTAGTATTGCGATAGCCCATTTCTGCATGATACCCTCCTGGTGAGAGATAGCCTCTTTCTGTATGAGACCCTCAATGTATACTGAGTCAAAAAAGAAAGTGACATGTGGATGAAGAAGCCGCGCTGGACTGTCTATGCGATGGAGCGTCCCGAGCAGGAGGAGTGGACGTATGCTCCGACTGACAAATGTACGTACAACAACATCTGGGCCCAGATGTTGTTTTAAGAGAGAGGGGCCTCTCTCGCTCGTGGTCCGGGTAGATCTGGACGAGCTAGCTACCGGACTGACTGGCTTCCTCCGTTCCATCCTCCGATCCATCGTCGCTGGGTGTGCGTAATCCGAGATTATAGTGCTCGCAACACCCCTTCTCCTCTGCTGGACCGCAACGGACTAACCCGGCATCACAACCATTTCGTGAATGATTGCTTCACTGGTGGAGCTAGCGGGCGACAAGTGACCGTCGATCCTACTAGGGACCTCTTAGGCACTTGCCGCATTTCGTTGAGCACTTAGTCGGTAGCTCTTCATTGCAATGATGGAAGCACACCCTGTTCTTGTTCCCCTGAAAAAGAGACTGAAAAAACTAGAGTGACCCTGTGGTGAGAGGACCGGCATGGACCTCTCACCACTAACAATATACCGTGACACCCATCTCCAACGTTTGTCATCCGAATAGGCACACACTGAGCATGAATTAGTGCAAGCACACTGATTACAGCAAATACAATGAACATGAGAATCAGAGGAAGACCTCCTCGATTTACAAATTGAACAATATTCTTTCATTTAGAAAAAAATATTAAACAGTCATCGTACTCGCACTAACCCTTGAAAACAAAGATACATAATAATAATATAATCCATTACAAACATTTCGAAAAATAATTCAAAAGAAAAAATTTTTTCGAAAAAATTTCAAGATGAGCACAATGGGAACGATGAGCCCAAATGTATCCCAAAAAAGCCTAAGTGTGGACAAAAATTTTAAAACATATCTAAAAATTAATGCTACATTTACGGACAATGTTAATGTATCTGGCAATGAACAGAACCAAAAAGAAGACAAGGAATCATTGTCAGAAGAAACCGTTGTCAGCGTAAACAAAAGTGAATAAAAACTGGAAACAAGACTCCAGGCACTGAAAATATGGCCCGAAATCATTAACCAATTTTAAACACTATCCGATGTAAAACAGAAGCTTCCAGAGAAGAAACTGCAGTACATCGGATGGTAGATGCATGACCAAAACGCCTAACCACCCCTAGGGTGAGGACGTAACCATGGGGAAAAACAGAATAAACATTCTGTTACCAAGCCCAAAACTCCCAAGAAATTTCAGTAAAAAAAATTACAAAAACTAGAGAAACAGAATTTACTGCATCCAGTAAATTCAAGTCTGTGTGAAAAGGGTTAAAGTATCAGGAATAAACTCTACAGAAAGAGAATTTATGGAGGCTTATCTTCTGGTGTAAAATATTTTTTAACAAATCAGAAATGGGTTTTTCGTTAACAGTATTTACAGATATTCATACAGGAATCAGAACAATTTTTATAAGAAACCAGAAAAGGCATATATGTGACCAGCATTTAAAGGGTTCGATACACGAATCAGAAATGGACAATTTTGGCTCTGCCCACGAATTTGAGTGATGAAATACATTCATAAACTTTAGAAATACATTAAGGTGTAAATGCATTTCCCAGTCTTTCTGAATAATATGCACTTGATGACCTCATTCAGGTGGACCATATATTGAATCTCCAGCAATGTTTAACTCAATCGGTGTAGTCCCATGTCCACATCTACATTGAAGAATGAGCGCAACCCACTTTGAAATAATAGCTCCACCAACTTCAGATCTGTCATCTGACATTCAGATCGAACGGGTGAAAAAAACATAGATGAGTGCAAACTGGTTATTGTTAACCAGCATGCCAAAATGCATAGAGATAGGACGGTCCGTATTTGAGTTGTCGTGCTGACAAAGGGTGCATAGACTCTATGTCGGAGATATTGTCATAAAAACCTTAAAAAACCCCAAGAGCTCATTTGAAAGCCTGTTCTTAAAATAGCATCTAGTGACCTAAACAAGGCATACATAAAACTAGAACTTCTCTAATAAATTAATTTTAAACAGTCATAGCACTAACACAGTTAACAGAACATTCAACTATGTCAGTATTGCATCTTTTACCGGCATCCTGACAGTATTGTGATAGGTTTAAATAACAAATCTCCAGTGTAGTTTTACAATTACATGTACACTGGAATTCTTCATTATCAAGTTGTTTGTTTTTATATTAACTTGGTTTGGGAATTAATTCTGTACAATGAGATTAAATAAATAGTTCATGTTATTGTATGTGACAGTCACAGCTTTCTCCCCACTGCTTTTTGTGAAATTCTTTCATGGAGAAAATATTCATACAGGAATCAGAACAATTTTTCTAAGAAACCCGAAAAGGCATATATGTGCACACCATATATAGGGTTTGATCAAGGAATCAGAAATGGACATTACTGCCGCTACCATTTATTTGAATGAGATACATGTATAATCTTCAGAACTGCATTAATTGGTATAAAATGAAATTCCCAATAGGAAGAAAAAGTATGCATTTAATGACCTCTCTTGACCGCATAGAGGTGGACCACATTTTGAACCTCCAGCAAGTTTCAACTCATTTGGTGTAGGTACCATTACTATAGGTCATACTAAACCTGAAGTATGAGCACAAACTACTTTATAAATATTGGCTCCACCAACTCCGGATCTGCCATATTTGTAGATGATGGCAAATGTCTATATTAGCAAGGCAATGATGAAGTGCACGCATGGTACCTCTGGAAAATATATTGCAAGTAAAAACGTTCAGTAATGTTGGAATGTAGACATTGAAAGGCCTTGAAGACCCCAAGAGCCTGTCTGAAGACTTATTGGCATTGTCAAAATACCGAGGTCCCATCTATATCCATGTGTGTTTAGAACAACACTGTGAGAATGGAAATGGTTTTCATTATTCTCAATGATTTTTTCGAAGAGAGGTGCACCATCGAAGTGCAGTACGCTTTAGTACACAGCGCCACCGTGCCCCCATATTAAGATTTTCAGAGGATTAAAATATTCGTTTTAAATATTCCATTTTAATCCTTTAACCATTTACCCAGATGGTAGAGGTGCAGGCTGCAAGCCGAGAGGTCCTCGGTTCGAATCCCACCTGCGGCAACCGCATTGTGTCCTTGGGCAAGACACTTCACCCCCATTGCCCACGTGGGGGCTCGGTGACGATGTGTACTAAGGCGTACTGTACGTCGATGGTGCACCTGACTTCAACCAATGCTAACCCTGCTTGTGTGGAGTTGGTATGTTGGGGAGCTGACAGTTGCTCGCCGTTGCTTGGTGGTTCTCTCCGGGTACTCCGGCTTCCTCCACCTGTAAAACTGTCACGGTCATGGTTAGCCATTGTGCAGAAATATGTGACCTTAAAACACCAATAAAAATAAAAAAAAAACCTTTACCCAACGAATCGGCCGCATCCACCCGCGTAATATGCAAATTGAGAAGTTGAAAAAATATTAGTTCCAACGAGGGGTCCCATGATATGGTTTTGTTGAAATTGTTTGGAAAATTTGAAAAAAATGATATTTGAAATAATAAATTTTGCTATCGTCTCCGTTGGGTAAAGGGTTAAATGGGGGTGCAGTGGCTGAGTTGGCAGAGGTGCAGGCTGCAAGTCGAGCGGTCCTCACTCTGTCCTTGGGCAAGACACTTCACCCCATTGCCCACGTGGGTGCATGGTGGCGATGTGTACTAAAGCGTACAGCACATCGATGGTGCACCTGTATTCAACCAGTGCTAACCCTGCTTGTGTGGAGTTAGTAAATGATATTTGAAATAATAAATTTTGCTATCGTCTCCGTTGGGTAAAGGGTTAAATGGGGGTGCAGTGGCTGAGTTGGCAGAGGTGCAGGCTGCAAGTCGAGCGGTCCTCACTCTGTCCTTGGGCAAGACACTTCACCCCATTGCCCACGTGGGTGCATGGTGGCGATGTGTACTAAAGCGTACAGCACATCGATGGTGCACCTGTATTCAACCAATGCTAACCCTGCTTGTGTGGAGTTAGTATGTGGGGAATCTGATAGTTGCTCGCTGTTGCCCGGAGGTTCTCCCCAGGTACTCTGGCTTTCTCCGTCCGTAAAACTGTCCTGGTCATGGTAAACCACTGTGCAGAAATATGTGACATTAAACACCAATAAATAAATAAATAATCCTTTAAAAAATGAGCTCATTCCAATGAAGGGTCATGAGCTATGTTTTTCAAGCAAAAATGAAAAAGTAATTAAAACTGAATAGACATTTCTGTGTATAAAGCTGACCGGTTTTTGCCGTTATGTTGGCTAAAGGGTTAAGAATCCCTTAGTTTGGAAAGCACACTGAAAAGGTGTCCCATTCCACATAGAATTAAATGTTTCAGAAAAGAGAGTGAAAAACATTCTGTAGCCATGAGTTATATTAAAGATATTTTTTTACTCACATCGAAGTATTAAGAGGGTTAAAATCTGACCATTCAAATATTCCATTTTATTACTTTGTAACTGTGATAGGTGTTTCGAGAAAGCCACACACCACTCCATCCCAAAACCTCTCAATCTTGAGTTATGATTGAGAATAAATAGACTTTTAAAAAAATGCTTTGAAAAGTGAAGGTTTCTCTCTCTCTTCAATGACTGAGATAGCCCAAGAACATTAGGTTTCACTAGGGAAAAAAATCGGCGAAAGCTGATTTTTTCAGGAAATGTCGAGTACATGTCACTGAACGATTAGACAAAAGTCCCCTAAAATCCCAGTTGAGCTTTTTTTTCTACAGCCTTTTTTCGAAAACACGTTTGAAAAAAATTTTAAAAAATCGCACAAACTTTGTAACCTCGAATTGATCCAACTGTATTTTTTGTTTTCGCGTATTTCGAGCTACATAATGTCTAATATACATTTACCTAGAGACGATAAAAAATCCACCACCATTTGAAGACTTTTATCATTGCTTACAAAATAGACATTATGGAAGACCCCCTCTGCTTCTGGCCGAGTTCCCCTTTTGGCATAAAATTCGTCAGCATGAGAACTCAACTATTTTCGGGCTTGGGACCGAACAGACACGTCTGTGTCTGGCAGCATTAGATCAATAAATAATATTTACAGAATGTACAAAAATCAATAAATAATATTTACAGAATGTACAAATCAATCAACATGGATTAAGTTACATTGACTATTATCAACGCTGTATACAGAAATGACATGACCTATATACATATTATTCATCGAACTCAGAAATTTCCAACAGGACAGTGTTTCTGTGGTTGTTACAAGAATCCGAACTGCAATTACACAAACCTGAGCAAGAGAGTCCTGCCTTCTTACACCCACACCTTTTTGTACAAGCACTCTTGCAACCACAACTGATCAGATTCAGTAGGTTATCAGGGGCACATGGCTTTGTGGCTGCAGTCGGTACAAGAAGTCCATTGTCTAGCGACCACCCCCAATCCATCGGAGGAAGCGAAGTGCCCAGCCATTGTTGGACCTGGAGATAACATCTGTAGACATGTTGTTGTGCAGCATCGCTGCTTGGTGGGAGTGAGGCTAGGTCGATGGGTTTATTCAGTTTAGATTTTGCTACATAACGCTTGTAAGTGACATATCTATATTGGTCGAGAGAGGAAACAGTTTTACTCCCGTATAAAATCAGGAGAAGTTGTTCCCCGGCAGCGGCTACTGCACTTGGTGTACTGTCATCCGCCAAAATTGTGTTGACATACTGTTGTGAGTCGCTAGTAACATCGGAGACAATTGTACTGAATACTTTCTTCTTACCAACTCGAAAGAGTGCAGAAGTAGTGTCACAACCACTCATAGAATGTGCTACAAGGAGGTTGCTTCTATGGTCACCCATTTTGGTTGCTATTTCACTAACTGAAACTGGTAAGTTTGGGGTAATGGAATACATCATGTGAATATTACATCCTGGTTGAACTCGAGAGGTAAGAATGACTAACAAGTCTGTGTCTGTTCCCACAACGACAACATTGTTGTCATCTTGAGCGATGTCAAGTGCAGTTTCGGCTATCAGTACATCAGCATCAGCCTCGGCCTGCTTGGACTGAATATTGATAGCAGATAGCTCCTGCATTAGAAGATCGATCAGTTGGGTTTTGTTCTTGGCATTTGCAAGGAAATCGGATTGGGGTGTGGTGGCTGGTAACTCGGGTGAGATATTGATATCAATGGAATACCTGTCTTTAGATCTACGGGCTTGTTTCATGCCCTTTGTCGACATTGTACAAGCATAACCATCAAAAACAACCACGACGTTCGCCCCAAAATGTCTCACTAGATAATTGGAATATGATGTACATATGTCCTTATATGATGACTGTTTAGGCCATACAACTGCCCTCAATAAAAATCCACCATCTACAACAAACAGAGAATGTTCTGGGATTTTAGTTTGCTCGGAACCGTATGTTTTGAGGATCTTACCGAGCGTGCTTTTCTGTGTCTTCCTCATTCCAGCAGAATCAAACAATGCTGGTGGTTTCGGGGCGAGTTCATATTTGAGATACTCTTCCATCTCTGCTTGTGACTGAATAACACATGTGATGCGGTTGAACAGAATTGTGGGGTCAATCACTACCTTACTTCCACGGACTTTGATGCTATTTGCCATCGATGCGAAAGACTTCACAGTGTCAACACGTCGTAGTTTGATGCTGTTGAACGTTTTGCTTACAACATTCGATACGCAACATTCACCAATTTTGCGAACTTGGTCACACTTCACAGTTTCGTCGGCCACAAGCCCGGTCGCTATAGAGACTAATTGTAGTGGATCTCTATTCTGAAAGGGGGAATGCACTCTGAGCCAGTTCAATAATTTGGTGATATCATTGGCATCAGTCAATTGTGAACTTTGACGGAGATCCCGATGTTGTTCGCCATGACCAGTGTGAACATGAACAAAATTTTCGAGAGCATTACATATCGGAAGGCAAAGAGGTAGTCCATGTACCCATTTCGCAACAGTGCTATCGGTTATTCCCCTGCCATGTGTGAGACCACGAGGGAGCTTGAACATTCTCATTAAACACTGCTCTATGGTCTGATCAGAATATATCCTGTCCCAGAATTTATCTGAGCGCCTTATGGTAAAGTAACCTTTCTCAGTGAACAACTTCAAA
Source organism: Pictodentalium vernedei (assembly GCA_031216915.1). Classification (NCBI taxonomy): domain Eukaryota; kingdom Metazoa; phylum Mollusca; class Scaphopoda; order Dentaliida; family Dentaliidae; genus Pictodentalium; species Pictodentalium vernedei. Next base: position 147,926,674 of record CM062291.1, on the reverse strand, counting down.
TCATCCTGTTGCATTATTTCTGTTAGCTCATTCATCTGCTGCAAATAGAGATGAGAACTTTTTGCGTATGCAAAATGACCACCTGCGTGAAATACTGGAATCATATTGCAAACACAATATGTGTGGAGTTCCCAGTCGCCTGTGCGCTCTGCTCTCAAGAACAACTGGAGAAGACCTATTTGCTCGTAGTATTGTACCCAAAGCATTCCTGTGCGTCCTATGGACGCATTCTGTAGCAGTTCGTGTAATTTTGACAGTAGATGGTTGACACTTTCTTGATTGACAGCGTCAGCTGTTGTACAGTCACCTCTGGCAAGTCCACAGAATATTTCATTGACTTCTGTGCAGTCTATGTTATCTAGTGTTCGGCTTTCTTCAAACACAAGTTTTATAATGGCAATTTGTGTTAGCAAATGGGCACGAACTGCTCTTGAATATGCATGACCACTGATCAAATGATGGATTGACCCACCAGCATAAACAGTCCCCCAAAGTTCATCCAAGCCACTACCAGCCATGATCGAACCAATTGCCCCTAAATATGACATAATCATATGGAAGCCGCCGAGTCTAACGAAAACTTTGTTTATGAGTACACATCAAGGGCGTGCACACATTACATGCCAATGCATCTTGAGTGTAGGCGAACACCACATTATGTGATTTAATCGAACATGGAAATTGAAACAATGATGCTATAATACGGTATTTGAATGAGAAAAGTCGATGCCGTTTGAATTTGAGTTTAGGGGGTATGGTTAATATTTCACACGTTTCACCAGTTCATTATGGAATAAATGACTATTGTTATATATCATTATAAAGCCACTGCTTTTCTGCAATTTTTGATATATAATTTAACTCCCAAAGTAGTCGTAGATTTGATTTAATGGACGTTGTGTACCGTTGTGTGTATGAAAACAATAATTTTTTTTTCGTAATTTTGTACATTTTCGTGAATATTTCACCATTGAGTGTGAGGATTGGTACAAAGTTGACATTTTCTGTTGGTGATATGTATTCTCAATATAATTCAGCACGATATTTAGAAAGAATAAGAAAGAGAAATATGAAGCTGGGTCGAATTTTTTTTTTAATTTTTTTTTCATCAAAAAAAACGCTATAACTTAAAAAGCTCAACTCGGATTCGCGGAGACTTTTCACACTTTATCCGCAATGTGTGTCCCGGAAACATATAAAAAAAATCAGCTTTCTCCGATTTTTTTCTTTACTTTCTCATTTTTATGTCTAATGTGCCTGGACTAAGACTGAAGTTTTGTAACATGATACAACATAAATATACAGTGCTGTTCAATGTAACAAAGAATTCTATCTCAGCTTTCTCTCTGGAGATTTCTGTTTTAGATAATGGTTACTGCTTCAGCTAACTCATTTCCCAGTAAATGTTGTAAACATATTTTTAACATCTGGAGCCCGAAGGCCCCACATGCCTCCAAATCATAGATGACCAAGTACCAATGGCAGGCACTCTATCAGTATACCAAAAACATTGAGATAGGATTGATTGTATTTGGGTTATCATGTTGACAAACAGTGCATAGAAGACATTCTATGAATGTTATTAATTTATTGGGGTTTAACAACACTTCAACAGCTAGGCCCACCTCATGTCGTACAGTTTTTACGGATGGAGGAAACCAGAGAACACAGAGAACCACCAAACAACAACAAAAAGCAACTGTCTGGATCCCCAACATGCTAACTCCACACAAGCAGGGTTAGTGCAGGTGTATCATCGGCATGCAGTATGTCTTAGTACACAACATCACTATGCCATTATGTGGGCAATGGGGGTGAAGTGTTTTTGCCCAAAGACACAAGACAGTTGCCGCAGATAGGATTCAAACTGAGAACCTCTCGGCTTGCAGCCTGCACCTCTAACTGCTTAGCCACCGTGCCCCTCTATGAGTGTAATGGGAATTTTGGGGATAAAATAGTTTTAAAGAAATAAAAAATAGGTTTTCAATGACAGTATTTATAGATATTCATTCAAAAATTAGTTAATTTTTTCCAAGAAACCAGATAAGGTATATATCTTCACAGTATTCAAAGGGACCAATCAAGGGAATGCACAAGGAGGTTCAAAAATATGATTTCCTACAATTCTGGTAATAGCCCTCGTGACTCCTGTTCGACCTTGGCCCAAATTTTGAATCTCCATCGAGTGTCGACTCGTTTGGTATTGGTCCCAGGTTCATACATCATACCATGCTTGAAATATGAGCATGACCCACTTTCACAAATTTTGGCCACACCATCTTTTTACGTAAAAATGGATGTATGGACTTCAGGAATGCTTTAGAGAGTCAAAAAATGTGATTTCCAGCAATTCTGAAAAATGCACTCAATGACCACAAGTGACCTCCATAACCTTGACCCATATTTTTGAACTTATTTAGTGTTGGCTCCAGGTCCATGCATCACACCATGCTTGAGATATGAGCGTGACCCACTTTAAAACATTTAGGCCACGCCCACTTTTTTCATGAAAAAATGCACATCTGAATTTTTGGGGAAGCATTTGGAGGTCAAAAAATGTGATTTCCAGCAATTATGAAAAATGCACTCATTGACCCCTGAGTGACCCTGGTGACCTTGACCCATATTGTGAATCTCCATCTAGTGTCGACTCATTTGGTGTTGGTCCCAGGTCCATACGTCATACCATGCTTGAGATATGAGCGTGACCCACTTTCAAAAATTTTTGCCACGCCCACTTTTTTTACGTCAAAATGCATGTGTGTATGTCAGGACTGCTTTAGGGTGTCAAAAAATGTGAATTTTTATACTGTACCAATGACCCAGACATAGCTGGTGCTAACTCTTAAAAATATAGGGCCAAACACAAATTTTGCCCCCCAATCCCCAAAATTTGCATCTAAAACCAAAGAAAACATGTCCTGAATGGCCCTCCATACTTCACCTCTACTGCGCATGCGCAGTGTCAAGGACGTCCCGAAATTGGCGCCATTAATCATTCTTTGTTTGGCCCTTCATCAGTTAACATCTGACTGATCTTTGTGCTTGTAAATCTCAGTTTAAATGATGCCAGACACATAAATATTAGTGAAATGGTGATTCTAAGGAGGATATAGAAGGAGGAGAGGAAAAATGAGTGGCAGAAAATAATCAGGGCTGTAACTTAAAATTTTTTGATGAAATTATGTTAAGTTACCTATTTTCGAGGCAACAGCCTGTGGTGGTCATTCTTGTTATCAAGATTACACTGCTTATTCAGTGTTTTCCTCTCTCCCTTTCCTTTAAGTCCCCTCTTGCTATTCTCCCATGCTTTTGGCATATTTTCTGTAATATTATTACTAAAATTTCTTGGGAGTTTTAGCTGGATAACAGAATGAATTCTGTTCTTTTCCCCATGTTTACGTCTTCACCTATGGGTGGTTAGGCGTAGTGTTCTGCATCTACCATCTGATTTTCTGCAGTTTCTTCCCTGGAAGTCTCTGTTTTGCATCAGATAGTGTATTATTGGTAACTGATTTCGGGCCAGGGTGCCTGGAGTCTTGATCTAGTGTTTTTACACTTATTGTTTACATTTCCAACAGCCCTCTGTGTGAGGGGGGATTTCTTGAAAATAATATCTTGATGTTAATTTAATCATAACTAGATACATTATTATTGTTCGTAAGTGTTGCATAAATTGTTTAAAATATTTTTAGAATTTTTGTCCACACTTAGGCTTGGGATCCATTGAGGCTCAACGTTACTTTTCAGAAACTTGGGCTGTTCTGAAAAAATATTTTTTCAAAAGTTTTTGATTCAATTATTTTTTCTATGTTAATGGATCTTGTTATTATGTATTTTGATTGTCAGGGGTAGGTGCGAGTACTAGGACTTTGTTTTCTTTTCACAATGAAAGGATATTGTTCAATTGTAATAAGAGGAAATCTTCCTCTGACTTTCATAATCATTGTATAATGTAGTCAGTGTACTCGCACTAACTCCTGTTCTGTATGTGTTGATTACGATGACAACATGGGAAGCGTGTGTCACAGTATGTTAGCGGAGAATTGGCCATTCCGGTCCTTTCCCCGCAGGGTCACTCTACTTTATCAATCTCTATTTCAGACGATCATGATCAGGGTGATGTATCCGTGATGTCTTCCAAAAAGTGTGCCTCTGTCGTCACAATTAATGAAGAGCTAGCGGAAAAGTGCTCATGTAATACGTCAATTGCCTAAGAGGACCCTAGTAGGTTCGACGGCCTTTGACGTCCGCTAGCTCGCCCGGTGTAGCGTCCATTCATCGAATGGTTCGGCAGCCGGGTTCGTCTGTTGCGGTCTAGAAAGGAGTTTTGGGTGATGCGAGCACTATAAAATATCCATGTGCACACCCAGTGACTGCGGATTAGAGGGGAGAACGGAGGAAGCCTTTTAGTCCGGTTCATAGCTCGTCCAGGCCCATCCGGGCTGCGAGCGAGAGAGGCCCCTCTCTCGTACATCAACATCTGGCCCCAGATGTTGTGGTACAAAATGTCTCGCATTCGGAGCATACGTCCGCCGCTCGGAACGCTCCGTTATATAGACAGTCCGGAGAGACTGTCAATAAGGCTTCCTCATTCTCATGGCAGCGCACACGACCGCACCTTGGCTACGTGACCTCTGATATCCAGTCAACTTCGCCAATCAGAGAATCCTCGGCGACCAGGTCACGCCATCCGATAGCCAGGGACACGAGGCCTGGAGACTCTGGACGTTCGCATAAGAAAGTATGCGAGAGTCAACGTACACGGAGCTTCCAGCGGCAAAGCATCGTAAGACCGCTTCTGCACAGGCCTCGGTGACGGACGTGCTATCCCAAATAGCACAACTTATCGCAGCATCCCAGCAACGACAGAATCTCTGTCGCATAATATAATATCCGAGGATGCTGGGTCGGGACGCTCTGCGGAAGCATCAGGTGCGGACGTCCGAAAATTTCATACGGTCCGACGGGATGCCGAAAGGGATTCGGAGGTTTTCGAGCTTCCCCTTTCGGAACAACATAAGCTGCTGTATATGTCATCCGACTTCATCTTCTAGAGGTTCTTCGTCGGACCAGAATGCTGCGATACCGGATAAGAAACTGATAGCGTCGGTGGACTTAGAAATTTTTGGTTCGGTTCAGGGACATCGTCCCTCAGTTCCAACACAGTCCAATAATGTCTCAGATACGTTCGATTTATTGAACGACGCTATATATATTTTTTATATGCTTGCTATGTACAAGCATATCTGGTTTCTTGTTCGCAAAATTACTGAGATGTCTTTCAAAAGTGTGCCTCTGTCGTCATAGTTAATGAAGAGCTAGCGGCAATTAGTGCTCATGGATTACGTCAATCGCCTAAGAGGTCCCTAGTAGGATCGACGGAGTTGACATTCGCTAGCTCGCCCGGTGTAGCGTCCATTCATCGAATGGTTCGGCAGTCGGGTTCGTCCGTTGCGGTCTAGGAAGGAGATTTGGATGATGCGAGCACTATAATAGACTTTAGTACACACCCAGTGACGACGGATTAGAGGAGAGATCGGAGGAAGCCTGTTAGTCCGGTTCCTAGCTCGTCCGGTCCGTCCGGGCGGCGAGCGAGAGAGGTCCCTCTCTCGTGCAACAACATATGGGACCGGATGTTGTGGTACAGACATTTCACCTTCGGAGCGTATGTCCGCCACTCGGGACGCTCCGTTATATAGACAGTCCGAGTGACTGTCGATAATGCTTCCTCATCCTCACAGCAGCGCACACGACCGCACATTGGCTACGTGACCTTAAATATCCGGCCAGCTTCGGCATTCAGTGATTCCATGGCGAACAGGTCACGCCATCCGGTAGCCAAGGGACACGAGGCCTGCACACTCCGGTCGCTCGCATAATAGAAGTATGCACGGGGTAACGAACACGGCGCTTCCAGCGGCAATGCATCGTAAGACCGCTTCTCCACAGGCCTCAGTGACGGACGTGCTATCCAAAATAGCACAGCTTATCGTAGCATCCCAGCAAACGACAGATTCTCGGTCGGATCAGGAATAATCCGACAGCGCTGTGTCGGTGCGCTCCGCTGTTGCATCAGGTACGGACGACCGAATATTTCATAGGGTCCGACAGGATGGCGAAAGGGATTCGGATCATTTCGAGCTTTCCCTTTCGGAACAACAGAAGCTGCCATACATTTCTTCCGGCATTATCTTCCAGAGGTTGTTCCGTCGGACTACATTGCTGCGATGCTGGATAAGAGACTAATAGCGTCATTGGACACGGAGTTTTGGATCGGTTCAGGGACATTGTCTCTGAGTTGCCGACGCAGTCCAATAATGTCTTTAGAACATTCGAATTATTGAACGACGCTATATATATAAGCTTGCTATCAACATGCTAGTCTAGTTTCTTGTCCGCAATGCTCTATTCTGCCTTTCGTGAATTCTAGGAAATAATTGTTTATTGGCAGAACTGGGCTTACCGAGAGTTCCCTTGCATCTAAGACGGCGAGACTGAAGACTGCAAATTATCTTTTTCGCCATCTATGTCAATTCCAACCACGATGTTGGAAACGACAATGATGTATAATAGACTTAACTTAGACACTTTATCATATGTACACCACCTTACTGAGACGTTTATCATTACGTCTTCAAGAGAAAGAATTCCAGGATATGATCCTCAATGAGATTTCTTTCAGGGGCAGTAGTTTTTCCACGTATAACTCCGCCCTTCAGTGGCAACCTGGAGTTGGTTAGACGTGACGCAGCCCTAGCTACATCCACGCGCATGGATAGTAAGGTGAAGAACTCTCTCAGAGTCGCTTCGGTCTCCGAGAAGCTTCTCTTCGACGGTAACCTTTCAGCAATCTTGAATTGCTTGATATACACGTTCTCTTGTCTATCAAGTGTAACAAGAGATTCAGACGTGGGCAAACATTCGGTGGTTGACTCAGATAGTTCCACTGTAGTTGCCGGATCCGAGTTTTTCGATTATGACGGATGCCAGTCAAACAGGTTGGGACACAATTTTGATCCCAACGGATTCGAAGTGCCAGGGTCTTTGGGTTCCGCTGTTTTTAGGCAAGATCCTTACTTCCAAGGAAGAATATTATGTTGGCTTGCACTACGTCATTGGATGAATTTTATTCAGAAACGCATGTTCAATCCTGTCCGATAATACGACAGTAGTTGCGTATATCCGGAACCAGGGAGGCACTCATTCGGTTCCGTTATTGATTTTAACGGAAAGAATCCTTCTGTTTGTTATAGAACACCAAGTTCTGTTTCGGTTCGTCATATTCTCGGTCGTCGGATCGTATTAGCAGACTCCCTTTCACGTAAGGGTCGTTTGTTGCCGTCGGAATGGACTATCAACAAACAAGTATTCAATCAGATTTGCTATCAATGGGAGCGCCCAGTAATAAATTTATTTGTGACACAACTCTCCAATCAATTGTAGATGTATGTGTCACCGTGTCTGGATCCCTGAGCATATGTAGTTAACGCTCTATCCATCTAGTAGGACGCGATGATAGGATATGCGTATCCTCCAGCGCTGTTGATTCAGCAAGTATTGCTAGGATTATTCATTCACAATACAATTCTGTTGGTAGCATCTCTGTCTCCACAGAGACGGTGGATAAATTTACTTAGATGTCTACTGTGGGACTTACCGCGGAAACTTCCTCCACGAGAGGATCTTTTTTTCGCTGGGGAAATCGTGTCAACTCTATCACAACCCGCAAGGTCTCAACTTTCACGTATTCCGTTGTGCGGTCCTTCTTGCATGGCAAGCATTGTACAGGATGAGCAGTGGACGCGATTCCTAGCTGTAGAAGGACCTCCTCTTCGCTATACTATGCGGCTAAAGTGGAGGCTCTTCCGTCGTTGGTGTAGGGATCTTTATGCAGCCTTTTTACTATTCAGCTATGTCTGGGTCATTGGTACAGTATAAAAATCTTAAAAAATTTATAGTAATTTATATATTTTTTATACTTACCAATGACCCAGACGGGGATGGCCCTCCCAGGAGTTGGGAACTCATACCTCCCCGCTGAGGACATAGCGCTTACCAGGCACTGTTGGTAAGAATGATTAATGGCGCCAATTTTGGGACGTCCTTGACACTGCGCATGCGCAGTAGAGGTGAAGTATGGAGGGCCATTCAGGACATGTTTTCTTTGGTTTTAGATGCAAATTTTGGGGATTGGGGGGCAAAATTTGTGTTTGGCCCTATATTTTTAAGAGTTAGCACCAGCTAAGTCTGGGTCATTGGTAAGTATAAAAAATATATAAATTACTATAAATTTTTTAACTTTCTAGCAATTATAAAAAATGCACTTAATGACCCCTAGGTGACCTCCATGACCTTGACCCATATTCTGAATCTCCATCGAGTGTCGACTCATTTGGTGTTGATCCCAGGTCCATACGTCATACCATGCTTGAGATATGAGCGTGACCCACTTTCAAAAATTTTGGCCACGCCCACTTTTTTTACTTCAAAATACATGTGTTGCACGTCAGGAATGCTTTAGAGGGTCAAAAAATGTGATTTCTAGCAATTATGAAAAATGCACTTAATGACCCCAAGTGACCTCCATGACCTTGACCCATATTTTGAATCTCCATCGAGTGTCGACTCATTTGGTGTTGGTCCCAGGTCCATACGTCATACCATGCCTGAGATATGAGCGTGACCCACTTTCAAAAATTTTGGCCACTCCCACTTTTTTTTACGTCAAAATGCATGTGTGTATGTCAGGAATGCTTTAGGGGGTCAAAAATGTGATTGCTAGCAATTATGAAAAATGCACTTAATGACCCCTAGGTAACCTCCATGACCTTGACCCATATTTTGAATCTCCATCGAGTGTCGACTCATTTGGTGTTGGTCCCAGGTCCATACGTCATACCATGCTTGAGTTATGAGCGTGACCCACTTTCAAAAATTTTGTCCACGCCCACTTTTTTTACGTCAAAATGCATGTGTGCATGTCAGGAATGTTATGGGGGGTCAAAAAATGTGATTTCTAGCAATTATGAAAAAAGGCACTTAATGACCCCTAGGTGACCTCCGTGACCTTGACCCATATTTTGAATCTCCATCGAGTGTCGACTCATTTGGTGTTGGTCCCAGGTCCATACGTCATAACATGCTTGAGATATGAGCGTGACCCACTTTCAAAAATTTTGGCCACGCCCACTTTTTCATGTCAAAATGCTTGTGTGTACGTCAGGAATACTTTAGGGGGTCAAAAAATGTGATTTCCAGCAATTCTGAAAAATGCACTCAATGACCCCTAGATGACCTCCGTGACCTTGACCCATATTTTGAACCTCCGTCGAATGTCGACTCATTTGGTGTTGGTCCCAGGTCTGTAGGTCATACTACGCCTGATATATGGGCGTAACCCACTTTCAAAACACCCCTACAGACACCCCTGATACCCCAGGAATCTGAAAAACATAGGTGGCCGAGAACTTGTGGCTGTCTATCAGCATGCCAAAAATCAACGAGATAGGGCAATTCATTTTCGAGTTATCTTGCGGACAAAAAAGTGATGAGAAGACAGAAGACAGGAGAAGAAGAAGAAGAAGAAAAAGAAGAAGAAGAAGAAAAAAAAGAAAAAAAAAAAAAGAAAAAGAAACCGTGCAAAAACAACAGTCTGTGTGTTTCACACAGACTAATTATGCCTAAAGCATGGGAGAATAGCAAGGGGGGTATAAAGGAAAGGGAGAGAGGAAACACTGAACAAACCGTGGAAATTTCATAGCAAGAATGTAAACATCAGGCCCATGCCCCGAAATTAGGGAACATGAAATAATTTTGCCTAAAAATTAAAAGTTACAGCCCTGAACACATCCATCCACTGTTTCTTCCTCTCATCCTCTTATATCATCCTTAGATCCACCATTTCTTTCATGATTTTGTGTCTGGCATCATTTTAACTGAGATTATGAGTGCAGATATCAGTGAGATGTTACTGATTTCAGGGCCAAACAAAGATGAGGATTTGGCCCCAATTTTGTTACTTCCTTGACACTGTGGCGTGCATGCGCAGTGGATAAAAGTATGGAGGACCACATAGGACATTGATTTTTTGAATTTTGATGCAAATTTTGGGGATGGGGGGGGGGGGGGGGTGCTAAATTTGTGTTTGGCCCTAGAATTTTAAGAGTTAGCACCAGCTAAGACTGGGTCATTGGTATAGTATAAAAATATAGAAATATTGAGTGTAGCCCAAAATTTGGGAGCCCAAGTTTGGACTGACAGAGTTTGTTTGCAAAAAAAGTGAATCTGCATCACTAAAGTAATTGTGGGTCCAGTTCAAATATGGACATTTTCTGCGCATATTTAATTAGGTTACTGAAATTTGATTGGCTGACGGTTTCCAGACTCTAACTTTCCTTAAAATCAACCGATTTCGATGAAATTTCATATATGGATTACTTTTATCAATACCTAGGCCAAGGTGGAATGTGGGAAACTTTGTACTGAAAATCTGTCTGTCTGCCTGTCTGCCCTGTGCTTCAATGCACCTCGGACTAAAAGCTGTATTTATGAACCGATCTTCATGAAACTTCTTGGGTGTCTTTGTTATCATTGTGAGACCAGAATATGTGTTTTGGGGTTTGGTCCAAAATTCAGGATGGCCGCCAGTGTTCCAAAATTGGGTGTAATCAGTTTTTAGCTCACTTGTCGTCTGTTGTCGTCATCTGTCCGGCGTCGTGAACATTTTTCAAACGACTTCTCCTCTGAAACTGCTAGGTCGATTTGCTCGAAACTTGGTATGGATGTTCATTACCATATGTCAATTCAAGTTTGTTCAAATGAAATGGACATGTGCACTTGGGGCTCCACAGGGGGCATAACTCCGAAAAGCACCCTATGTATATTAGAGAAATTACTAAAAAATATTCTCCCACACAAGTAGGCAGAATCATTAGATACTTGGTATACAGCATTATGGTGTGGATCTGATTCAAGTTTGTTCTAAGCGGCCCCCCTGGATTCATATTTGGGCTCACAAAAGAAGCCCAAATTCAAACTATGTGCATTTCAGGCAAATTTCTTAAAAAATCTTCTCCAGATCCAGCAGGCAAAATCTTTTGATATTTGGTATGCAACATTGTGGGGTGGATCTGATTCAAGTTTGTTCAAATCGGCCCCCCGGATTCACATTTGGGCTCAGTATGGAAGCCTGAATTCAAACTTGCATTTCAGGCAAATTTCTTAAAAAATCTTCTTCTCCAGATCTAGCAGGCAGAATCTTTTGATATTTGGTATGCAAGATTGTGGTCTGATTCATGTTTATTCAAATCAACCCCTGGGTTCATATTTGGGCTCAGTATAGGAGCCCAAATTTGAACTTACTGCATTTCAGGCAAATTTCTTTAAAAATCTTCTTCTCGAGATGCAGCAGGCAGAATCTTTTGATATTGGGTATGCAGCATGCTTAGGGGGGTGAGATTCAAGTTTATTCAAGCCAAGTCCCTAGTTCAAAATGAGGAATTTTCTTTAAAAATCTTCTTCTTCAGGTCCAGCAGTCAGAATGTTTTGATATTTGGTATGCAGCATCCTTAGGGGGTGAGATTCAAGTTTGTTCAAGCCATGTCCCTAGGTCCATATTTGGGCTCACTGTGGGAGCCTGAATGATAACTTAAATGACAACTTAGTTCAAAATGAGGAATTTTCTTTAGAAAACTTCTTCTTCACATCCAGCAGTCGGAATGTTTTGATATTGGGTATGCAGCATCCTTAGGGGGTGAGATTCAAGTTTGTTCAAGCCATGTCCCTAGGTCCATATATGGGCTCACTGTGGGAGCTTGAATTGTAACTTAGTTCAACATGAGGAATTTTCTTAAAAAATCTTCTTCTTCTTCAGATCCAGCAGTCAGAATGTTTTTGATATGTGGTGTGTAGCATCCTTAAGGGGGTGAGATTCATGTTTGTTAAAGCCAAGTCCCTGGGTCCATATTTGGGCTCCCTGTGGGAGCCCGAATTGTAACTTAGTCAATATTAGGAATTTTTCTTTAAAAATCATCTTCTTCAGATTCAGCAGTCGGAATGTTTTGATATTTGGCATGCAGCATCCTTAGGGGGTGAGATTCAAGTTTGTTCAAGCCAAGTCCCTGTGTTCATATTTGGGCTCTCTATGGGAGCCCAAATGTGCTTTTGATATTTGTTATGCAGCATCCTTAGGGGGTAAGATTCAAGTTTGTTCAAGCCATGTCTCTAGTTCCATAAAATTTGTCTCTCATGACTTCATTCCTTTGTAGTGTTGATGAACCATGTCTAACTGAAGGTGACCCCAAATACTTCTTTGAACCACTTTGGCCGGTAAGCGATTAAGGCTCCTTGGGGCCTCTTGTTTCAAATCCATTCCTTAGTGTTTTTCCATAAAATTTGCCTCTCATGACTTCATTCCTTTGTAGTGTTGGTGAACCATGTCTAACTAAATGTGACCGCAAATACTTCTTTGAACCACTTTGGCCAGTGAGCGATTAAGACCCCTTGGGGCCTCTTGTTGTACAGAACTTCTTTGTGAAAGTTCGGATTTGAATAAATTTTTGTTTGAATGTTTAGTAACATGCAATACATCACATATAATACGGGTTTTGTTCTCGAGCAAAAATTATGCAAATTAGGGAAACTTTGATTTATTCAGTGCTACTACTAATACACAGTAAGTGCACACCTTCCGTGTTTTTCATTTCCAGACTCTAAATTTCCTTACAGTCAGTCGATTTCGATGAAATTTGGGTAGTAGATCACTTTCATCAATTGTGGGGCCAAGTTCAAACGTGGGCATTTTCGGCGCATATTTAATTAGGTTGCTTAAATTTGATTGGCTGAAGGTTTCCAGACTCTAACTTTCCTTGGAGTCAACCGATTTAAATGAAATTTCATATAGGGATTACTTTTCACATCAGTTTAATATAATATTTCTTATCATACAGTCTTAATTTTTAGTGATTCTCACAGTTATACTCCACATCACTTTACTTACTTTGACAGTGACCTCCGTGAAAATAAATCTGATAACCACTGTCTGAGGTCAAGTTCAAATGTGGGAAATTTTGTACCAAAAATCTGTCCATCTGCCACGGGTGTTCTGTCTCTTCTAAATAACTTCCACTTGCAACTCAACTATACTCCACCTGTTTTGTCTCTTCTAAATAACTTCCACTTGCAACTCGACTATATTTCACTGGATGCATTAATTCCCCTTGAAACTGCTGCCCAATGGGAGACATGAATTCACTGAATTTGCTTGTTACTTTAGAAACCCTATGGGAAATCACACTTTCATCTTCTTCTATGGAACTACTGAGTCGACGTGAACCAAACCTGGCAGGGAGAGTCTATGGGAGGCCCTCTATAAACGATCCTCATTTTGATCCGATGGGTTTGAAAACATGACCGCCAGAGGCATTTTTTGATTCTAAATGGTGGATTTTGAAAAATCTTCTCTGAAACCACTGGGCCAAATGTTTTGAAACTTTGCATGGTTGATGACTGGGACCCCATCTACCAACGATCCTCATTTAATGTTGATCGGGTTGTATACATGTCCACAATAGTGGCTTATAGTTACTATAGAAACCCTATGGGAAATCACATTTTCATCTTCTCTGAAACAACTGAGCCAAAGTGAACCAAACCTGGCAGGGAAAGTCTATGAAAAGTCTTTTACAAATGCTCATTTTTGTTACTGTGCATCAAAAAACATGGCTGCCAGGAGCATTTTTATACCACCCTCTTGAAAAGTGGGAGGTGTATAGTGATCACTATGTACGTAAGTCCGTCCATCTGTCCATCTGTCTGTCCATCCATCCGTCCATCTGTCCGCCCGTCCATAATGCTTTTACACTATTTTCTTTTCAGATATTTTCATTTTTACAGTTTCCCATATTGAAAAATGAACATTGTCAAATTCAATTGACATTCCGTACGGATCTGCTATCCGCAACTCCTCTTAAACCATTGAACAGATTTCATTGAAACTTTCAGACCTTCTTTTACATGCATTGCAGATGTGCACCTCCTATTTTCGTTTCAGATATTTTCATATTTACAGTTCCCCATATTCAAAATTGGCTTTGCCTGTCAATTCAGGTTTCAATAGGGAGGTGTATAGATCTGCTATCCGCTACTCGTCTTAAACCATTGAACAAACTCCATTGAAACTCTCAGACATTCTTTTACATACACTGAAGATGTGCACCTCCTATTTTTCTTTCAGATATTTTCATATTATTCTGACATACGTCTGTTATGCCACAGGGGTGTTATGCTTTGGGGGGAGGGGGGGGGGGGGGCTACACATATGCTATCAGCAACTCCTCCCAAACCATTGAACGGATTTCATTGAAACTCTCAGACATTCTTTTACATACACTGAAGATGTGCACCTCCTATTTTTCTTTCAGATATTTTCATATTCCGACATACGTCCATTCGTTATGCTACAGGGGTGTTACGCTTTGAAGGGAGGAGGGGGGGGTGCACATATGCTGTCAGCAACTCCTCTCAAACCATTGAACAGATTTCATTGAAACTCTCAGACATTCTTTTACATACATTGAAGATGTGCACCGCCTATTTTGTTTTCAGATATTTTCTTTGTTACAGTTTCCCATATTGAAAAATGAACTTTGTCAAATTCAATTGACATTCTGTACAGATCAGCTATCCACAACTCCTCTTAAAATATTTAACAGATTTGATTGAAACTTTCAGACATTCTTTTTACATATATTGATGATGTGCACCTCCTGTTTTGTTTTCATATTTTTTCATTTTTAGGGTTTCCCATATTTAAAAATGGGCTTTTTCAATTCAAGCTTGTGTGAAGGGGGAGAGGGGGGGGGGGGGTGTTGACATTTGTTATCCGCAACCACTTTTAAACTAGTGAATGGATTTCAATGAAACCTTCAAACATCCTTTTACGTACAGTGAATATGTGTACCTTCTATTTCGTTTTCAGATATTTTCATTTTTACAGTCTTACATATTGAAAAATGGGCTTTGTCAATTCAAGCTTCAGGGTGGAGGTGTGGGCGGGGGGTGTCAGTGTTTGTACTCTCTACATTAAACACACTTTTACTGTTGTAAAATGTTTCTTGGTAGGAGTGGGTGGTATCATTTAGTGAGCAGTGCTCACAGTTTTTCTAGTTTGGATTCTGATTGGTTGGTTTTAGAGGAGAATATTTTTCAAAATCCACCAATCAGAATCAAAACTCGAAAAACTGTGAGCACAGTGGATTTTGAAAAATATTCTCCTCTAAAACCACAGGGCCAAATGTTTTGAAACTTTGCATGGTTGATGACTTGAGACCCCCTCTACCAACAATACTCATGTAATGTTGATCGGGTTGCAAACATGGCTGTAATTGTGGCTTACAGTTACTATAGAAACCCTATGGGAAATCACATTTTCATCTTCTTCTCTGGAACTACTGAGTTGATGTGAACCAAACCTGATGGGTATAGTCTATGGTAGGTCCTCTACAAACGCTCCTCATCTTCTTCTCTGGAACTACGGAGCTGACATGAACCTAACTTTGCAGGAATGATCTATAGGAGGCCCTCTATAAACAGTTCTCTTTTTGTTCCCGTCTGTTGGAAAATATGGCCACCAGAGACAGTCTCTGATTCTGATTGATGGATTTTGCAAAAACCGTCCCCTCTGAAACTAAAGAGTCAAATGTTTTGAAACTTCACATAATTGAGGACTGGGACACCTACCAATGATCCTCATATAATGTTTATGTAATACTGCAAATATTGTCACAATTGCAGCTCATAGTTACCATGGAAAGCCTATGGGAAATCACATTTTTATATGTAGTTCCAGGTGAGTGATTACAGGCTTTTTAGAGCCTCTTGTTCGGAATTGCATTAAAAGATATTGCCGCCAACAGTCTAAACTGTCAACAATTCCATTAGCACACCCTGCAAGCTGCATCTGTCACCCCATCTTTATACCCCCGCTTCGAAGAAGTGGGGGCTATATAGGAATCGTCCTGTACGTCCGTCCGTACGTCTTTCCGTCCGGACAAATTCTTGTGTGCGCAACTCCTCCTACATTAATGAACCGATTTTGATGAAACCTTTCAAACATCATCTCTACTAAGTGAACATGTGCATATTCCAAACTTTTTGATCTGCGACAATTTTAACCAGGTTATCTCTCTTGAACTTTGATTTAATATGGGTTTCTATATGAAATTCTTGTGTGCGCAACTCCTCCTACATTTATCAATCAATTTGGACAAAACTTTTCAGACATCATCAGTACTAAGTGAACATGCGCATATTCCAAGATTTTTGATCTGCGACAATTTTAACCAGGTTATCTCCCTTTGACTTAGATTTATTGTGTCTTTCCATCCGAACAAATTCTTGTGTGCGCAACTCATCCTACATTAATGAACCGATTTTGATGAAACGTTATTCATTGTGTCTTTCCATCCGAACAAATTCTTGTGTGCGCAACTCCTCCTACATTAATGAACCGATTTTGATGAAACCTTTCAAACATCATCTCTACTAAGTGAACATGTGCATATTCCAAACTTTTTAATCTGCGACATTTTTAACCAGGTTACTTTGATTTAATATGGGTTTCTACATGAAATTCTTGTGTGCGCAACTCCTCCTACATTTATCAATCAATTTGGACAAAACTTTTCAGACATCATCACTACTAAGTGAACATGCGCATTTTCCAAGATTTTTGATCTGCGACAATTTTAACCAGGTTATCTCCCTTTGACTTAGATTTATTATGTCTTTCCGTTCGAACAAATTCTTGTGTGCGCAACTCCTCCTACATTAATGAACCGATTTTGATGAAACCTTTCAAACATCATCTCTACTAAGTGAACATGTGCATATTCCAAACTTTTTGATCTGCGACAATTTTAACCAGGTTATCTCTCTTGAACTTTGATTTAATATGGGTTTCTGCATGAAATTCTTGTGTGCGCAACTCCTCCTACATTTATCAATCAATTTGGACGAAAGTTTACAGACATCATCACTACTAAGTGAACATGCGCATATTCCAAAATTTTTGAGCTGTGGGAATTTTAACTAGGTTATCTCCCTTTAACTTAGATTTATTATGGGTTTCTACATGAAATTCTTGTGCGTGCAACTCCTCCTACATTTATCAATCAATTTTGACGAAACCTTTCAAACATTATCACTACAAAGTGAACATGCGCATATTCCAAGATTTTTGATCTGCGACAATTTTAACCAGGTTATTTCCCTTTAACTTGGATTTATTATGGGTTTTAAATGGGATTCTTGTGTGTGCAACTCCTCCTACATTAATGAACCGATTTTGAATACATGTTGCACATTGTAAATGTGTTTTTCCAAATGTAAACCAAATATGTGTGGGCTTTTTAAGTATTCAGTGCTGTTCTGTGGAAGGCCACATGCAAATACAAATTTCAACAACAAAAAATGATCTTTATGTATACATTTCCTTATGGCCTTCGCCTACATGATCAGAAGTGCATTCCTCTAAAAACCCAAAGCGGGGGTATTAATCACCTTCAGTGATAGTTCTAGTTTTCAACTTTCATATGTAGTTTTTGTGTGATTTCTAGATGGGTGCTATCAATTTTTAGCTCAACTTGACAAAGTCAAGCTGAGCTACGTACGTTAGTATGTTAGTACGTTAGTACGTACGTCCACAATTTCCTTTGGCACACCTCACAGGTCGCATTTATGATCAGATTACTTTGAAACTTCTTATGCTTGTTTGGGATGACCTCTAGATGGGAGCTATCGATTTTCTTCATTTTCTGTCAAAAAATGTTGCCGCGGCCAACGTTCTTAGAACTTAGTTTAGTCAAACCACAATATTTCCCTTTGGCACACCCTACAGGGCACATTTATGATTTGATTGCTTTGAAACCTGGTATGCTTGTTTAGGGTGACCTCTAGATGGGAGCTATCGATTTTCTTCAATTTCCGGCAAAAAATGTTGCCACGGCCAACGTTCGTAGAACTTAGTTTAGTCAGACCTCAATATTTCCCTTTGGCACACCCTACAGGGTACATTTATGATCAGATTGCTTTAAAACCTGGTATGCTTGTTTGGGGAGACCTCTAGATGGGAGCTATTGATTTTCTTCAATTTCTGTCAAAAAATGTTGCTGCGGCCAACGTTCTTAACTTAGTTTAGTCAGAAGACTGAATATTTCCCTTTGGCACACCCTACAGGGTACATTTATGATCGGATTGCTTTGAAACCTGGCATGCTTGTTTGGGGTGACCTCTAGATGGGAGCTATCGATTTTCTTCAATTTCTGTCAAAAAATGTTGCCGCGGCCAACGTTCCTAGAACTTAGTTTAGTCAAACCACAATATTTCCCTTTGGCACACCCTACAGGGTACATTTACGATCAGATTGCTTTAAAACCTGGTATGCTTGTTTGGGGAGACCTCTAGATGGGAGCTATCGATTTTCTTCAATTTCTGTCAAAAAATGTTGCTGCGGCCAACGTTCTTAACTTAGTTTAGTCAGAAGACTCAATATTTCCCTTTGGCACACCCTACAGGGTACATTTATGATCGGATTGCTTTGAAACCTGGCATGCTTGTTTGGGGTGACCTCTAGATAGGAGCTATCGATTTTCTTCAATTTCTGTAAAAAAATGTTGCCGCGGCCAACATTCTTAGAACTTAGTTTAGTCAAACCACAATATTTCCCTTTGGCACACCCTACAGGGCACATTTATGATTTGATTGCTTTGGAACCTGGTATGCTTATTTAGGGTGACCTCTAGATGGGAGCTATCGATTTTCGTCAATTTCCGGCAAAAAATGTTGCCGTGGCCAATGTTCTTAGAACTTGGTTTAGTCAGAAGACTCGATATTTCCCTTTGGCACACCCTACAGGGCACATTTATGATCGGATTGCTTTGAAACCTTTCATGCTTGTTTGGGGTGACCTCTAGATGGGAGCTATCGATTTTCTTCAATTTCCATCAAAAAATGTTGCCGCAGCCAACATTCTTAGAACTTAGTTTAGTCAGACCACAATATTTCCCTTTGGCTCACCCTACAGGGCTCATTTATGATTAGATTTCTTTGAAACCTGGTATGCTTATTTACGGTGACCTCTAGATGGGAGCTATCGATTTTCTTCCATTTCTGTCAAAAAATGTTGCCACGGCCAACGTTCTTAGAATTTAGTCTAGTCAGACCACAATATTTCCCTTTTGTACACCCTACAGGGCACATTTATGATCGGATTGCTTTGAAACCTGGCATGCTTGTTTGGGGAGACCTCTAGATGGGAGCTATTGATTTTCTTCGGTTTCTGTCCAAAAATGTTGCCACTGGCAAAAAAACTGACATTGGTCCCAATGATCTTCAATTTTGCCATATCATTTATAACTTACCAAGTTCAAGTTTGTCAAGTTGAGCTACAGTGTCATTGACACTTTCATTTCTGAATGTCGTTTAAAAACATGGCCGCCAGTGGCCATCGTGGATTTGGCATACAAATTGTCAACAATTCCATGAACACACCCTGCAGGCCACATCCCTCATCCATCTTTTTCGAAATTTCATATGTGGATTTTGTGTGATGTCAGGATGGGAGCTATCAAATTTTTCTGATTTTGTTGAAAAACATGGCTGGCAGTGGCTGTCTTGGATTCGGGATATAAATTGTCAACAATTCCATTAGCAGACCCTGCAGGCCGCACCGCTCACCCAATCTTTTTCAAATTTTATATGTAACTTTGGTATGATGTCTAGATGGGAGTTATCAAATTTTTCTGCATTCTGTTGAAAAAAGATGGCCACTACCAGACATCTTTGATTTCACATTTTTATTGTCAACATTCCCACCCTACACCCGATTTTGAGTCGAGTTGTGACGAAGTCAAACTCGACTTATTGTTTGGTGAATGGTGGTTGGGTGGGCATAAACAATTGGTTTCCGGGTGATAACTTGTTAATGGTTTGATCCACATTCACGAAACTTCATAGGTAGATTGGCATCACTGAGAGGAAGAAACCTTTTTATTTTGGACTTGCTAGGTCAAAGGTCAAGGTCACAGTGACCTTGAACATAGTAAATCATAAACAATTGTTTTTGTATGATAATTTGACTATGGTTCAACCCACTTTCATGAAACTTCATATGTAGGTTGGCCTTCTTGAGAGGAAGAACACTATTTATTTTGGGCGTACTAGGTCAAAGGTCAAGGTCACACAGACCCTGAACACAGTAAATCAAAACAGGTGGTTTCAGGATGATAACTTGATAAACGAACCCGCATTCATGAAACTTGATAGGTATGTTGTCATCAGTGAGAGGAAGAAAGAACCCTTTTTATTTTGGACTCACTAGGTGAAAGGTCAAGGTCACAGTGACCTTCAACCTAGTAAATTGTAAACAATTGATTTCCGGATGATAATTTGACAATGATTCAACCCACATTCATGAAACTTCATAGGTAGGTTGGACTTGGTGAGAAGAACCCATTGTATATTGGATTCGCTAGATGAAAGGTCAATGTCACAGTGACCTTGAACATAGTAAATCGTAAACAATTTTTTGCCAGATGATAACTTGATAATGGTTCAACCCACATTCAGGAAACGTCATATATAGGTTGGTCTTGGTGAGAGAAAAAATCTACTCTCTCTATTTTGGACTTGCTAGATGAAATGTCAAGGTCACAGTGACCCTGAACATAGTAAATCGTAAACAATTGGTTTTCGGATAACTTGATAATGGTTTGACCCACATTCATGAAACTTTACATGTAGGTTGACCTAGGTGAGTAGAAACCCCTATTTATTTTGGACTCGCTAGGTCAAATGTCAAGGTCGCAGTGAAGTTGAACATAATAAATCGAAAACAATTGTTTTCCAGATGATCATTTGACAGTGGTTCCACCCACGTTCATGAAACTTCATAGGTAGGTTGGCATTGGTGCAACAAAAAGCCCTATTTATTTTGGAATCACTAGGTCAAAGGTCAAGGTCACAGTGACCCTTCACATAGTAAATTGTAAACAATTTGTTTCCAGACAATAAGTTGATAATGATTAAACCCACTTTTGTGCTGTCACAACTCGACATTGGATCGGTGATCCTATTCGCATTTTTTCAGATTTCATGTGTAGTTTTGGTGTGATGACTTTTTTGTAGAAACTTGATTGAATTACTTGGCATTACTGGATTTTTACTCCCACATTTCATAAAACTTCATTTTTAGGTTGGCCTTGGTCAGAGGATGAACCCTATTTATTTTGGCCTCACTAGGTCAATGGTGAAGGTCACAGTGAATTTGAACATACTAAATCATGAACAATTGGTTTCCAGATAATAACTTGACTGTGGTTGAACCCACATTCATGAAACTTCATATGTAGGTTGGCCTTTGTGAAAGGAAGAATCCTATTTATTTTGGACTCGCTAGGTCAAAGGGCAAGGGCACAGTGACCCTGAACATAATAAATCAAAACAATTGGTTTCCGGATAACTTGATAATGGTTCAGCCCACGTTCATGAAACTTCATAGGTAGGTTGGCATCAGTGAGAGGAAGAACCCTATTTATTTTGGACTCGCTAGGTGAAAGGGCAAGGTCACAGTGGCCTTCAACATAGTAAATCCATAAACAATTGGTTTCCAGACATTAACTTAATAATGGTTTGACCCATGTTCATGAAACTTCGTACGTAGGTTGGCATTGGTGAGAGAGGGAAAACCCTATTTATTCGAGTTGTGACGAAGTCAAACTTGACTTATAGTTTGGTGAATGGTGGTCGGACAGTTTATGTAAACAATTGGATTTTTAATCCCATATTTTATGAAACTTCATACGTAGGTTGGCCTTGGTGAGAGGATGGACCCTATTTATTTTGGCCTCACTAGGTCAATGGTGAAGGACACAGTGAATTTGAACATACTAAATCATGAACACTTAGTTTCCGGATGATAACTTGACTACATTCATGAAACTTCATATGTAGGTTGGCCTTTGTGAGAAGAAGAACCCTATTTATTTTGGACTTGCTAGGTCAAAGGTCAAGGACACAGTGACCCTGAACCTAATAAATCAAAACACTTGGTTTCTGGATAACTTAATAATGGTTCGACCCATGTTCATGAAACTTCATAGGTAGTTTGGCATCATTGAGAGGAAAAACCCTATTTATTTTGGACTCGCTAGGTGAAAAGTCAAGGTCACACTGATCTTAACCTAGTAAATCGTAAACAATTGGTTTCCAGATGATAACTTGATCATGGTTTGACCCACATTCATGAAACTTCATAGGTAGGTTGGGCTAGGTGAGTGGAAGACCCCTATTCATTTTGGACTTGCTAGCTCATTTGGATTTACTATGTTGAAGACCTTGAACATAATAAATCGTAAACAATTGGTTTCTAGATGATAATTTGACAAAGGTTCCACACACATTCATGAAACTTCCGTAGGTTGGCATTGGTGCAAGAAAGAGCCCTATTTATTTTGGAATCACTAGGTCAAAGGTCAATCTCACAGTGATCCTTCACATAGTAAATTGTAAACAGTTGGTTTGTGGACGATAAGTTGATATGATTAAACCCAATTTTGTGCTGTCACAGCTCGACATTAGATCAGTGATCCTATCGGCATTTTTCTATTTAGTTAATTCCCTTCTTGGACAAATTGAGCTGCAGTGTCAACGACACTTTCATTAACACTTCTCTGCAATTTGAATTTTCGAGCATTGTTTTCTTTCTGACATATTTGTTGTTAAGGAAACATTCAATTCAACCTTGTCCTTCAAGCCATGTGCATAATGTAAATATGAACATGTTCCTGTAAATCAAAAATGATGCTGTCATTTACTGCATGAACATAAATTGAATTCAGCAGGCCTGAAAATAAGCAGTCTGACATTTGCAGAATGAGGTCCCTGGAGGGTGAATTAGCTGATGCAGTCCCATACAGTGGGCCAATTTATCCTTTGGGTACCTCTTTCTGTTTAGTTTTGAGACTTTGATTCAGATTGAGGTTCATAGAGGGTAAATTTAGTGATGCTACCCTGCTGTGCAGGGTAGCATCACTAAATTCACCCTCTGGGGACCTCATTTTGCAGATGACAGTCTGCTTATTTTCTGGCTTGATTCAGCAAATGGTCTTGCATGATCGAAAATCCAGCCCATCTTCATTATGAATTGCGATTACATGAAGGCGAGCATGCCCAAGTAACTGGCCATGGGCAGCAATCATATAATCATATAAAGGATCAAATAATTACAATTTTTATTTTAGGCCACACAAAGTAGACCTTCTGTTTCTCAGGCCATTATTTGTAAAATTACATGTGGGCGAGCGTTTTTTTATTTTATTTTTTATTTCAGTAATTACTTCTTTGCCATCAAAAGTTCATATTCTTGGTTCAAGTTTTAGGCCTCATAATCTACAGAATAGCTTGGGTGGTGGTGTATTTCAACCCTTGAGTGCAAGAAGGCTTTGCAATGCTAAAGCATTGCAAAGCCTTCTTGCACTCGAGGGACAAATCCATCAATTTTTTTAACTTGGGTAAAATATCAGACATAAACCATTTAATTTTTATTTTTTTTAAGTTTAAATTGGTTTTAAAAAGAGAGCATGCGGCAGCCAAAAGGACCATGTGGGAGGGGCTGAGAAACAGATTTTTTATTTTTTTAGGCCTTATAGACATTTGAACAACATTACGAGAGAGCCAAACCGGGCCAACCTGGCTATCCGGGCTGGCCTAGGCTCATATAATAACCCCCTTAGTTGAGAGTGCCACATGTTGGGTTTTTTATGGCCTTTGTCATTAAAAACTCTGATTTCTAACATGCATAGGTTTCTATTAATAATACACACAGCTATGAAACTTCACACACCAGAATGAGGTGATGACTCTATTAAATGCAGTTGTTACATTTTCAAATTTCAACCTTTATCCAAAATAACATCAAATTGACGTCTTTTCCATAAACATTAAATATCAACCATGTTATTGAACTCTCCTTTTCAAAATTTTGGAAATATAGTCTCCAATAAAAACATATTTAAAAATGTGATCAGTTTTGAGCTGACGAAAAACTCATCTGGGCCTCCTGTTTAGGTGACAGTGAGATGACAATATCGCAAAAAATAAAGCTCATCCGATTTCCATGAAATTTTAGTATGCTGTAGAGATTAAAAATTAAAAAGGTATTTTGGGATTTTGGGATTTAACGTCACTTCCTACATTTTTACGACAAATTGTGTTTTTGTGCTCAAAACACGTGGCACACCTGCAGCCATTACCATGCACTTACAGTGACCAAACTTCTCATGTTGGCAGGGCAGTGATTTTTCTCAAGCATTGCCAAGTTTCTTTGTGATTAATGCAAACATTTCGAGATACAGCACAAATAATATACCAAAAAAGGGGAAAATACACCATTTCATGTGTCACTCATAATCTGTAACCATAGCACTTACAGACACCAAACTATGTATGTTGACGCAGCAGTTAAGGTTCTGAAGCATTGCCAAGTGAATTTTCAATTGATGTAAAACCTTAGGAGTTACAGTGCAAATGATGTAAAGAAAGGGAAAAATACCACTTTCAGCTTGTATCATGCATACAGCCATAAACATATTAGATACAGAGAGGGGGCGCGGTGGCTCAGTTGGTAGAGGTGCAGGCTGCAAGCCGAGAGGTCCTCGGTTCGAATCCCACCTGCGGCAACCGCGTTGTGTCCTTGGGCAAGACACTTCACCCCGATTGCCTACATGGGGGCACGATGACGCTGTATACTGAGGCGTACTGCACGTCGATGGTGCGCATGTCTTCAACCAATCTAACCCTGCCTGTGCTGCGGTGCAGAGTTCGGGGTTACGATGTTGGAGAGCTGGCAGCTGCTCGTCGTTGCTCGGTGGTTCTCTCCGGGTACTCCGGCTTCCTCCACCCGTAAAACTGTCACGGTCACGATTAGCCATTGTGCATAAGTATGTGACCTTAAACACCAATAAATCAATCAATCATTAGATACAGAGACCAAACTTTGCATGTCGATGCAGCAGTGACAGTTGTGAAGCATTACCAAGTTTGGTGTCCATCAACACAAAACTTTTGAAGTTGCAACGCAAATAACGTCAAAAAGGAAAAAAATACTGCTTTCAGTTTGTTTCCAGCCTATATATAACCATAGCACTTACGTTAACCAAACTTCACATGTCGAACAGTGACAGTTCAGAAGCATTTCCAAGTTTGTTTGTGCTTGACATAAAATTTTTGAAATTACAATGCAAATAACATTAAAAAGGAAAAAATAACTCTTTCAACATACGTCAAACCTACAGCCATCAGAGTACAGATCAGACTTTGCTTCCAAAAAGACATTGGCCTCTTGGCATTAGCCATGCTTTATTGAATAACTTCTTGAAATTCGCTTTGCAATTTTAAAACCATCTACAGTATGTGAAGAGTGAATTTCCACTAAAACACTCATGGAGTGAAGTTTCCACCAAGAAAATAACAGTCAGTTCCTGTGGTAATGCATGAAAAGGATAAGCATTGTTTTAGCCTAGGGACCTCCGGGTTCAACCCGGAGGTATCTTGGCTGAAACTTTGCTTGTTGTTCTGATGCTTTTTCCCAGACAAGGAATTTATGTCTAAGTGGAGACACTACCCCATGATTTATTTTGTAACATTTCACTCTCTATGTACTGTCATAATTGATGAATTTGTACTGCATGTATTCCTGTTTATTTTTTCAGGTTCTTGAAGTCCATCCACCTGATATTCCTTATCTCTTCGATGAAATTTATATTGGTATTTTGTTTGCAGTTGGAATGGCACGTCTGGAGAGTATCTTGTAAGTACAAAGGCTCATTTACATGTACATGATGTAAATAGTATGATGTTCAATTTAACCACTGCAGTAGAATGATATCATTTTCCATCCAAACGTTGGCAACAGTTGGA
Organism: Pictodentalium vernedei; assembly: GCA_031216915.1. Lineage (NCBI taxonomy): Eukaryota > Metazoa > Mollusca > Scaphopoda > Dentaliida > Dentaliidae > Pictodentalium > Pictodentalium vernedei. The sequence continues at coordinate 147,900,697 of CM062291.1, read as the reverse complement.
ATTTGAGAAGAGAAGAATTATTCAAATAAACCAAGTTTCATAATTAGTCAGCTAAATTCTAAGTAAAGGAGACATCATAACTGCAGTACTGTGATTGCATGCCTCAAAATTTGACCGGATTTGCGGTTATCAGTTTTGAATTTGAGACTATTTAAATAATTTAAAATATGATAGAATTTTTTGTATCTTTGTGAGTGCAACCAGTCCACATTCCATAGAAATGAACCCTCTTGTCCCTATATCCTGATAAATTCTGTCTTCTGATTGGTCAGAATGCCTAGGACAAATAGCCGTGGCAAAGGCTGCACCCAACATCCAAGGTATATGAGAGTGCGCAACATCAAGGGTATGAGGGCATGCAAAACATCAGGGGTACATGGTTTAAATGAAACCTTTTCACTTTTGTTCACCTCGATGAAAACATTGAACTAAAAAACCTGAAAATAGACACACATATCATCAGATTTCTGACAATTCGATCATATTTTTCTGTTATAAATTAAATAGTCGAATAATTAAATCGAACAATTTGAGCAAAATAAAATAAGAGCAAATCTGTCAACAAAATCCTGTTTTTGCGTCGTCAGTAATGACTGTAGGGATGTAACTCTATCTGTTGTCTTCTGCATTTGTAAAAACAAAACAGTTAAATTCATGAGTTTGGTCCAACTAATTGCGGAGCGTTAGAAACATGTCCACAAATTTGTTTCTACTATGTTTCTATTGTATTTCAAACACGACCAAAGCATCATCTCCGGCAGCATGTATGGTATATGGAGATTTAATACCTGGATGCCTCATTTAAACACCTTGTATGCGGGTTTAAAAAACGGCATCCAGGTATTAAATCTCCATGTACCTTACATGTTGGTGGAGATAACTTATAATATTTGTAACTCTTAAGTACCTAGTTCCAATTTGGTTCAAAGAAAATGAATGTTTCTGGTATTTTAAAATTCAATCAGATAGAATAGTTCCATTGGTCAGAAAAGCGTACCATTTTGGTTTGCTTTTCTGGGCAATGAAATATTCCATCCAATTAAATCTAAAATAGGTGATGGACTATATTTAATTTGTGGAGTACTAAATTATTTTTCAAAGGTGATTTGAAACATGGTTATTTTTTTTCAAAGATACATGCTAACTGCAGATTAGCTTTAGGTTAGTAATATTTTGTTCATGACTAAGTGTTATGTTACAATTAATAGGAGAGTGCCAATAGGCACTCTCCAATAAATTGCAACCATATCATTTCATATAAAAAAAAATTCTTTTACTACTGAGCAAACATCAAGCAAATGTATACAGTATAGAGTCACTAAGGTGGCTTCCAGCACTTTTCAATAAAGCCATGAGAGTGGCTTCTAGCACTCAAACACTAAAGGGCTAGACTGGTTCCAGGTTATGAGAGCAACAGATACATTGAAAAATTTGACAAGTGACTTGAGAGCTCAACTGTACCTCAGACAACTTCATTTCTGCATCCATAGCTACAAGGCCATCTGTCAGGATTCAAGACTGGCAGTTTTTTTTAAGTTGCATTTGGAATTCAGTTAGGTTTTTGGTTCCATTTGTTACTGAACATGCAACAACACTTTCAATGAATTTAATATGTAACAACCTTTTCAATGGCAAGACAAATACATCAACCAAAATATGGAGAGTGGATTTAGCCTCAAACAGGGCTTAAAATTTATGCGAGAATCAGAATTAATTTTCACAAATGTTTCTTGCAAGGAAAACAATGAGAATCAACTTTTGCTTCTTCTGGTCAAAGATTCTGAAAGTGTCCTTTAATTCTTAAGGGTCTGGAGGTTTTTATACATTTTTGCTAAACTTTGAAAGTCAACCTCCAGTGGCTTTGAAGTTGTTTCTAGTCAAGTCTTGCCTAGAAAAAAACTGAAAAGGTACTTAGAAAACAGGTTTTGAGTTTACCCAAACAATGCATGTTGGGGCACCTGTTCCTTTGCACGAAAAAGGCATCAGTTAGGCCCTTAAGGATTAAGACCTGGATAATTCAACTTTTTTGCTCTCTTGTAATAAAGTAACACTTGGACTCAGCAGTCATGTCTCATGAAGTTTGGGCTGTCAAAACAGGCAACCAAGACTTCACCAGAAACCACTAGAGATGAAACGGTTAAGGGGTTTTGATGATCGATTAATCATGTGGATTAACCTTGTTTAACCGATTAATCACTTGTCCAAATAGATATCTGAATAACTGCCATATCACTGATGACACCATGAACCCTTTACCCAACGTAACAAACAAAACCGACTAGGACTATATACAAAAATCTCCATTCAAATTTATCATGTTTTCAATTTTTGTCTCAAAAACATAGCATATGACCACTCATTGGAACGAGCTCATTGAGCTTGTTCCAATGAGGGGGTCATAAGCTATGTTTTTGAGACAAAAATTGAAATTTTTTAGTAATTCAGGAATTTATTTTGCAAGTATCGTCTGCTACCAGTACCTGTAATGGGTAAAGGGTTAATTAGAATGACCATTTTCAGCCACTGGTACAGTATAAAGATCCTGTAAATAAACAAGTATGTCAACAAGTAACTTGCATGCTTTACTCTGTCTCATATAATTGATGTGAGTCAGCGTGACAATGTCTGCCTGTTTTGGAGCAAGTTTGTTCCTTTGTTAACCCATAAAATACAGTAGTTCAAAAGTAATGGTTAATCGATCAATTACTTTTTGGATCGATCAAGATGTTGATCATTGATTAATTTATTAACCATTTCAGCTCTAGAAACCACTACCAAGGTACTGTAACTTCCAACACCAAAAGCCTGCATGTGGAATAAGTGTTCTGCATGTAAACGTAAGACAAGCAACTAATCTTTCTCATTCAAAAATTCATTTGGCTGAATCTTTGATGATTAAGTGGAGCCTACTTAATTATATATCTCTTAACAGAATAACCCTGTTAATTGAATATAATTTCCCAACACAAAAGCATTTACCATACCTCCAATACAAAGTTGACCTGTTAACTGAATATAGGTAAAAGAGTAAACTCCTGTTTATTGAATGAAAAATCTTGTAACCTGTCAAGAAATTATGCTGACTCCCCCCAGTTTTCCTTTGTTTATAGACCTATTTGGCCTCAGTGCATCAAATACAGGCATTTAATCCATTATATCTTGTTTGACAGAGCTCATTGCACTCTGTCAAACAAGATATAATAGAGAGAATAAATGCAAAGTTTATCTCTAGAATACAGGAAAGTGATACAATCCCTGTTAATAGAATACTTCCTTAATTGAATAATTTTCATTGGCAAAGTGGCTATTCAATTAACAGGGTTCCTCTGTATTACCAATATGAATGGAGACACACCAGAGCTGTAGTTTTATGATTTTACTACATAGTTCTGCTAGTTGTGTTAATATCTTGATGGTTTCAAGGTGAATTAAATACTTACAAGTGGATGGACCCATGCTATGCATCGTTTATCAATAGGTGGCATTTTGAGTTATCTCCCTTATATATAAGCCATAGAAGGCTCCAAATCACAAAGTGTTTTACCGGCATCTATCTTAAGACACAGTTGCCAAATCTCAGTAAAATATTTCCACCAAACATGTCTGTTTAGTTTTGGATATAAATACACCTGCCGAGTCCAAAGTCAGGAGATTGGGCATGTCACAATAAACAAAAAGGTCAAAGCGAATAACTCAAAATTATAACTTATGGTTCCGAAGTGATACCAAACAGTTGTAAAGAGCTTGGAAACACTGCAGAATGATGCAGGCTGATTGATAGTAATGTCAAGTAATGGCGTAGCAGCACTCAGGAATGAGCTTGTGTGGATGAGGATCAAGGACAATATAATTTTAATGAAACTCTGTTGTCTTAACTATTTGGTAAATCTCCCTTACAGCTGATGGTGCAAACTAATGTTCCAGAATGTTTGGAATTCAAATACAAAGACAAGGTGGAGTGAGCAATTGAGGGAGTTGATGGAGAACTATTCATTGGAGATCTCTGACTTGCATCATCACATGACATGGTTTTGTTGAATTTTTTTGAAGAAAAATACATTTCAACTGCTTAATTTGTAAATTATGTGGGCAGATGTGGACAATTCATTAGGTAAAGGGTTAACAGCATTCGATTTCTTACAGAATTAGACTGGTTGTCTACTTACAAAAGCTACAGTTTGTGTGTAAAGTCATTAGTCCAAAAAAGGTGTTTTGTTTCTCGGACAATTTTTTTTTAGAATCAATGAGGGAGGGAGGACTTTATTTTTATTTTTTATTTCTGATAATGAAGGATGTGATTATATAATTCCAGCCATGAGTCACCCCTTAGTGCCAGGTTGGACATGCAGAAACAGTATGTGTATTTTTAAATCAGTGTTTATTAAAACGTGACAAAAATAAACAGTGCTTTCTCAGCAATACAGAAATAAAAGGTACATATATGGGACATTGTGGCATCTTCATCACTCAGTCCTATTGCCTGGCCCTAGTCCTAACTTGGTCCCACAGTCCGTAATATAATTTTGCGAGTTGGTACGTCCTATAAGTTTGAACTAACCTGACCTGTGTTGAAGCCCAGGGGATGCTTGCAGTCACAACTGAGAAATAAAAAAGGAGGAGTGGGAGGGCTTTAGAATGAGTAATTGTGCTTGTAAGCGTAGTCATCTGGAACCCTGACCTAGAAAGATACATCAACCCTACTTTAAAATACCGTCCCACTCTCAGAGAGGAGTATTTCAAAGTAGCGTTGATATATCTCTTTAGATCAGGTTTCCAGAGGCCCGTGTTCTAAGTTAGGTAGATATACGTTGAAACAGGAAAGTATCCACTGGGTAGGCCTATGTCATACGATGCTGCAGAATCCATTACTGAAGATACAAAATTTGCTACCCAAAATTTACATGATTTAATATCTTGTCTTATACATACATTTCACTTTCAGATTTCACGTTCTAGTCATCATTTTAATAAATAAAAAACTTTGAAAACTATTTGGTGTTGTATTCATTTTTTGCACATGTTACCCTCGACACCGAAACGACCGTAAGTATGTCAGTCAAAGTCCCAGCCATCCCCTGAAATCCCACTAAAATATAGTAGGTTTAAAAATAGCAGGTTTGTTGCTGTAGGAGTCCCAAGACATTAAAGAATAAATGAAAGAAGAGGATCTCATTCCGTAGGCGCTTCCAGTGTCAAAGCGCCCCGCCAAAGTTTCAGATTGGACCAAAGTTCAAAGAGGAGAGACTTCAAATTCATGTGCATTAAAATCGTAAATTACGCAAAATATTGGGCCATTTCGATTTACTGCCTGTGAATTTGAAGTCTTACCTGCCTCCCCAAACTTTCGTTTAATTTGAAACTTGGAGAGGGGTTGGGCCTTTGAATCGCTGACCGTGAATTTAAAATATCGCCTCAACATACTTTCATCCAATTTGAACCCCACTCCACAGGGCATAGCCAGGATTCTATAATTGGGTGGCCTAGCCAGGATTCTACAATTGGGTGGCCTAGCCAGTTTTGGTGGGGGGTGGGGGGGGGCATACCATGACGTTTGGAAGATTGTTGTGGGGTTTCGTGGTCCTCCCCTAGTGATAACTAGGACCCTTCTATCATTACCCACTTCCCTTTAGGGAAGTGGGAGGTGGGGGGTAATGACAGGAGGGTCCAAGTTAGGACAGGGAAGTGAGAGGAGCGGTAACGACCAGAGGCTCCAAGTTGGTTCAAGGCCTTCCCCGAGAAAATTTTGCAAAATTTAGTGTTCCAAGATCGAATCGGAGACAATTGTAGCATATGTAGCCCTATATTGGAGAGAATTTCTGGGGTTGTGTGAAACTTGCATTGGGTCAATGTTTTTGGGGGCATGCTTTACTTTGCCCCCCCCCCCCACCCCCCACCCCAGCTATGGCACTATCACTTCACCCACCATGCCAAGTTTCAAACTGAACAAAAGTTTGAAGACCCAAGACTTCAAATTCACATGCAGTAAATTAGAAATGACATAATGCATTGCGTAAATTACGCTAAATATTAGGCTACCTGCCCGTAAATTTGAAGTCTCTCCAAACTTTCGTTCAATTTGAAACTTGAAGGAGGGGGGTGGGGGGGGACATAAAATCAACGCAATATATTGGGCCATTTTGATTTGCTGCTGATGCATTTGAAGTCTTGATCGCCTCTCCAAACTTTTGTCCACATTTGATGAAACATGCAAGGGGGGGGGGGGGGGGGGGGTTAAAACAGCTGCCTGCCCATGAATCTGAAGGTTCGATTCTCCAAACACTTGTACAATTTGAAACTTGGAGGGGCAGGGGTAGGCTTTGCCATGTGAATGGAACCTCGACTCTTGAATCTGAAAAGGGGGTTGGCCCTTCGGCAAGAGTACAGGCCTCGATACGGTATTTGAATATCATGTTTGAGCCTGCATAATCACTTTCAGTTCTGTATGTACTAGATTCTGATTTGGCAAATGAAGACAAAGGAATACTGTTATAAAACACCAGACTATGAAAACATTGAATTGGGGTGTCCCATCAGACCATGTATTCCACCTAAGAATATGTTTGAGGGCTTTGGTTTGGTGGGGATGCAAACAGCATTATCATTCCAGTGTGTTTTGTATTTATATAAATATGTCATTGCAATAAATTTAATACTTTTACATGTGAGTTGTTATCTTTACTTGGCACGAGACAGTCATGGCCCTGTGTATGAAACGTTCTAAAAGTTTGTGTACAAAATGTCCTAAATTGCTGTGTTTGAAATGCCTGTGTACGAAACGTCCAGCTCCCTTAATAGATGGCCTGTAAACTCGAAAGTCTGATTCTGCATTTTGAAGTGACCATGGAATTTCCATAATGTTTAACAAAAACAATACCGTTTTTGATCAAATCTTCATTGAAATGTTTTTTAATTCCCAACACTGTTAGGAGATGATGAAAGGTATGATATCACCAGACCCCCAGTGTTTGAAATACGCAAAAAACCCAGATTTATAATGTATGGAGATCAGCACATCTGTATGTGGTTACGTTCCCTTATTTTGTGATATGTCTATCACTTGAATAACCGAAATAAATTTGACCAACACGGCCCAAAAAAGTCAATGCGGTGGTGTCTGAGAAACAATACACTTTTTTTTTTTTTGGCCTTAGTTTTCTTCTTTATTTTTCACTTTTTCCATCGTCTATTTCAGAGCTGACGATATGATTGACCCAGTCATTAGAAAAGTATATATTTGGTCATTTTATATTCCTAAGGTACTAAAATGGTTTTGTACAATTCTTCTCTCGTTCAAGGTATGTGTGATATTATACAATTATTGACTTTTCTTGAGGATGCTACAAGGAATTATTAACCCAAGAAATGTAATATTTTCCAAGGCCTATGGGTTGATAATTCCTTGTATCAACATCAAGGAAAGTCAATTATTTTTTTATATATTATTATGACAGAAAAAATTGTTTGCAAATTCCTTGCTTTATTACATACTTTTTAAAAAAAACAGCATATTCATATGCAACAAAATAAATTTAATTTCAATACACATATATATATAAGAAGCAATGTGCCTTAACTTATCTGTTCATGTTGTAGTTAATTGTTATATTTGAACAGTTTCTAGGAATTGGAACAGGGAAATTAAAGGAAAGAGCAAGCTGGAAATACCATTTCTATCAGACATGTTAACTTTCCTGGAATGCCCGGGAGAATCCCGGAATTTCAGTGTAGTTCCCGGACGGGAATCAGTTTTGGATAAAAAATCCCGGAAAACAACAGTCAAATATTTCGTTCCCGTTGTAACTTATGAAAAACGTTCGGAGTCAAATCACATGCATTTCAAACTCTGGTAAAAACTCACAAAGTAGTAAAATATGGATTTAAGTTAAATTTATTTAAGAAAAGGCTATTTTATGATATATATTTCAACTGTGTTCATGTTTATTTCTGGGGTTTTTCTTCGGAGATTGGTGATAAATGTGAGAGTGTCGAAGTGAAAATAGGTGACTTACTTTCAAAAAATTGAAAACTCCACCTTCATTTAAATGCAGTTTTTGGAAATTAAAATATATGAAAAGGAATTAAATAATATATATTTATTTATTCCTTCATAGAATAGCTTTAATTTTCATCCCTTTTCCAAAATCAAAGACAAAACGTAAACAACAACTTTTTAGCACAGCTTAAAAGTAGGTTAAAGTTGCTTAGGATGCCGACAAATTATGACAGCATATTTAAACACAATGGACTTTTTTTCTAACACGACATTTATTCTGTAGTGCTGACTACAGAACTGTTAACTGTTGGCCATCTGTAACCAGAAAATTTTGAATGGAATTAAACAAAAATGCTTCAGTGATGAAAAGAAAAGTTTTGTGTAGGGCACAAGCGTCCCACATGCATGAAGTTTGATCAAGATACTTTCTGAGTACTAATGTTCTTGAAGTAACTGAACATCAGGACATCTTTTCCTGTTAACATTTTCAGACTTGGGAAATTATTATCTAAGTAGACTTTGATAACAGCAAACCACAGGTGGATGTGCTCTGTGGGACAGTGTGGGTGGGTGGTGGTGGTGGGGGGGGGGGGGGGGGCTCTTGAAGAAGACGATCCGTGGGGGGGGGGGGGGGGGGTCAAATCAACAGTTATTTTATGATTTTTTAACATAGCATAAATGCATCAGCATAGTTGACAACTAGTTCTGGATATAACCTGGTGTTAATAGTGGTCCGTGAGCTGAAAATTCACAAGTTTTTTCTTTGATTTTGCCCCCGTGCGAACTTTTCCCTGAAATCCATCCCATTTCCCTGAAAATCACCCTCAGGTTCCCTGAAAAATTATTCTGGAGGTTAACATGTCTGATTTCTATTTTTATCACAAACAGGTATTTGGAATCATTATATCACCTACCTGTACTATTTATAGACAACAATGATAGAGTAGTGAAATATCAACTTGATTCAGATAAAAATAGAATAGATCAGCAATACTGGAGTATATCATCACTTCTGATGGGTGTTTTGGCCAATTAACCCTGCACACTGATGTCGAAATATCTAAAGTTCAAGGTGCAAATTTTTCCCATAATGCAACTAGAAATTTAACCAATTCAGTCTTGTTTGACAGAGCTCACTGAGCTCTGTCAAACAAGATTAAATTGGTTAAATTCCCAGTTGCATTATGGGAAAAATGGCTACTTGAAATTTGCTTATTTTGACATCAGAGTGAAGGGAGTTAAATTATCAAATTTTTTCTGTCATATAATAAACTTAATTACAACATGTTGTTAAGACTGTTTACCCTTTACCTAATGAATCGAACTCATCTGCCAGCATAATTCACAAATTGAGATGCTGAGAAAATTTATTTGAAAATGTATGAAAAATTGAGAAAAAAATAATTGAAGTAACAAATTTTGATATCATGTACATTGAGTAAAGGGTTGACCCTTTAATTAACAAATTCTTGAATAACTAAAACATTTCTTTTTTTGCAGTTTTTTTTTTACCTCAAAAGCATTGGAACAAGCTAATCAGGCAAGCTCATCCAGCTTATTTTAATGAGGTGTGATGTGGCCAGATGAAAACATAATTTGTTTGCATATCAATAATTTGTTTAGTTTCGTAGCCCATGTTCATGAATTGTTTTGACAAACAGCTTTCAAGTGGTGGGGGCCTTATGAAAAAGTACCATGGTACACCATGGCAGAATGTGCTATTGGCCAAAAACACCATGGTATTTTACAACAATATTCTGTTTTACCACGATGTACTGTGGTAATTTTTTTGGTTTAGCTGAGTTTGTTGGTGTGCTGGTTTGTAGAGGGGGTTGTGGGCTACTATGAAAGTACCATATCATGTGAAACCCTCGTTGGGACAAGCTCATTGAGCTAATTCCAATTTCAAGATTTTGGAGGGGGGGGGGGGGGGTGGGGGGGGGTCAATTTTTTAAAAAATACTATTTAAAATAATAAATTTTGGTATTGTCTGCATTGTATAAAGGGTTAATATATGAATTCTTCATTTCATGCAGAAATGATCACTAGCAAATGGACACACATATTCCAAATTTTCAAGTACCGTAGTGATAATTTTTAATTAGGGAAACCTTTTCTTGGTATTTTGACATCAGTCTACATAGGTTTAACACTCCAGGGGATGTAGACCAGCTCCCAGATGAGGTAGGTGGCACCAAAAGAGTGTGAAATTCCTATGCTATTTCCAATATCCTTGTCCTCACGGGGGTTCCAAAACACTGAGATATCCAGAACGTAACATTTTGTGGGGGTGCATTTTTCAAGTTTTTGACACTCAATTTTGGAAGAACAGACAAGCATGAGTTTTAACATACTTGATTACCAGGTCTCTGATATAGTGAGGATGTGTTTTAAGGGAATGTTGGAATGGATGGGAATTACCAAAAACAACCCAACAACTACCCAAAATTATGGAAATGGACCCCAAGAACTTCAAGAAACCTGCCATCATAGGTAACGTGGTGCTATAAGATGATAGACTTGCAAAAGGTGCGTTGGACTGGGTGGTAGTATATCTTATGTCCAGAAACAAACTCACAATGGCCAAAAAATTACCCAAATGGGCTTCTCATTTTCAACCCCTTAACCATCTAATGCCCATTTTTAACCTAGTCTACCTATTCCAGGCTATGCCTGGCTACGTTCACCCTAGCATTCTATTTTGTCCCACCTATTCCTATCTGTATCAGACCTTGTCCTGACCTCTGTCCATGACTGAGTCTTAGTAGCTTCAGTCTGACTGCTCCATTCTGCTCCATTCTCCTTAACCTGTATTTGCAAATACAGTCCCTTCACTAAGTTGATGCAAGTGGGATCTTTGCCAACAAACTGTGTACCCAGCACATGACTTGTTGCGCATGGGCACAAACCAGAAGTGCCAGTATGTGCATGTGTACTAACACACAATGTGACTCAAAAACATATATCACATGAGCACAACCAGATATGTATGAACCAATGGCGACCATTTTTGGTGAACTGACGGACATTTTTGGACTAATGTGGATCTTTGTTGCCCAATGTGTCCATTTGTTTTTGACTTTTAGCATATGATTTCTTGACCCCTAGATCATCTCATGACCACGATATCCCCAGTGCAGCTCTTTGCTTCTAGACCATACCAACACCTTCATGGCTCCTGGATCACTGATACCGACTTGTCCATGGTCACTGCTATCAGCTTCAACTGTCGTCTCCCAGTTCTTTAGTATTCTACCACTCTTTCTGACTTGTAGCACAGCCACCACTATCTGTCCTGTGACCAAGCCTCAAAATAAGCGGACTGTCATCTGCAAAATGAGGTCCCCAGAGGGTGAATTTGGTGATGCTACCCTGCATAGCAGGGTAGCATCACAAAATTTACCCTCTCTGAACCTCAGTCTGAATCAAGGTCTCAAGCTAAAACAGAAAGATGTACCTTGAGCATAAATTGGCCCTCTGTATGGGATAGCATCAGCAAATTCACCCTCTGGGGACCCCATTTTGCAATTGACAGGTTGCTTATATTCTGGCTTGCCTGTGACAGACTTCCACTACCACTATCTTCTACCAGTTCTTCCAGTCTGGGTGGAATTCAACAGAACGTGACCATTCAATGCCCAAATGATGGTGTGAGGGCCATGAGGATATATCTAAGTGTGGTATTTGCTCATAGCCCTCCTATGATGAAAAAAGAAATCGAGAAGCATAGGCAGACTGTAGAAGGGATTCCATAAGTGGGATTCCTAGCTATTATCATGAATCTGGTAGTGGTGTGTTTGAAGGGCACCAAGCATTTGACTGATAGGGCCTGGCAGTAGTGGAGATTGCAGATAATACTTAGTAGTGTGCCAAACAGTACTGGGGCATCAGCAGTAGTGATGATAGAAGTTCTTGCCGTACTGTCACCACAGAGCTAATTACAGATAGTAATGATAGGAGACAATGATAGCCATAGAAGCTGTTGTAGTGAATTGATAATAGAGTAGTGGGGTAGAAAGTAGAAGAAAGTGGTAGAAGGCAATGGTAGTAGTGCATGTACTACTACTAGGGGATAATGAAAGGAATAGCTGAAAATGATAGTGCACTTGTATAAAAAGATGGCAAGACTTGTAGTAGGAGCTATTGAATTGACAGGAGACAATTGCACTAGAAGTCAGTGATAAGACTGGAGGAAATAGTACTGGTAGGGGCAAATAGTAATAAACTGTATTACTGCTAGAAGATAGTAGTAGTGGAAGTTGATCACAGAACAGATAGTGGCGGCCATTTACACCAGAAAGAGTGTAGAAGACTGTAGCACTTGATGAAGACATTGGACGCTGATGATAGGGCATTTAGTGGTACCATGGGCAAAGTAGTACAGTAGAATCCTCTTAATTGCATATCCATTTTGCCAGTGAAAATTATTCAATTAACAGGAGTATACAATTAACAGGGATTTAGTCAGTTTCCTGTATTCTGGAGGTAAACTGAGCATTTATTCTATTATATCTTGTTTGACAGAGCTCATAGAGCTCTGTCAAACTAGATATAATAGAATAAATGCCTGTATTGGATGTAGTGAGGCCAAAAAGGTTGATAAATAAGGGGAATTTGGTGCATGTCAGTAATTTTTTCGACATATTACAAAAATTTATATACAATTAACAGGAGTTTACTCTACAACCCATATGCAATTAACAGATCAAATTTGTACTGAAGGTATGGTAAATGGTTTTGTGTTTGAAAATTATATTCAGTTAACAGGGATATACAATTAAGAGATATCCATTTAAGTGGGCTCCACTGTAGCAATGTTGCACTCAAGGGACAAATTTATCAATTATATTAACTTGTGTAAAATTTCAGACATAAACCATTTAGGTTTTATTTTTTTAAGTTTGCATTGGTTATAAAAAAAAGAGCATGCGGCAGCCAAAATGGCCATGGCCTAATAATTGAAATTTATTTTGTGAAATTTCTTGCATTTCAGGATCCAGCTTTTGCTAGTCGGATGCACCGAATGAATACAGGTTCTAAGTAAGTGACAATATGTATAATACATTTCTCGTAGAGTTAGATTAATGCAACTTGTTAATTATATGAGTCTTTTGTCAGTCCATTTGTCTGTAAATAAGAAACAAAAATAACATAACTCAATTCAAGCAATTGTTATTTAACTTCATACAGTGGTGCATATCAACAGGACCAAGAGGATGTCACATTTTAAGGTTTGACAGCCATCAAAAATGGCAACCATCAGCCATTTTGTTCTCAAAATAGTAATTACACTTTTTGAGCAAGAATTTCCAAACGGTGATTCAGATTTCGATTATTTTCGTTATGGAGAAAAACTTGCACACAATACAAGACAAACTTTACACATTTTTCTCTTATGCAAAATTAACCACAATCTTAGTTTTTAAAACTCTCTGGTTGTAGACTAAAAAACAAAAAAAACACCCAAAACACCAAATTTCAATTAATTGAAAGCAAATTGTTATGTAACTCAATTCAATTGTGTTTATTGACAAAGAAGTGGATATTACATTTTGGAGTTTCAGTCATCAAAGATGGTCCCTGTTGTCCATTTTGTTCTAAAATAGCAATTTCACTTTTTAACCCTTAAGGGCCTAATTCTGACGTTGATAACTCTTTAACCCTTTGATACTTTTGTACATCTTATGGCGTATAAAAGCAAATAGCGCGTTGATACTTTGTAGCCATTTGTTTTATTATTAGCTCACCTGACTGAAAGTCAGGGTGAGCTATTCTGATCACTTTTCGTCCGTCGTCTGGCGTCCATCGTGAAGGTGGTGTTTGGGCTTTTTCTCCCAAACCACTGGCCGCATATTAATGAAATTTCATGTGAGAAGGGGTTGTGTCTGCGGACTTTGATTTTTAGCTCAACTTTGACGAAGTCAAATTTGAGCTATTGTCATGGCCTGTCGTCCGTCTGTCCGTACGTTAACAATTGGCTATGGCTCGGGCTAGAGGTCGTATTTATGAACCGATCTTTACGAAACGTCCTGTGTACCTTTGTTATGACCCTGGGACAGGAACGAGTGTTTTTAGGTGTGGTCCAAAATTCAAGATGGCTGCCAGCGGCCATTTTGTACCGATGATGCAAAAATCATTTTTTTGTACAGAACTTCTGTATGAAAGTTCTGATTTGAATAAAGTTTTGTATAAATGTTTAGTACCATGGGATACATCACATATAATACGGGTTTTTTTCTCGTGCGTAAATTATGCAAATTAGACTGACTTTGATTTATTTAGTGTTACTTTCAGAGCTGTAAGTGCCAAGCTGCTATGGCTCGGGCTAGAGGCCGTATTTATGAACCAATCTTTACGAAACTTCTTGGGTACCTTTGTTATGACCGTGGGACGAGAACGAGTGTTTTGGGGTCCGGTCCGAAATTCAAAATGGCTGCCAGCCGCCATTTTGTACCGACGATGCAGAAATCTGTTTTTTGTACAGAACTTCCATATGAAAGCTCTGATTTGAATAATTTTTTGTATGAATGTTTAGTACCATGGGATACATCACATATAATACAGGTTTTTTTCTCAAGTGTAAATTGTGCAAATTAGACTAATTTTGATGTTTTTTGGTGTTACTTTCAGCACTGTATGTGCAAATGCCAATATGGCTCGGGCTAGAGGCCGTATTTATGAACCGATCTTTACGAAACTTCTTGGGTACCTTTGGTATCACCGTGGGACGAGAACAAGTGTTTTTGGGTCCGGTCCAAAATTCAAGATGGCCGATGGCAGGCATTTTGTACAAAATTAGGTGCAATCAGATTTTTGCACATAACTTCCATATGAAAGCGCTGATTTGAATAATTTTTTGTGTGAATGTTTAGTACCATGGGATACATCACATATAATACAGGTTTTTTTCTCGTGCAGAAATTATGCAAATTAGATGAACTTTGATTTTTTCAGTGCGACTTACACACAGTAAGTACACATGTCAATACAGCTCAGACTAGAGTCTGTATTTATGAACTGATCTTCACGAAATGTCTTGGGTAACTTTGTTATCACCTTGGGATAAGAACAAATGTTTGTGGGTGCGGCCTAAAATTCAAGATGGCTACCAGTGACGATTTTGTACCGAAATTAAGTCTAATCAGTTTTTTGTACACAACTTCTATACAGCTCAGACGAGAGGCCATATTTATGAACCAATCTTTACGAAACTTCTTGGGTACTTTTGTTATCACCGTGGGATGAGAGCGAGTGTTTTTGGGTGTGGTCCGAAATTCAAGATGGCGACCAGCAGTCATTTTGTACCAAAATTAGTGCAATCAGTCTTTTGTACAGAACTTCTGTATGAAAGTTCTGATTTGAATAAATTTTTGTATGAATGTTTAGTAACATGGAATACATCACATATTGTAAGGGGTTTTTTTTCGTGCAGAAATTATGCAAATTAGATGAACTTTGATTTATTCAGTGCTACTTACACAATGTAAGCACACAGGGTAGAGGCTGTATTTATGAACCGATCTTCAGAAAACTTCTTGGGTACGTTTGTTATCACCTTGGGATGAGAATGAGTGTTTCTGGGTACGGTCCAAAATTCAAGATGGCTGCCAGTGGCCATTTTGTACCGAAATTAGGTCCAATCAGTTTTTTGTCACAAGTTCTATACAGCTCGTATTTATGAACTGATTTTCACAAAACTTCTTGGGTACCTTTGTTTTCACCTTGGGACAGGAACGAGTGTGTTTTGGGGTGCCTTTGTTATCACTGTGTTATGAGAACAAATATTTTGGGGTTCAGTCAGACCCACTCTGGGACTCAAAGATTTCTTTTCTAGTTTAGCATCTGACTGTCACCCACCTTTACAATACTTTACCTATACATTTGTTACAGGCAACAGTCAGTATTTATGTACAGACCGTTACAATACTTTATATGTACCTTTGTTATCAGGTCATTACCTAGATGTTGGTCATTGCTGTATCACATACTATACATGTACATGTCTTTGTCTTGACAAGTTGAGCTACAGTGTCATTGACACTTTCATTTGTCAAATAAGGTTTCGGCTCACATTGAGCAGAAGGATGGGGCAAAAATGCTCCAATTCTTAAAAAATCTTCTTCTCAAGAACCAGCAATAGCAGAGACTTGATATTTGGTATGCAGCTTCCTTTTGAGGTGTAGACTCAAGTTTGTTCAAGAGAAGTTGGAGGGGCTGTATTTGACGATGTTAAAGGAGGGGCAAAAATTTTGGCCCCGCCCCAAATTTCTATTTTCCAAACCGCGAAGCCGATTTGAACCAAATTTTACATGAGTGCTTATTGGGTCATAAGTACCTAATTTATGCCGAAATATTTTTCCCCATAGCCCTGTGGGAACCACAGGAGCTAAAAATAGAAAAAAATGAAAACGCCCATATCTCCAAAACTACACAGCACTGAGAATTCTTATTTGTTGTGAAGCTTCCTTAGGACCAACAGAATGGAATGATCAAAAAAAATTGCCATCGGTTTTATGATGGGGTACTTTTTGGGAAGTTTGAAAAAGTGCTGAGTCAGCATTTTTTAACACTGTGGGTAATGGGAAAAACATAAGACTACTTTTCTCGGAAACCACTGCTCCAAAAGCTTTAAAATTTCACATATAACATCTTTGTAAGATTGTTTCACATGTTTATTGAAATCAATTGCCTGGGTCGATATTTGGGCTCTCTAAGGGAGCCCAAATGTTTAAATTAGTGCAGTATGAGGAGTATTTTTGAAAAATCTTCTTCAGATCTAGCAATAAGAATGTTTTGATATTTGGTATGCAGCATCCTTAGGGGGGTGAGATTCAAGTTTGTTGAAGCCAAATCCCTGGGTTCATATTTAGGCTGAAAATTTGGGGTCCCGTTGCGGACTTCGAAATTTTGGATGAAAATCCGAAAAAAAATTTTTTTGTTTTTTATGCATTTCTGTCAATTTTAAGACAAAAAAAAAAATTTTCCCGTGAAAATTTTGGGTGCGGGTGGGACTTAGAAAATTTTGGACCAAAATCGGAAAAAATTTTTTTTTGTTTTTTCTGCGTTTCGGTCAATTTTAAGACAAAAAAAAAAAAAAAATTTTTTTTTTCCCCTGAAAATTTTGGGTGCAGGTGGGACTTAGAAAATTTTGGACCAAAAATCCGAAAAAAAAAAATTTTTATTTTTTCTGCGTTTTGGTCAATTTTAAGACAAAAAAAAATTTTTTTTTTTTTACCCTGAAAATTTGGTGTCCGGGTGGGACTTTGAAAATTTTGGACCAAAATCCGAAAAAAAAATTTTTTTTTGTTTTTTATGCATGTCTGTCAATTTTAAGAGAAAAAAAAAAAATTTTTTTTTACCCTGAAAATTTGGGGTCCGGGTGGGACTTGGGAAAATTTTGGACGAAAATCCGAAAAAATTTTTTTTTTGTTTTTTATGCAATTCTGTCAATTTTAAGACAAAAAAAAAAAAAAAATTTTTTCCCCTGAAAATTTTGGGTCCGGGTGGGACTTAGAAAATTTTGGACCAAAATCCGGAAATTTTTTTTTTTTTGTTTTTATACATTTCTGTCAATTTTAAGACAGAAAAAAAACCAAATTTTTTTTTACCCTGAAAATTTGGGGTCCGGGTGGGACTACGAAAATTTGGGACCAAAATCTGGAATTTTTGGTTTTTTGTTTTTTATGCGTTTCTGTCAATTTTAAGACAAAAAAAAAAAAAATTTTTTTTTACCCTGAATATTTGGGGTCCGGGTGGGACTTCGAAAATTTTGGACCAAAATCCATAATTTTTTTGTTTTTTGTTTTTTATGCATTTCTGTCAATTTTAAGACAAAAAAAACATTTTTTTTTTACACCAAAAATTTGGGGTCCGGGTGGGACTTAGAAAATTTTGGACCAAAATCCGGAAATTAGTTTTAGCGTTTTTTATGCGTTTTAAGAAGAAGAAAAAAATTTAGGCTGAAAGTATTTTGTTTGGGAAAAAAATCTGTTTTTTAAAAATGTGTTTATCTCAATTTTGGGACGTTAAAGTGCAGGAACTGAAAATAGAAGGAAAATCCTGTGTATAGTGTGGGCACAATCGCTTCATCTAATTGGTATATGCTTTTCTTAGGAGGGGCGTATGCAGCTTATTCAAGTCAAGTCCCTGGTTTGATATTTAGACTACCATGTCAGGTGAGCGCCCTCAGGCCCCCTGGGGCCTCTTGTTATTTTTCAATTTTTTAAAGTTTTAACCTCAATTACTATTTTCTCCCAAATAGTGCTGAGTGACAACCGTTGAGCCAAATGTTATTGTAGCTTAAAATACTAATATAATCCTGCTGTCAAGACTTCTTAACTGGTTGAGTGCTAGAAGCCACTATCATGGTTTTCAAAAAGTGAGGATAGCAGAGCAAAAGCCAACACTTTCCTTGCTTATATTTCATATTCAGTCAAACACAAATAATATTTTGTTTATATGAATTTGTGTTATTACAAATTATTGGAGAGTGCCTGTGGGCACTCTCCAATAATTTGTAATAAAACAAGTTTTGAATAACAAATTCAGACCACCAAAAATAAATTAGCCCTCAATCAGATAATCACTAATGTGAAAAATATCTTGTTATTTGTACTTTCCGACATTTGAAAAACGTTGAAGAAATTTGAACGTCAGGATAATTAAAGTCTCAAAGGGTTAATGCGAAGGAACAAGTGCCCCAACATGCACTGTTGGGGTAAACTCCAAATTTGTTTTCTAAGTACCTTTTCTGTTGTTTCAAGGCAAGTCTTGGGTGCCTCTGTTAGGAACATTATATTTATACCCCCCGCAAACAAAGTTTGGGGGTGGGGGGTATATAGGAATCACCCTGTCCATCCGTCCGTCCGTCTGTCTGTCCATCCGTCTGTCCATCTGTCTGTCCATCCGTCTGTCCATCTGTCCATCCTTATAAGCGCAACTCCTCCTAAACCGTTTGAAGAATTTTCATGAAACTTTACACGATGGGAGAACTCCATATGAAGATGTGCATGAAGCAATATAATTCCATTCTGACATTTCCAAGGGGAGATAATCTAACTTGTACATTTTAATGTACCAAAAAGGCTACAACTGAGGCACGGGGGGTATCACTTTGTGAGCTTGCTCACAGTACCTCTAGTTTTATACTATAAACCAATGGCCCAGACTAGCTGGTGCAAACTCAAAGTTATCAAGGGCCAAACACACATTTTGAATCCCCTCAATCCCCAAAATTTGCTTGCAAAACCGAAAATTAAAAGTCCTATTTGGTCCTCCATACTTTTACTCTCCGCGCATGCGCAGCCGCCAGGAAGTGACCGGAATTGGCCCTAAAGTCAGCAACAATGAACTGACATCTGTGCTTTAAAATCTCCTTTTTATGCGGCCGACCATATGAGCGGACTGTATTATGGTATGCCTCTGTCCATCCATCCATCCGTCTGTCCATCCGTCTGTACGTTAGCTTTTGTTTGTCCACGCGGTAACTTGAAAACAATACATCCACCAGATACTATTTTTTTATGGTCGATTAGTCATGACTAGAGGATGGTTCCATTCGATAACCAGCATTCTGGCATGTCCAATATGGCCGCCATGGCAACCATCTGGGAGTTTTGGTGACTTTTGATTCTCCCCGCAGTAACTCGAAAACAATATATTCATCTTTAATGGGTCATAAGCTAGGAATGTACAATTATTTTTGAAGGAATTATTGACCGTTTGTTCAACTAAAAATTTCTTCATAATTGCAATTTCTTCATAGGCGGTCGTATATTGATCAACCGCCTGGCGGTGCACTTGTTTGAGAATGCCAGACACAAATCAATGCAAGAATTGGTGGATCCAAGGCTGTTATTGGATGATGGAAGTGTTCAATGGTGGTTTTAGACGTTCAGGGTTGTAACATTATAATAATTATAAAATTATTTCATGTTTCCCAATTTCGGGACATACACCTGACGTCCTCATTTTTGTTAATGATTATTCCACTGTTTGTTAAATATGCATTCCCTATCCTTCCATAAACCCTTCCTATTAAACTCTTAAGCTTTTTGGCTATTTTTAGCTCACCTGAGCGAAGCTCAAGGGGAGCTTTACTAATCACTTTCTGTCCGGCGTCCGGCGTCCGGCGTCGTCCGTCCGGCGTTAACTTTACATTATCGACTTCTCCTCCTAAACCACTAGCCCAATTTTATTCAAATGTTGGCTAAATGTTTATTACCTAATGCCAATTCAGATTTGTTCAAATGAAGTTGCCCCTCTTCCTGGGTGGTGCCACACCCCCAAGGGGCACCAAAATCTTTGTAAATCTTCTTCTCATGAACCAGCAGTAGCAGAGACTTGATATTTGGTGTGCAGCTTCCTTTTGAGGTGTAGACTCAGATTTGTTCAAGAGAAGTTTGTGGGGCTATACTTGACATTGTTATGAGAGGGGCAAAATTTTTTGCCCCGCCCAAAATTTCTATTTTCCAAACCGAGAGGCTGATTTGAACCAAATTTTATGTGAGGGCTTATTGGGTCATGAGTACTTGATTTATGCAAAAAAAAATTTTCCCGCAGCCCCGTGGGAACCGCAGGAGCTAAAAATAGAAAAAATTTAAAACGCCCATATCTCCAAAACTGCACGGCACTGAGAATTTTTATTTGGTGTGCAGCTTCCTTAGGACCAACAGAAAGGATTGGTAAAAAAAAATTGCCATCGGTTTTATCATAGGGTACAGTTTCGGGACTTTGAAAAAGTGCTGAGTCAGCACTTTTTAACACTGTAGGCAATGGGAAAAACATTAAAAAATCTTCTTCTCCAGATCCAGCAGGCAGAATCTTTTGATATTTGGTATGCAACATTGTAGGGTGGATCTGATTCAAGTTTGTTCAAATCGGCCCCCTGGGTTCATATTTGGGCTCAGTATAGGAGCCCGATTTCGAACTTAGTGCATTTCAGGCAAATTTCTTAAAAAATCTTCTTCTCCAGATCCAGCAGGCAGAATCTTTTGATATTTGGTATGCAACATTGTGGGGTGGATCTGATTCAAGTTTGTTCAAATCGGCCCCCTGGGTTTATATTTGGGCTCAGTATAGGAGCCCAAATTTGAACTTACTGCATTTCAGGCAAATTTCTTTGAAAATCTTCTTCTCCAGATCCAACAGGCAGAATCTTTTGATATTTGGTATGCAACATTGTAGGGTGGATCTGATTCAAGTTTGTTCAAATCGGCTCCCTAGATTCATATTTGGGCTCACTATAGGAGCTCGAATTCGAATTTAGTGCATTTCAGGCAAATTTCTTCAAAAATCTTCTTCTCCAGATCCAGCAGGCAGAATCTTTTGATATTTGGTATGCAATGTTGCGGGGTAGATCTGATTCAAGTTTGTTCAAATCGGCCCCCTGGATACATATTTGGGCTCAGTATAGGAGCCCGATTTCGAACTTAGTGCATTTCAGGCAAATTTCTTAAAAAATCTTCTTCTCCAGATCCAGCAGGCAGAATCTTTTGATATTTGGTATGCAACATTGTAGGGTGGATCTGATTCAAGTTTGTTCAAATCGGCCCCCTGGGTTCATATTTGGGCTCAGTATAGGAGCCCGATTTCGAACTTAGTGCATTTAGGCAAATTTCTTAAAAAATCTTCTTCTCCAGATCCAGAAGGCAGAATCTTTTGATATTTGGTATGCAACATTGTGGGGTGGATCTGATTCAAGTTTGTTCAAATCGGCTTCCTAGATTCATATTTGGGCTCACTATAGAAGCTCGAATTTGAACTTAGTGCATTTCATGCAAATTTCTTAAAAAATCTTCTTCTCCAGATCCAGCAGGCAGAATCTTTTCATATTTGGTAAGCAACATTGTGGGGTGGATCTGATTCAAGTTTGTTCAAATCGGCCCCCTGGGTTTATATTTGGGCTCAGTATAGGAGCCCAAATTTGAACTTAGTGCATTTCAAGCAAATTTATTAAAAAATCTTCTTCTCCAGATCCAGCAGGCAGAATCTTTTGATATTTGGTATGCAACATTGTGGGGTGGATCCGATTCAAGTTTGTTCAAATCGGCTTCCTAGATTCATATTTGGGCTCACTATAGAAGCTCGAATTCGAACTTAGTGCATTTCAGGCAAATTTCTTAAAAAATCATCTTCTCCAGATCCAGCAGGCAGAATCTTTTGATATTTGGTATGCAACATTGCGGGGTGGATCTGATTCAAGTTTGTTCAAATCGGCCCCCTGGATTCATATTTGGGCTCACTATAGAAGCTTGAATTCAAACTTAGTGCATTTCGGGCAAATTTCTTCAAAAATCTTCTTCTCCAGATCCAGCAGGCAGAATCTTTTGATATTTGGTATGCAACATTGCGGGGTGGATCTGATTCAAGTTTGTTCAAATCGGCCCCCTGGATTCATACTTGGGCTTAATATAGAAGCCCGAATTCGCACTTAGTGCATTTCAGGCAAATTTCTTCAAAAATCTTCTTCTCCAGATCCAGCAGGCAGAATCTTTTGATATTTGGTATGCAACATTGCGGGGTGGATCTGATTCAAGTTTGTTCAAATCGGCCCCCTGGATTCATATTTGGGCTTAATATAGAAGCCCGAATTCGCACTTAGTGCATTTCGGGCAAATTTATTAAAAAATCTTCTTCTCCAGATCCAGCAGGCAGAATCTTTTGATATTTGGTATGCAACATTGTGGGGTGGATCTGATTCAAGTTTGTTCAAATCGGCCCCCTGGGTTTATATTTGGGCTCAGTATAGGAGCCCAAATTTGAACTTAGTGCATTTCAAGCAAATTTATTAAAAAATCTTCTTCTCCAGATCCAGCAGGCAGAATCTTTTGATATTTGGTATGCAACATTGTGGGGTGGATCTGATTCAAGTTTGTTCAAATCGGCTTCCTAGATTCATATTTGGGCTCACTATAGAAGCTCGAATTCGAACTTAGTGCATTTCAGGCAAATTTCTTAAAAAATCATCTTCTCCAGATCCAGCGGGCAGAATCTTTTGATATTTGGTATGCAACATTGCGGGGTGGATCTGATTCAAGTTTGTTCAAATCAGCCCCCTGGATTCATATTTGGGCTCACTATAGAAGCTCGAATTCAAACTTAGTGCATTTCGGGCAAATTTCTTCAAAAATCTTCTTCTCCAGATCCAGCAGGCAGAATCTTTTGATATTTGGTATGCAACATTGCGGGGTGGATCTGATTCAAGTTTGTTCAAATCGGCCCCCTGGATTCATATTTGGGCTTAATATAGAAGCCCGAATTCGCACTTAGTGCATTTCGGGCAAATTTATTAAAAAATCTTCTTCTCCAGATCCAGCAGGCAGAATCTTTTGATATTTGGTATGCAACATTGTGGGGTGGATCTGATTCAAGTTTGTTCAAATCGGCCCCCTGGATTCATATTTGGGCTTAATATAGAAGCCCGAATTCGCACTTAGTGCATTTCGGGCAAATTTATTAAAAAATCTTTTTCTCCAGATCCAGCAGGCAGAATCTTTTGATATTTGGTATGCAACATTGTGGGGTGGATCTGATTCAAGTTTGTTCAAATCGGCTTCCTAGTTTCATATTTGGGCTCACTATAGAAGCTCGAATTCGAACTTAGTGCATTTCAGGCAAATTTCTTAAAAAATCTTCTTCTCCAGATCCAGCTTCAGAATCTTTTCATATTTGGTAAGCAACATTGTGGGGTGGATCTGATTCAAGTTTGTTCAAATCGGCCCCCTGGGTTTATATTTGGGCTCCATATAGGAGCCCAAATTTTAACTTAGTGCGTTTCAGGCATATTTCTTAAAAAATCTTCTTCTCCAGATCCAGCAGGCAGAATCTTTTGATATTTGGTATGCAACATTGTAGGGTGGATCTGATTGTGATTCATGAACGTATTTATTTGTAAAGTTGATAGAATCTTAGACAAAATTTGCAGAAAAGATCTACTATAGAAGGGGTGGTATCCAGGGTGAACCGTTTACCCAAATCTAGCAGTACTAATGCATTATTCACACAAATCTTCGTTCAAATTTTATGACCCCACATTGGAACACACGCATTCAGCTCATTCCAACAAAGGTCATATGCCATGTTTTCGAGACAAAGGAATAAAAATTTTAGTTATTCATGAAATTTTTAGGCAACTGTTGTCTGTTATTCACATTGCTTCATGAAATTTCAGTACTTTTAGAAGTTACCTCAGTAATCAAGGGTTAATTCCCCTTAATTAAATGTCGCCTCTAAAAAACAACCACTTTGCATATCTTACCTTTTTACCAGCATAACTGCCAAAACTTGTCAGCATTCTTAGCAAAAATCGCTATTCAAATTTTAATTTTTGTCTCTTAAACATACATGTACTTATCGCTTGTAAATACCCCATTGGAATGAGCTTTTTGAGCTCATTCCAATGAGAGGTCGCACACCATGCTTTTTGAGTCAAAAAAGCAATTTTTTTAGTTATTCCAGAATTTCGTATGTAAAACACAGCTTTATGACTTCACATTAAAATGAGCTCTCTAAGCTTGTTCCAATCAACATTCACACACTATGTCTTTCACACAAAAAATAAAATTTTCCATTTATTCAGGAATTTTGTTTGCAAGAACACTCTTACCCCCCCCCCCCCCCCCCCCCCCCCCCCACACACACACACACACACACAAACACACACACACACACAAACACAGACACACACATCTAAAAGTTTGTCAGCAAAAAAACAGTTACTTCAATTTTTAAATGCATTATAGGAACAACTTGCCTAATCAAATTTAAATACTTTTGCATCATTCTGTATCTAGAACAAACCATTTACCATATCTTTACGCAAAATTCTCCAGCATCATTCACAAAAAAACACCATTATTTATATATTCACATTTCTGTCTCTAAAATATACCTGATCTTCCCATACCCCTATTGGAATAAGCTGTTTGAGCTTGTTCCAATGATGATAAAAAAAAATAAAATTTGTGAAAATTTTTGTTTTCTTGCATGCAAATATATACATGTAACACATGGAAGATATCCACAGTTGGGGAGAGATGTCCAAGGCTATCTCTTCACATTCCTTGTTTGTGCTTCATGCTAAACCAGTTTGTCTGCAGAGATAAATTTGCTTTATTAAAAATCATTGGAGATTGGCCACACACCAATGATTTTAAATAAAACTAATTTTAGGTAACAAATGTTGAACTTCAAACAAAATCTGTCACTCAACCAGTTAATGTTGATGAGGCATGACATGGTGAAGGTGACCTAAAATACTTCTTAGAGTCACTTTGTCAGGTGAGCGATTAAGGCCACGTGGGGCCTCTTGTTTATTGAAATTTTTCATTAAATTTCTTGGGAGTTTAACATGCATTACAGAATATTTATTCTGTTTTTCCCATGGTTACGTCCTCACCCAAGGGGTATTAGGACGTTTAGTGTTGCATCTTCTATCCGATGTATCATTTTTTCTTCGTATGAAGATCTAGCTTTGCATCTGGCAGCATTTAAATTGGTTTCTGACTTTGGGCCTTTTTGTGTGCCTGATGTCTTGTTTCCACTTTTATCATTGACGTTGTTTACATTGACAACGTCTTCATAAATAGGTAGTATTTTATATTCTATTACTGTAGAATTACTGTAGGATAATTGGATTATTATTCCGGTAGTGTAGCTCAATAAATTTGGATTTTGTCCACACTCTATCGGGATGCCCTTGGGCTCTTAATGTTCCCTTTTGGGAACTTAGGCATTTTTCAAAAAAAAAATTTAAAAATATTTTGAATTTAATTTTTATTGCTATTACCGTATATCTCCGTGTATAAGTCACACCTTTTTGCTTTGAAAAACGGGACCAAAATTGGGGTCCGACTTATACAAAGGTAATTATTTTTCAGTTGTAAAATGTGAACTAAATTACCATCACATCGATGTAAAACTTGCCTCAGATAAGGCATGTTGACAACAGATATCACGTAGTTTGATTGTTTTGTTTTTTTTTGTATCTTTCAATTTCAGAAAATAAAAATAAGATTCTTTTTTTTTTTGTTACAGTTCATTACGTTTAATGTCAAATTAAAAAAAAAATCAGATAATGTGTTGTTTATTTGTCTATTTCCTACTCAGTGACTGACGACATGCAATGCATTTTGATATTATGATATGGAAATAATGAATACCGCCAGGTGCTCAATGCGGGCAAACAATCAAAAACGCACATAATTGATTATATTTCGGATGGCCAAAGTGTTATTATTATTTCTTTCAAACAAATACCTTTTGTTTCCAACATCTCACTAATATTTCCCACGAGTATTTCGCAGTTGCATATCGCCATATGTCAAACATTTTGGCTAACAGTTATTTGAGCCAAGCCAATCCGTTTGTTTACAGAATCAACACGTGTGTTTAGAAGGGGAATTCCCTTTGAAGAAGAAACAAGAAATATGTGGTTACTTCCCTTTCATGAGTATTTGTCTCGCTTCAAATAAATGCCGCATTATTGAAACTCCCTTTGAATATCTGTCAGTGTTTGGGTGGGGGTTTACTCACAACAAGCTGATGTGTTGTTTTTGCCCAAAGTAAGAATACCGGTAAGCCATATTAACTACGCAGACATTTATATACACACTTTCAGGAAATTCCGTTGTAACCCGACTTTATGACCTATTTGTTCGCACGTGCAATTCGCTGAAATGGCATGGAAATAAAGCCTTTTTCTTAGTAGTTTTACATCTGAATTTACCATTTGAATTCAACTTACCTCGATCTTACCTGAACACATGCACTGGACCATTCCCTCTTTTACCTGCGTGAGTAATAACAAACACAGTTCACATATATATTTTAATAAATATGGTGCGTCGAAAGTATCAACAAAGTACCTACCTGAAGTTGAATACATGCACTTCTTTCCATGGCGAGAGTAATAACAAACACTGTTGACATATATCTTTTAATAAATACGGTACATCGGAAGTATCAATGAAGTACAGCTTTGGTCAAAACGAAGTATACAAACAAATACAATCATCCATCAAACCTCTCTGTTCAGTCTGTATCAATACTTCCAGTCCTTTACCCAAATTTACGGATCCATTTTCAACCCAAATCGGGGGTGCGACTTATACAAAGGTCACTGGCGTAAGGGGGTATATCAAAGCAAAAGTGGAGGTGCGACTTATACACGGGAGCGACTTATACACGGAGATATACGGTATTCATGTATCTTAATTATTATATATTTTGTTGTGGAGTTTGGAGGAGTAATATCGACTTTAGTCTATGCACTCCTGCAGACTCTTGTCATACTTGGGATGACTAATATTGGAGACGGGTGTCGCAGTACGTTGTTGGCGGTGAGGTTCTGAGGCCAGACCTCTCACTGCGTTATAAATTTCATTTTTAGCTCAACTTTGGCAAAGCCAAATTTGAGCTTATGCCATGGCCAGTTGTCCGTCTGTCCGTCAACAATTCAATACGGCTCGGGCTAGAGGCCGTATTTATTAACCAATCTTTACGAAACTTCTTGGGTACCTTTGTTATGACTGTGGGACGAGAACGAGTGTTTTTGGGTCCGATCCGAAATTCAAGTTGGCCATCAGCCGCCATTATGTACCGACGATGCAGAAATCTGTTTTTTGTACAGAACTTCCATATGAAAGTGCTGATTTGAATAATTTTTTGTATGAATGTTTAGTACCATGGGATACTTCACATATAATACAGGTTTTTTTCTCGTACGTAAATTATGCAAATTAGACTAACTTTGATGTATTTAGTGTTACTTTCAGCACTGTAAATGCAAATGCCAATACGGCTTGGGCTAGAGGCCGTATTTATAAACCGATCTTTACGAAACTTCTTGGGTACCTTTGGTATCACCGTGGGACGAGAACGAGTGTTTTTGGGTGCGGTCCGAAATTCAAGATAGCCGATGGCAGCCATTTTGTACAAAATTAGGTGCAATCAGATTTTTGCACAGAACTTCCATATGAAAGTGCTGACTTGAATAATTTTTTGTGTGAATGTTTAGTACCATGGGATACATCACATATAATACAGGTTTTATTCTCGTGCAGAAATTATGCAAATTAGATGAACTTTTTTTTCAGTGCTACTTACACACAGTAAGTGCACATGTCAATACGGCTCGGGCTAGAGGCTGTATTTATCAACTGATCTTCACGAAACTTCTTGGGTACCTCTGTTATCACCTTGGGATGAGAGCGAGTGTTTCTGAGTGCGGTCCAAAATTCAAGATGGCTGCCAATGGCCATTTTGTACCGAAATTAGGTCCAATCAGTTTTTTGTCACAACTTTTATACAGCTTGTATTTATGAACTGATCTTCACGAAATTTCTTGGGTACCTTTGTTTTCACCTTGGGACAGGAATGAGTGTGTTTTGGGGTGCCTTTGTTATCTCTGTGCTATGAGAACAAATATTTTGTGGTTCAGTCAGACACACTCTGGGACTCAAAGATTTCTTTTGTATTTAGCATCTGACTGTCACCCACCTTTACAATATTTACCTATACATTTGTTACAGGCTACAGCCAGTATTTATGTACAGACCGTTACAATACTTTATATGTACATTTGTTATCAGGTCATTACCTAGATGTTTGTCATTGCTGTGTCACATACTATACATGTACCATGTCTTGACAAGTTGAGCTACAGTGTCATTGACACTTTCATTTTCAGTTTCTATTTCAGAGGATCATGAAGATGGTGATGATATTGTGGCACCCATCCAAGTGTGCTACCATCGTCGCGTTCCATTGTGCAAATAGAGCTAGCTGCAGTGCTTAAGATATGCAAGGGATAAGGCCTGTTTTTAATCTCTTGCAAGCAGTTAGATCGACCGGTGAAGCAGTTACTCCGTCCGTGGGAGTCATGACACAGGGTAAGTCTGTTGTGGTCGAAGGAAGTGAAGATGTGGGTAGAGCGAGCACTTAAATATAAATAAGCTCACCCAGCAATAACGGAAATAGGGAGGAAGTCAGCAAGTTTTTTGTTGGGAGGCTTGGCGAGGTCTAATAGATCACGAGCGGGAGAGGCCCCTCTCTGTTATGAGCCAGAGCATTCGTCCGCCCACGGCTCGGGAATCTCTGTCTAGTCTGCTGCCATGGTCGCCTTCAGGCACATCTTCCTCTTCCACATTTCACAAGCTGAAATCAAGTTTTCTTGTTGGGAGGCTTGGCGAGATCGATGAGACCGTAAGCGGGAGAGGTCCCTCTCTAACCCAACATAATTTGGGGCCAAATGTTATGAGAAACTTGCACGAGATGGAGCATACATCTGCCCGCCACTCGGGATGCTCTGTCTTGTCTGCAGCCAGGGTCGGCTTCAGTCACGGCTTCCTCCGCTACATTATTAAAGCACACACGACCGCAGGCTAGCTATGCAACTTCAGATGTCCAGTGAGCTGCGCGAAGACAGAGCCCCTGAAGTCGGACCATCTGATAGCTAGCGATCCGAGGCATCGATCAGAGAAGAGAAGAGATCTATCTCCGGATCTTTGTCCCAGGAGCAGCAAGCGGTGGAAAACACTGAAGACCGCTGCTCCTCAACCCTCGGGAACGGATTTGCTGTCGCAGTTGCGCAGCTATTAGCAGCATCCCAGCTAATGCAAGAGCAGGCTCCAGTGTTGAGCTCTCGGATGGTGCTGGGTTGGTCCGTGAATTGTGCATGTAGAAGAAGTTAGAAGTTTCTCTATGGGACGCTCGGCTAGATCTTGGGTCAGATCTCCGTTTGGAGAACCCTCTCCGTCCTGTTAACAGTCGGGGTCGACTGTGTCTGTTGTGAGAAACCATATATATTGAGCCGGAACATGCGTCGAACATTCTTTCCACACTGTAGCCGAGGCCAGCAGCAGTTATGGCTTCTTCTGCTTACATGGAAGCACACGAAAGAGGATAAGTTTCTAAGTGGGATATATAGTGCAGAGTATTTTTTCTTCTCGTTAACAGTCGGGAACGACTGTTTTGTGTTGTAAGAAACTTCAATGAGGAGGAGCATCCGTTGTATGTGACGAGTCAGGATGCTTCTTCTGCACTTCAGCCAGTATTAGCTGTGGTTTCGGCTTCCTCTTCCATGGATATGCACGATAAGTGATAGATGCCGACAAGTTTCTAACGGAACGCTCGGCGAGGTCTGGAGCAGACTGCGAGCTGGAAAACCTTCTCCTTCCGCCAGCAGTCAGGGTCGACTGTTTTTGGTGCGAGAAACTTCAGTGAGTTGGGACGCCTCTTCATGCTTGCGGTTCGGGAGTCTCCTTCCACACTGCAGCCGGATTCAGTGGCAGCTATGGCATCTTCCCTTGCTTTATTAATGAAGCACGTTGACCACAGACTAGCAATCTGACTTCGCAGCTTCGGGTTGGTAGCTAGTCGTTTGAGACTGGTACTACCATTTAACAGACTTTGATGGTGAGCTGTCAGATGGTGTTACGTTGGTCTAGTCATCTGTTCAGTCGGATGGAGTTGACCATATTTGTGGATGGAACATCTGGATGGTGAGAGGGATACGGAGTGTGAGTCTCCATCTCTCACAGAAGGGTACTTTAACTGGTTGAGTGCTAGAAGCGACTATCATGGCTTTAAAAAAAATGAGGGTACCAGAGATAAAGCCAACATTTTCCTTGCTCATGTTTCATATTCAGTCAAACGCAAATAATATTTTGGTCAGAAACATTTGTTCTATTACAAATTACTGGAGAGTGCCTGTGGGCACTCTCCAATAATTTGTAATAGAATACATTTTGAATAATATATTCAGGCCATCAAAAATAATCTAGTCCTCAACCAGTTAAGACTATGAAAAGTCTTAAGCTTTTAAGAATATTGTTCCATGTGAATATAAGTCTGTGTTTAGATGAGCCAGCTGGGGATGAAAATATTTCCCTACCTGCATCATTTAATAGATGCTCCGAAACAATGGAATGTGCTATTTCATTGAAAAGAGCAAATCTGGGTGCAGTGTCCCAAGCAGATCACCTTACCTTATCACAACGTCTCAATGGAAAGAAATATGAGGACGTGGTTCCTCACTGAGAGTTCTTTCCAGGGCAGTCATGTATGCCACGTACAGCTCTGCATGGACAGTGAATTTAGAGTTGGTAAGACGTGATGCTGCCCTTGTGTCGTCATCACTTATAGATGACAAGGTGAAAAGCTCTCTCTGAGTCGCTCCGGTACCCGGAAATATACTATTTGACGACAAGCTTGCGTTGATATATGAGCAGGCTACAAGAAAGCTTCCTGTGCTCTGCTATTGAAGTCGCTGTCTCATCAACACACTTCAGCAGACCGGGGTAAGCTAGGCCATTCTGCTTCTAAGAAAGCACCATGAGAATGTCTCGCGAGGGTACAATAACCCTCTTATATTTACTCAGGAAGTCATCATTATAGCGACTAGGGAAAGGGGAAATAGGTGTGATCAAGGCTATGGATCAGACCCCCCTAGGCCGACAATTAACGGAAGGTTATCATCTTCATGAGAAACTGGACATTAATCACGGAAGTTCCTTTCAAAGAGAGTTGCTTCTAGTGGAGGTAAAGGCTCTCTTATTGTAGGGAACATTGTAGGGAACAATTGAGGTTGACGAGACAAGCTTCTTCACAGGGAGGAAGTAGTTTCTCCTCCCGTAAGCATCGTAAATCGTACAGGTGATGGACATGACCTCTATTGCTTGCCAGGTGACGGAAGGTTATGAACTTCACGAGAAACTGGACGTTAATCATGGAAGTTCCTTTCAAAGAGAGTCACTCCTAGTGGAGGTAAAGGCTTTTGAGTTCACCTGAGCGAAGCTCAAGGGGAACTTTACTAATCACTTTCCATCCGTTGTCCGGCATCTGGCGTTAACTTTACATTATCAACTTCTTCTCACAAACTACTCAACCAAATTGAACCAAATCTGGTGTGCATGTTCCCTATCATATGTCAATTCAGATTTGTTCAAATCAAGTTGACCCGCCCCTTGGTAGGGCCACGCCCCAAAAAGTGAGCCTAAATCTTAAAAAATCTTCTCATGAACCAGCAGGAGCAGAGACTTGATATTAGGTGTGCAGCTTCCTTTTGAGGTGTTGACTCAGATTTGTTCAAGAGAAGTTCTAGGGGCTATATTTGCCATCGTTATGGGAGGGGCAAGAATTTTTGCCCCGCCCAAAATTTTTTCCAAACCGAGAGGCTGATTTGAACCAAATTTGATATGAGGTTTTATTGGGACATAAGTAGTTAATTTATGCCAAAATAAATTTTCCTGTCGTCCCATGGGAACCGCAGGAGCTAAAAGTAGAAAAAATTTAAAATGCCCATATCTCCTGAACTGCACGGCACTGAGAATTTTTATTTGGTGTGAAACTTCCTCAGGACAAACAGAATGGAATGGTAAAAAAAAATTGCTATCGGTTTTATCATAGGGTACTTTTTCGGGACTTTGAAAAAGTGCTGAGTCAGCATTTTTTAACACTGTGGGTAATGGGGAAAACATTAGAGAATCTTCTCCCAAACCACTGGTCCAAAGGCTTTCATATTTCACATATAACATTATTGGAAGATTGATTCTCATATTTGTTGAAATCAGTTCCCTGGGTCCATATTTGGGCTCTCTAGGGGAGCCCAAATGTTAAAATTAGTGCAATATGAGGAATATTCTTTAAAAATCTTCTTCTTCAGATCCACCAATCAGTATCTTTTGATATTTGATAAGCAGCATCCTTTTGGGGGTGAGATTCAAGTTTGTTCAAGCCAAGTCCCTGGGTTCATACTTGGGCTCACTGTGGGAGCCCAAATTATAACTTAGTTCAGTATGAGAAATTTTCTTTAAAAATCTTCTTCAGATTCAACAGTCAGAATTTTTAGTTCACCGAAGGGAGCTAAACTTATCACTTGCCGTCCGTCGTCGTTTGTCATCCGTCCGGCGTCGTGAACATTTTTCAAACTACTTCTCCTCTGAAACCGCTAGGTCGATTGGCTCGAAACTTGGTATGGATGTTCATTACCATATGTCAATTCAAGTTTGTTCAAATGAAATGGACATGCCCACTTGGGGCTCCATAGGGGGCATAACTCCGATAGCACCGTATGTATATTACAGCAATTACTAAAAAATCTTCTTCTCCAGCACAAGTGGACAGATATTTGGTATACAGCATTATGGTGTGGATCTGATTTAAGTTAGTTCAAATCAGCCCCCTGGATTCATATTTGGGCTCACTATAGAAGCCTGAATTCAAACTTAGTGCATTTCATGCAAATTTCTTAAAAAATCTTCTTCTCCAGATCCAGCAGGCAGAATCTTTTGATATTTGGTATGCAACATTGTGGGGTGGATCTGATTCAAGTTTGTTCAAATTGGCCCCCAGGGTTCATATTTGGGCTCAGTATAGGAGCCGGAATTTGAACTTATTGCATTTCAGGCAAATTTCTTTAAAAATCTTCTTCTCAATATCCAGCAGTCGGAATGTTTTGATATTTGATATGCAGCATCCTCAGGGGATTGAAATTCAAGTTTGTTCAAGCCATGTCCCTAGGTCTATATTTGGGCTCACTGTGGGAGCTCGAATTGTAACTTGAGGAATTTTTAAAAAAAATCTTCTTCTTCAGATCCAGCAGTTGGAATGTTTTGATATGTGGTGTGCAGCATCCTTAGGGGGGTGAGATTCAAGTTTGTTAAAGCCAAGTCCGTGGGTTCATATTTGGGCTCCCTGTGGGGTCCCAAATTATAACTTAGTTCGATATGAGAAATTTTTCTTTAAAAATCTGCTTCAGATTCAGCAGTCGGAATGTTTTGATATTTGGCATGCAGCATCCTTAGGGGGGGTGGGATTCAAGTTTATTCAAGCCAAGTCCCTGGGTTCATATTTAGGCTCACTGTGGGAGCCCGAATGATAACTTTTTGGAAGATTGTTTGACATGTTTATTGAAATCAAATCCCTTGGTCCATATTTGGGCTCTCTATGGGGGCCAAATGTTTAAATTAGTGCAGTATGAGGAATATTTTTTAAAAATCTTCTTCAGATCTACCAATCAGAATCTTTTCATATTTGGTATGCAGCATGCGTAGGGGGATGAGATTCTAGTTTGTTCAAGCCAAGTCCCTGGGTTCATATTTGGGCTCACTGTGGGAGCCCGAATTATAACTTAGTTCAAAATGAGGAATTTTCTTTAAATTATGGAGTCAGTTCATGACTTCTCGATTGGCGGCTGAGTTGTGTTCTATGGCGACCACATGGGCACATCCACTTTTTAGTTGGTTTGTTTCCTATGGTTGTTTGTTTATATGCCATATACGAGCATATCATTCATCATCAATAAATTACTAGCCTTTGGGTACCTGTAAGGCTGTCTAGTCAGTTAACTGGTATTCAGATGATTTCATGTGGGATTTCAATGCTTGCGTGCATAATAAGTGTATTATTAGGCAGACGCGTTATTGTATGTTATGGACCTTAGAAACAATGAATTATTTCGGGGGCAGTCCATGACGAGTCTGTTTATCATAGCTTGTTCCATGTCTAAATACAGGTTTCTGTAAATTTTGTTACCCAATCGAATATAACTTTTCTATGCATTCTCATATATTCGCACATGTCTGGGAGCATAGATATCGGATAGAACACGTCTGGGAGTGTTATTTATTGGAATTTATTGTACACCTGAACTATTTGAATTTGGCTCCTTATTTATGATATGTCATCTCTATTACTGTATAGAGAGACATGCATGTAATTCCTTTTAAATTTAATTTCCTTTCACCTTGGGAACTATGTTGGTCTGCAAATTCTGAAGTCCTAGGCCCTCCGCCTTTTTACGATTCAGCTAGTCTGGGCCATTGGTTTATAGTATAAAAATATGATAAATTTAAAGTAATTTGTATATATTTTTATACTGTACCAATGACCCAGACTTAGCTGACCTAAGGGAACAAAAGCCCCCCCCCCCCCCCCCCTCCACTTTACCCTTGCCCTGGATCAAATACTCCAGAGCGAAGAGGGCAGCAGGACAGAGTCACTGCCGGAGCCGAAAGCCTACACACATATAGTTGCAACTGTTTAGTGGACAACATTCTGAGTGAAAGATAACGGATGTAAACAATGCAGATCTGCAGAAGTGGATTCAATATTCTCAGATACAAATTCGTGAAAGTGGAGGGCTAAGACCAATATGCAGCCCTCATTAGATCTGTAATAGCAACATTATTAGTGTAAGCCCATGATGTAGAAAGAACTCTTACTTCATGAGCTTAAATCTAAAGCACAGACTGCTGATTGAAGATATTATCATGAGCAGTACTGATAGTTAATTGAATCCATCTGACCATTGAATGGACCGAAATGTGGAGGAAGCTTCCACGGCATGTCCCACAACAGACACCTGAGTAGATTAATCCACGGTCTTTGTGGAGATAGAGATGCTACCAACAGAATTTGGCATTGAGATTATTTAACTTGAGCAATATCTGCTGAATCAATGGTGCTGGAAGATACGCATATCCTATTATTCCGTCTCACAAGATCGATAGAGCATCTACTGCAAACGCTCGAAGATCCGAACATGGTGACACAAAAGTCTGCAACTGATTGTTGAGATGCGTCGCAAATAAGTCCATTATTGGCCGCTCTCCTTGGTAGCAAATCTGGTTGAATACTCGTTTGTTGAAAGTCCATTCTGACGGCAACAAGCGGCTTCTCCGTGAAAGGGAGTCCGCTAATACGTTCAGACGACCCAGAATATGACGGACCGATAGGAGAACTGATGTTCTAGTACAAACAGAAGGATTCATTCGGTTAACATGAATAACAGAATGGAATGAGTGCCTCCCTAGTTCCGAAAATACGCTAATACCGTCAAATTGTCAGACAGAATTAGCATGTGAGCATTCTGAATAACGTTGATCCAATAATGTAGTGCAAACCAAAATGACATCATTCTTGATGTTTATGTGCTTGATTAGGAACTACGGATCCCAAAGACCCTGGCACTTCAAATCTGTTGGGCTCAATGATACGTCCCAACCTGTTTGACTGGTATCTGTCAAAACTGTAAAACACGGATCTGGCAATTGCAGTGGAACTACTTGAGTTAAGCACTGAAAACCTGCCCAAGTCTGAATCTCTTATTCACTTGATTTGACAAGAAGATGTCCGTATCGAGCGAAAGCATCTTCACCCTCCAATTCCGGATCAGAAGAAACTGCCCCATCGGAATAAAATCACGGCAGCTTCGCACAATGCGAGACCTTGTCTGAGTGAAGACAATAGCGAGCATAACAACTGATTAATTTCGCTCTGGTTAACGGCAGACGAACGAGAATGCTGTGCGTCTCGAAGCTCATCCCTCGGTGGGTGAATGACTTGGACGATACCAGATTCGACTTCTCCTCATTTACTTATGAAACCGCGACGTCGGATCAATAGAAGCAGATTCTGCACATCGTTCTGAAGCGTTAACTCATTGCCATACCTCTGAAGAATGTCGTCCAGGTAGGTCGACGTTATCGTAGACGAATGAGCTCGGAAATGAGTCATTACCGAGTTCATTATTCGAGTGAAAGGCCAGGAGGCTAGATTCAGATCGACGACACTGCTTGGAGCTGATACACGACTCCTATGATGAGGAAGCGAAGATACATTCTGAACGCGTAATGTACCATGACGAGAAAGTACGCATCTTAAGATCTATGCATGTAGGATAGTCGTACACCCGAATACTCGCTCTGACCGATCAGATGGTCTCCATATAGAAACTTGGAACCACGATCAGCTTGTTGATCCAGCTCAGATTTATGAGTGGACGGAACAAGCCGTCTGGTTTTGGAACCAGAAAAGGATGGCTGTAGAAACCTGGAATTCCTGGATTTCTACGATCTCTATCGCGATTATTCCAGAAGAGACTGGCTTTTGATGGAAGCAGGCCTCTTCTTGTGGACTTGACGGCAGCTGAGTCCATCTTAGACTTCGAGTTAACGGAGTCCTTCCGAAATCACCCCTAGAATCCAAAGGATGTCCGTAATCTACTCCCAATTGATTGAGAAACTCGACCGTCTTCCGCTCACTGGGACATGATAGAGGATAATACCATTACCTCCTGGTCCTGCGAGGCTTGCGGAAGGAGAAACCATGTCCTCCATGGCCCGCACCTCGCCCCGTCGACCTAGGGGCATCTGACCGGATGTCTCAGCCAGTATTACAGCCCCTACCTGAGTCGCTACCCTGACGGTCTGTAGAGTAAGACGTAGAGGACACATAGGAACCTCTATAGGAACTTCCCTTGGACGTATTCGCCCCAGAAATGCCTGTCCTACTTTTCTCCGCTGAATCTGACTGTATGGAAGCGGATTTAAATAGCAGGGAGTCTGAAGCTTTCTTAGTTATCTGATCATAGAATGCGGAAAGCTTGCCGTCAAAGAGAAACTCTCCAGAGACCGAAGCGACTCTGAGAGAGTTTTTCACCTTACTATCCACACGCGTGGATGTAGCCAGGGCTGCATCACATCTAACCAACTCCATATCGCCACTAAAAGGGCGGAGTTATACGTCGAGAATACTAAGGCCCTTGAAAGAACTCTTAAGGAGGTTTGTACATCTGGAATTCTTTTCCTTTGAGATGTAATGATAACACTCTGGTAAGGTGATCTGTGTACGATAATGAGTCTAAGCAAACCGTGCTAGACGATATTGTCATTTCCAACATCATGGATGGAACTGACATAGACGACGGTATAGACAATATTAGGTCAGAAACTCTCGAAATGCTCTGTCCTGCCGTTTCAAAAATCCTTGAATTGATGAAAGGCAAATGTAGAGCATTTTGCTGATAAGAAATCTGACCCGCCGTTTAGGTAGAAAGTTATATATATAGAATGTCATTCAATAGTTCAAATGTCCGTGAGACATTTCTGGACTATATCGGAAACTGAGGGACGTTGTCCCTAAACCGATAAGAATTCTGAGACCAGTGGCACTATCAGTCTCTTATTCGGCAATGCAGTATATTTGGTCCAGAGGAACAACGTCAGAAGATAATGCCGGATGCACTCTACGGCAATTATGTTGTTCCGAAAGGGAAAAATACAACTCCTCCGTATCCCTTTCGCCATCCTGTCGGACCACTTGTAATACTTGGTCGTCCGTGCCTGAACCTGCAACGGAACGTACCAACCCAGCTTCCTCGGATAATTCTTGATCCGACAGAGTTACTGTCGGTTGCTGGGATGCTGCGATAATTTGTGCTATCTGCGATAGCATGTCCGTAACGGAGGCCTGTGGAGCTGCGGTCTTACAGGATTTAGCCGCTGGAAGCTCCTTGGACAGTGACTCCTGCATATTCCTTATATGCGAACGTCCAGAATATGAAGGCCTCATATCCTTGGCTACCGGATGGCGTAACCTGGTCATCGTAGAATCCCTGGTCGGCAATGTTGGTTGAATATAACTGGTCACGTAGCCAAGGTTCGGTCGCGTGTGCTGCTGTGAGGATAAGGAAGCCGAAAGAGAAGTCTCTCCAGACTGTCTATATAACGGAGCGTCCTGAGTGGTGGACGTATGCTCCGACTGAGGAACATTTTGTACCACAATATCTGGGCCCAGATGTTGTAGTACGAGAGGGGGACCTCTCTCGCTCGCAGCCCGGATGGACCTGGACAAGGTAGGAACCGGACTAATAGGCTTCCTCCGTACCATCCTCGTATCCGTCGTCACTGGGTGTGCACATTGTATTTATAGTGCTTGCATCACCCAAATCTCCTTCCTGGACCGCAACGGACGAATGGTCGCGACACCGGGTGAGCTAGCGGACGGCAAAGCCATCGATCCTACTAGGGAACTCCAAGCAATTGACGTATCTACAGGAGCACTTTTGCCGCTAACTCTTCATTTGACTGTGACAACGGAAGCACACTTTACGAAGACATCACGGTAACAACACCTTGTTCATGTTACCCAATGAGACCTGTGGAGCCACGGTCCTACGTAATTGTCCGCTGGAAGCTCCAGGGAAGTTCAT
Organism: Pictodentalium vernedei; assembly: GCA_031216915.1. NCBI lineage: Eukaryota > Metazoa > Mollusca > Scaphopoda > Dentaliida > Dentaliidae > Pictodentalium > Pictodentalium vernedei. Next base: position 147,861,710 of record CM062291.1, on the reverse strand, counting down.
TCCTGCATTTATATAATATGCGAACGTCCCAACTGGAAAGGCCTCGTGTCCTTGGCTAGCAGATGGAGTGACCTGGTCGACATGTATTCCTTGGTCGGCGAAGTAGGAGCACCAGGGACGTTCAATCCTGCATTTATATAATATGCGAACGTCCCCTGGAATCTATGGTCACATTGCCAAGGTGTGGTAGTGTGTGTTGACGAGGATGAGGAAGCCAATATAACAGCCGCGTCGGACTGTCATGCGACGGAGCAGGAGGAGTGGACGTAAGCTCCGACTAACAAACAAACACACAGCAACATCGCGGCACATATGTTGATGCAAGAGAGAGGGGGCCCTCTCTCGCTCGCGGTCCGGGTGGACCTGGACGAGCTAGTTACCGGACTGACAGGCTTCCTCCGTACTATCCTAGGATCCGTCGTTGCTGGGTGTGCACATTCGATGTTTTATAGTGCTCACATCACCCAATCTGCTTCCCTAGACTGCAACGGACGAACCCGGGTGCTGAGCCATTCGGTGAATGGTCGCGACACCAGGCGGACTAGCGGGCGATCAATGCCTTCGATCAAACTAGGGAACTCCCAGCACTTGTCGTAACACCCTGAGCACTTCCCGCTGGCCCTAATATTGCAACGACGGAGACACACTTGTTGAAGACATCACGGAAACATCACTCTGAATTCTGAAAAAGAAACTGATAAAATAGAGTGACCCTGCGGAGAGAGGACCGTAATGGACCCCTCACCGTTAACAAAATACCATGACACACGTCTCCAACGTTGTCATTCCAATCAACACACACAGAGCAAGAATTAGTGCGAATACATTGACTATAAGAAACACAATGAACCTGAGAATTAGAGGAAGATATCCTCGCATTACAATTTGAACAATATTTTTTCATCAAGAAAAAATATACTTTTCATCAAGAAAAAATATACACAGTCATATTACTCGCACTAACCCTTGAAACAAATATACATAATATAATATAATCCATTATAACATTTCAAAAGAAAATAATTTCCCCCAAAAAATTTTCAGAAGAGCCCAAGTTCCCAATGGGAACAATGAGCCCAAATGGATCCCCCAAAAGCCTAAGTGTGGACAAAAATTTTAAAACTATTTCAAAAAATTAATGTAACACTTACGGACAATATTAATGTATCTTGCTATGAACTAAACTAAGCAGAGGACAAGTAATCACTGTAAGAAGTAACCATTGTCAACATAAATAAAAAGTGTACACAAACCGGAAACATGACTCCAGGCACTGGTAAACATGGCCCGAAATCAGTTACCAATTTAAACACTACCTGATGCAAAACAGAGACTTCCGGGGAAGAAACTGCAGAACATCAGATGGTAGATGCAGACCAAAATGCCTAAACACCCGAGGGTGAGGACGTAAACATGGGGAAAAAACAGAAAATAATTCTGTTTCCAAGCCAAAACTCCCAAGAAATTTTAGTAATAAACATTACAAAAAATAAGCCAAAAACATGGGAGAATAGCTAGTGGGGAATAAAGGAAAGGGAGAGAAGAAACACTGATCAAACAATGGAACATTCATAGCAAGAATGACCACAACAGGGTCACGCCTCGAAAATAGGTAACATGAAATAATTTTGTAAAAAAATTATAAGTTACAGCCCTGAACATTTCCTTCCACTGTTTCTTCCTCTCCTCCTTCTATTTCCTCCTTATATCCACCATTTCTCTCAAAATTATGTGTCTGGCATCATTTAAACTGAGATTTACAAGCACAAATATCAGTCAGATGTAACTGAATTGAGGGCCAAACAAAGAATGACATTTGGCGCCAATTTCGAGACCTCCTTGACACTGCGCATGCGCAGTGGAGTAAAAGTATGGAGGACCATATAGGACATGTAGTTTTCAGTTTTAGATGCAAATTTTGGGGATTGGGGGATAAAATTTGCATTTGGCCCTAAATATTTTAGAGTTAGCACCAGCTAAGTCTGGGTCATTGGTAAGTATAAAAAATATATAAATTACTATAAATTTTTTAACTTTTTATACTTACCAATGGCCCAGAAGGGTATGGCCCTCCCATGATTGGGCACTCATACCTCCCCGCTGAGTTATTATGTAGTACTCTCTTTTACAAAGAATGATGTTGGCACCAATTCCGGTCACATTTTGGGGATTGGGGGGTTCAAAATTTGTGTTTGATAATTTTGAGTTTGCACCAGCTAGTCTGGGCCATTGGTAAGTATAAAAAATATACAAAGTACTTTAAATTTATCATATTTTTATACTGTACCAATGACCCAGCCATAGCTGGTGCTAACTCTTAAAAATCTAGGGCCAAACACAAATTTTGCCCCCCAATCCCCAAAATTTGCATCTAAAACCAAAAGAAATCATGTCCTAAAGGACCTCCATACTTTGCCCTTACTGCGCATGCGCAGTGTCAAGGACGTTCCGAAATTGGCGCCAATTATCATTCTCTGTTTGACCCTTCATCAGTCAACATCTCACTGATCTTTGTGCTTGTAAATCTCAGTTTAAAGGATGCCAGACACGTAATTATTGGAGAAATGGTGATGCTAAGGAGGATATAGAAGGGGGAGAGGAAAAAGGAGTGACAAAAAATAATCAGGGCTGTACTTAAAATTTTTTATGAAATTATGTTAAGTTGCCTATTTTCGAGGCATGGGCCTGTTGTTGTCATTCTTGCTATAAAGTTGCACTGCTTATTCAGTGTTTCCTCTCCCCTGGTCTTCTAAGTCCCCCCTTGCTATTCTCTCATGCTTTTGGCATATTTTTGAGAAAGATCATTTCTAAATTCTCTTGGGAGAGTTAGCTTGGTTACAGAATGAATTCTGTTATTTTCCCCATAGTTACGTTTTCACCCATGGGTGTATAAACGTTGTGTTCTGCATCTACCATCTGATGTTCTGCAGATTTTTCCCTGGGAGTCTCTGTCTTGCATCAGATAGAGTGTAATTTTGATGACTGATTTCGGGCCAGTATTGTCAGTGCCTGGAGTCATGTTTACTGGTGTTTTTACACTGTTTGTTTACATTGGCAACAGTCTCTTTTGAGGGGGGCTGTTTGCCTTTGGTGTAGTTTATCTCACTATAAGATACATTATTATTATCCGTAAGTGTTGCATTAATTATTTAATATAATTTTAAAATTTTTGACCACACTTAGCCTTGGGATCCATTGGGGCTCAATGTTACTTTTCAGAAACTTGGGCTTCGCTGAAAAAATATTTTTCAAAAATTATTTTGATTTTCAATTGTTTTTTCAATATTAATGGATCATGTTATTATGTATCTTTGTGTTTAGGGGTTTGTGCGAGTACTAGGACTTGTTGTTGACTTTTCACAATGAAAGGATATTGTTCAAATTGTAATAGGAAGAAATCTTCCTCTGACTTTCATGATCATTGTATTAATTGTAGTCAGTGTACTCGCACTAATCCCTGTTCTATATGTCAATATTGGGATGACAAACATTGGAAACGTGTGTCACGATATGTTGTTAGTGGAGCAAGGGCTATGCCGGCTCTTTCTCCGCAGGGTCACTCTACTCTATCAGTTTCTATTTCAGAGGAACAAGAACAGGGTGATGTTTCCATGTTATCTTCCGCAAGTGCGCTTCCGTCGTCACAAATGAATACAGAGCTAGTGGCAAAAGTGCTCATGGAGATAAGACAAATGTCGTCCGCTAGCTCGCCCGGTGTAGCGTCCATTCACCGAATGGTTCGGCAGCCGGGTTCGTCCGATGTGGTCCAGGAGGAAATGTTGGGTGATGCAAGCACTATAAACATTCAACGTGCACACCCAGTGACGGCGGATAGTAGGAGAGATCGGAGGAAGCCTTCGAGTCCGGTTCCTAGCTCGTCCAGGTCCAGCCGGGCCGCGAGCGAGAGAGGCCCCTCTCTCGTACAACAACATCTGGGACCAGATGTTGTGGTACAAAATGTGTCGCAAGCGGAGCACACGTCCGTCGCTCGGGACGCTCCGTTGTATAGGCAGTCCGCTGAGACTGCTCAGGCTTCTTCCTCTCACCAGCACACACGACCACACCTTGGCTACGTGACCGCCGATATTTTACCAGCTTTGCCGATCAGGGATTCTTCGGCGACCAGGTCACGCCATCCGGTAGCCAGGGACACAAGGCCGGTGGACTCCGGACGTTCGCATAGGAAGAGTATGCGGGAGTCACCAGATGCGGAGCTGCCCTCAGCGAAGCAGCGAAAGACTGCGCCTCTGCAGGCCTCGATGTCGGACGTGCTTGTTGAAATAGCACAACTTATCGCAGCAACCGACAGAAACGGTGTCGGATCAGGAATTATCCGACGGCGCTGGGTCGGTACGCTCCACCGAAGCATCGGGTGCGGACGACCGGGAGCATCATGAGGTCCGACCGGATGGTGAAAGGGATACGGATGACTTGGAGCTATCCCTTTCGGAACAACATAAATCTGCCGTGGACTTCATCCGGCACTTTCTTCCTCAAGTTGTTCCGTCGGGCCAGACTGCTGCGGTTCCGGACAAGAGAATTATAGCGTCATTGGACTCTGATTTCTTTGAGCGGTTCAGGGACATCGCTCCCGAGTTTCAGTCTCAGTCCAATAATACCGCAAGAACATTTGAATTATTGAACGACGCTATATTCAAACTTGCTTCCAAAACAGGAAAAGCAGGTTTCTTGTCCGCCAATACTCTCAACCTGCCTTTCATTAATGCAAGGAATAAATTCGATACGGCAGGACAGGGTATCCCGAGAGTTCCTCTGCGTATGGACGACGAGGCGGAAGACTTAGAATTATCATTACCATCGTCTGCGTCTATTCCAACCTTCCAACCGCGGTGTTGGAGACGACTATTTCGTCTAACAGAGCCAGTTTAGATGCTTTATCTTACGCAGACCACCTTACTAAGGCGTTATCACTGCATCTTCAAGGGAAAGAATTCCAGGATATACAATCCTCTTTAAGACTTCTTTCAAGGGCAGTAGCTTATTCCACATGTAACTCCGCCCTTTCAGTGGCAAACCTGGAGTTGGTTAGACGTGACGCAGCCCTAGCTACATCCACACTCGTGGATAGTAAGGTGAAGAACTCTCTCAGAGTCGCTTCAGTCTCTGGAGAACTTCTCTTCGACGGCAAGCTTTCTGCAATTTACGATAAAATTACTAAGAAAGCTTCGGATTCTCTGCTGTTCAAATCTGCTTCTAAGAAGTCGGACACGGCAGATAAGAGTAAGACAGGCACTTCTGGGTCTAATGCGCCCAAGAGAGGTTCCTATAGAGGTTCCGGTGCGTCCTCTTGGTCTTATTCAAGAGACCGTCAAGGCAGCGACTCACGTGCGGGACGTCCTTCGGGCCGGGACAACCGGTCGGACGCCCCGAGGTCGACGGGACGAGGTGCGGGTCACGGAGGACGTGGTTTCTCCTACCGCAGGCCTCGCAGGTCCAGGAGGTGATGGCTTCAACCTCTATCGCGTGCCGGTTGGCGGAAGGTTGTCGAGTTTTTCACAAGAATGGGCGTCGATTACGGACGACCCTTGGGTGAGAGGGGTGATTTCGGAAGGTCTAAAGATATCCTTCAAACGAAAGCCTCCATTAACTCAAAGTCCAAAATGGACTCAACTTCCGTCAAATCCGCAGAAAAGAGACGCTCTGTTATCAGAGGTGCAGTCTCTTTTAATGAAGAACGCGGTAGAGGTCGTAGAAAACCAGGAGACACTGGGATTCTACAGCCATCTGTTTCTGGTTCCGAAACCAGACGGCTCGTTCCGTCCAGTCATAGATTTGAGCTGGATAAACAAGCTGATCGTCGCTTATATGGAGACGATTCGATCGGTCAGAGCGAGTATTCGGGTGAACAATTATGCAACAAGCATAGATCTCAAAGATGCGTACTTTCACGTCATGGTACATCCGACATTCAGAAAGTATCTATGCTTCGCAGTCCTAGGGGTGGTGTATCAATTCCGGGCGATGTGCTTCGGATTGAATCTAGCACCCTGGGCTTTCACTTGGGTAATGAACTCGGTAATGATGTATTTCCGAGCTCATTCGTCTGCGGTAACGTCGGCCTACCTGGACGACATTCTTCAGAGGTATGGCAACGAGTTAACGCTTCAGAACGATGTGCAGAATCTGCTTCTATTGCTCCGACGTCTCGGTTTTATAATAAACGAGGAGAAGTCGGATCTGGTGTCGTCCAAGTCATTCACACATCTGGGAATGAGCTTCGAGACGCACAACAATCTCGTTCGTCTTCCGTTAACCAGAGCGAAATTAGTCAGTTGTTACGCTCGCTATTGTCTGCATGCAGACAAAGTCACAGCGAGGGAGTTCATGAGACTGATAGGTCTGTGCGGAGTCGCTGCGGATCTCATTCCGATGGGGCGATTACGCACGCGTCCTCTCCAAATTTTCTTGACTCAGAATTGGAGTGTGAAAATTCATTCACTCGACATAGACGTTCTCTTGTCAGATCAAGTGAAACGAGAGATTCAGACTTGGGCAAACATTCAGTGGTTAACTCCGGGAGTTCCGCTGCAGTTGCCGGATCCGAGTTTTACCATTATGACGGATGCCAGTCAAACAGGTTGGGGTGCATCATTGATCCCAACGGATTCGAGATGCCAGGGTCTTTGGGATCCGCAATTCCTGGGCAAGCACATGAACATCAAGGAAATGATGTCAATTTGGCTTGCGTTACGTCATTGGATGGACATTATTCACAATGCTCATGTCCAAATCCTATCCGACAATACGACAGTAGTGGCGTATATACGGAATCAGGGAGGCACTCATTCAATTCCGTTGTTCAATCTAACAGAGAGAATCCTTCTGTTTGCTCTAGAACATCAAGTTCTTCTTTCGGTCCGTCATATACCGGGTCGTCTGAACGTACTAGCAGACTCCCTTTCACGAAAGGGTCGCTTGTTGCCGTCGGAGTGGACTCTCAACAAACAAGTATTCAATCAGATTTGCTACCAATGGAAACAGCCAATGATAGACTTATTTGCGACACATCTCAACAATCAGTTGCAGACGTATGTGTCTCCGTGTCCGGATCCAAGAGCATTTGCAGTAGACGCTCTGTCGATCCCTTGGGACGGAATGATAGGATATGCGTATCCTCCAGCGCCGTTAATTCAGCAAGTATTGCTCAAGATAAAACAATCTCAATGCAAGATTCTGTTGGTAGCATCTCTGTCTCCACAGAGACCGTGGATAAATCTACTCAGGTGTCTGTTGTGGGACCTACCGCGAAAGCTTCCTCCACGGGAGGATCTTCTTTCGCAGGGGAAATCGCGTCAACTCCATCACAACCCGCAAGGTCTCAACCTTCACGTTTTTCCGTTGTGCGGTCCTTCTTGCATGGCAAGCACTTTACAGGACAAGCAGTGGACGCGATTTCTAACTGTAGGAGGACCTCCTCTTCGCTAAACTATGCGGCTAAGTGGAAGGTTTTACGTCATTGGTGTAGGGATCATTCTGTTGATATTTTTGATCCCTCCATACCAGACATAGCAAACTTTCTAGTATACTTGTTTGACGAAATCAAACTGCAGCCTGTTACTATTAAGGGTTATAGGTCTATGTTATCTGATACCTATGCACATCATGATAGTTTACAAATTGGATCTAATGTCTCTTTATCTAAGTTAGTTAGAAACTTCTCGATAAATTGACCCAGAACTCTTAGGTTAATTCCTAAGTGGAATTTAGCTTGGGTTCTTCTTAAACTGAAGGAAAAGCCATTTGAACCTCTTGGGACAGTAGATTTCAAATTCTTGTCTTATAAGACAGCTTTTCTCTTAGCTTTCTCTTCTGCTAGAAGAGTCAGTGAGCTTCATGCACTGTCGGTGGATGATTCTCACTATCGTAGTGTCGGGAACAGTATCACCTTCACTACTAATGTGGGATTTTTAGCTAAGAATGAGTCTCCTAATAAATATCCGGAACCTATTGTTATTAAGGCTCTTCCGTCTTCAGACGGGCGTAGGCCTTTACTCTGTCCTGTCAGAGCGTTACGTATCTATAAACAGAGATCTCAGTTTATCAGAAAGGGACGAAAACGTTTCTTTCTGTCTCTGATGCCTAATAGAAAGGACATTTCGGTCCATTCTATTACTAGATGGATTCAATTAACTATCCGTACTGCTTATGAAAATTTATCTTCTTCTCAGCAGTCTGTGCTTAAGATTTCGGCTCATGAAGTAAGAGCTCTTTCTACTTCTTGGGCTTACGCTAATAGTATTGCTATTACAGATTTAATGAAGGCTGCTTATTGGTCTCAGCCATCCACATTCACAAATTTTTATCTCAGAAATATTGAGTCCATTTCTGGAGACCTGCATTGTTTAGGTCCGTTATCTGTTGCTCAGAATGTCGTCCACTAAACAGTTGCAACTATAGTTATGCACCCTTTCTGTTCTGGCAGTGACTCTGTCCGGCTGCCCTCTTCGCTCTGGGCTATTTGACCCAGGGCAAGGGGAAGGTGGGGGGGGGGGGAGGGTGTTCCCTTAGGTCACCTGCTTTATAGTGAAAAGCAAGGGAATGCCTCCTCCGAAGTCAGTATTTCTGAGTCGTTTCCGGGATGGTTTTAAAGTGTAATATTAATGTTAAAAATTTATTCATGTCATATTTTTAAAGTGTAGCTTGGTGTGAAGCATTTGTATATGTCAAGTGTCAAACGGGCGTTAAATACAATCCTCGGACACTTTTAAAGAATATAAAGAGTCTCAATTCTCTGGACTAACTTTATTTATTGGCTTACTTTAAAAATAATTAGTATAAAGGGTTATACTGGATGTTAATAGAGAACATGAATGTTATTGTGCTCAATTATGAAGGGTATTGTATCTTTCTAATTTAACATAAAAGAAGAAAGATACATGTAAAGCCTAATACTCCTTTTCTCCTTGAGGGGTTGACTCTATATTATATAGTTGAGCTTATTGGATTTTCCTCTATGTCCTAGGCCCTCCAGCCTTTTTACTGTTCAGCTATGTCTGGGTCATTGGTACAGTATAAAAATGTTAAAAAATTTATAGTAATTTATATATTTTTTATACTTACCAAGGACCCAGACGGGGATGGCCCTCCCAGGAGTTGGGAACTCATACCTCCCCACTGAGTACATAGCGCTGACCAGGCACTGCTTGTAAGAATGATAATTGGCGCTAATTTCGGAACGTCCTTGACACTGCGCATGCGCAGTAAGGGCAAAGTATGGAGGTCCTTTAGGACATGATTTCTTTTGGTTTTAGATGCAAATTTTGGGGGTTGGGGGGCAAAATTTGTGTTTGGCCCTAGATTTTTAAGAGTTAGCACCAGCTATGTCTGGGTCATTGGTAAGTATAAAAAATATATAAATTACTATAAATTTTTTAACTTTTGAACAACATATACTTTTTAGTATTTGGTTGAGCATATTTCAGCTGACAAATTATCATTTCCAAAAGATACATTTTGGTTAAGAGATGAGCACATTTTCAGCCAACAACTGTTTGTATAGTTTCACTTGCTGAATAAGTGTGATGGCCTGATTATTAGGCAAGGAAATTTAATAATAGTGCTGCAATAAAATGATAGTGATGTCATACATCAATGAAATTTTGGATATCTTAAAACCAACAGAAAGAGTGGGCCCTGGAACCTTTTTCAGCTAAATACCAGCGTAGTAGAAGCTTTAATGGGTTGAGTGCAGGAAGCTCATATTTGGAATCTATTCTGAAGTTCAGGTACCAAGATTTGAGAGCTTCAGATTCTGTAGATCTGGGTCATATTGTCTTTGAAGTGAATTTATTCAATCTGCACGGATTTGCGCTGTTACAATTTATGGAAGAATGCATGCAGGCATACTCCATAAATTGTAACCAGGCAAAGAGTTGTGAACAAATTTTGACTACTAAAAATAATTTAAAACTCTACCAGTTAAGTGGTGTATAACTGAACTAGAATTAACCACAAGCAAGCGTGAAATTCGGAAAAAGGCAGTTATAATGAATAAATAAATATATATATCCTGATGTGCGGCACCATGTTGTGTTAAGGGGACAGCCTAAATTCCACGAAAGAGTGAAGAATTTATAAATAGCAACAGCCAGTTTCCATTCAAGCTTCTGCTTACATGTGTTACATTTATCTGAGGTTCCTTATGTATTATGTTTTAACCCTTTACCTAACATGAAAATCAGACAACACTTGCAAACAAAATTCTTGAATAATTAATTTTTTTCATTTTTTGTCTCCAAAACATGGGTAATGCCCCTCGTTGGATTGACCTCGACGAGCTTGTTGCAAAGAGGGGTCATAAGGCCTAAAGAAAAAAAAATTTGTTTCTCGGGGCCCTCCCGCATGGTCCTTTTGGCTGCCGCATGCTCTCTTTTTATAACCTATCCAAACTTAAAAAAACCCAAAATCGAATTGATTATGTCTGATATTTTACCCAAGTTAATAAAATTGTCCCTTGAGTGCAAGAAGGCTTTGCAATGCTTAAGCATTGCAAAGCCTTCTTCAACTCAAGGGATGTAATACATCACCACCCATGCTATTAAGTAGATTATGGGGCCTAAAACATAAAACAAACCAAGAACATGAACTTTTTAATGGCAAAGAAATAATTACAAAAACAAAAAATAAAATAAAAAACCGCCCGCACGCATGCAATTTTACAAAAAATGGCCTGAGAAACAGAGTATCTACTTTGTGAGGCCTAACCTATGCTTTTGAGACAAAAAATGGAAACAAAAAATAATAATTAATTGGCATTTTGGCCGTTACATTGGATAAAGGGTTAAAACAAGTCCCTTTGTTCATATTTGGGCTCCCTGTGAAAAAGTGAATTTCAATTTGGTTCCATATGGGGAATATTTTTCAGAGATCTTCAACAGATCCCCAGTAGTCGGGCGGTAAGTGGGTTGAACTTGGAAAAGATTAATAACAAGCTGAATTTGATATTATTTATTTATTGGTGTTCAAGGTCACATATTTTTGGACAATGGCTAATCATGACCACAACATGAGTATCAACTCAAGACCAGGGGTGAGGTTTAATAAGCCATGTTGCCCATTTTAGAGAGGGTTTGCACCTCCCAAGCATTGGTGACTGGGTCCTATTTTACCACTAAAACGGAGCCTGTTCACTGCAGTGAACAGGCACTGCTTCACTTCCCGTGGTTCCCACGGGGAAAATTTGATATCAATGGATGCAGGATTGATCCTTGATGAATATATCCAAAACCCACAAAAATCTGCCTTTGGTAAAAAATTTTACAGCGATATTTCAAAACTGCATCCAATTATCCTTCTGAAATTTTATAAATCCAACTTAGGAACGAATATATATAGTCAATTTTTTCAAATTTCACAGAAACCATTGATATTTACTGTATGGAAGGTAAGGTACACAAGGTGAAACTATACAAAGGTGATCAAGATATCCTGGGATGGCAGGGAATATGGCTGCCAAGAAAGGCAAAATCGATTTTTTCATGGATATCCAATTGTGAAAAAGGATAAGAAGAGAATGAGAATTTACAAATGGTATCAGATAGTCAAATGTCTAATATTATACAGGGAGCAAAGATTTGTTTGATTTCGTACGTCATGAGACGTACAAAAGTATGAACGCGCTTTTTGATTTCGTACGTCATAAGACGTACAAAAGTATCAAAGGGTTAATATTATCTGACATGGACAACACAGTTATTACAAATTGCAGATTACAGGAAATTCAGGCATTAATATTATCTGACATGGACAACACAGTTATTAAAAATTACATGACTTCATTCAATCACCCATAAATGCAGAATGTGATCTTAAATAATCTTTGAAACAACTTTCTCAGAAGACTGATTAAGGCCCCTTGGAGCGTCCCGTCCAATAATTACTTTTGCAAGTGTTGTCTGCTATTCATGTTGAGGGAAGGTAAAGCAAAAATATATTTCAAATGGCCATTCTCATTTCAGGTCAGTGTTGCATTACTGGGAAGTACTAGCTCAGCAACTTGTAAGTATTTCTGTTTGGTTTCTATATGTTTTAATAATTCTTTTTTAGCTCAACTTGACAACGTCAAGTATGAGCTATTGGGTTGGTTTGCAATCCATCGTCCATCCGTACATACATCCCTCTGTCCTTCCATAATTCCTTTAGCACACCCTACAGTCTGCATCTCTCACCCGATCAGTTTCAAATTTCATTTGTGGCTTTGAGGTAATGTCTAGATGGGAGCTTTCAAATTTTTCCGAATTTTGTAAAAAAACATGGCCCCCATCAGCCATCTTGGATTTGGCATATAAATTGTCAACAATTCCATTAGCACACCCAACAGGCTGCATCTCTCACCCGATCTTTTTCAAATTTCATATGTAGCTTCAGAGTGATGTCTAAATGGGAGGAGCTATCAAATTTTTCTGAATTTCATTGAAAAACATGGCTACCAGTGGCCATCTGGGATTTGGCATATAAATTGTCAACACTTCCATTAGCTCACACTGCAGGCCACCTCTCTCACCTGATTAGTTTTAAATTTCATATGTGGCTTTGAGGTTATGTCTTGATAAAACTATCAAATTTTTTCAAATTTCGTTGAAAAACATGGCCGGCCTTGTCCATCTTGAATTTGGCACATAAATTTTCAACTATTCCATTAGCACACCCTACAGGCCACATCTCTGATTTGATCTTTTTCAAGTTGCATATGTGGCTTTGGTGTAATGTCTAGATGAGAACTATCAAATTTTTTCGAATTTCATTGAATAACATGGTGACCATCTTGGATCTGGCATACAAATATTAGTTTAATATCATGTCTAGATGGGAGCTACAGAATTTCTCTAAAGTTTGTTGATCTTGGATTTGGCATATAAATTGTCAGCAATTCCATTAGCATACCCTACAGACGGCAGCTCTCGCCTGATCAGATTTAAATTTCCTGTGGCTTTGGGGTATTGTCCAGATGTGAGCTATCAAATTTTTTTGAATTTCGTTGAATAATTGAATAACATGGCTGCCAGTGGCCATCTTGAATTTGGCATATAAATTGTCAACAATTCCATTAGCACACCTTACAGACTGCATCTCTCACCCGATCTTTTTCATCTTTCATTTGTAGCTTTCCTGTGATGTCTAGATATGGGTGCCTTAAAATTTTTCTAAATTTTGTTGAAAAATATTGTTGGGAGTGCTCATCTTGGATTTTGAAGTCCTTGAATTCAGAAATCAAATTTTATGGCCTTACAATTTCTTGGAAATTTCTTCAGACCATTAAAAATCTTAAAAAATATTTTAGTTACCCATGGCTGTCTGCCATTCTGTAACAATGTGCTTGTTAGCATGATAACTTCAAGAAATATTATCCGATTGGTTTGATTTTATATATGTGAGCTACTCATAATATTTTTAGGGTCGAGTTCGAAAAATAAGCCCGATCCGATGATCTGGACCCTTTACCTAACGAAATATTTCAACAAAACCATATCATGTGACCCCTCATTGGAACGAACTCATTGACCTCATTCCAGTGAGGGGCCACATGATATGGTTTTATTGAAATTTTTGAAAAAATTTAAAAAATGATATTTAAAATAATAAATTTTGATATCATCTGCATTGGTTAAAGGGTTTACAGAATAACTTGAATAAATATTTATTTATTGACCCAATATTTGAGTTCATCTGAAAAATCTATAGGTCATGTTGAAAAACCAGCCCAGTCCGATAATTAGGAGCAAAGTTACTAATCACTAAATTTTAACGTATTTTGGTTCGTTAGCATGATAACTTCAACAAATATTCATTGATTGGGCAAATATCCGGTATTTGAGTTCAACTAAAGAATCTACAGGTCAAGTTCGAAAACGAGCCTGGTCCAGTGATAGGGGCGAAGTTACGACATCTAATTAGTTGATTTTAACAAAGGTTTTTATTTGTTAGCGGGAGAACTTCAACAAATATTAATTGATCAGGCCAATATTCAGTATTTGAGTTTAACCAAAGGATCTGTAAGGCCAGGTTTGAAAACTAGCCTGGTCCAATGATTGGGGGACAGAATTACAGCCCCAAATTAGTCGATGGTATTTTTTTTTGCCGAGTTACTTACCTTCAAGTTTAATTTAAATTTTTTTTTCTGTACGCCTATTTTCAGCTCACCTGACTGAAAGTCAGGATGTGCTATTGTGATCACTCACCATCCGTCATTCATGAACATGGTGTTTGCACCTTCTGCAAAAAAACTGCTGAACGGCTTTCAGTTAAATTTGAGGTGATTGCTTGTTCTGACATTGCATTTTGTTTTTGTTCAGATCAACTTGCCCAGCCCCATAGGAGAGGGGAGGGGGAGGGGGTGAAAATGCTACAATTTTTTTTTAAATCTTCTCATGAACCATTGGGTTTAGTGACTTGATATTTCGTATGGAGATTCCTTTTGAGGTGTAGGATTACATTTGTTCAAATGAAGTTTGTGAAGCAATATCTGCCTTTGTAATGGGTGGGCAAGAATTTTAGTCCCGCCCAAAATTTCTATTTTCTGACCAATTGTCCAATTTGAACCAAATTTGGTATGTGGTATTATTGGGTCACAAGTACTTGATTCATGCAAAAAAAAATTTCTAAAGGAGTCTAAAATAGAAATATTTTCAAATGCCCATATTTCCCAAACCACGCTGAACAGAGAACTGTTGTTTGGTATGAAGCATCCTTAGGTCCAGTAGAATGGAATGGTAGAGTCTTTTGATATTTGGTATACAGCATCCATAGGAGGGTCAGATACAAGTTTGTTAAAATTAAGCCCCTTGGTGCATATTTGGGTTTAATACAGGAGCCTGAATTTTAACTCGGGGCAATACAGAGAATTCTTTAAAAATTTTCTTCTTCAGAACCACCAGTTTGAATCTTTTAATATTTGGTATACATCATTGTTATGATGGTCAGAAGTTTGAAGAGTCTTCGAACCAAGTCCCTCAGTTAATATTTGGGCTTATTATGCGGGCCCGAACTTAGTACAGTATGGGGGAGAATCTTTAAAAATCTTCTTCTTCAAATCCACCAGTCAGAATCTTTTGATATTTGGTATACAGTATCCTTAGGGAAGTTAGATTTAATTTTGTTCAAACCAAGTCCCAATGTTAATATTTGGGCTCCCTGTTGGAGCCCAAAACTTTGTCCAATAAGTGGAATAATTTTTAAAACTCTTCTCCAGAAACACTGGTCAGAATCTTTTAATATATGGTATACTGAATCCTTACAGAGGTTGGATTCAAATTTTTTCAACTTAAATCCAACAGTTAATGATTAGTCTCTCAGTTGGAGGCCAAATTTTAACTGAGTGCACTATGGGTAATAATCTTTGAACATTTTCTTCTTCAGATCCATCAGTCAGAATCTTTTGATATTTAGTATACAGCATCCTTAGGGAAATCAGATCTAAGTTTGTTCAAACCACATCCCTGGGTTAATATTTGGGTTCTCTATTGGATCCCGAATTTTAACTTAGTCCAATATGAGGAATAATCTTTAAAAATCTGCTTCTTGAGATACAATCAGAATCTTTTTATATTGGGTACACAGCGCATCCTTAGAGGGTTCAGATTCAATTTGTTCAAATAAAGTCCCTGGGTTGATGGGTTTGTATTCCCTCTGTGCGGGGGTGGGAGGCAAATTTTAACAGAGTGTAAAAGTGGTAATATTCTCAAAATCTTCTTCTCCAGAGGGGCCACTGACGGTCCTCTCGCAGTGAGGGGCCGCCGCCAGTCATCTTGCCAAAAAGTCACTCTAGTTTTTTAGTTTCTATTTACAGAGGAACAAGAACATGGTGATGTTTACGTGACGCCATCAGAAAGTGTGCTTCCATCGTCGCATTTAGATAGTCAATCAGAGCTAGCGGCTAAAGTGCTCATGAATATTACACAGAGCAATAAACCACAGCTAGCTAATCAATCCCATCGCCAGCTAGCTCGACCGGTGAAGCGGTTACACCGTCTGAGGGTACCCTGATGCCGGGTGTGTCCATTGCAGTCGAGGAGAGTAGAAAGGGTAGAGCGAGCACTATAACATAATAACAGGCTCACCCTGCGACGACGGAGAGGAAGAAGCCGGCAAGTTCAGCAGGAAGATTGGCGAGGTCTGAAGGACCACGAGCAAGAGAGCCCCCTCTCTCTTTTATAACAACATCTGGGGCCAGATGTTTTGGTTCAGAACTTGCATCAGTCAGAGCATACGTCCACGCCCCCGTCCGGGATGCTCCGTTCAGTTCACAGCCAGAGTCGGTTATAGTTACTGCTTCTTCATCAGCGTCTACCAAGCACACATGACCGCACCTTGGCTATGTGACTTCTGATATCCAGCCTGCATCGCTGAGAAGGTCCACTCTTTGTCAGAGAAGTCTCGCCATACAATAGCCAATGAGATGAGGCCTCATTCTTCAGGACGTCCGAAGAAAAGAGCCGTCTCGGACACGCTGTCCCGGGAGCAGTCGGTGGCCAGAATAGAAGACCGCTGCTCCTCATGCCTCCGTAACAGATTTGCTGTTGCAGATTGCACAGCTCATCGCAGCAAGTGCAGAAGCAGCCGACGGCAGTCTCAGAACCTGAGCTGTTGGATGGTGCTGGGTCGGTCCAGTCATCTGTGCGTTCAGATGCCGCTGACCATGATTTTCAACTGATTCAGACGAATGATGAAAGGGATATGGAGGGGGATTACCCTTCCCTTTCGGAAGAACACATGGTTGCGATGGATTTAATCTATCAACACTACCCTGAATTTGTTCCAGCGAATCAGAATGCTGCGACTACTTGCAAGAAACCGCTAGCATTGTTGGACGCTGACTTCATCTGGAAAAAGAGGAGGAAATGTCTTTTCCGGTTAAGTATAGACAGGTTGCAGGCCTTTGGCCTTTTAGACGATGCCATATTCAACTTTCCAGTGGAAAGAAGTAATGCGGTTTCTTGTCATCATCTTCCATAATTTTACCGATTAACGGAAAACCGGGAAGATGTATTGAGAGTTCATCTGCATTAGAATGAGCAAGCTAAGGACCTAGTTATGGCCTTACCTTCGTCATTCGCTATTCGCTCGGACACAATTGAGACAGCATTTCTTCATTCAGAGCGAATTTAGACTCACTGTCTTATGCAGATCACCTTTAAGAACTGTGACGCAATGTCTCTATGAAAAGGAATTTGAGGACGTTTGTACCTCATTTAGTTCATTTCCAGGGTTATTATATTTATCATGTATAACTCTGTCTTAACAGTTGCTAATTTAGAGTTAATCAGACGTGACGGAGCCCTTGTGTCGTCATCCTTAATAGATGACAAGGTGAAAAACTCTCTTTGGGTTGCTCCGTTTTCAAGACACTAAGTTTTTGACGATAAGCTTTCATTGGTTTATGACCAAACTACAAACAAAGCATCGATACTCTGCTCCTTAAGTCTGTGTCTAATCGACCTGCAATAGCAGAAAGGAGTAAGGGAGGACGTCCTAGACAGAGAGTCGTCTAAAAAGAACTCCTTGCGAGGATATAGTTAACCCTCCTATAATTACTCTAGGGATCGTCATACAGCGACTCGGATAGGGGGCTTAGGTCTGATCGAGACTACCGGTCAGACACCCCTAAACCATTGGCTCGAGGCTCTTCGCGAATGAGACGTAGTTATACCCCCGCTTCGAAGAAGTGGGGGCTATATAGGAATCGCCCTGTACGTCCATACGTCCGTCCGTACGTCCGTCCATACGTCTTTCCGGACATGAAATTCTTGTGTGCGCAACTCCTCCTACATTTATCAATCAATTTGGACGAAAGTTTACAGACATCATCACTACTAAGTGAACATGCGCATATTCCAAAATTTTTGAGCTGTGGCAATTTTAACTAGGTTATCTCCCTTTAACTTAGATTTATTATGGGTTTCTACATGAAATTCTTGTGCGTGTAACTCCTCCTACATGTATCAATCAATTTGGACAAAACTTTTCAGACATCATCACTACTAAGTGAACATGCGCATATTCCAAGATATTTGATCTGCGACAATTTTAACCAGATTATCTCCCTTTGACTTAGATTTATTATGTCTTTCCGTTCGAACAAATTCTTGTGTGTGCAACTCCTCCTACATTAATGAACCGATTTTGATGAAACCTTTCAAACATCATCTCTACTAAGTGAACATGTGCATATTCCAAACTTTTTGATCTGCGACAATTTTAACCAGGTTATCTCTCTTGAACTTTGATTTAATATGGGTTTCTGCATGAAATTCTTGTGTGCGCAACTCCTCCTACATTTATCAATCAATTTGGACGAAAGTTTACAGACATCATCACTACTAAGTGAACATGCGCATATTCCAAAATTTTTGAGCTGTGGCAATTTTAACTAGGTTATCTCCCTTTAACTTAGATTTATTATGGGTTTCTACATGAAATTCTTGTGCGTGCAACTCCTCCTACATTTATCTATCAATTTTGACGAAACCTTTCAAACATTATCACAACTAAGTGAACATACGCATATTCCCAAATTTTTGATCTGCAACAATTTTAACCAGGTTATCTCCCTTTAACTTGGATTTATTATGGGTTTTCAAATGGGATTCTTGTGTGTGCAACTCCTCCTACATTAATGAACCGATTTTGAATACGTGTTGCACATTGTAAATGTGTTTTTCCAAATGTAAACCATATATGTGTGGGCTCTTTAAGTATTCAGTGCTGTTCTGTGGAAGGCCACATGCAAATACAAATTTCAACAACAAAAAATGATCTTTATGTATCCATTTCCTTATGGCCTTTGCCTACATGATCAGAAGTGCATTCCTCTAAAAATCCAAAGCGGGGGTATTAATCACCTTCAGTGATAGTTCTAGTTTCTCCTTCCGTAGGTCTCGCAGGTATTACAGGTGGTTATCAAGATTCACATCAAACTGGATAACTATTACGGAAGACCAGTAGACGAGAAGTTTTTTCTTAGACGTCCAACGTCTATCTTTCTGAGAGAACCACAACTAACTTAATGTCGTTATATTTTGTTATGCTCGCTTTTGTCTACTATCAGACACATTAACAGCGAGAAGTTTTTTACGACTGATGGGGTTGTGTTGTGCGGCTACGCATCTTGTTTAGATGGGTCGCTTACGCACACATCCACTCCAGTTATTCTTTACCCAGAACTGGAGTGTGAAAATGAATTCGCTCAGGACCAGTATTGTTTTGATGGATCTAGTAAACAAAAGGTCCAAATTGGGGCAGATATTCAGTGGTTAACTCAAAGAGTTCCTCTGCAACTGCCAGATCCAGCTTTCACGATTATGACAGGTATGAGTCAGTAGTTTGGGACACGACCCTGAGTCTGACAGACTCGATATGCAGGGGTCTTGGGACCCTCGGTTCCTGGAGAAACACATAAACATCAAAGAATGATGTCAGTATTGTTGGCACTACATCAATGCAGACACGCGTGTTCAAATATTGTTGGACAACTTGATAGTGGTAGCGTACATCAGGAACCAGGACGGCACCCATTCATTTCCGTTATGATAACTAACGGAGAAGAATGTTCATGAAGAATTTTCACGTTCCTCTCTCCTCTCTATCCGTCATATACCGGGTCGTCTGAACATACTAGCAGACTCGCTCCTCGGAAAGGTCACCTGTTTCATTTGTGTTGGATGCTCAACATGCGATTATTTGCACAGTTTTGCTAATTTGTTCATTTTGCGATGCACCGGAACAATTAGTTACCGTCATTTGTGTCGCCATGCCCAGATCATTGAGCGTATGCAGTAGACGCTCTGCAGAATTCATGGGGATGAATAATAGGATACACGTATCCTCCAATTCATTTGATCCAATAGATTACGTTTAAGATTAAACAGTCTCGTTGTGAATCCTACTAGTAACGCCTCTATTGTTGCAGAAACCTTGGATCAGTATTCTCAAGTGTCTGTTATGGGACACTCCCCAGAAGCTTCCTCTATGAGAGGGTCTTCTTTCAGGGGAGGTTTTATTCTTCACGTCCATCTCCACCCATAGTGGCAAAATGGAGTCGGTTAGACGTGAGGGAATCATCGCGGTTCCTATATCTTTTGATAACTGACACAAGAACGATTAAATAATGCGGGTGAGGAGATTTCGATATGACCCCCCCCCCCCCCTCCCCCACACACTCACACACACTGCCTATGTGTTTAGAGGCAATTACCGGCAAGATGTAGTTTTCTTCCCGCAAGCCTCATATAATTTAATACATACATACTATGCATTTGGGTCGTGTTCTATGACGACCTCATGGGCACATCTGCTTTTTAGTTGGATTTGTGTCCTGTTATTATTTGTTGATTTGTTATATATGAGCGCTTATTTATAAATCATCACCATTAAATTGCTACTCTTGAGTACCTCGCAGGCTGCATAACCAGTTAACTGGTATTCAGATGATTACATGCTAAATACAAATGTTCTCATGCATTATATTATTAGGCTAATGCTTTATTGTATTTTGTGAACCTTGAAATCATAATCTATTTCGGGGACGGTCCGTGTCGCAGCCTGTTAATCATACCTACTTACATTTCTAAATCCAAGTTTCTGTTATGTCTGTACTCAATTAGCACGTGTTTTTACAATCGTAGATATCGGATAGTACACATTGGAGAGTGTTGTTACTGGAATTTATTGTACAGAGGCTGTCTGTGGATTACCTAGGAAGTGTGTTTTCTCTTCAGGGATCGTTCAGTGTGGCTCGATTGGATATGTGTATGTTATATTTTTTAAAAATAACCGGTTTTTGATGTATCTGTGTACGCTGTCTGCAGTGTATGTTATATAGCAGGCAATATTAATTACCAGGATCGTTGCTATAGCCTTAACATCTGAAGTAGCATTAAGCACCAATTATTAATCATGAATTAATACCTGAGTGCCTGTTCGACGATTATTTATATTGTTTTTTGGTACCGCTCTTATTGATTCCAGAGCTCTGCCCTCTTTCTTTTGAAGACTTCTTCAAAAGAAAGGAGTGGGGAGGGGATTTTTACCTCTTCTCTGGCTTAAAAAGTATGTATCTTTGAAGGAAGCTGTTTTATCCGTATTTATATCCTGCATACAGCTGAAGTGTTATTGTAAGGGAGATTTTCACTCATTCTCAGATACTCCATCCTAATTTTTGGGGCTTAGTCCAGATTAGCCTTAAAAATTAGGAACTTGTCACATCCTGTGTAACATTGTCTTTATGCTTACAATAAGGAATTACTTAAATTGGGCTCCTTGTTTAGAATATGTCTCCTCTATTACTGTATAGAGAGACATGCATGTAATTCCTAATTATTCTAAATTCCTTTCATCATGGATTGCAGGATTGGAATTATTTCGGAAGTCCTTGGCCCTCCACCTTTTTACGATTCAGATATGTCTGGGCCATTGGAAAACAGTGTAAAAATATTATAAATTTATAGTAATTTGTATATTTTTATACTTACCAATGGACCAGATGGGGATGGCCCTCCCATGAGTTATTATGTAATACTCTCTTTTACGAAGAATGATCATGGCGCCAGTTCCGGTCACTTCCTGGCGTCTGCGCATGCACAGAGAGTAAATGTATGGAGGACCAGATAGGACTTCTAATTTTTGGTTTTACATGCAATTTTTGGGGATTGGTTGGGCAAAATTTGTGTTTGGCTCTCGATATTTTAGAGTTAGCACCAGCTATGTCTGGGCCATTGGTAAGTATAAAAATATACAAATTACTATAAATTTATAATATTTTTATACTGTACCAATGACCCAGACATAGCTGGTGCTAACTCTTAAAATATAGGGCCAAACACAAATTTTGCCCCCCAATCCCCAAAATTTGCATCTAAAACTAAAGAAAACATGTCCTGAGAGGCCCTCCACACTTCGCCCCTACTGCGCATGCGCAGTGTCAAGGACGTTCCGAAATTGGCGCCATTTATCATTCTAAGTTTGGCCCTTCATCAGTTAACATCTGACTGATCTTTGTGCTTATAAATCTCAGTTTAAATGATGCCAGACACATAAATATTAGTGAAATGGTGATTCTAAGGAGGGTAGAGAAGGAGGAGAGGAAAAGAATGTGTGACAGAATATTATCAGGGCTGTAACTTAAAATTTTTTAATGAAATTATGTTAAGTTACCTATTTTCAAGGCAGCAGCCATTTTGTTGTCATTCTGATTATTTAGTTACACTGTTTTTACAAGTGTTTTTCCTCTCTCCCTGTCCTTTAAGTTCCCCCTTGCTATTCTCCCATGCTTTTGGCATAATTTCTGTAATTATTATTACTAAAATTTCTTGGGAGTTTAGCTGAATAACAGAATGAATTCTGTTCTTTCCCCATGTTTACGTCTTCACCTACGGGTGGTTAGGCGTTGTGTTCTGCATCTACCATCTGATGTTCTGCAGTTTCTTCCCTGGAAGTCTCTGTTTTGCATCAGATGGTGTATTTTTGGTAACTGATTTCGGGCCTGGGTGCCTGGAGTCTTATTTTAGTGTTTTTACACTCATTGTTTACATTTACAACAGCCCTCTGTGTGAGGGGGGGATTTCTAAATAATAATATCTTTATGTTATTTCAATCATAACTAGATACATTATTATTGTTCGTAAGTGTTGAATAAATTGTTTAAAATATTTTTAAAATTTTTGTCCACACTTAGGCTTGGGATCCATTGGGGCTCAACGTTACTTTTCAGAAACTTGGGCTGTTCTGAAAAAATATTTTTTCAAAATATTTTGATTTCAATTATTTTTTCTATATTAATGGATCATATTATTATTATGTATTTTGATTGCCAGGGGTTAGTGCGAGTACCAGGACTTGTTTTCTTTTCACATTGAAAGGATATTGATCAATTGTTTTAAGAGGAAGTCTTCCTCTGACCTTATTATCATTCTATATGTGGTCAGTGTACTCGCATTAACTCCTGTTCTGTATCGTATGATTTCGATGACAATATGGGAAGCGTATGTCACGGTATGTTGTTGGGGATTTGGACACTCCGGTCCTTTCCCCGCAGGGTCACTCTACTTTATCAATTTCTATTTCAGACGATCAAGATTAGGGTGATGTATCTGTGATGTCTTCCAACAGTGTGCCTCCGTCGTCACAATTAATGAAGGGCTAGCGGAAAAGTGCTCATGTAATACGCCAATTGCCTAAGAGGACCCTAGTAAGTTCGACGGCCTTTGACGTCCGCTAGCTCGCCCGGTGTAGCGTCCATTCACCGAATGGTTCGGCAGCCGGGTTCGTCCGTTGCGGTCTAGAAGGAATTTTGGGGTGATGCGAGCACTATAAAATTAACTTAATGCACACCCAGTGACGGCGGATCGGAGGGAGAACGGAGGAAGCCTTTTAGTCCGGTTCATAGCTCGTTCCGGTCCATCCGGACGGCAAGCGAGAGAGGCCCCTCTCTCGTTCAACAACATCTGGCCCCAGATGTTGTGGTACAAATGTGTCGTTAGCGGAGCATACGTCCGTCGCTCGGGACGCTCCGTTGTATAGGCAGTCCGCTGAGACTGCTAAGGCTTCCTCTTCTCGTCAGCGCACACGACCGCACCTTGGCTGCGTGACCGCCGATATATTACCAGCTTCGCCGATCAAGGATTCTTCGGCGACCAGGTCACACCATCCGGCAGCCAGGGATTCGAGACCGATGGACTCCGGACGTTCGCATAGGAAAAGTATGCGGGAGCCATCTGATGCGGAGCTGCCCTCGGCGAAGCAGCGATAGACTGTGCCTCCGCAGGTCTCGACGCCGGACATTCTTGTGCACATAGCACAGCTTATCGCAGCATCCCAGCAGCCGACAGAAACGGTGTCGGATCGAGAATTATCCGACAGCGCTGGGTCGGTAGCCGGGGACTCGAGGCCTGCAGACTCCGGACGTTCGCATAGGAAGTATGCGGGAGTCAACGTACACGGAGCTTCCAGCGGCAATGCATCGTAAGTCCGCTACTGCACAGGCCTCGGGAACGGACGTGCTTTCCTTAATAGCACAGTTTATCGCAGCATCCCAGCATCAACTGAATCTGTCGCATATATTTTATCCGACGATGCTGGGTCGGGACGCTCCGCGGAAGCGGGTACGGACGTCCGAAAGTTTCATCCGGTCCGACGGGATACCGAAAGGGATTCGGTGGATTTCAAGCTTTCCCTTTCGGAACAACATATGCTGCGATGCCGGATAAGAAACTGATAGCGTCGGTGGACTTAGAAATTTTTGGTTCGGTTCAGGGACATCGTCCCTCAGTTCCGACATAGTCCAATAATGTCACACAAACTTTCGAATTATTGAACGACGCTATATATATTATTATTTTATGCTTGCTATCCAAGCATTTCTGGTTTCTTGTTCGAAGAGTTATGGAGATGTCTTTCAAAAGTGTGCCTCTGTCGTCATAGTTAATGAAGAGTTAGCGGCAATAAGTGCTCATGGAATATGTCTATCGCTTACGGAGTGACATTCGCTAGCTCACCCGGTGTAGCGTACTTTCATCGAATGGTTCGGCTGCCGGGTTCGTCCGTTGCGGTCTAGGAAGGAGATTTGGGTGATGCGAGCACTTTAATTACTTTAGTACTCACCCAGTGACGGCAGATTGAGGACAGATCGGAGGAAGCCAACAACATAGGGGACCGCATGTTGTGGTTCAGATATTTTACATTCGGAGCATATGTCCGTTGCTCGGGACGCTCCGTTATATTGACAGTCCGAGAGACTGTCTTTAATGCTTCCTCATCCTCACAGCAGGGCACACGACTGCACATTGGCTACGTGACCTCGAGTATCCGATCAGTTTCGGCATTCAGTGATTCCACAGCGAATAGGTCGCGCCATCCGGTAGCCAAGGGACACGAGGCCTATACACTCCGTTCGCTCGCATATTGGAAGTATGCACGGGGTAACGATCTCGGAGCTTCCTGCGGCAATGCATCGTAAGACCGCTGCTCCTCAGGCCTCAGTGATGGACGTGCTATCCGAGTTAGCACAGTTGTTTCGCAGCATCCCAGCAATTGACGGTTTCTCGGTCGAATCAGGAATTATCCGACGGCGCTGGGTCGGTGCGGTCCGCGGTTGCATCAAGCTACGGACGACCGAACGCTTTATAGGGTCCGACAGGATGGCGAAAGGGATTCGAAAGATTTCGAGTTTTCCCTTTAGTAGTATCGGAAGATGCCTTTCATATCTTCTGGCATTTCTTCCAGTGATTATTTTTCGGACTTCATTGCTGCGATCTTGGATAAGAGACTTATAGCGTCATTGGACTCGGATTTTTCGATCGGTACAGGGACTTTGTCCCTGACTTACCGACGCAGTCCAATATTGTCATTACAACATGTGTTTTATTTTTCGACGCTATATATTTATATATATATACAAGCCTGCTACTAAGCATGATAGTTTAGTTTCTTGTCCGCGTGGCTCATTTCTGCCATTTTATCTTTTTTTACATATAGTTTATTTTGGCAGAGCAGGGCATACCGAGAGTTCATATGCGTCTAGACGGTGTGATTAAAGACTGCATATATTCTTTTTCACCGTTTATGTCCTTTCCAATTTCAATGTTGGGAACGACATTATGTATATTAGACTTAACTTAGACGCTTTATTATACGTAATCCGCCTTACTGAGGCGTTATCATTACGTCTTCAAGAAAAGATTTACGGGATATTATTCTCAATGTAATTTCTTTTGAGGGCAGTAGTTTGTTCACGTATAACTCCGCCCTTCAGTGGCTGATTGGAGTTGGTTAGACGTGATGCAGCCCTAGCTACATCCACGCGTGGATAGTAGGTTAAGAACTCTCTCAGAGTCGCTTCGTTCTCGGAGGAGCTTCTCTTCGACGGCAACTTTCCGGCAATCCATGAATTGCTTGATTATATATTCTCTTGTCTATCTAGTGTTACAAGAGATTCAGACTGGGGCAAACATTCGGTGGTTGACTCAGAGAGTGCCGCCGCAGTTGCCGGACCCGAGTGTGGCTGTTATGACGGTTGCCAGTCAAACAGATTGGGATATATACTGATCCCTACGGATTCGAAGTGCCAGGGTCTTTGGGTTCCGCAGTCTTTTAGCTATCAGTTAACTTCCGCGGAATAATGTTTTTTAGGCTTGCTTTATGTCATTGCATGAACATTATTCAGTAACGCATGCCCAAATTCCTGTCCTTTAATTCGACAGTAGTGGCGTATCTCCGGAACCAGGGAGGCACTCTTTCGTTTCCGTTATTCAATTTAATGGAAAGAATCCGTCTGTTGGTTATAGTACACCAAGTTCAGTTTTGGTCCGTCATATTCTGGGTCGTCTGATTGTTTTATCGCACTCCCGTTCTCTTACGGGTCGCTTGTTGCTGTCAGAATGGACTCTCAACAAACAAGTATTCAATCAGATTTGCTATCTATGGGAGCGCCCAATGATGTTTTATTTATGACACAGCTGGCTAATCAATTGCAGACGTATGTGTTGGCTTGTCCAGATCTCTGAGCTAATACTGTTAACGCTCTATTGATCTATAGGACAGAATGATAGGATACGCGTATCCTCCGGCGCTGTTGTTTTTAGCAGGTATTGCTAAGATAAACAACCACAATACATTTCTGTTGATAGCATCTCTATCTTCACAGAGATCATGAGTAATTTACTCTCTTGTCTACTGTGGATCTTAACGTGAAATCTTCCTCTATGTGAGGATCTTTTTTCACTGGGTAAATCGTGTCATCTTTATCACAACCAGCAAGGTCGCAACCTTCATGTATTCCGTTGTGTGGTCCGTATTGCATTGTAAGCACTGTACTGGACGAGCTTTGGACGCGATTTCTTACTATAGGAGATCCTCTTCTTCGCTATTCTATGCGACTAAAGTGGAGGCTCTTCCGTCGTGGTGTAGGGATCATTATGTTCATATGGTTGATCCCTCCATACTACTCATTGCTATTTTTTAGTATACTTGTTTCACAAGATCTACTGCAGCCTGTTGTTATTTAGGTTATAGGTTTATGTTACCTCATACCTATGCACTCTACGATAGTTTACAATTGAGTCTTTTGTCTCTTTATCTAAGTCAGTTAGTAACTTTTTGATAAATAGACTTAGAATCTTTAGATTAAATTCCTATACGGATTTTAACTTCAGGTTCTTATTTAGCTAAGTAATCATTTGAGCCTCTGGAAACAGTAGTTTTCAAATTCTGACCTTTTAGACAGTAATTCTGTTGGTTTCTCTTTTACTGTAGAGTCAGTGAGTTTCATGCACTATCGATGGATGATTTTCACTTTCATAGTTTCGGAATCAATACTTCCGTTACTATTTAGGTTGGATTGTTGCATAAGAGTTAGGCTCCTATTATCCGGAACCTATTATTTTAAGGTCCTTCCGTCTTCGTATGGGCATAGGCCTTTACTCTTTCCGGGTACAGTTTATGTATTTATAAACAGATATCTGTTTATTACAAGGGCGTAAGCTTCTTCTGTCTTTGATGTCTAGTAGAAGGACGTTACGCTCCATTTATTGTTAATGGATTCTATTAACTAGCGTACTGCTTATGGTATATCATTGGCTTAGCAGTTGTGCTTAAGATTTCGGCTCATGAAGTAAGAGTTCTTCTACTTCTTGGGCTTACATTAATAGTGTTCTATTATAGATTTCTGAAGGCTGCTCATTGCGCTCAGCCATCCATTCATGAATTTTATCTCAGAAATATCGAGTCCATTTCTGGAGGCCTCTATTGTTAGGTCTATTATCTACTGCTCAGAATGTCATTCACTTAACAGTTGCTACTATAGCTAGGTAGGCTGTCTGTTTCGGCAGTGTCTCCGTTCGGCTGCCCTCTTCGCTCTGGGCTATTTGACCCAGGGCAAGAAAAAGGGGGGGGGGGGAGGGTGTTCCCTTGGGTCACCTGTTTTTACTATGAAAACAAGGGGATACCTCCTCCGGAGTTAGTAATTCTGAGCTGTTATTGGGATGGTTGTTTAGTGAGAAGTTTAAGTTTATAAAATTCATTCAAGTCTTAGTTTTTAAAGTATAGCTTTTGAATATTGCATATGTCAACGGACATGATTATGCAATTCTCACACACTTTTAGGAGTATAAGAGTCTCTATTCTCTAGACTTACTTTATTATTGGCTTACTTTAAAAATTATTAGTATAAGGATTATTGGATATTAATAGAGTACATGGATGTATGAAGCTCAATTTTTGGAAGGTGTTGTATCTTTCTAATTTATCATAAATAAGAAAGATACATGTAAGGCCTATTACTTCTTTTCCCTACAGGGGATGACTCTATTTTATTTTATTGAGCGTATTCCATTTTGCTCTATGTCCTTGGCCCTCCAGCCTTTTTACTATTCAGCTATGTCTGGGTCATTGGTACAGTATAAAAATGTTAAAAAATTTATAGTAATTTATATATTTTTTATACTTACCAATGACCCAGACGGGGATGGCCCTCCCAGGAGTTGGGAACTCTTGCCTCCCCGCTGAGTACATAGCGCTTACCAGGCACTGGTTATTAGAATGATAAATGGCGCCAATTTCGGAACGTCCTTGACACTGCGCATGCGCAGTAGGGGCGAAGTGTGGAGGGCCTCTCAGGACATGTTTTCTTTAGTTTTAGATGCAAATTTTGGGGATTGGGGGGCAAAATTTGTGTTTGGCCCTATATTTTAAGAGTTAGCACCAGCTATGTCTGGGTCATTGGTAAGTATAAAAAATATATAAATTACTATAAATTTTTTAACTTTCATGTATGTTCTGAAAGCAAAATGAGGGAACTTAACCCTTTGGATGTAAAAGACCGCTTTGCCAGGCCAGGAACATGATATTTCTTAATTTCATTACATAGGTATTTGCTAAATGAATGTGGGGTAGACTAATCAATATTTTTGACGTGCAACCCCAAGGCTGCACCTTGAAAATATTAATTGGTCTACCCCCCACATAATGAATGTGGACTCTTCTGATTGCTGCCTTGAATTGAAATGGAAGATACCACCAGGGTTCAAAGGACTAACACAGTCTGAATGGCAGTTATTATATATAAAAGATCAACACATATTTGACAGATTTGTTATGGCCCCGACTTGAAAAGTCGAAGCGGTTCTAGTGGAGACCTCCGTCCATCCATCCGTAGCAACATTTTCCCTTGTATCTCAGCCACTGCTACTACAATTTAAATGATATTTGGTGTTTGTGATAGAGCATCATGGGAGAACGATGCAGGTAACATGAGTTTCTTCCACACATTTTTTCCAGAGTTATGTTCCTTTTTTATTCTTTTGAATTAGAAAAATTTTGGTGGGTCGGGGGCATTTGCTTTGCCATTTCTTGCTGAGGAAAGGATTAAACAGTATGGTATTGAGAAGAATCCAAGCATCAAGCTAATTTAACATTTATTTAACTCTTCACCTGCAGAATCAACCATCCCTAATCAATAATAAATTGAAAAATTATATGTCACTTTCAGTCTTTAAATTGTAGGCCTTTTTACTTAAGATCATTTAACCCTTTACCTAACATAGCCTGCCAAAAACGGCCAGAAAATTAACCAGAATAAGCCTACCACTGTCTAAAATATTTCGGAATTTTGTCGAGAACACCATACACATATGGATATCATTAGAGTCAGCTCGTTGATCTGGTTCTAATGATATCCATATTTGTATTGTTTTATTGAAATTTGTTTTCGAAAATTGTGAAATTTAATTCATTTTTTAAAAATACTATGATAGGTAAAGGGTTAAGAGAACTGTATTGCATTGTAGAGTATATTACAACTATTATTATCAATCTACAATTTTGCAAGATAAATATTTTGATTTTGAGCCAGTCTGCCGCTGGATTAGTTGGAAAAAGTTTTTGTCTCTAAAGAAGAAAAGGATATAGCCATGCTAAGCACACCCATTCCCATGGTTCAGGGTAATAAACACTCCCCTCCCACCATTATCAAAATGGGAGTGTTTTCAGTAGAAATTTTTCCCATAATGCAATTGGGAATTGAACTATTTACGTCATCTGACAGAGCTCTGTCAAAGTGGAAGCAATTTATTAACTTCTTAACCCTTTACCCAACGTAACGGCCAAAACCGTCCAGGGCTATTCTCAAAAATCGCCAATTAATTTTCATTATTTTTTAATTTTTTTGTCTCAAAAACATAGGTTATGACCCCTCGGAACAAACTCGACGAGCTCGTTCCAATGAGGGGTCATAACCTATAGTTTTGAGTCAAAAAATTTAAAAAGTTAGTTATTCAAGAATACTTTTTGCAAATGTCGTCTGCTTTCCATGTTAGGTAAAGAGTTAATCTTTTTGTGCAAAATGACGTCATTAAAAAAATTTTCTTTATTCTAAATGAATGTTTGGAGTTACATAAGATGGAAGTTTTTATATTTTCAGACTTACAAGGACAAGTTTCTTGATTTTTGGAAATCAAATCACCTAGATGCCATTATTTGTCCAGTAATACCTATTCCAGCTTACAATTTCAATACATTTCAGAGTATGTCAGGTAATGAGATTTATTTCAATTTGAGCAATACAGTATGAAAATCGTAATCACAGAATGAAAGTTGACAAAAGAGTTTCTGTAAATGTCAACTAACATTAGCTGACCAAAATATGATTCTGTGAAAGCCTGTTAATTGAATAACCACTTGAGGCCTAAGAAAGTTACGAGTTAGTTTCTCAGGCCCTCCCGCATGGTCATTTTGGCTGCCAATGCTTTCTTTTTATAACCAGTGTGTTTTTGTCAGTGACTGTCAGGCATGTTCAGATGTTTCTGGAACATTAGGGCGGCATACTCCAAGGTTAAAGCCTGGAAGAGGATCCTCTGAGTAATGTATCTTTGCAGGCTTCCTGACATTTTGTATTGTGTCAAAGTTTGTTCTTTAAGAGACACTGAAAAGATTCCATCTTCAGAGGGATGAAGAAGCTGACAATTTTTACTACACTAATGGTAAAAGTCTGTATCATATTTCAGACACTATTTGAACTAATATTATTATTAAGAATGGATGTGTGCATCATTTTTAGCTCAACTTTGGCGAAGCCAAAAATTTGAGCTTTTGCCATGGCCTGTCGTCCGCCGTCCATACGTCAACAATTGGATACGGCTGGGGCTAGAGGCCGTATTTATGAACCGATCTTTACGAAACTTCTTGGGTACCTTTGTTATGACCGTGGGACGAGAATGAGTGTTTGTGGGTGCAGTCCGAAATTCAAGATGGCTGCCATCCGCCATTTTGTACCGACGATGCAGAAATCTGTATTTTTATACTGTACCAATGACCCAGACATAGCTGGTGCTAACTCTTAAAATATAGGGCCAAACACAAATTTTGCCCCCCAATCCCCAAAATTTGCATCTAAAACTAAAGAAAACATGTCCTGAAAGGCCCTCCACACTTCGCCCCTACTGCGCATGCGCAGTGTCAAGGACGTTCCGAAATTGGCGCCATTAATCATTCTAAGTTTGGCCCTTCATCAGTTAACATCTGACTGATCTTTGTGCTTATAAATCTCAGTTTAAATGATGCCAGACACATAAATATTAGTGAAATGGTGATTCTAAGGAGGATAGAGAAGGAGGAGAGGAAAAAAATGTGTGACAGAATATTATCAGGGCTGTAACTTAAAATTTTTTCATGAAATTATGTTAAGTTACCTATTTTCAAGGCAGCAGCCATTTTGTTGTCATTCTGATTATTTAGTTACACTGTTTTTTAAGTGTTTTCCTCTCTCCCTGTCCTTTAAGTTCCCCCTTGCTATTCTCCCATGCTTTTGGCATAGTTTTTGTAATTATTATTACTAAATTTTCTTGGGAGTTTTAGCTGAATAACAGAATGAATTCTGTTCTTTTCCCCATGTTTACGTCTTCACCTACGGGTGGTTAGGCGTTGTGTTCTGCATCTACCATCTGATGTTCTGCAGTTTCTTCCCTGGAAGTCTCTGTTTTGCATCAGATAGTGTATTTTTGGTAACTGATTTCGGGCCTGGGTGCCTGGAATCTTATTTTAGTGTTTTTACACTCATTGTTTACATTTACAACAGCCCTCTGTGTGAGGGGGGGATTTCTAAAAAATAATATCTTGATGTTATTTTAATCATAACTAGATACATTATTATTGTTCGTAAGTGTTGAATAAATTGTTTAAAATATTTTTAAAATTTTTGTCCACACTTAGGCTTGGGATCCATTGGGGCTCAACGTTACTTTTCAGAAACTTGGGCTGTTCTGAAAAAATATTTTTTCAAAATATTTTGATTTCAATTATTTTTTCTATATTAATGGATCATATTATTATTATGTATTTTGATTGCCAGGGGTTAGTGCGAGTACCAGGACTTGTTTTCTTTTCACATTGAAAGGATATTGATCAATTGTTTTAAGAGGAAGTCTTCCTCTGACTTTATTATCATTCTATATGTGGTCAGTGTACTCGCATTAAATCCTGTTCTGTATCGTATGATTTCGATGACAATATGGGAAGCGTATGTCACGGTATGTTATTGGGGATTTGGACACTCCGGTCCTTTCCCCGCAGGGTCACTCTACTTTATCAATTTCTATTTCAGACGATCAAGATTAGGGTGATGTATCTGTGATGTCTTCCAACAGTGTGCCTCCGTCGTCACAATTAATGAAGGGCTAGCGGAAAAGTGCTCATGTAAATACGCCAATTGCCTAAGAGGACCCTAGTAGGTTCGACGGCCTTTGACGTCCGCTAGCTCGCCCGGTGTAGCGTCCATTCACCGAATGGTTCGGCAGCCGGGTTCGTCCGTTGTGGTCTAGAAGGAATTTTGGGGTGATGCGAGCACTATAAATTAACCTAATGCACACCCAGTGACGGCGGATCGGAGGGAGAACGCAGGAAGCCTTTTAGTCCGGTTCATAGCTCGTTCCGGTCCATCCGGACGGCAAGCGAGAGAGGCCCCTCTCTCGTTCAACAACATCTGGCCCCAGATGTTGTGGTACAAAATGTGTCGCAAGCGGAGCATACGTCCGTCACTCGGGACGCTCCGTTGTATAGGCAGTCCGCGGAGACTGCTAAGGCTTCCTCTTCTCGTCAGCGCACACGACCGCACCTTGGCTGCGTGACCGCCGATATATTACCAGCTTCGCCGATCAAGGATTCTTCGGCGACCAGGTCACACCATCCGGTAGCCAGGGACACGAGGCCTGCAGACTCCGGACGTTCGCATAGGAAGTGTGCGGGAGTCAACGTACACGGAGCTTCCGGCGGCAATGCATCGTAAGACCGCTACTGCACAGGCCTCGGGAACGGACGTGCTTTCCTTAATAGCACAGTTTATCGCAGCATCCCAGCATCAACTGAATCTGTCGCATATATTTTATCCGACGATGCTGGGTCGGGACGCTCCGCGGAAGCGGGTACGGACGTCCGAAAGTTTCATCCGGTCCGACGGGATACCGAAAGGGATTCGGAGGATTTCGAGCTTTCCCTTTCGGAACAACATATGCTGTTGTGTATGTCATCTGACTTGGTCTTCTACAGCTTCTTTCGTCGGACCAGAATGCTGCGATGCCGGATAAGAAACTGATAGCGTCGGTGGACTTAGAAATTTTTGGTTCGGTTCAGGGACATCGTCCCTCAGTTCCGACATAGTCCAATAATGTCACACAAACTTTCGAATTATTGAACGACGCTATATATATTATTATTTTATGCTTGCTAACCAAGCATTTCTGGTTTCTTGTTCGAAGAGTTATGGAGATGTCTTTCAAAAGTGTGCCTCTGTCATCATAGTTAATGAAGAGTTAGCGGCAATAAGTGCTCATGGAATATGTCTATCGCCTACGGAGTGACATTCGCTAGCTCACCCGGTGTAGCGTACATTCATCGAATGGTTCGGCTGCCGGGTTCGTCCGTTGCGGTCTAGGAAGGAGATTTGGGTGATGCGAGCACTTTAATTACTTTAGTACTCACCCAGTGACGGCAGATTGAGGACAGATCGGAGGAAGCCTGTTAGTCCGATTCCTGGCTTGTCCAGGTCCGTCCGGGCTGTGAGCGAGAGAGGTCCCTCTCTCGCCCAACAACATAGGGGACCGCATGTTGTGGTTCAGATATTTTACATTCGGAGCATATGTCCGTTGGTCGGGACGCTCCGTTATATTGACAGTCCGAGAGACTGTCCTTAATGCTTCCTCATCCTCACAGCAGGGCACACGACCGCACATTGGCTACGTGACCTCGAGTATCCGATCAGTTTCGGCATTCAGTGATTCCACGGCGAATAGGTCGCGCCATCCGGTAGCCAAGGGACACGAGGCCTATACACTCCGTTCGCTCACATATTGGTAGTATGCACGGGGTAACGATCACGGAGCTTCCAGCGGCAATGCATCGTAAGACCGCTTCTCCTCAGGCCTCAGTGACGGACGTGCTATCCGAGTTAGCACAGTTGTTTCGCAGCATCCCAGCAATTGACAGTTTCTCGGTCGAATCAGGAATTATCCGACGGCGCTGGGTCGGTGCGGTCCGCGGTTGCATCAGGTACGGATGACCGAACGCTTTATAGGGTCCGACAGGATGGCGAAAGGGATTCGAAAGATTTCGAGTTTTCCCTTTAGTAGTATCGGAAGATGCCTTTCATATCTTCTGGCATTATCTTCCAGTGATTATTATTTCGGACTTCATTGCTGCGATCTTGGATAAGAGACTTATAGCGTCATTGGACTTGGATTTTTCGATCGGTTCAGGGACATTGTCCCTGACTAACCGACGCAGTCCAATATTGTCATTACAACATGTGTTTTATTTTTCGACGCTATATATATATATACAAGCCTGCTACTAAGCATGATAGTTTAGTTTCTTGTCCGCGTTGCTCATTTCTGCCATTTTATCATTTATACAAATAGTTTATTTTGGCAGAGCAGGGCATACCGAGAGTTCATATGCGTCTAGACGGTGTGATTAAAGACTGCATATATTCTTTTTCGCCATTTATGTCTTTTCCAATTTCAATGTTGGGAACGACATTATGTATAGTAGACTTAACTTAGACGCTTTATCATACGTAATCCGCCTTACTGAGGCGTTATCATTACGTCTTCAAGAAAAGATTTACGGGATATTATTCTCAATGTAATTTCTTTTGAGGGCAGTAGTTTGTTCATGTATAACTCCGCCCTTCAGTGGCTGATTGGAGTTAGTTAGACGTGACGCAGCCCTAGCTACATCCACACGCGTGGATAGTAAGGTTAAGAACTCTCTCAGAGTCGCTTCGTTCTCGGAGGAGCTTCTCTTCGACGGCAACTTTTCGGCAATCCATGAATTGCTTGATTTACACGTTCTCTTGTCTATCTAGTGTTACAAGAGATTCAGACTGGGGCAAACATTCGGTGGTTGACTCAGAGAGTGCCGCTGCAGTTGCCGGACCCGAGTGTGGCTGTTATGACGGTTGCCAGTCAAACAGATTGGGATATAATACTGATCCCTACGGATTCGAAGTGCCAGGGTCTTTGGGTTCCGCAGTCTCTTAGCAATCAGTTTTCTTCCGCGGAATAATGTTTTTTAGGCTTGCTTTATGTCATTGCATGAACATTATTCAGAAACGCATGCCCAAATTCCTGTCCTTTAATTCGACAGTAGTGGCGTATCTCCGGAACCAGGGAGGCACTCTTTCGTTTCCGTTATTCAATTTAATGGAAAGAATCCGTCCTTTGGTTATAGTACACCAAGTTCAGTTTTGGTCCGTCATATTCCGGGTCGTCTGATTGTTTTATCGGACTCCCGTTCTCTTACGGGTCGCTTGTTGCTGTCAGAATGGACTCTCAACAAACAAGTATTCAATCAGATTTGCTATCTATGGGAGCGCCCAATGATGATTTATTTATGACACAGCTTGCTAATCAATTGCAGACGTATGTGTTGGCTTGTCCAGATCTCTGAGCTAATATTGTTAACGCTCTATTGATCTATAGGACGGAATGATAGGATACGCGTATCCTCCGGCGCTGTTGTTTTAGCAGGTATTGCTAAGATAAACAACCACAATACATTTCTGTTGATAGCATCTCTATCTTCACAGAGATCATGAGTAATTTACTCTCTTGTCTACTGTGGGTCTTAACGTGAAATCTTCCTCTATGTGAGGATCTTTTTCACTGGGTAAATCGTGTCATCTTTATCACAACCAGCAAGGTCGCATCCTTCATGTATTCCGTTGTGTGGTCCGTATTGCATTGTAAGCACTGTACTGGACGAGCTTTGGACGCGATTTCTTACTATAGGAGATCCTCTTCTTCGCTATTCTATGCGGCTAAAGTGGAGGCTCTTCCGTCGTGGTGTTGGGATCATTATGTTCATATTGTTGATCCCTCCATACTACTCATTGCTATTTTTTAGTATACTTGTTTCACAAGATCTACTGCAGCCTGTTGTTATTTAGGTTATAGGTTTATGTTACCTCATACCTATGCACTCTACGATAGTTTACAATTGAGTCTTTTGTCTCTTTATCTAAGTCAGTTAGTAACTTTTTGATAAATAGACTTAGAATCTTTAGATTAAATTCCTATACGGATTTTAACTTCGGTTCTTATTTAGCTAAGTAATCATTTGAGCCTCTGGAAACAGTAGTTTTCAAATTCTGACCTTTTAGACAGTAATTCTGTTGGTTTCTCTTTTACTATAGAGTCAGTGAGTTTCATGCACTATCGATGGATGATTTTCACTTTCGTAGTTTCGGAATCACTACTTCCGTTACTATTTAGGTTGGATTGTTGCATAAGAGTTAGGCTCCTATTATCCGGAACCTATTATTTTAAGGTCCTTCCGTCTTCGTATGGGCATAGGCCTTTACTCTTTCCGGGTACAGTTTATGTATTTATAAACAGATATCTGTTTATTACTATGGGCGTAAGCTTCTTCTGTCTTTGATGTCTAGTAGAAGGACGTTACGCTCCATTTTATTGTTAATGGATTCTATTAACTATCGGTACTGCTTATGGTATATCATTGACTTAGCAGTTGTGCTTAAGATTTCGGCTCATGAAGTAAGAGTTCTTCTACTTCTTGGGCTTACATTAATAGTGTTGCTATTATAGATTTTTGAAGGCCGCTCATTGCGCTCAGCCATCCACATTCATGAATTTTATCTCAGAAATATCGAGTCCATTTCTGGAGGCCTCTATTGTTAGGTCTATTATCTACTGCTCAGAATGTCATTCACTTAACAGTTGCTACTATAGCTAGGTAGGCTGTCTGTTTCGGCAGTGTCTCCGTTCGAATGCCCTCTTCGCTCTGGGCTATTTGACCCAGGGCAAGAAAAAGGGGGGGGGGGGGGGAGGGTGTTCCCTTGGGTCACCTGTTTTACTATGAAAACAAGGGGATACCTCCTCCGGAGTTAGTAATTCTGAGCTGTTATTGGGATGGTTGTTTAGTGAGAAGTTTAGGTTTTTAAAATTCATTCAAGTCTTAGTTTTTAAAGTATAGCTTTTGAATATTGCATATGTCAACGGACATGATTATGCAATCCTCAGACACTTTTAGGAGTATAAGAGTCTCTATTCTCTAGACTTACTTTATTTATTGGCTTACTTTAAAAATTATTAGTATAAGGATTATATTGGATATTAATAGAGTACATGGATGTATGAAGCTCAATTTTGGAAGGTGTTGTATCTTTCTAATTTATCATAAATAAGAAAGATACATGTAAGGCCTATTACTTCTTTTTCCCTACAGGGGAGGACTCTATTTTATTTTATTGAGCGTATTCCATTTTGCTCTATGTCCTTGGCCCTCCAGCCTTTTTACTATTCAGCTATGTCTGGGTCATTGGTACAGTATAAAAATGTTAAAAAATTTATAGTAATTTATATATTTTTTATACTTACCAATGACCCAGACGGGGATGGCCCTCCCAGGAGTTGGGAACTCTTGCCTCCCCGCTGAGTACATAGCGCTTACCAGGCACTGGTTATTAGAATGATTAATGGCGCCAATTTCGGAACGTCCTTGACACTGCGCATGCGCAGTAGGGGCGAAGTGTGGAGGGCCTTTCAGGACATGTTTTCTTTAGTTTTAGATGCAAATTTTGGGGATTGGGGGGCAAAATTTGTGTTTGGCCCTATATTTTAAGAGTTAGCACCAGCTATGTCTGGGTCATTGGTAAGTATAAAAAATATATAAATTACTATAAATTTTTTAACTTTTTGTACAGAACTTCCATATGAAAGCTCTGATCTGAATAATTTTTGTATGAATGTTTAGTACCATGAGATACATCACATATCATACAGGTTTTTTTCTCGTGCTTAAATTATGCAAATTAGACTAACTTTGATTTATTTAGTGTTACTTTCAGCACTGTAAGTGCAAATGTCAATACGGCTTGGGCTAGAGGCTGTATTTATGAACCGATCTTTACGAAACTTCTTGGGTACCTTTGTTATCACCGTGGGACGAGAACGAGTGTTTTGGCGTCCGGTCCAAAATTCAAGATGGCCTTTGGCAGCCATTTTGTTCAAAATTAGGGGCAATCAGATTTTTGCGCAGAACTTCCACATGAAAGCTCTGATTTGAATAATTTTTTGTATGAATGTTTAGTACCATGGGATACATCACATATAATACGGGTTTTTTTCTCGTGCAGAAATTATGCAAATTAGATGAACTTTGATTTTTTCAGTGCTACTTATACTCTGTAAGTGCTCATGTCAATACGGCTAGGGCTGGAGGCTGTATTTATGAACCGATCTTCACAAAACTTCTTGGGTACCTTTGTTATCACCTTGGGACGAGAACGAGTGCAGTCTAAAATTCAAGATGGCTGCCAGTGGCCATTTTGTATCGAAATTAGGTCTAATCAGTTTTTAGCTCACCTGAGCGAAGCTCAAGGTGAGCTTTACTAATCGCTTTCCATCCGATGTCCGTCGTCCTGCGTCGTCCGGCATAAACTTTACAACTTCTCAGAAGAAACCACTGGCCCAATATTTTTCAAATGTTGGGTAAATGTTTATTACCTAATGTCAGTTCAGATTTGTTCAAATGAAGTTGCCCCTCCTCCTGGGTGGGACCACGCCCCCAAGGGGCACCAAAATCTTTGAAAATCTTCTTCTCATGAACCAGAGGTAGCAGAGACTTGATATTTGGTATGCAGCTTCCTTTTGAGGTGTAGAATCAAGTTTGTTCAAGAGAAGTTTGTCAGGCATTATTTGCCTTCGTTTTGGGAGGGGCAGAAATTTTGGCCACGCCTAAAATTTCTATTTTCTGAACCGTGAGGTCGATTTGAACCAAATTTGATATGAGATGATGTGTCATAAGTAGTTGATTGATGCAAAAAAATTTTCTCATTGCCCAGTGGGAACGTCGGGAGCTAAAAATAGGAAAAAGCTTAAAACTGCCATATCTCCAAAACTACACGGCATAGAGAATTCTCATTTTGTATATGATCACAAGGTACTTTTTTCAGGACTTTCAAAAAGTGCTGAGTCAGCACTTTTTAACACTGTAGGCAATGGGAAAAACATTAAAAAATCTTCTTCTCCAGATCCAGCATGCAGAATCTTTTGATATTTGGTATGCAACATTGTAGGGTGGATCTGATTCAAGTTTGTTCAAATTGGCCCCCTGGGTTCATATTTGGGCTCAGTTTTGGAGCCCGATTTCGAACTTAGTGCATTTCAGGCAAATTTCTTCAAAAATCTTCTTCTCCAGATCCAGTAGGCAGAATCTTTTGATATTTGGTATGCAACATTATGGGTTGGATGTGATTCAAGTCTGTTCAAATCGGCCCCCTAAATTCATATTTGGGCTCACTATAGAAGCTCAAATTCGAACTTACTGCATTTCAGGCAAATTTCTCCAAAAATCTTCTTCTCCAGATCCAGCAGGCAGAATCTTTTGATATTCGGTATGCAACATTGTGGGGTGGATCTGATTCAAGTTTGTTCAAGTCGGCTCCCTAGATTCATATTTGGGCTCACTATAGAAGCCCGAATTCAAACTTAGTGCATTTCAGGCAAATTTCTTCTAAAATCTTCTTCTCAAGATCCAGCAGGCAGAATCTTTTGATATTTGGTATGCAACATTGTGGGGTGGATCTGATTCAAGTTTGTTCAAATCGGCCTCCTGGGTTTATATTTGGGTTCAAGTTTGTTCAAATCGGCCCTTTGGTTCATATTTGGGCTCAGTATAGGAGCCTGATTTCGAACTTCGTGCATTTCAGGCAAATTTCTTCAAAAACCTTCTTCTCCAGATCAAGCAGGCAGAATCTTTCGATATTTGGTATGCAACATTGTGGGGTGGATCTGATTCAAGTTTGTTCAAATCGGCTCCCTAAATTCATATTTGGGCTCAGTATAGAAGCTTGAATTCGAACTTAGTGCATTTCAGGCAAATTTCTTCAAAAATCTTCTTCTCCGGATCCAGCAGGCAGAATCTTTTGACATTTGGTATGCAACATTGTGGGGTGGATCTGATTCAAGTTTATTCAAGTCAGCTCCCTAGATTCATATTTGGGCTCGCTATAGAAGCCCAAATTCGAACTTCATGCATTTCAGGCAAATTTCTTCAAAAATCTTCTTCTCCAGATCCAGCAGGCAGAATCTTTTGATATTTGGCATGCAACATTGTGGGGTGGATCTGATTCAAGTTTGTTCAAATTGGCCCCCTGGGTTTATATTTGGGCTCAGTATAGAAGCTCGAATTCAAACTTAGTGCATTTCAGGCTAATTTCTTCAAAAATCTTCTTCTCCAGATCCAGCAGGCGGAATCTTTTGATATTTGGTATGCAACATTGTGGGGTGGATCTAATTCAAGTTTGTTCAAATCGGCCCCCTGGATTCATATTTGGGCTCACTATAGAAGCCCTAATTCGAACTTAGTGCATTTCAGGCAAATTTCTTCTAAAATCTTCTTCTCCAGATCCAGCAGGCAGAATTCCGAATTCGAACTTAATGCATTTTTATACTGTACCAATGACCCAGACTTAGCTGGTGCTAACTCTAAAAAATCCAGGGCCAAACACAAATTTTACCCCCCAATCCCCAAAATTTGCATCCAAAACCAAAAGAAATCATGTCCTCCATACTTCGCCCCTACTGCGCATGCGCAGTGTCAAGGACGTTCCGAAATTGGCGCCAATTATCATTCTCTGTTTGGCCCTTCATCAGTCAACATCTCACTGATCTTTGTGCTTGTAAATCTCAGTTTAAAGGATGCCAGACACGTAATTATTGGAGAAATGGTGATTCTAAGGAGGATATAGAAGGAGGAGAGGAAAAAGGAGTGACAAAAAATAATCAGGGCTGTACTTAAAATTTTTTATGAAATTATGTTAAGTTGCCTATTTTCGAGGCATGGGCTTCTTGTTGTCATTCTTGCTAAAAAGTTGCACTGCTCATTCAGTGTTTCCTCTCCCCTGGTCTTCTAAGTCCCCCCTTGCAATTCTCCCATGCTTTTGGCATATTTTTGAGAAAAATCATTTCTAAATTCTCTTGGGAGAGTTGCTTGGTTACAGAATGTTTTCTGTTGTTTTCCCCATAGTTACGTTTTCACCCATGGGTGTATAAACATTGTGTTCTGCATCTTCCATCTGATGTTCTGCAGATTCTCCCCTGGGAGTCTCTGTCTTGCATCAGATAGAGTGTAATTTTGATGACTGATTTCGGGCCAGTTTTGTCAGTGCCTGGAGTCATGTTTTCTGGTGTTTTACACTGTTTGTTTACATTGGCAACAGTCTCTTTTGAGGGGGGCTGTTTGCCTTTGGTGTAGTTTATCTCACTATAAGATACATTTTTATTATCCGTAAGTGTTGCATTAATTATTTAATATAAATTTAAAATTTTTGACCACACTTAGCCATCGGATCCATTGGGGCTCAAGGTTACTTTTCAGAAACTTGGGCTTCGCTGAAAAAATATTTTTCAAAAATTATTTTGATTTGCAATTGTTTTTTCATTATTAATGGATCATGTTATTATGTATCTTTGTGTCAGGGGTTTGTGCGAGTAACTAGGTCTTGTTGTTGACTTTTCACAATGAAAGGATATTGTTCAAATTGTAATAGGAAGAAATCTTCCTCTGACTTTCATGATCATTGCATTAATTGTAGTCAGTGTTCTCGCACTAATCCTTGTTCTATATGTCAATATTGGGATGACAAACATTGGAAACGTGTGTCACGATATGTTGTTAGTGGAGAAAGGGCTATGCCGGCTCTTTCTCTGCAAGGTCACTCTACTCTCTCAGTTTCTATTTCAGAGGAACAAGAACAGGGTGATGTTTCCATGTTATCTTCTGCAAGTGCGCTTCCGTCGTCACAAATGAATACAGAGCTAGCGGCAAAAGTGCTCATGGAGATTAAACAAATGTCGTCCGCTAGCTCGCCAGGTGTAGCGTCCATTCACCGAATGGTTCGGCAGCCGGGTTTGTCCGATGCGGTCCAGGAGGAAATGTTGGGTGATGCGAGCACTATAAACATTCAACGTGCACACCCAGTGACGGCGGATAGTAGGCGAGATCGGCGGAAGCCTTTGAGTTCGGTTCCTAGCTCGTCCAGGTCCAGCCGGGCCGCGAGCGAGAGAGGCCCCTCTCTCGTACAACAACATCTGGGACCAGATGTTGTGGTACAAAATGTGTCGCAAGCGGAGCATACGTCCGTCGCTCGGGACGCTCCGTTGTATAGGCAGTCCGCGGAGACTGCTCAGGCTTCTTCCTCTCGTCAGCGCACATGACCGCACCTTGGCTACGTGACCGCCGATATTTTACCAGCTTTGCCGATCAGGGATTCTTCGGCGACCAGGTCACACCATCCGGTAGCCAGGGATACGAGGCCGATGGACTCCGGACGTTCGCATAGGAAAAGTATGCAGGAGTCATCAGATGTGGAGCTGCCCTCGGCGAAGCAGCGAAAGACTGCGCCTCCGCAGGCCTCGATGTCGGACGTACTTGTGCAGATAGCACAACTTATCGCAGCATCCCAGCAGCCGACAGAAACGGTGTCGGATCGGGAATTATCCGACGGCGCTGGGTCGGTACGCTCCGCCGAAGCATCGGGGGCAGACGACCGGGAGCATCATGAGGTCCGACCGGATGGTGAAAGGGATACAGATGACTTGGAGCTATCCCTTTCGGAACAACATAAAGCTGCCGTGGACTCCATCCGGCACTTTCTCCCTCAAGTTGTTCCGTCGGGCCAGACTGCTGCGGTTCCGGACAAGAGAATTATAGCGTCATTGGACTCTGTTTTCTTTGAGCGGTTCAGGGACATCGCTCCCGAGTTTCTTGTCCGCCAATACTCTCAACCTGCCTTTCATTAATGCAAGGAATAAATTCGACACGGCAGGACAGGGTATCCCGAGAGTTCCTCTGCGTATGGACGACGAGGCGGAAGACTTAGAGTTATCATTACCGTCGTCGGCGTCTATTCCAACTGCGGTGTTGGAAACAACTATTTCGTCTAACAGAGCCAGTTTAGATGCCTTATCTTACGCAGATCACCTTACTAAGGCGTTATCACTGCACCTTCAAGGGAAAGAATTTCAGGATATTCAATCCTCTTTAAGTCTTCTTTCAAGGGTAGTAGCTTATTCCACGTGTAACTCCGCCCTTTCAGTGGCAAACCTGGAGTTGGTTAGACGTGACGCAGCCCTAGCTACATCCACACTCGTGGATACTAAGGTGAAGAACTCTCTCAGAGTCGCTTCGGTCTCTGGAGAACTCCTCTTTGACGGCAAGCTTTCTGCAATTTATGATAAAATTACAAAGAAAGCTTCGGATTCTCTGCTGTTCAAATCTGCTTCTAAGAAGTCGGACACGGCAGATAAGAGTAAGACAGGCACTTCTGGGTCTAATGCACCCAAGAGAGGTTCCTATAGAGGTTCCGGTGCGTCCTCTTATTCTTATTATTATGCGTTGGTCTTATTCAAGAGACCGTCAAGGTAGCGACTCACGTTCGGGACGTCCTTCGGGCCGGGACAACCGGTCGGACGCCCCGAGGTCGACGGGACGAGGTGCGGGTCGTGGAGGACGTGGTTTCTCCTACCGCAGGCCTCGCAGGTCCAGGAGGTGATGGCTTAAACCTCTATCGCGTACCGGTTGGCGGAAGATTGTCGAGTTTTTCACAAGAGTGGGCGTCGATTACGGACGACCCTTGGGTGAGAGGGGTGACTTCGGAAGGTCTAAAGATATCCTTCAAACGAAAGCCTCCATTAACTCGAAGTCCAAATGGACTCAACTTCCGTCAAATCCGCAGAAAAGAGACGCTCTATTATCAGAGGTGCAGTC
The DNA here is from genome assembly GCA_031216915.1 of Pictodentalium vernedei. Lineage (NCBI taxonomy): Eukaryota > Metazoa > Mollusca > Scaphopoda > Dentaliida > Dentaliidae > Pictodentalium > Pictodentalium vernedei. The sequence continues at coordinate 147,817,424 of CM062291.1, read as the reverse complement.
TCTTTTAATGAAGAACGCGGTAGAGGTCGTAGAAAACCAGGAGATTCCGGGATTCTACAGCCATCTGTTTCTGGTTCCGAAACCAGACGGCTCGTTCCGTCCAGTCATAGATTTGAGCTGGATAAACAAGCTGATCGTCGCTCCGAAGTTTTATATGGAGACGATACGGTCGGTCAGAGCGAGTATTCGGGTGAACGATTATGCAACGAGCATAGATCTCAAAGATGCGTACTTTCACGTCATGGTACATCCGACATTCAGAAAGTATCTACGCTTCGCAGTCCTAGGAGTGATGTATCAATTCCGGGCGATGTGCTTCGGATTGAATCTACCACCCTGGGCTTTCACTCGGGTAATGAACTCGGTAATGATCTATTTCCGAGCTCATTCGTCTGCGGTAACGTCGGCCTACCTGGACGACATTCTTCAGAGGTACGGCAACGAGTTAACGCTTCAGAATGATGTTCAGAATCTACTTCTATTGCTCCGACGTCTCGGTTTTATAGTAAACGAGGAGAAGTCGGATCTGATGCCGTCCAAGTCATTCACACATCTGGGAATGAGCTTCGAGACGCACAACAATCTTGTTCGTCTGCCGTTAACCAGAGCGAAATTAGTCAGTTGTTACGCTCGCTATTGTCTACACGCAGACAAAGTCACAGTGAGAGAATTTATGAGACTGATAGGTCTGTGTGGATCCGCTACAGATCTCATTCCGATGGGGCGGTTACGCACGCGTCCTCTCCAAATTTTCTTGACTCCGAATTGGAGTGTGAAAATTCATTCGCTCGACATAGACGTTCTCTTGTCAGATCAAGTGAAACGAGAGATTCAGACTTGGGCAAACATTCAGTGATCAACTAAGGGAGTTCCGCTGCAGTTGCCGAATCCGAGTTTTACCATTATGACGGATGCCAGTCAAACAGGTTGGGGTGCATCATTGATCCCAACGGATTCGAGAGGCCAGGGTCTTTGGGATCCGCAATTCCTGGGCAAGCACATAAACATCAAGGAAATGATGTCAATTTGGCTTGCGTTACGTCATTGGATGGATATTATTCACAATGCTCATGTCCAAATCCTATCCGACAATACGACAGTAGTGGCGTATATACGGAATCAGGGAGGCACTCATTCAGTTCCGTTGTTCAATCTAACGGAAAGAATCCTTCTGTTTGCGCTAGAACATCAGGTTCTTCTTTCGGTCTGTCACATACCAGGTCGTCTGAATGTACTAGCAGACTCCCTTTCACGAAAGGGTCGCTTGTTGCCGTCGGAGTGGACTCTCAACAAACAAGTATTCAATCAGATTTGCTACCAATGGGAACGGCCAATGATAGACTTATTTGCGACACATCTCAACAATCAGTTGCAGACGTATGTGTCTCCGTGTCCGGATCCAAGAGCATTTGCAGTAGACGCTCTGTCGACCCCTTGCGACGGAATGATAGGATATGCGTACCCTCCAGCGCCGTTAATTCAGCAAGTATTGCTAAAGATAAAACAATCTCAATGCAAGATTCTGTTGGTAGCATCTCTGTCTCCACAGAGACCGTGGATAAATCTACTCAGGTGTCTGTTGTGGGACCTACCGCGAAAGCTTCCTCCACGGGAGGATCTTCTTTCGCAGGGGAAATCGCGTCAACTCCATCACAACCCGCAAGGTCTCAACCTTCACGTTTTTCCGTTGTGCGGTCCTTCTTGCATGACAAGCACTTTACAGGACGAGCAGTGGACGCTATTTCTAACTGTAGGAGGACCTCCTCTTCGCTAAACTATGCGGCTAAGTGGAAGGTTTTTCGTCGTTGGTGTAGGGATCATTCTGTGGATATTTTTGATCCCTCTATACCAGACATTGCAAACTTTCTAGTATACTTGTTTGACGAAATCAAACTGCAGCCTGTTACTATTAAGGGTTATAGGTCTATGTTATCTGATACCTATGCACATCATGATAGTTTACAAATTGGATCTAATGTCTCTTTATCTAAGTTGGTTAGAAACTTCTCGATAAATAGACCCAGAACTCTTAGGTTAATTCCTAAATGGAATTTAGCTTGGGTTCTTCTTGAACTGAAGGAAAAGCCATTTGAACCTCTTGGGACAGTAGATTTCAAATTCTTATCTTATAAGACAGCTTTTCTCTTAGCTTTCTCTTCTGCTAGAAGAGTCAGTGAGCTTCATGCACTGTCGGTGGATGATTCTCATTATCGTAGTGTCGGGAACACTATCACCTTCACTACTAATGTGGGTTTTTTAGCTAAGAATCAGGCTCCTAATAAATATCCGGAACCTATTGTTATTAAGGCTCTTCCGTCTTCAGACGGGCGTAGGCCTTTACTCTGTCCTGTTAGAGCGTTACGTATCTATAAACAGAGATCTCAGTTTATCAGAAAGGGATGGAAACGTTTCTTTCTGTCTCTGATGCCTAATAGAAGGGACATTTCGGTCCATTCTATTGCTAGATGGATTCAATTAACTATCCGTACTGCTTATGAGAGTTTATCTTCTTCTCAGCAGTCTGTGCTTAAGATTTCGGCTCATGAAGTAAGAGCTCTTGCTACTTCTTGGGCTTACGCTAATAGTATTGCTATTACAGATTTAATGAAGGCTGCTTATTGGTCTCAGCCATCCACATTCACGAATTTTTATCTCAGAAATATTGAGTCCATTTCTGGAGACCTGCATTGTTTAGGTCCGTTATCTGTTGCTCAGAATGTCGTCCACTAAACAGTTGCAACTATAGTTATGCAGGCTTTCTGTTCCGGCAGTGACTCCGTCCGGCTGCCCTCTTCGCTCTGGGCTATTTGACCCAGGGGAAGGGGGGGGGGAGGGTGTTCCCTTAGGTCACCTGCTTTATAGTGAAAAGCAAGGGAATGCCTCCTCCGAAGTCAGTATTTCTGAGTCGTTTCCGGAATGGTTTTAAAGTGTAATATTAATGTTAAAATTCATTCATGTCATATTTTTAAAGTGTAGCTCGGTGTGAAGCATTTGTATATGTCAAGTGTCAAACGGGCGTTAATATACAATCCTCGTGCACTTTTAAAAGAATATAAAGAGTCTCAATTCTCTGGACTAACTTTATTTATTGGCTTACTTTAAAAATAATTAGTATAAAGGGTTATACTGGATGTTAATAGGGAACATGAATGTTATTGTGCTCAATTATGAAGGGTATTGTATCTTTCTAATTTAACATAAAATAAGAAAGATACATGTAAAGCCTAATGCTCCTTTTCTCCTTGAGGGGTTGCCTCTATATTATATAGTTGAGCTTATTGGATTTTCCTCTATGTCCCAGGCCCTCCAGCCTTTTTACTATTCAGCTAAGTCTGGGTCATTGGTACAGTATAAAAATGTTAAAAAAATTTATAGTAATTTATATATTTTTTATACTTACCAATGACCCAGACGGGGATGGCCCTCCCAGGAGTTGGGAACTCTTACCTCCCCGCTGAGTACATAGCGCTGACCAGGCACTGCCAGTAAGAATGATAATTGGCGCCAATTTCGGAACGTCCTTGACACTGCGCATGCGCAGTAGGGGCGAAGTATGGAGGTCCTATAGGACATGATTTCTTTTGGTTTTGGATGCAAATTTTGGGGATTGGGGGGCAAAATTTGTGTTTGGCCCTGGATTTTTTAGAGTTAGCACCAGCTAAGTCTGGGTCATTGGTAAGTATAAAAAATATATAAATTACTATAAATTTTTTAACATTTCAGGCAAATTTCTTAAAAAATCTTCTTCTCCAGATCCAGCAGGCAGAATCTTTCGATATTTGGTATGCAACATTGTGGGGTGGATCTGATTCAAGTTTGTTCAAATCGGCTCCCTAAATTCATATTTGGGCTCAGTATAGAAGCTCGAATTCGAACTTAGTGCATTTCAGGCAAATTTCTTCAAAAATCTTCTTCTCCAGATGCAGCAGGCAGAATCTTTTGATATTTGGTATGCAACATTGTGGGGTGCATCTGATTCAAGTTTGTTCAAGTCAGCTCCCTAGATTCATATTTGGGCTCACTATAGAAGTCCTAATTCGAACTTAATGCATTTCAGGCAAATTTCTTAAAAAATCTTCTTCTCCAGATCCAGCAGGCAAAATCTTTTGATATTTGGTATGCAACATTGTGGGGTGCATCTGATTCAAGTTTGTTCAAATCGGCCCCCTGGGTTTATATTTGGGCTCAGTATAGAAGCTCGAATTCGAACTTAGTGCATTTCAGGCAAATTTCTTCAAAAAACTTCTTCTCCAGATCCAGCAAGCAGAATCTTTTGATATTTGGTATGCAACTTTGTGGGGTTGATCTGATTCAAGTTTGTTCAAATCAGCCCCCTGGGTTGATATTTGGGCTCAGTATAGAAGCTCGAATTCGAACTTAGTGCATTTCAGGCAAATTTCTTCAAAAATCTTCTTCTCCAGATGCAGCAGGCAGAATCTTTTGATATTTGGTATGCAACATTGTGGGGTGCATCTGATTCAAGTTTGTTCAAATCGGCCTCCTGGATTCATATTTGGGCTCACTATAGAAGCCCGAATTCGAACTTAATGCGTTTCAGGCAAATTTCTCAAAAAATCTTCTTCTCCAGATCCAGCAGGCAAAATCTTTTGATATTTGGTATGCAACATTGTGGGGTATGCAACATTGTGGGATTCAAGTGTGTTCAAATTGGCCCCCTGGATTCATATTTGGGCTCACTATAGAAGCCTGAATTCGAACTTAGTGCATTTCAGGCAAATTGCTTTGAAAATCTTCTTCTCGAGATCCAGCAGGCAGAATATTTTGATATTGGGTATGCACCATGCTTAGGGGGGGTGAGATTCAAGTTTGTTCAAGCCAAGTCCCTGGGTTTATATTTGGGCTCACTGTGATAGCCAGAATTATAACTTAGCTCAAAATGATGAATTTTCTTTAAAAATCTTCTTCAGATGCAGCAGTTGGAATGTTTTGATATTTGATATGCAGCATCCTTAGGGGGGTGAGATTCAAGTTTGTTCAAGCCACGTCCCTAGGTCCATATTTGGACTCACTGTTGTAGCTTGAATTGTAACTTAGTTCAAAATGAGGAATTTTCTTTAAAAATCTTCTTCTCCAGATCCAGCAGGCAGAATCTTTTGATATTTGGTATGCAACATTGTGGGGTGGATCTGATTCAAGTTTGTTCAAATCGGCCCCCTGGATTCATATTTGGGCTCACTATAGAAACCCAAAATCGAACTTAGTGCATTTCAGGCAAATTTCTTAAAAAATCTTCTTCTCCAGATTTAGCAGGCAGAATCTTTTGATATTTGGTATGCAGCATTGTGGGGTGGATCTGATTCAAGCTTGTTCAAATCGGCTCCCTAGATTCATATTTGGGCTCACTATAGAAGCTCGAATTCGAACTTAGTGCATTTCAGGCAAATTTCTTTGAAAATCTTCTTCTCAACATCCAGCAGGCAGAATCTTTTGATATTGGGTATGCACCATGCTTAGGGGGGTGAGATTCAAGTTTGTTCAAGCCAAGTCCCTGGGTTCATATTTGGGCTCACTGTGGTAGCCAGAATTATAACTTAGCTCAAAATGAGGAATTTTCTTTAAAAATCTTCTTCAGATCCAGCAATTGGAATGTTTTGATATTTGATATGCAGCATCCTTAGGGGGGTGAGATTCAAGTTTGTTCAAGCCACATCCCTAGGTCCATATTTGGACTCACTGTTGTAGCTTGAATTGTAACTTAGTTCAAAATGAGGAATTTTCTTTAAAAATCTATTTCTTCAGATCCAGCAGTCGGAATGTTTTGATATTTGGTGTGCAGCATCCTTAGGGGGGTGAGATTCAAGTTTGTTAAAGCCAAGTCCCTGGGTTCATATATGGGCTCCCTGTGGGAGCCCGAATTATAACTTATAAAAAAATCTTTTTTTTTGAGATCCACTGGTCAGAATCTTTGGATATTTGGTATAAGCTTTTAGGAGGAGCAGATGCAACTTGTTGAAATCAATTCTGTGGGTTGTTATTTAGGCTACCATGTCAGGTGAGCGCCCTCAGGCCCCTTCGGGCCTCTTGTTTATACACAACTTCTATATGGCTCAGGCTAGAGGCCGTATTTACGAATCAATCTTTACGAAACTTCTTGGGTACCTTTGTTATCACCGTGAGATGAGAACGAGTGTTTTTGGGTATGGTCCGAAATTCAAGATAGCCACCAGCAGCCATTTTGTACCATAATTAGTGCTATCAATCTTTCGTACAGAACTTCTGCATGAAAGTTTTGATATGAATAAATTTTTGTATGAATGTTTAGTAGCATGGAATACATCACATATAGTACAGGTTTTTTTCTCTTGCAGAAATTATGCAAATTAGATGAACTTTGATTTATGCAGTGCTACTTATACACAGTAAGTGCACATGTCAATACGGCTCAGGCTAGAGGCTGTATTTATGAAGCGATCTTCACAAAACTTCTTGGGTACATTTGTTATCACCTTGGGACGAGAACGAGTGTTTCTGGGTGCGGTCCAAAATTTAAGATGGCTGTCAGTGGCCATTCTGTACTGAAATTAGGTCCAATCAGTTTTTTGTCACAACTTCTATACAGCTTGTATTTATGAACTGATCTTCACGAAACTTCTTGGGTCCCTTTGTTTTCACCTTGGGACAGGAACAAGTGTGTTTTGGGGTGCCTTTGTTATCACTGTGCTATGAGAACAAATATTTTGGGGTTCAGTCAGACCCACACTGGGACTCGAAGATTTCTTTTCTAGTTTAGCATCTGACTGTCACCCACCTTTACAATACTTTACCTATACATTTGTTACAGGCTACGGTCAGTATTTATGTACAGACCGTTACAATACTTTATATGTACCTTTGTTATCAGGTCATTACCTAGATGTTTGTCATTGCTGTGTCACATACTATACATGTACATGTCTTAACAAGTTGAGCTACAGTGTCATTGACACTTTCATTAATCCTTTACCCAATGCAGACGATATAAAAAAAAAATTAAATTAAAAAAATTGTAATTCATCAGTTAAATTCGACCTGATTGTTCTTTCTGAACCCATAATTTGATTGGCTGAGAGCCGGTTGGATCCATGCTGTAATCTCAGGTAAATTCACTCTTACTGTGCTCTAATTGCTGGAAGCAGATGAATTAGAACATGTCTGTATCCATGCTATGGACGAGTAACAGTGCAAAACTGCTCCAATCGCAGATCAAACACAGCTCAAATTTTTCAGGGCCATATAGTGTTTCCCATTTCCATTCATCTGTCCATTCGTCTGTCTGTCCATCAGGAAGATTTGTATGTCTGCTCCATAGCTATGAGATGCTTCATTGGATTTTGTTGAAACTTGGCATACATGTTCCTTATGGGGAGACGATGTGTCATTCTCAAAATTTGTTTTGTCGTTTCTGTCCATCCATCTGTATGTCTGTCAGGAAGATTTTTGTGCCCACTCCCTAACTCTGATATGCTTTGTTGGCTTTTGTTGAATCTTGGCATACATGTTCCTTGTGGGGAGATGATGTGCTGCACACAAAATGTTTATTTTTACGCAGTAACCAATGGCCCAGACAAAGCTGGAGCTAACTAAAATATCCAGGGCCAAACACAAATTTTGCCCCCCAATCCCCAAAATTTGCGTCAAAAATTTCATGTCCTATGTGGCCCTCCATACATTTAACATCTGCGCATGTGCAGTGTCCAGGAAGCAGGGGTCAGCCGAGTGGGCGACTAGGGCAAAGAAGTCGCCTTGTCATTCTTCAAGTCGCCTTGGCTTACATTGGGGGCGAAATTCAAGTCGCCCTCCAAAACTTCCTTGGGAGACATGGCAGTTTACTGTATTTTCTTATGTTTTATTTTTAAAAAAAAAAAAACGCTTCCGCATTCGCAAAAAAAGTAAACACGGCTACTGTTAAAGTCCGTCACATGGTTATGAAAATAGCCTAAACTAGCCCAATATTATATTTCCGAAAAGAATTGTAATGGCGTAGCCGTTCGAACAATACGCCCCAACTGATAGCATTTAAAAACAAAGTGCCAGGAAAAACAACAAATCACACAAGACACGCATCGAGTTAATTAGAATTTATTAAAGTTAACCACCGTTTCAAAACAAAAAAAATTGTGTTGGAGATAGTTTATCCATATCGAATGTTTTTCTTTGAAAACTTGTGAAGTTTTGTTGGAAGGGGGTTAAATGTAATAAGGATACGATAGAAATCACAGATATTAGGATGGATAAGAATGGCAGACCTTCATAGCACCAATTGCACGTGTCAGTGTAAGATGGTTGGCAGAAATTGTCATTTTTCTGAACAGTGTGTTATCACACAGCGCAGCAGGTAAGGGAGACAACTGAAATATTTTGTCATTTACCTTAGAAATAAATTAACTCAAATTGTTAATAACGCTTAATTTACGAAGGATATCGAAAACATTTTTAACTACGCTTTTCAATTCAGTTAGGGCATTCAGAAACAATGAATGACACAGCTTCTTATATGAACTTGAAATTTATTTTAAACACTTTAAATATTTTTTTAAAAAGAATATACCTTCTATTACAGAGAAGAACACTCTGACCATGGGTAATGCAAAATTTCAAATCCACTGCATTGAGGCAAATACAAAATCAACTGCATGGTAACCTCAGTCATCAATGTTAGGGAAAGAGTTAGGGGGTATTCAGAAACCATGAACGACACAGTTTTTTGTGGGGTGGGGTGTGGGGATATTTTAACCTACATTCTAGTCATTCTTGTTATATACATCTGACTTAGTTTTGTGTGTGTGTGAATGTTTGTATAACTTTTATTTTTTTCTCCACAGTTGTGTCCTCTATGTTCAATTAATTTGTCACGATGTCATATACGTTTTATGTTTTTTCCTGATTTCTCCTTCATGTCCACTGACTTCTCCCTCCTGACTTCTCCCTAAAGTCTCTGGAGGGAGAAGTCACTTCTCCATAAAATCAGCTGCCAGGCTGACCCCTGCCAGGAAGTACCGAAATTGGTGCCAGGTATCATTTCCTTGTTTGGCCCTCTGTCAGATAACAACAAACTGACTTTTCTGCTTTTAAATCTCAGTTTTAATGATGCCAGACACAGATCAATGATGATTATGGTGGATCAGAGGAAAGAATAGAGTGATGGAAGGAAGAAACAGTGGTTTTTAGCTCACCGAAGGGAGCTAAACTTATCACTTGTCGCCCATCGTCTGTCGTCCGTCCGGCATCATGAACATTTTTCAAACAACTTCTCCTCTGAAACCGCTAGGTCGATTTGCTCGAAACTTGGTATGGATGTTCATTACCATATGTCAATTGAAGTTTGTTCAAATGAGATGGACATGCCCACTTGGGGCTCCATAGGGGGCGTAACTCCGATAACACCCTATGTATATTAGAGAAATTACCAAAAAATCTTCTCCAGCACAATTGGGCAGAATCATTTGATATTTGGTATACAGCATTATGGGGTGGTTCTGATTCAAGTTTGTTCAAATCGGCCACCAGGATTCATATTTGGGCTCACTATAGAAGCCTGAATTCGAACTTAGTGCATTTCAAGCAAATTTCTTTAAAAATCTTGTTCTCCAGATCCAGCAGGCAGAATGTTTTCATATTTGGTATGCAACATTGTGGGGTGGATCTGATTCAAGTTTGTTCAAATCGGCTCCCTAGGTTCATATTTGGGCTCAGTATAGGAGCCCAAATTTGAACTTAGTGCATTTCAGGCAAATTTCATTAAAAATCTTTTTATCAGGATCGAGCAGGCAGAATCTTTTGATATTGGGTATGCAGCATGCTTAGTGGGGGTGAGATTCAGGTTTGTTCAAGCCAAGTCCCTGGGTTCATATTTGGGCTCACTGAATTATAACTTAGTTCAAAATGAGGAATTTTCTTTTAACATCTTCTTCAGATCCAGCAGACGGAATATTTTGATATTTGGTATGCAGCATCCTTAGTGGGGTGAGATTCAACTTTGTTCAATCCATGTCCCAAGGTCCATATTTGGGCTCACTGTGGGAGCTCGAATTGTAACTTAGTTCAAAATGAGGAAATTTTTATACTGTACCAATGACCCAGACATAGCTGGTGCTAACTCTTAAAAATGTAGGGCCCAACACAAATTTTGCCCCCCAATCCCAAAAATTTGCATCTAAAACCAAAGAAAACATGTCCTGAATGGCCCTCCATACTTCACCTCTACTGCGCATGCGCAGTGTCAAGGACGTCCCGAAATTGGCGCCATTAATCATTCTTTGTTTGGCCCTTCATCAGTTAACATCTGACTGATCTTTGTGCTTGTAAATCTCAGTTTAAATGATGCCAGACACATAAATATTAGAGAAATGGTGATTCTAAGGAGGATATAGAAGGAGGAGAGGAAAAATGAGTGACAGAAAATAATCAGGGCTGTAACTTAAAATTTTTTAATGAAATTATGTTGGGTTACCTATTTTCGAGGCAAGAGCCTGTTGTGGTCATTCTTGTTATCAAGTTACACTGCTTGTTCAGTGTTTTCCTCTCTCCCTTTCCTTTAAGTCCCCCCTTGCTATTCTCCCATGCTTTTGGCATATTTTCTGTATTATTATTACTAAAATTTCTTGGGAGTTTTAGCTGGATAACAGAATGAATTCTGTTCTTTTCCCCATGTTTACGTCTTCACCTATGGGTGGTTAGGCGTAGTGTTCTGCATCTGCCATCTGATGTTCTGCAGTTTCTTCCCTGGAAGTCTCTGTTTTGCATCAGATAGTGTATTATTGGTAACTGATTTCAGGCCAGGGTTATCAGTGCCTGGAGTCTTGTTTCTGGTGTTTTTACACTTCTTGTTCACATTGACAACAGCCCTCTGTGTGAGGGGGATTTCTTGAAAATAATATCTTGATGTTAGTTTAATCATAACTAGATACATTATTATTGTTCGTAAGTGTTGCATTAATTTTTTAAAATATTTTTAAAATTTTTGTCCACACTTAGGCTTGGGATCCATTGGGGCTCAACGTTACTTTTCAGAAACTTGGGCTTTTCTGAAAAAATATTTTTTCAAAAAATTTTTTTGATTTCAATTATTTTTTCTATGTTAATGGATCATGTTATTATGTATTTTGATTGTCAGGGGTTGGTGCGAGTACTAGGACTTTGTTTTCTTTTCACAATGAAAGGATATTGTTCAATTGTAATAAGAGGAATCTTCCTATGACTTTCATATCATTGTATAATGTAGTCAGTGTACTCGCTCTAACTCCTGTTCAGTATGTGTTAATTTCGATGACAACATGGGAAGCGTGTGTCACGGTATGTTAGTGGGGAAATGGCCATACCGGTCCTTTCCCCGCAGGGTCACTCTAGTTTATCAATCTCTATTTCAGACGATCAAGAACAGGGTGATGTATCCGTGATGTCTTCCAAAAGTGTGCCTCCGTCGTCACAATTAATGAAGAGCTAGCGGAAAAGTGCTCATGAAAATACATCAATTGCCTAAGAGGTCCCTAGTAGGATCGACGGCCTTTGACGTCCGCTAGCTCGCCAGGTGTAGCGTCCATTCATCGAATGGTTCGGCAGCCAGGTTCGTCCGTTGCGGTCCAGAAGGAGTTTTGGGTGATGCGAGCACTATAAATCAACCAAATGCACACCCAGTGACGGCGGATTAGAGGAGAGAATGGAGGAAGCCTTTTAGTCCGGTTCCTAGCTCGTCCAGGTCCATCCGGACTGCGAGCGAGAGAGGCCCCTCTCTCGTACAACAACATTTGGCCCCAGATGTTGTGGTACAAGATGTTTCGCATTCGGAGCATACGTCCGCCGCTCGGGACGCTCCGTTATATAGACAGTCCGGAGACTGTCAATAAGGCTTCCTCATCCTCATGGTAGCGCACACGACCGCTCTTGGCTACGTGACCTCGGATACCCAGTCAACTTCGCCAATCAGAGAATCCTCGGCGACCAGGTCACGCCATCCGGTAGCCAGGGACACGAGGTCTGGAGACTCCGGACGTTCGCATAAGAAAGTATGCGGGAGTCAACGTACACGGAGCTTCCAGCGGCAAAGCATCGTAAGACCACTACTGCACAGGCCTCGGTGACGGACGTGCTATCCCAAATAGCACAACTTATCGCAGCATGCCAGCAATGACAGAATCTCTGTCGCATCATGTAATATCCAACGACGCTGGGTCGGGACGCTCTGCGGAAGCATCAGGTACGGACGTCCGAAAATTTCATACGGCCCGACGGGATGCCGAAAGGGATTCGGAGGATTTCGAGCTTTCCCTTTCGGAACAACATAAGCTGCTGTATATGTCATCCGACTTTATCTTCTAGAGGTTCTTTCATCGGACCAGAATGCTGCGATGCCGGATAAGAAACTGATAGCGTCGGTGGACACAGAAATTTTTGGATCGGTTCAGGGACATCGTCCCTCAGTTCCGACACAGTCCAATAATGTCACAGAAACTTTCGAATTATTGAACGACGCTATATATATATTATTTATATGCTTGCTATTAACAAGCATGTCTGGTTTCTTGTTCGCAAAGTTACTGAGATGTCTTTCAAAAGTGTGCCTCTGTCGTCATAGTTAATGAAGAGCTAGCGGCAATAAGTGCTCATGGAATACGTCAATCGCCTAAGAGGTCCCTAGTAGGATCGACGGAGTTGACATTCGCTAGCTCACCCGGTGTAGCATCCATTCATCGAATGGTTCGGCAGTCGGGTTCGTCCGTTGCGGTCTAGGAAGGAGATTTGGGTGATGCGAGCACTATAATAGACTTTAGTAAACACCCAGTGACGACGGATTAGAGGAGAGATCGGAGGAAGCCTGTTAGTCCAGTTCCTAGCTCGTCCAGGTCCGTCCGGGCTGCGAGCGAGAGAGGTCCCTCTCTCGTACAACAACATATGGGACCGGATGTTGTGGTGCAGACATTTCGCATTCGGAGCATATGTCCGCCGCTCGGGACGCTCCGTTATATAGACAGTCCGAGAGACTGTCGATAATGCTTCCTCATCCTCACAGCAGCGCACACGACCGCACATTGGCTACGTGACCTCGAGTATCCGGCCAGCTTCGTCTTTCAGTGATTCCACGGCGAACAGGTCACGCCATCTGGTAGCCAAGGGACACGAGGCCTGTACACTCCGGTCGCTCGCATAATAGAAGTATGCACGGGGTAACGGACACGAAGCTTCCAGCGGCAAAGCATCGTAAGACCGCTTCTCCACAGGCCTCAGCGACAGACGTGCTATCCAAAATAGCACAGCTTATCGCAGCATCCCAGCAAATGACAGAATCTCGGTCGGATCAGGAATAATCCGACGGCGCTGGGTCGGTGCGCTCCGCTGTTGCATCAGGTACGGACGACCGAACACTTCATAGGGTCCGACAGGATGGCGAAAGGGATTCGGACGATTTCGGGCTTTCCCTTTCGGAACAACAGAAGCTGCCATACATTTCTTCCGGCATTATCTTCCAGAGGTTGTTCCGTCGGACTATATTGCTGCGATGCTGGATAAGAGACTAATAGCGTCATTGGACACGGAGTTTTGGATCGGTTCAGGGACATTGTCCCTGAGTTGCCGACACAGTCCAATAATGTCATTAGAACATTCGAATTATTGAACGACGCTATATATAAGCTTGCTACCAAACATGCTAGTCTAGTTTCTTGTCCGCAATGCTCTATTCTGCCTTTCATCAATTCTAGGGAAATAAATTTATATTGGCAGAATAGGGCATACCGAGAGTTCCTCTGCGTCTAGACGACGAGGCTGAAGACTGGGAATTATCTTTTTCGTCTTCTATGTCAATTCCAACCACGATGTTGGAAATGACAATGATGTCTAATATACTTAACTTAGACGCTTTATCATACGTAGACCACCTTACTGAGGCATTATCATTACGTCTTCGAGAGAAAGAATTCCAGGATATGATCCTCAATGAGATTTCTTTCAAGGGCAGTAGTTTTTCCACGTATAACTCTGCCCTTCAGTGGCAACCTGAAGTTGGTTAGACGTGACGCAGCCCTAGCTACATCCACGCGCATGGATAGTAAGGTGAAGAACTCTCTCAGAGTCGCATCGGTCTCGGAGAAGCTTCTCTTCAACGGCAACCTTTCAGCAATCTATGAATTGCTCGATATACACGTTCTCTTGTCAATCAAGTGTAACAAGAGATTCAGACTTGGGCAAACATTCGATGGTTGACTCAGAGAGTGCCACTGCAGTTGCCGGATTCGAGTTTTATGATTATGACGGATGCCAGTCAAACAGGTTGGGGTACAATATTGATCCCAACGGATTCGAAGTGCCAGGGTCTTTGGGTTCCGCAGTTTCTAGGCAAGCACTTAACTTCCAGGAAATGATGTTATTTTGGCTTGCACTATGTCATTGGATGAACATTATTCAGAAACGCATGTCCAAATCCTGTCTGATAATACGACTGTAGTTGCGTATCTCCGGAACCAGGGAGGCACTCATTCGGTTCCGTTATTCAATTTAACGGAAAGGATCCTTCTGTTTGTTCTAGAACACCAAGTTCTGCTTCGGTCCGTCATATTCCGTGTCATCTGATTGTATTAGCAGACTCCCTTTCACGTAAGGGTCGCTTGTTGCCGTCAGAATGGACTCTCAACAAACAAGTATTCAATCAGATTTGCTATCAATGGGAGCGCCCAATGATAATTTATTTGCGACACAACTCACCAATCAATTGCAGACGTATGTGTTTCCATGTCCGGATCCCTGAGCTTATGTAGTTAACGCTCTATTGATCTAATAGGACGGAATGATAGGATATGCGTGTCCTCCAGCGCTGTTGATTCAGCAAGTATTGCTAAGATAAACATCCACAATACAATTCTGTTGGTAGCATCTCTGTCTTCACAGAGACCATGGATAAATTTACTCAGGTGTCTGCTGTGGGACTTACCGCGAAAACTTCCTCCATGAGAGGATCTTCTTTCGCTGGGGAAATCGTGTCAACTTCATCACAACCCGCAAGGTCTCAACCTTCACGTATTCCATTGTGCGGTCCTTCTTGCACGCCAAGCATTGTACAGGACGAGCAATGGACGCGATTTCTTACTGTAGGAGAACCTCCTCTTTGCTATACTATGCGGCTAAAGTGGAGGCTCTTCCGTCGTTGGTGTAGGGATCATTATGTTGATATTTTTGATCCCTCCATACTAGACATTGCAAACTTTCTAGTATACTTGTTTGACAAGATCAACTGCAGCCTGTTACTATTAAGGTTATAGGTCTATGTTATCTCATACCTATGCACTCCATGATAGTTTACAATTGAGTCTAATGTCTCTTTATCTAAGTTAGTTAGAAACTTTTCGATAAATAGACCTAGAATCCTTAGATTAATTCCTATACGGAATTTAGCTTGGGTTCTTATTTAGCTAAGTAACCATTTGAGCCTCTGGAAACAGTAGTTTTCAAATTCTGGCCTTTTAAGACTGTAATTCTCTTAGTCTTCTCTTCTACTGAGAAGTCAGTGAGCTTCATGCACTATCGGTGGACGACTCTCACTTTCGTAGTATCGGAAACACTATCTCCTTTACTACTAATGTTGGATTTTTGATTAAGAATCAGGCTTCTAATAAATATCCGGAACCTATTGTTATTAAGGTCCTTCCGTCTTCGTACGGGCATAGGCCTTGACTCTGTCCGGTTAGAGTTTACATATTTATAAACAGATCTCAGTTTATCAGTAAGGACGTAAAGCTTCTTCTGTCTTTGATGCCTAATAGAAGGACATTACGGGCCATTCTATTGCTAATGGATTCAATTAACTATCGGTACTGCTTATGGTAATCTATCATTAACTCAGCAGTTTGTGCTTAAGATTTCGGCTCATGAAGTAAGAGCTCATTCTACATCTTGGGCTTACGTAAATAGTGTCGCTATTATAGATTTAATGAAGGCTGCATATTGGTCTCAGCCATCCACATTCATGAATTTTTATCTCAGAAATATTGAGTCCATTTCTGGAGGCCTGCATTGTTTAGGTCCATTATCTGCTGCTCAGAATGTCGTTCACTTAACAGTTGCAACTATAGCTAGGTAGGCTTTCTGTTCCGGCAGTGACTCCGTCGTGCTGCCCTCTTTGCTCTGGGCTATTTGACCCAGGGCAAGGAGAAGGGGGGGGGGGAGGGTGTTCCCTTGGGTCACCTGTTTTATTATGAAAACAAGGGGATACCTCCTCCGGAGTCAGTAATTCTGAGCTGTTACTGGGATGGTTTTAAAGTGATAAGTTTATGTTTTAAAAATTCATTCAGGTCATAGTTTTTAAAGTATAGCATTTGAATATATCACGTGTCAAACGGGCGTCATTATACAATCCTCGGACACTTTTAAAAGAGTATAAAGAGTCTCAATTCTCTAGACTAACTTTATTTATTGGCTTACTTTAAAAATTATTAGTTTATTAGTTTAAGGATTATACTGGATATTAATAGAGTACATGGATGTTATGATGCTCAATTATGGAAGGTGTTGTGTCTTTCTAATTTATCATAAATAAGAAAGATGCATGTAAGGCCTAATACTCCTTTTCCCCTCGAGGGGATGACTCTATTTTTATAGTTGAGCTTATTGGATTTTCCTCTATGTCCTAGGCCCTCCAGCCTTTTTACTATTCAGCTATGTCTGGGTCATTGGTACAGTATAAAAATGTTAAAAAATTTATAGTAGTTTATATATTTTTTATACTTACCAATGACCCAGACGGGGATGGCCCTCCCAGGAGTTGGGAACTCATACCTTCCCGCTGAGTACATAGCGCTTACCAGGCACTGATTATAAGAATGATTAATGGCGCCAATTTCAGGACGTCCTTGACACTGCGCATGCGCAGTAGAGGTGAAGTAT
Source organism: Pictodentalium vernedei (assembly GCA_031216915.1). Taxonomy (NCBI): domain Eukaryota; kingdom Metazoa; phylum Mollusca; class Scaphopoda; order Dentaliida; family Dentaliidae; genus Pictodentalium; species Pictodentalium vernedei. Next base: position 147,800,555 of record CM062291.1, on the reverse strand, counting down.
GGAGGGCCATTCAGGACATGTTTTCTTTGGTTTTAGATGCAAATTTTGGGGATTGGGGGGCAAAATTTGTGTTTGGCCCTACATTTTTAAGAGTTAGCACCAGCTATGTCTGGGTCATTGGTAAGTATAAAAAATATATAAATTACTTTACTATAAATTTTTTAACTTTTCTTAAAAAATCTTCTTCAGATCTAGCAGTCGGAATGTTTTGATATTTGGTGTGCAGCATCCTTGGGGGGGGGGGGGGGGGGGGGGGGGGGAGGGGATTCAAGTTTGTTAAAGCCAAGTCCCTGGGTTCATATTTGGGCTTCCTTTGGAAGCCCGAATTATAACTTAGTTCAATATGAGGAATTTTTCTTTAAAAATCTTCTTCTGATTCAGCTATCAGAATGTTTTGATATTTGGCATGCAGCATCCTTAGAGGGGTGAGATTCTAGTTTGTTCAAGCCAAGTCCCTGGGTTCATATTTGGGCTCACTGTGGAAGCCCGAATTATAACTTAGTTCAAAATGAGGAATTTTCTTTCAAAATCTTCTTCTTCAGATCCAGTAGTCAGAATGCTTTTGATATTTGGTATGCAGCATCCTTAGGGGGGTAAGATTCAAGTTTCTTCAAGCCATGTCCCTAGGTCCATATTTGGGCTCAATTGTGGGAGCTAGAATTGTAACTTAATTCAAAATGAGGAATTTTTAGCTCACCGAAGGGAGCTAAACTTATCACTTGCCGTCCGTCGTCCATCCGGCATCGTAAAGTTTTTTAGCTCACCTGAGCAAAGCTCAAGGCTTACTGATCACTTTTCATCCGTCCGTCGTCCTTCGTTAACTTTATATTATCAACTTCTTCTCACAAACTGCTCAACCAAATTGAACCAAATCTGGTGTGCATGTTCCCTGTCATATATCAATTCAAGTTTGTTCAAATCAAGTTGACCCGCCCCTTGGTAGGGCCACACCCAAAAAGTGAGCCTAAATCTTAAAAAACCTTCTTCTTATGAACCAGCAGTAGCAGAGACTTGATGTTGGGTGTGCAGCTTCTTTTTGAGGTATAGACTTAGATTTGTTCAAGAGAAGCTCTAGGGGCTATATTTGCCATCGTTATGGGAGGGGGAAGAATTCTTGCCCCACCCAAAATTTCTGTTTTCAAAACCAAGAGGCTGATTTGAACCAAATTTGACATGAGGTTTTATTGGGACATAAGTAGTTAATTTATGCCAAAAAAAAATTTCCTGTCACCCCATGGGAACCACAGGAGCTAAAAATAGAAAAAAATTAAAATGCCCATATCTCCAAAACTACACGGCACTGAGAATTCTTATTTGGTGTGAAGCTTCCTTAGGACCAACAGAATGGAATGGTCAAAAAAAATTGCTATCGGTTTTATCATGGGGTACTTTTTGGGGACTTTGAAAAAGTGCTGAGTCTGCATTTTTTAACACCTTGGGTAATAGGAAAAACATATAAGACTACTTTTCTCCCAAACCACTGCTCCAAAAGCTTTCAAATGTCACATATAACATCTTTGGATGATTGTTTCACATGTTTATTGAAATCAATTCCCTGGGTCCATATTTGGGCTCTCTATGGGAGCCCAAATGTCTAAATTAGTGCAGTATGAGGAATATTGTTTAAAAATCTTCTTCCTCAGATCTACCAATAAGAAACTTTTGATATTTGGTATGCAACATCCTTAGGGGGGTGAGATTCAAGTTTGTTCAAGCCGAGTCCCTGGGTTCATATTTAGGCTGAAAATTTGGGGTCCCGGTCCAGACTCAGAAATTTTGGACCAAAATCTGGAAATGAGTTTTTTGGTTTTTATGCATTTTGGTCAATTTTAAGACAAAAAAAATTGCTTTTTTTACACTGAAAATTTGGGGTCGGAGTAGGACTTAAAAAATTTTGGACCGAAATCCAGAAATTAGTTTTTTGGGTTTTTTTATGCGTTTTGGTCAATTTTAAGAAGAAGAAAAAAAAATTTTAGTCTGAAAATATTTTGTTTGGGACTTCGAAAATGTCAGAACAAAAATAAAAAAAATCTGTTTTTTATGCGTTTATCTCAATTTTATCAAGTTGGTATATGCTTTTCTTTGGAGGGGCGTATGCAGCTTATTCAAGTCAAGTCCCTGGTTTGATATTTAGACTACCATGTCAGGTGAGCGCCCTCAGGCCCCCTGGGGCCTTTTATGTTCAGGGCTGTAATTTTTTGACGAAATTATTTCTTGTTCCCCATTTTCGGGGCATGGCCTGAAATTATCATTCTTCCTAATGATTTTGCTACTGTTTGTTAAGTGTTCCTTCCCTATCCTTCCTTGAAGCCCTCCAGTTAAACTCCCATGCTTTTTGGCTTTTTTATTGAAATTTTTTTATTAAATTTCTTGGGAGTTTAACGTTTTTCACAGAATGTTTATTCTGTTTATCCCTCTTATTACGTCCTCACCTTAGGGGTGTTTAGGCATTTGTGGTCATGCATCATCCATCCGATGTATTGTATTTTCTTCTTATGAAGATCTTGCTTTGCATCGGATAGCGTTAAATCTGTTACTGACTTCGAGCCATATTTTCTAGTGCCTGGAGTCTTGTTTCCAGTTTTTCTGTGACATTGTTTACATTGACAACACTTCCTTATACATGTAATTTTCCTATGAATTAATCATGTTAGGACAAGTATAAGATACATATTATATTCTGATAGTGTAGCCTTAATTTTTGGAAGTGAAAAAAAAATTTTTGTCCACTCTTGAGCTCTATCGGAATCCATTTGGGCTCAGGGTTCCCTTTGGGAACTTGTGCTCATGTCAACATTTTTTCGAAATTTTTTTAAAATCTTTTTCGAATCATTGTTTTGATTAATGTTTTGATGTATCTTTTTCAGTTATTATTGGGAGTTTGTGCGAGTACTGTTGACTTTAATGTTTATTTAAAACTAGCGGGTGAATACCTGGCGTTGCACGGGAGAAGATGGTTATATCAATATACCCTAAGATATGATTGATAGAAGGTCAAGGTCACCAATTTCAAGGTCAAGGTCACCCTGCACGGGCACCCCGATAAAGTTAAAATGATCGATGGGTCAATATACCCGCACATATGAAATTTTAGCCCGATCGGCCCAACTGTTTTCGAAATAAAAGGTCAAGGTCACCAATTTCAAGGTCAAGGTCACCCCACACGGGCACAGCACCCACCCCATGTTGCTCGCAGGGACGAATTACCCTTGTGTACAAAATTTGAGATCGATCGGTCAAGAAACTGAGGAGTTCACCCAGAACATAGATAGATAGATAGATAGATAGATTAGATAGATTAGATAGATAGATAGATAGATAGATAGATAGATAGATAGATAGATAGATACAGACATTCACATTTATATATTAGCTCAAATTGTAATTTGAGGAAGTCTTCCTCAGATTCACATGAATATTGTTTCTTGTAGTCATTGTGTCAGTTGGGATGACAAACGTTGGAGACGTGTGTCACGGTACGTTGTTAGCGGTGAGAGGACAATGGCAGTCCTCTCGCCGCAGAGTCACTCTAGCTTTTCAGTTTCCATTTCAGAGGAACAAGAACATGGTGATGGTTTCGCGACTCTGTCCAGTAGTGTGCATCCGTCATCGCATATTGATAGTCAGTCAGAGCTAGCGGCAAAAGTGCTCCAAAATATAAGACACATAAATAAACCATGTTCCAGTGGTTACAAAGTCGTGTCGCCAGCTAGCTCGACCGGTAAAGCGGTGGGCACCGTGACACCGGGTGTGTCCGTTGCGGTCGAGGAAAGGAAAAAGGGTAGAGCGAGCACTATAATCTCTAAGCACGCTCACGCAGCGACAACGGGAAGGAGGAAGCCAGCAAGTTCAACGGTCAGCTCGGCGAGGTCTGATAGGACTGCGAGCAAGAGAGTCCCCTCTCTTTATCAACAACATCTGGGGCCAGATGTTGTAGTACGGAACTTGCGTCATACGGAGTTGCGTCCACGCATCCGGTTAGGGACGCTCTGTCAAATATACAGCCGGGGACGGCTATAAGAATGGCTTCCTCTGACACTATTGAGCACACACGACTGGACCTTGGCTATGTGACATCAGATATCCAGCCAGAATCACCGAGCAAGGACCACTTTTTCTCAAAAAAGTCACATCATTCAGTAGCCAAGGAAACGAGGCCTCAGTCGTTGGGACATCCGCAGAAAAGAGCCGTCTCAGACGCACGGTCCCAGGAGCAGCCAGCGGCCAAGCAACAAATGACCGCTGCTCCTCAGGCCCCAGTAACGGACTTGCTGTCGCAAATTGCGCAGCTCATCGCAGCATCCCAGCAAAGTCAAGAGCAAACTACGGCAGCCTCAGAACACAAGCTGTCAGATGACGCTGGGTCGGTACAGTCATCTGCCTATTCAGATGCAGAAGACCATGAGGATAATCTGATTCCATCAGATGCTGAAAGGGAAATGGAGGATAAGGACCCGTCCCTTTCGGAACAACACATGGTAGTGATGGATTTTATGCATCAATACTTTCCTAGTGTCGTTAGACATGGACTAGATCCGGTCAAGGGAGGATGTCCTTTCCTTTCCGGTGCAGTCAAAACAAGTGTCACAGACCTTTGCTCTCCTTAACGACGCTATATTCAGTCTTTCAAGGGGAAAGAAAAAAGGCAGCTTTCTATCCTCATCTTCCATCCATATACCATCTATTGGACCACGTCCATTTAAAACAGTAGGGAAAGGTTACAGAGAGTTCCTCTGCGTTTAGATGAGCAGGCTGAGGACCTAGATTTGGCCTTACCTCCATCATTTTCACTTCACTCGGATACTATTGAGACGGCAATTTCATCTAATAGAGCGAATTTAAACGCTTTGTCTTATGCAGATCACCTGATGAGAGCTATGGCGCAACGTCTCAATGAGAAAGAATTTGAGGACGTTCATACCTCTTTACGAGTCCTTTCCAGGACTATAATGTATAACTCCTCCCTTACAGTGGCTAATTTGGAGTTAATTAGACGTGACAGAGCCCTTGCATCGTCATCTTTGATAGATGACAAGGTGAAAAACTTTCTTAGAGTCCCTCCTGTATCAGGACATGATATTTTCGACGATAAGCTTTCTTTGATCTATGACCAAGCTACAAAGAAAGCGTCAAATACTCTGCTTTTAAAGTCGGCGTTAAATAAACCCGCACCTGCAGAGAAGAGTAAGGCAGGAGGTTCTGGACAAAGATTGTTCAGGGGAAACTCCTTATGAGGATATAGAAGATCCTCTTATAATTACTCACAAAATCATCAATTTAGTGACTCAGGTCGGGGGTGTGGGTCTGGCCGAGGTAACCGGTCAGGCGCCACCAAGCCGGCAGGTCGACGCTCATCATGGGGAGGATGTGATTTCTCCTCTCGCAGGTCCTACAGATGATGGTCAGGACCTCTATTGCGTCCCAGTTGGTGGAAGGTTATCAAGATTCGAGAAAAACTGGATTACTATAACGGAAGATCAGTGGGTGAGAAGTGTGGTCTCGGAAGGACTAAAACTGTTGTTCCGAGCCAAACCACCGCTAACACGAAGTCCCCACTGGACTCAACTTCCGCCAAATCCTACAAAAAGAGAGTCTCTCCTCTCGGAGGTAAGGTTTCTCCTAGAAACAGATGCAATAGAGGTCATAGAACAGGAATCACTAGGTTTCTACAGTTACCTGTTCCTTGTACCGAAGCCGGACGGCTCGTTCCGACCAGTAATAGACTTGAGCTGGATAAACAAGCTTATCGTAGCTCCAAAGTTCTATATGGAAACCATTCGGTCGGTAAGGGCGAGCATATGAGTGAACGGCTATGCAGCAAGCATAGATCTAAAAGATGCATACTTTCATGTCATGGTACATCCGGCATTCAGAAAGTACCTACGGTTCGCCATTCAAGGGACGGTATATCAGTTCCAAGCAATGTGCTTTGGCCTGAATCTAGCTCCCTGGGTGTTCACTTGAATAATGAACTTGGTAATGTCTTACTTCCGAGCTCATTCGTCTGCAGTAACGTTGGCTTACTTGAACGACATTCTTCAGAGGTACGGCAACAAAGATACTCTTCAGTACAATGTTCAGAGTCTGCTATTACTACTCCGACATCTCAGTTTCATCGTAAATGAGAAGAAGTCGGATCTAGCTCCGTCCAAGTCGTTCATTCACTTGGGGATGAGCTTCGAGACTCACAACAATTTGGTTTGTCTGCCGTTACCCAGAGCGAAATTAGTCAGTTGTTATGCTCACTTTTGTCTACACTCAGATGCATTAACAGTGAGGGAATTTATGTGACTGATAGGGCTTTGCGGAGCAGCCGCAGATCTCATTCCGATGGGTCGCTTACGCAAACGTCCTCTCCAGATATTCTTTACTCAGAACTGGAGTGTGAAGATGCATTCGCTCGAAACCAGTATTGTTTTTAACGGACCTAGTAAAACAAAAGGTTTAGATTTGGGCAGATATTCAGTGGTTAACTCAGGGTGTTCCGCTGCAACTGCCGGATCTGATTTTCACGATTATGACGGATGTGAGTCAAACAGGTTGGGGCGTGACCCTAAATCCGACAGACTCAAAATACCAGGGGCTTTTGGACCCAGAGTTCCTAGTAAAGCACATACTCATCAAGGAAATGATATCAATATGGCTAGCGCTACAACAATGGATTCATATTATAGAGAACGCTCATGTTCAAATATTGTCGGACAACTCGACAGTCGTAGCATACATAAGGAACCAGGGAGGCACACATTCGATTCCGTTATATGAACTAACGGAAAGAATCCTTCTATTTGTCTTGAAACATCAAGTTCAACTATCAATCCGTCGTATTCCATGTCATCTGAACGTACTAGCAGACTCGCTTTCTCGAAAAGGTCGCCTATTGCCTTCAGAATGGACTCTCAACATGTGAGTGTTCAGACAGATTTGCTACCAGTGGGATCAACCTATGATAGACTTATTCGCGACACACCTCAACAATCAGTTGCAGACCTACGTGTCGACATGCCCAGATCCTCGAGCGTACACAGTAGATGCTCTCTCAATTCCATGGGACGGAATAATAGGATATGCGTATCCTCCAACTCTGTTAATTCAACAGATCTTGTTAAAGATCAAGTAGTCTCATTGCAAGATTCTGTTAGTAGCATCTCTGTCGGCACAGAAACCATGGATAAATCTTCTCTGGTGTCTGTTATGGGACGTTCCTCGGAAGTTTCTTCCGTGGGAAGACCTTCTTTATCAGGGGAAGTCACACGCACTGCATCACAGTCCGCAAGATCTAAACCTTCACGTATTTCCGTTGTGCAGTCCTTCTTGCATGGCAAGAATTTTACAGGATGAGCAGTGGACGCAATTTCTAACTGCAGGAGGACCTCCTCTTCATTGAATTATGCGGCAAAGTGGAGGGTTTTCTTCCATCGGTGTAAGGATCAGTCGATAGACGTTTATGATGCATCCATACCAGACATTGCAAATTTTCTGGTCTGCTTGTTTGACGTTCTCAAACTGCAGGCTGTCGCTATTAAGGGCTATAGGTCTATGCTTTCAGACACTTCTGCACATCATGATAATTTGGATATTGGATCTAATACTTCTTTATTCAAACTAGTTAGAAATTTCTCTATTAATAGACCTGGAACTCTCAGATTAATTCCGAAGTAGAATTTAGCATGGGTTCTGTTGAAGCTCAAAGAAGCTCTGTTTGAGCCGTTAGATGTTGTAGAGTTCAAATTCTTGACCTATAAAACTCTCTTAGCCTTTGCATCTGTTAGAAGAGTTAGTGAACTCCATGTGCTATCAGTTGCCGAATCTCACTACCGTAGTGTTGGGAATACCATCACTTTAACTACACAAGTGGGATTTTTGGCTAAGAATCAGATTCCTAATGTGCGGCCTGAGCCTATTATCAAAAAGGCTCTGCCTTCTACAGACAACCGCAGACCTTTGCTGTGTCCAGTCAGGGCTATTCGCATATATAAATGCTGACCTGAATTTATTACGAAAGGATGGAAACACTTCTTTCTATCATTAATGCCTAACAGAAAAGATATTTCTGTTCAGTCTATAGCTAGATGGATTCAATTGGCAATACATATTGCCTATGATAATCTATCTCCAGATCAGTGTTCTGTTAATAAGATTTCAGCGCATGGAGTCAGAGCGCTGTCAACTCTTGTGCTTATTCTCACAGTATAGCCATTACTGATCTCATGAAAGCTGCGTATTGGACACAGCCTTCTACATTCACTAAGTTTTACCTTAGAAATATAGTGTCCATCTCCTGTGACCTTAGATGTTTAGGTCCTTTATCTGTTGCTCATAATGTCGTCCACAAAAGGTTTACAGCTGTAGTTATTTAGGCTTTCCATTCCAGCATTGATGCTGTTCCTCTGCCCTCTTCGTTCTGTGACCCAGAACAAGGGGAAGGGGTGGGAGGGGACGGTTTTCCCTTAATATCACCTGTCTTTATAGTGAAAAGCAAGGGAAGACCTCCTCCGGTGTCAGTAGTCCTGAGTCGGTACTGGGATGGTTTTAATGTGTAGCTCAGTGGAAGCAATTATGATGTCATTTATGTAATATTTTTAAAGTGTAGCTCGGTGTGAAGCATTTGTATATGTCACGTGTTAAACGAGCATTAATATACAATCCACGGACACTTTTAAATGAGTATAAAGAGTCTCTTTTTCTGGACTATCTTTATATATTGGCTTCCCTTCATGGAATTAGCATAATGGGTTATGCTGGCATTAAATGGAGACATATATATATTGAGTAATGCGCAATTACATTGTTGGTGTTATGTCTTTCTTATTTAAATAAATATGAAAGACATATGTAATTCCGTTCTCTCCTATTCTTTTAGAAGTGATTGAGTAATTGGATTTTTCTTTATTTTCTAGGCCCTCCAACCTATTTACCATTCAGCTGTGTCTGGGCCATTGGTTACTGTGTAAAAATATGATAAATTATTATATTGTACCAATGACCCAGACTTAGCTGGTGCTAACTCCTTAAATTATAGGGCCAAACACAAATTTTGCCCCCAGTCTTCAAAATTTGCATCAAAAACCGAAATTCAATGCCCTATATGGTCCTCCATACTTTCTATCCGCTAGTCCGCCCGGTGTAGCGACCATTCATCGATTGGCTTGGCAGCCGGATTCGTCCGTTGCGGTCCAGGGAAGCAGTTTGGGTGATGCAAGCACTATAAACATTGAATGTGGACACCCAGCGACAACTGATCCGAGGATAGTACGGAGGAAGCCTGTCAGTCTGGTAGCTAGCTCGTCCAGGTCTATCCGGACCGCGAGCGAGAGAGGCCCCCTCTCTTATAGCAACATCTGGGCCGCGATGTTGTTGTATGTTCGTTTGTTAGTCGGAGCATACATCCACTCCTCCTGCTTGGGACGCTTCGTCGCATAGACAGTCCGACGCGGCTGTTCTATTGGCTTCCTCATCCTCACGTCAGCACACACGACCGCACCATGACCATGTGACCACAGATTTCCAGGGGACGTTTGCATATTATATAAATGCAGGAATGAACGTCCATGGAGCTCCTGCTTTGCTGACCAGGGAATCCACGTCGACCAGGTCACGCCAACCGCTAGCCAAGGACACGAGGCCTTTCCAGTTGGGACATTCACATATTATATAAATGCAGGAATGAGTGTCCCTGGAGCTTCCAGCGGCTAATTACGTAAGACTGCGGCTCCACAGGCATCCGTGACAGACTAGCTATCGCAGATAGCTCAATTCAGCGCAGCATCCCAGCAGCTATCCGAAACTTTTTCAATAATGAACTATCTAAGCAAGCTGGATCGATTCGCTCCCCTGCAGAGTCAGTAGGGACGGCCGAGATTAATATGTGGTCCAGGCGGATGGTAAAAGTGAATCAGCACGGCTGAAATTTTCCCTTTCCGAACAACTTAAGGTGCCGTAGATTTCATCTGGCATCACCTTTAGAAGTTGTTTCTCTGAACAAAAATGTTGCGTTACCTGATAAGAAACTGTAAGCGTCACTGGACTTTTTCGGACGGATTACCGTCCCTGAGTTTCTGACCCAGTCCAGAAATGACATCAACATTTGAACTTTTGAATGATGCTATATTCAAGCTAGCCTCTAAGACTGGCAAATCCGGTTTCTTATCTCCTATGCGCTATACAGCTGCCTTCATCAATGCTAGACATAAATTTGAAACGGCAGGACAAGGCGCACCGAGTGTTCCTCTGCGTTTGGACGAGTAGGCTGAAGACCTGGAACGGTCATTGCCGGCATCCATGTCTATTTACTCCAGTATACTGGAGAACACAATTTAGACGCATTTTCTCATGCAGATCACCTTACCAGAGCATTATCACTATCTTGAAGCGAAAGAATTCCAGAATCTTCAATCTTCCTTAAGAGTTCTTTCGAGGGCTATAGCATATTCTACATATAACTCCGCCCTTTCAGTGGCAATATGGAGTTAGTCAGATGTGATGCTGCCCTGGCTGCATCCACAAGAGTGGATAGTAAGGTGAAAAAACTCTCTTCCAGTCGCTCCAGTCTCAGGAGAGCTTCTCTTCATCGTTAAGCTTTCTACAATCTATATTAGATTACAAAGAAAGCTCCGGATTCTCTGCATTATTCCGCTTTAAAAAAGTCGGACTCAGCAGAGAGGAGTAAGGCAGGTTCTTCGGGGGCGAATACGTCCAAAAGAAGTTCCTATAGAGGATCAAAGCCTCTACGTCTTACTCCGGAGACCGTCAGAGTAGCGACTCACATAGGGGTCGCAATGCTGGCCTGAGATATCGGGTCAGACGCCCCTAGGTTGACTGGGCGAGGTGAGGGTCATGGAGGATGTGTTTTCTCCTTCCGCAATCCTCGCAGGACCAGGAGGTGATTCCATGTCGACCAGGTCACGCCATCTGCTAGCCAAGGACACAAGGCCTTTCCAGTTGGGACATTCGCATATTATATAAATGCAGGAATTAATGTCCCTGGAACTTCCAGCGGCAATTACGTAAGACCGCGGCTCCACAGGCCTCCGTGATGGACTTGCTATCGCAGATAGCTCAATTCATCGCAGCATCCCAGCAGCTATCAAAAACTTTTTCAATAAAGAACTATCTGAGCAAGCTGGGTCGGTTCGTTCCCCTGCAGAGTCAGTAAGGGACGACCGAAATTATTATGTGGTCCAGGTGGATGGTAAAAGGGAATCAGCACAGCTGAAATTTTCCCTTTCCGAACAACTTAAGGTGGCCGTAGATTTCATCCAGCATCACCTTTTTAGAAGTTGTTTCTCTGGACAAAAATGCTGCGTTACCTGATAAGAAACCGTCCCTCAGTTTCCGACCCAGTCCAGAAATGTCATGGACATTTGAACTTTTAAATCGCGCTATATTCAAGCTAGCCTCAAAGACTCGCAAATTAGGTTTCTTATCACCTAGCGCTATTCAGCGGCCTTTCATCAATGCAAGACATAATTTTGAAACGGCAGGACTAGGCGTGCCGAGTGTTCCGCTGTGTTTGGACGACTAGGCTGAAGACCTGGAATTGTCATTGCCGGTGTCCATGTCTATTACTCCAGTATACTGGAGACGACAATATTGTCTAATAGAATTTAGATGCATTATCTCACGCAGATTACCTTACCAAGAAGAACTTGGACGGCATTCTTCAGGGTTACAGCAGCAAGTTAACGCTTCAGAACGATGTTCAGAGTCTGCTTCAATTGCTCCGACATCTCGATTTCTTAGTAAACGAAAAGAAGTCCGATCTAGTGCCCTCCTATTCATTCACCCTCGTGGGAATGAGCTTAGAGACGCACAACAATCTCATTCATCTGCCGTTAACCAGAGCGATTTTAGTCAGTTGTTACGCTCGCTTTTGCCTTCACTCAGATGTAGTAACAGCGAGAGAATTCATCAGACTGACAGGTTTGTGTGTACCCGCTGCAAATATTATTCCGATGAAGCGGATACGCACTCGTCCACTCCACAGATATTTTATCTCAGAATTGGAGTGTGAAGACTCATTTGCTCGAATCGAACATTGTCTTGTTGAATCAAGTGAACAAGGGTTTCAAACTTGGGTAGATTTTCAGTTGTTAACTCCAGGAGTACCACTGCAGCTGCCGGATCCGAGTTTAACGATAATGACGGATGCGAGTCAAACAGGTTGCGGCGCAACTCTGAGCCCAACAGATTCAGGGTGCCAGGGTCTTTAGGATCCGCAGTTCCTAACAAGTACATAAACATCAAGAAATGATGTCAATATGGCTTGCGCTACGCCAATGAATGAACATTCTTCAGAATTCGCATGTTCAAATTCTGTCCGACAATTCGACAGTAGTAGCGTATATTCAGAACCTGGAAGGCACTCATTCCATTCCTTTATTCAATTTAACGGAAAGGATCCTTCTGTTTGTCCTAGAGCATCAAGTTCTTCTGTCAGTCCGTCATATTCCGGGTCGTCTGAACATTCTAGCGGACTCCATTTCTCGGATAGGTCGTATGTTGTCGTCAGAATGGACTCTCAACGATTTTTCTTTCAGATTTGCTACTAATTGAATCGTCCAAGGGTAGACTTTTTTGCAACGCATCTCAACTATCAGTTGCAGACGTATGTGTCGCCGTGTCTAGATCCTCGAGCGTTTGCAGTAGACGCTCTCTCGATCTCTTGGGACGGAATGATAGGATACGCGTATCCTCCAGCGCCATTGATTCGGCAGATATTGCTTAAGATAAAGCAATCTCACTGCAAATTCTGTTGGTAGCATCTTGGTCACACCAGAAACCATGGATAAATTTTTTCAGGTGTCTGCTGTGGGACATGCTGCGGAAGCTTCCTCCATGAGAGGATCTTCTTTTGCAGGAGAAATCGTGCACACTGCATCACAATCTGCAAGGTCTCAAGCTTCACGTATTTTTGTTGTCCGGTCCTTCTTGCACGGCAAGCAATTTACAGGACGAGCAGTGGACCCAATTTCTAACTGTAGGAGGACCTCCTCTTCGCTAAATTATGCTGCTAAGTGGAAGGTTTTCTCACAGTGAGGTAGGGATCATTCTGTTGATACCTATGCACATCATGATAGTTTACAGATTGGATCTAATGTCTCTTTATCTAAGTTACGAAAAAATTTCCGATAAATAGACTTAGAACCCTTAGATTAATTCCTAAGTGGAATTTAGCTTGGGTTCTTCTTAAGCTCAAAGAAACGCCATTTGAGCCTCTTGATACAATGGACTTCAAATTCTTATGTTATAAGACAGCTTTCTCTTAGCCTTCTCTTCGGCTAGAAGAGTTAGTGAGCTTCAGGCACTATCTGTTGATGATTCTCACTTTCGTAGTGTAGATAATACTATTACCTTGACCACTAAGGTTGGATTTTTGACTAGAATCAGGCTCCTATAAGTATCCAGAACCTATTATTATTAAGGCTCTTCCATCTTCAGATGGGCATAGGCCTTTAATCTGTCCTGTTAGAGCTATACGTTTTTTACAAACGTAGATATGAGTTTATCAGAAAGGGACGTAAACGTCTCTTTCTGTCTCTGCTGCCTAATAGTAGGGACATTACAGTTCATTCTATTGCAAGGTGGATTCAATTAACTATCTGTACTGCTTATGAAAAATTATCTTCAACTCAGCAGTTTGTGCTTAAGATTTCGGCGCATGAAGTATTTGTTCGGGCAGCATATCTGTCATGCTCCTCTTTGTTCTGGGGTATTTGACCCAGGGCTAAGGAAAGGGGGGGGGGGGGGGGGGGTTCCCTTATATCACCTGCTTTATAGTGAAAAGCAAGGGAATACCTCCTCTGGAGTCAGTAATTCCGAGTCAGTGCCGGGATGGTTTTAAAGTGTAAAGCTAATTCATATAATATTTTTAAAAGTGTAGCTCGGTGTGAAACATTTGTATATGTCACGGATCATACGAGCACTAATATACAATCCTCGAACATTTTTTAATGAGTATAAAGAGTCTCATTATCTGGACTATCTTTAATTATTGGCTTTCCTTTAATAAGATTAGTATAAGGAATTATACTGGATGTTAATAGAGATCATTGTTGATTATTGTGCTCAATTACGGAATGGTATTGTGTCTTTCTTTTTTGATACAAACAAGAAAGATACATGTAAAACCTGTGCTCCTCTTCTCCTTGAGGGGATAATTCTGTTTTCATGTAATTGAGTCTACTGGATTTTCTTTTATGTCCTAGACCCTCCAGCATTTTTTCTATTCAGCTATGTCTGGGTCATTGGTACAGTATAAAAATGTTAAAAAATTTATAGTAATTTATATATTTTTAGCTCAAGCCAAATTTGAGCTTTTGTCATGGCCCGTCTGTCCGTACGTCAACAATTGGATACGGCTCGGGCTAGAGGCCATATTTATGAACCGATCTTTACGAAACTTCTTGGGTACCTTTTTTATGACTGTGGGACGAGAACGAGTGTTTTTGGGTGCGGTCCGAAATTCAAGATGGCTGCCAGCCGCCATTTTGTACCCACAATGCAAAAATCTGGGTTTTTTTTACACAACTTCCATATGAAAGCTCTGATTTGAATAATTTTTTGTCTGAATGTTTAGTACCATGAGATACGTTACATATCATACAGGTTTTTTTCTCGTGCTTAAATTATGCAAATTAGACTAACTTTGATTTATTTAGTGTTACTTTCAGCACTCTCAGTGCAAATGCCAATGCGGCTCGGGCTAGAGACCGCATTTATGAACCGCTCTTTACGAAACTTCTTGGGTACCTTTGTTATCACCATGGGATGAGAACGAGTGTTTTCGGGTCGGTCTGAAATTCAAGATGGCCACTGGCAGCCATTTTGTTCAAAATTAGGGGCAATCAGATTTTTGCGCAAAACTTCCGCATGAAAGCTCTGATTTGAATAATTTTTTGTATGAATGTTTAGTACCATGGGATACATCACATATAATACGGGTTTTTTTCTCGTGCATAAATTATGCAAATTAGACTAACTTAGATTTATTCAGTGTTACTTTCAGCACTGTAAATGTAAATGCCAATTCGGCTCGGGCTAGAGGCCGAATTTATGAACTGATCTTCACAAAACTTCTGGGTACCTTTGTTATCACGGTGGGATGAGAACGAGTGTTTTGGGGTCCGGTTCAAAATTAAAGATGGCCACTGGCAGCCATTTTGTACCGAAATTAGGTGTAATCAGTTTTTTGTACAGAACTTCTATATGAAGGTTCTGATTTGAATAAATTTGTGGCCAAATGTTTAGTACCATGGGATAGATCACATATAATACAGGTTTGTTTTCTCATGCATAAATTATGCAAATTAGACTAACTTTGATCTATTCAGTGTTACTTTCAGCACTGTAACTGCAAATGCCAATACGGCTCGGGCTAGAGGCCGAATTTATAAACCGATCTTTACGAAACTTCTTGGATATCTTTCTTATCACCGTGGGACGAGAACAAGTGTTTTGGGGTCCGGTCCGAAATTCAAGATGGCCACAGCAGCCATTTTGTACAAAATTTTGTGCAATCAGTTTTTTGCTCAGAACTTCTGTATGAAAGCTCTGATTTGAATAAATTTTTGTGTGAATGTTTACTAACATGGGATGCATCACATATAATACTTATGTCCTATTCTTTAGACCATTGCAGTCACCTTGTAATTGATTTACTATGGTTGACGTGATCACAACAAAACTCCTTTTTCTCTTATTCATTATTGTTGACTTGGTCACAACAAATACTGATTCCTGTCATATTCAATATTGTTGACCTGGTCACAGCAAATACTAATTCCTGTCATATTCAAAGTTGAGCTACAGTGTCATTGACACTTTCATTTATACTTACCAATGACCCAGACGGGGATGGCCCTCCCATGAGTTGGGAACTCATACCTCCCCGCTGATTACATAACGCTTTCCAGGCACTGGTTGTAAGAATGACATTTGCTCCAATTTTGAGAGCTCCTTGACACTGCGCAAGTGCAGTGGATAGAAAGTATGGAGGACCATATAGGACATTGAATTTCGATATTTTTATACTGTACCAATGACCCAGACTTAGCTGGTGCTAACTCCAACAAAACCAGGGCCAAACACAAATTTTGCCCCCCAATCCCCAAAATTTGCATCCAAAACAAAAAGAAATCATGTCCTAAAGGACCTCCATAGTACGCCTCTACTGCGCATGCGCAGTGACGCAGTCGTCCCGAAATTGGCGCCAATTATCATTCTCTGTTTGGCCCTTCATCAGTCAACATCTCACTGATCTTTGTGCTTGTAAATCTCAGTTTAAAGGATGCCAGACACGTAATTTTTGGAGAAAATGTGATTCTAAGGAGGATAGAAGGAGGAGAGGAAAAAGAAGTGGCAAAAAATAATCAGGGCTGTACTTAAAATTTTTTGATGAAATTATGTTAAGTTGCCTATTTTCGAGGCATGGGCCTCTTGTTGTCATTCTTGCTAATTGTTGCACTGCTTATTCAGTGTTTCCTCTCCCCTAGCCTTCTAAAGTCCCCCCTGGCAATTCTCCCATGCTTTTGGCATATTTTTGAGAAGTTTCATTTCTAAAATTTCCTGGGAGAGTTGCTTGGTTACAGAATGTTTTCTGTTATTTTCCCCATAGTTACGTTTTCACCCATGGGTGTATAACGTTTGTGTTCTGCATCTTCCATCTGATGTTCTACAGATTCTCCCCTGGGAGTCTCTGTTTTGCATTAGATAGAGTGTAATTGATGACTGATTCCGGGCCAGTTTTTTCAGTGCCTGGAGTCATGTTTTCTAGTGTGTTTACACTGTTTGTTTTCATTGGCAACAGCCTTTTTTGAGGGGGGCTGTTTGCCTTTGTGGTAGTTTATCTCATTATAAGATACATTTATATTATCCGAAAGTGTCTCATTAATTATTTTATATAAATTTAAAATTTTTGACCACACTTTGCCATCGGATCCATCGGGGCTCAACGTTACTTTTCAGCAACTTGGGCTTCTCTGAAAAAATATTTTTTCAAAATTATTTTGTTTTGCAATTGTTTTTTTCATTTATTAATGGATCATGTTATTATGTATCTTTGTGTCAGGGGTTTTTGCGAGTAACTAGGACTTATTGTTGTTCTTTCACAATGAAGGGACATTGTTCAAATTGTAATAGGAAGAAATCTTCCTCTGACTTTCATGATCATTGTATTAATTGTAGTCAGTGTTCTCGCATTAATCCCTGTCCTATATGTGAACATTGGGATGAGAAACATTGGAAACGTGTGTCACGATATGTTGTTTCTGGAGAAAGAGCGATGCCGGCTCCTTCTCCAAATGGTCACTCTACTCTCTCAGTTTCTATTTCAGAGGAACCAGAACAGGGTGATGTTTCCATGTTATCTTCTTCAAGTGTGCGTCCGTCGTCACAAATGAATTCAGAGCTAGCGGCAAAAGTGCTCATGGAGATTAGACAAATGTCGTCCGCTAGCTCGCCCGGTGTAGCGTCCATTCACCGAATGGTTCGGCAGCCGGGTTCGTCCGATGCGGTCCAAGAGGAAATTTTGGGTGATGCGAGCACTATAAACATAATAGATGCACACCCAGTGACGGCGGATAGTAAACGAGAACGGAGGAAGCCTTTTAGTCCGGTTCCTAGCTCGTCCAGGTCCAGCCGGGCCGCGAGCGAGAGAGGTCCCTCTCTCGTACAACAACATCTGGGACCAGATGTTGTGGTACAAAATGTGTCTTTAGCGGAGCATACGTCCGTCGCTCGGGACGCTCCGTTGTATAAGCAGTCCGCAGAGACTGTTAAGGCTTCCTCTTCTCGTCAGCGCACACGACCGCACCTTGGCTGCGTGACCTCCGATATTTTACCAGCTTCGCCGATGAAGGATTCTTCGGCGACCAGGTCACACCATCCGGCAGCCAGGGATTCGAGACCGATGGACTCCGGACGTTCGCATAGGAAAAGTATGCGGGAGCCATCTGATGCGGAGCTGCCCTCGGCGAAGCAGCGAAAGACTGCGCCTCCGCAGGTCTCGACGTCGGACATTCTTGTGCAGATAGCACAGCTTATCGCAGCATCCCAGCAGCCGACAGAAACGGTGTCGGATCGAGAATGATCCGACGGCGCTGGGTCGGTACGCTCCGCCGAAGCATCGGGGGCGGACGACCGGGAACATCGGGAGGTCCGACCGGATGGTGAAAGGGATACGGATGAATTGGAGCTATCCCTTTCGGAACAACATAAAGCTGCCGTGGACTTCATCCGGCACTTTCTCCCTCAAGTTGTTCCGTCGGGCCAGACTGCTGCGCTTCCGGACAAGAGAATTATAGCGTCATTGGACTCTGAATTTTTTGAGCGGTTCAGGGACATCGCTCCCGAGTTTCCGTCGCAGTCCAATAATGTTGCAAGAACATTTGAATTATTGAACGACGCTATATTTAAACTTGCTTCCAGGACGGGGAAAGCAGGTTTCTTGTCCGCTAATACTCTTAACCTGCCTTTCATTAATGCAAGGAATAAATTCGATATGGCAGGACAGGGTATACCGAGAGTTCCTCTGCGTATGGACGACGAGGCGGAAGACTTAGAGCTATCATTACCGTCGTCAGCTTCTATTCCAACCGCGGTGTTGGAAACAGCTATTGCGTCTAACAGAGCCAATTTAGATGCCTTATCTTACGCAGATCACCTTACTAAGGCGTTATCACTGCACCTTCAAGGGGAAGAGTTTCAGGATATACAATCCTCTTTAAGACTTCTTTCAAGGGCAGTAGCTTATTCCACGTGTAACTCCGCCCTTTCAGTGGCAAATCTGGAGTTGGTTAGACGTGACGCAGCCCTAGCTACATCCACACTAGTGGATTCTAAGGTGAAGAACTCTCTTAGAGTCGCTTCGGTCTCAGGAGAACTTCTCTTTGACGGCAAGCTTTCCGCTATTTATGATAAAATTAAAAAGAAAGCTAATGATTCTCTGTTGTTCAGATCCGCTCCTAAAAAGTCGGATACAGCAGACACGAATAAGACAGGCACTTCTGGGTCTAATGCGCCCAAGAGAGGTTCCTATAGAGGTTCCGGTGCGTCCTCTTGGTCTTATTCGAGAGACCGTCAGGATAGCGACTCTCGTTCGGGACGTCCTGCAGGCCGGGATAATCGGTCGGACGCCCCGAGGTCGGCGAGGCGAGGTGCGGGTCGTGGAAGACGTGGTTTCTCCTACCGCAGACCTCGCAGGTCCAGGAGGTGATGGCTTAAACCTCTATCGCGTTCCGGTTGGCGGAAGGTTGTCGAGTTTTTCACAAGAGTGGGCGTCGATTACGGACGACCCTTGGGTGAGAGGAGTGACTTCGGAAGGTCTAAAGATATCCTTCAAACGAAAGCCTCCATTAACTCGAAGTCCAAAGTGGACTCATCTTCCGTCAAATCCACAGAAAAGAGACGCTCTGTTATCAGAGGTGCAGTCTCTTTTAATGAAGAACGCGGTAGAGGTCGTAGAAAACCAGGAATCTCTGGGATTCTACAGCCATCTGTTTCTGGTTCCGAAACCAGACGGCTCGTTCCGTCCAGTCATAGATTTGAGCTGGATAAACAAGCTGATCGTCGCTCCGAAGTTTTATATGGAGACGATTCGATCGGTCAGAGCGAGTATTCGGGTGAACGATTATGCAACGAGCATAGATCTCAAAGATGCGTACTTTCACGTCATGGTACATCCGACATTCCGAAAGTATCTACGCTTCGCAGTCCTAGGAGTGGTGTATCAGTTCCGGGCCATGTGCTTCGGATTGAATCTAGCACCCTGGGCTTTCACTCGGGTAATGAACTCGGTAATGATCTACTTCCGAGCTCATTCGTCTGCGGTAACGTCGGCCTACCTGGACGACATTCTTCAGAGGTACGGCAACGAGTTAACGCTTCAGAACGATGTTCAGAATCTTCTTCTATTGCTCCGACGTCTCGGTTTCATAGTAAACGAGGAGAAGTCGGATCTGGTGCCGTCCAAGTCATTCACTCATCTGGGAATGAGCTTCGAGACGCACAACAATCTCGTTCGTCTGCCGTTAACCAGAGCGAAATTAGTCAGTTGTTACGCTCGCTATTGTCTGCACGCAGACAAAGTCACGGCGAGAGAATTTATGAGACTGATAGGTCTGTGCGGAGCCGCCGCGGATCTCATTCCGATGGGGCGGCTACGCACACGTCCTCTTCAAATTTTCCTGACTCAGAATTGGAGTGTGAAAATTCATTCGCTCGATGTAGACGTTCTCTTGTCAGATCAAGTGAAACAAGAGATTCAGACTTGGGCAAACATTCAGTGGTTAACTCAAGGAGTTCCGCTGCAGTTGCCGTATCCAAGTTTTACCGTTATGACGGATGCCAGTCAAACAGGTTGGGGTGCATCATTAATCCCAACGGATTCGAGATGCCAGGGTCTTTGGGATCCGCAATTCCTGTGCAAGCACATAAACATCAAGGAAATGATGTCAATTTGGCTTGCGTTACGTCACTGGATGGACATTATTCACGATGCTCATGTCCAAATCCTATCCGACAATACGACAGTAGTGGCGTATATACGGAATCAGGGAGGCACTCATTCAGTTCCGTTGTTCAATCTAACGGAAAGAATCCTTCTGTTTGCGTTAGAACATCACGTTCTTCTTTCGGTCCGTCACATACCGGGTCGTCTGAATATGCTAGCAGACTCCCTTTCACGAAAGGATCGCTTGTTGCCGTCGGAGTGGACTCTCAACAAACAAGTATTCACTCAGATTTGCTACCAATGGGAACGGCCAATGATAGACTTATTTGCGACACATCTCAACAATCAGTTGCAGACGTATGTGTCCCCGTGTCCGGATCCAAGAGCATTTGCAGTAGACGCTCTGTCGATCCCTTGGGACGGAATGATAGGATATGCGTATCCTCCAGCGCCGTTAATTCAACAAGTATTGCTAAAGATAAAACAATCTCAATGCAAGATTCTGTTGGTAGCATCTCTGTCGCCACAGAGACCGTGGATAAATCTACTCAGGTGTCTGTTGTGGGACCTACCGCGGAAGCTTCCTCCACGAGAGGATCTTCTTTCGCAGGGGAAATCGCGCCAACTCCATCACAACCCGCAAGGTCTCAACCTTCACATTTTTCCGTTGTGCGGTCCTTCTTGCATGGCAAGCACTTTACAGGACGAGCAGTGGACGCGATTTCTAACTGTAGGAGGACCTCCTCTTCGCTAAACTATGCGGCTAAGTGGAAGGTTTTTCGTCGTTGGTGTAGGGATCATTCTGTAGATATATTTGATCCCTCTATACCAGACATTGCAAACTTTCTAGTATACTTGTTTGACGAAATCAAACTGCAGCCTGTTACTATAAAGGGTTATAGATCTATGTTATCTGATACCTATGCACATCATGATAGTTTACAAATTGGATCTAATGTCTCTTTATCGAAATTGGTTAGAAACTTTTCGATAAATAGACCCAGAACTCTTAGATTAATTCCTAAGTGGAATTTAGCTTGGGTTCTCCTTAAATTGAAGGAAAAGCCATTTGAACCTCTTGGGACAGTAGATTTCAAATTCTTATCTTATAAGACAGCTTTTCTCTTAGCTTTCTCTTCTGCCAGAAGAGTCAGTGAGGTTCATGCACTATCGGTGGATGATTCTCATTATCGTAGTGTTGGGAACACTATCACCTTCACTACTAATGTGGGTTTTTTAGCTAAGAATCAGGCTCCTAATAAATATCCGGAACCTATTGTTATTAAGGCTCTTCCGTCTTCAGACGGGCGTAGGCCTTTACTCTGTCCTGTTAGAGCACTACGTATCTATAAACAGAGATCTCAGTTTATCAGAAAGGGACGGAAACGTTTCTTTCTGTCTTTGATGCCTAATAGAAAGGACATTTCAGTCCATTCTATTGCTAGATGGATTCAGTTAACTATCCGTACTGCTTATGAAGATTTATCTTCTTCTCAGCAGTCTGTGCTTAAGATTTCTGCTCATGAAGTAAGAGCTCTTTCTACTTCCTGGGCTTATGCTAATAGTGTTGCTATTACAGATTTAATGAAGGCTGCTTATTGGTCTCAGCCATCCACATTTACAAATTTTTATCTCAGAAATATTGAGTCCATTTCTGGAGACCTGCATTGTTTAGGTCCGTTATCTGTTGGCTCAGAATGTCGTCCACTAAATAGTTGCAACTATAGTTATGCAGGCTTTCTGTTCCGGCAGTGACTCCGTCCGGCTGCCCTCTTCGCTCTGGGCTATTTGACCCAGGGCAAGGGGAAGGGGGGGGGGGGGGGGGGGGGGGGTGTTCCCTTAGGTCACCTGCTTTATAGTGAAAAGCAAGGGAATGCCTCCTCCAAGTCAGTATTTCTGAGTCGCTTCCGGGATGGTTTTAAAGTGTAATATTAATGTTTAATTTCATTCATGTCTTATTTTTAAAGTGTAGCTCGGTGTGAAGCATTTGTATATGTCAAGTGTCAAACGGGCTTTAATATACAATACTCGGACACTTTTAAATGATTATAAAGAGTCTCAATTCTCTGGACTACTTTATTTATTGGCTTGCTTTAAAAATAATTAGTATAAGGGTTATACTGGATGTTAATAGAGAACATGAATGTTATTGTGCTCAATTATTAAGGGTAGTGTATCTTTCTAATTTAATATTAAATAAGAAAGATACATGTAAAGCCTAATACTCCTTTTCTCCTTAAGGGGTTACCTCTTTACTATATAGTTGAGCTTATTGGATTTTCCTCTATGTCCTAGGCCCTCCAGCCTGTTTACTATTCAGCTAAGTCTGGGTCATTGGTACAGTATAAAAATGTTAAAAAATTTATAGTAATTTATATATTTTTTATACTTACCAATGACCCAGACGGGGATGGCCCTCCCTGGAGTTGGGAACTCTTGCCTCCCCGCTGAGTACATAGCGCTGACCAGGCACTGCCAGTAAGAATGATAATTGGCGCCAATTTCGGGACGACTGCGTCACTGCGCATGCGCAGTAGAGGCGTACTATGGAGGTCCTTTAGGACATGATTTCTTTTTGTTTTGGATGCAAATTTTGGGGATTGGGGGGCAAAATTTGTGTTTGGCCCTGGTTTTGTTGGAGTTAGCACCAGCTAAGTCTGGGTCATTGGTAAGTATAAAAAATATATAAATTACTATAAATTTTTTAACTTTTGATGCAAATTTTGGGGATTGGGGGCAAAATTTGTGTTTGGCCCTATAATTTAAGGTGTTAGCACCAGCTGAGTCTGGGTTATTGGTAAGTATAAAAAATATATAAATTACTATAAATGTTTTACAATTCATAGTAATTTGTATATTTTTATACTTACCAATGGCCCAGATGCGGACGGCCCTCCCATGAGTGGGCAGTCATACCTCCCTGCTGACTATAACATTTAGCAGGCACTATAGAATAAATGATATTTGGTCGCAATTTCGGTACTTCCTGGACACTGCGCATGCACAGATGTCAAATGTTTGGAGGGCCACATAGGACATGAAATTTTCGGTTTTTGATGCAAATTTTGGGGATTGGGGGACAAAATTTGTATTTGGCCCTGGATATTTTAGAGTTAGCACCAGCTATGTCTGGGCCATTGGTAAGTATAAAAATTTACAAATTACTATGAATTTATCATTTTTGTAGCGTTTGTCATTTCCATCTGTCCATCAGCAAGATTTTTGTGTCCGTTCCATAACTCTTGAGATGCCTCGTTGGGTTTTGTTGAAACCTGGCATACAGGTTCCTTATGGGGAGACGATGTGCCGTGCACAAAATTTATTTTGTAATTTCTGTCCGTCCATCTGTCTGTTGGTAAAGAAACTTTTTGTGTCGCCTCCATAACTCTGATATGCTTTGTTGGATTTTGTTGAAACTTGGTATACATGTTCCTTAAAGGGAAATGATGTGTCACACGCAAAAATCTTTTTTTGTTTATGGAGGTCAAGATCACAGATGAAGTTGCCACGTCGGGGTCATAGTCACTTCCACGTGACAATCTCTTGTTTTGATTGTTTTTCTTCAAATAAAATGAGTTTGGAAAATGTTTTCATTTCTAACGATGACATGAATTACGATGGAGATAAACGTCTCTTGTTGAGTTAGCCATTCGAGAATTTGTCTGTAAAAAACCTACTGGAAAACCATTTGTTTACGAGCCCCAAAGGGGGTCGTGAACAAATAGTTTTTCATAGTCAAATTCCTAAATATCTAACTCAACAAGAGACATATATCTCCTAAACATATCATGTAAAGCATAAAAAAAATAAAAAAATCTGTTTCTCAGGCCCTCTCGCATGGTCCTTTTGGCTGCCGCATGCTCTCTTTTTATAACCAATTTAAACTTGAAAAAAACAAAAATTAAATTGTTTTTGTCTGATATTTTACCCAAGTTAAAAAAATTGATGAATTTGTCCCTTGAGTGCAAGAAGGCTTTGCAATGCTTTAGCATTGCAAAGCCTTCTTGCAGTCAAGGGATGAAATACACCACCACCCATGCTATTCTGTAGATTATGAGGCATAAAACTTCAACCAAGAACATGAACTTTTGATGGCAAAGAAGTAATTACTGAAATAAAAAATAAAATAAAAAACCGCTCGCCCGCATGTAATTTTACAAATAATAGCCTGAGAAACAGAAGGTCTACTTTGTGTGGCCTAATCCCTCATTGGAATGCCCTATGCCTTAGTACACACCAGCACCAAGCCCTCTGCAGATGACAGAGGTTAGAATCACACCGCTGACCTTTCGATGTCAAGTACTAACTGTTGAGCCATCACACTCCCAAGTTTTATACATTCGATTTTAGATATTGTAACAAATGGATGGACCCATGCTATGCATGGTTTTTCTATATGTGTAGCATTTTGAGTTACCTCCCTTATATCATAGAGCACTCTCCCCTGTGAAAAGTCTGGGAAATGAAGCCGTGTTTGTTCACTATGGTAAACAAACTTTGTTTTATTGGAAGCCTTCTAAAATGGGCAACATGGGTATAATTTGTAGACTAAACTTGACTTGATCTCCATGTTACAGTCACCATTAGCCATTGTGCCAAAGTATGTGACCTTAAACACTGATAACTAACTAACTAATCATAGAGTGCTACAAACCATAAAGAGTTTCACCAACACTGCTTCTGCGACCCAATTGCCAAACCAATAATGTAAAACATTGCACCAGACATGTCAGTTTGATTATATCAGATAGCAATACACACACGACCTGCCAAGTTCGAAGTCAGTCAGACGTGTAGAGGCTGAGGAGATAGGATGCGTCACGACAAACAGAGTCGACAAACAGAATAACTCAAATTATAGTAAGATATGGGATATATTAACTCCTTGCATGCTGCTGGCAGATATTCCTGCCCAGGACAGATTTCTCTTGCAACTGAAATAAGAATATTTTGGACACATTTAATCAAATTTTACTTCTGTAAATTGTTTGGAGTTTTTCACCAGTGATTCCTGGAGTTAAATTTAGATAAATTTTTCATCAAATCTTGTTATGGCTGCTACTCAGCAGCTTGGACTGGATTTGATGAAAAATATTTAGAAAATACTCGGCATGTTAACCCTTTACCTAACATGAAAAGCAGACGACACTTGCAAACAAAATTCTTGAATAACTATTTTTTTTTCATTTTTTGTCTCAAAAACATAGGTTATGACCCCTCATTGGAACGAGCTCGATGAGCTCGTTCCAATGAGGGGTCATCACCTATGTTTTTGAGACAAAAAGTGAAAAAATAATGAATATTAATTGGCGATTTTTTATAACAGCGCTGGCCGGTTTTGGCTGTTACGTTGGGTAAAGGGTTAAGAGTTAAGCCTTTATTCTCTCAGCTTACATTTTCATACAACTATGTGTAGCTCTTGGAATCAAGTTTCCTTGTTGCCCTCGAAAATATTGGAAAATCCTTGAATTTCCTATTGCTTGCTCATTGAAAACCTTTAAAAATTTGCTGGAGAGGTCCAAGAAACTCCATTAATTGATTACTCCTTCATGTGCAAAAACCTGGTTGGTGGTCTGGAAGTATCAATTAAGCCTATGCTTACTGACATATCTTGTCAAGAGAAATTTTGTGTTTGCAATTTAAAATTTAAGAACATTGTGAAATGTTGAGGGCCTGGAGATTTTTATATATTTTTCCTACACTTTGACAGTCTACATCCTGTGGCTTTGTTGTCATATTTAGACAAGTCTTGGCTGCCTACATAGGCAGCCAAGACTTGCCTAAAAATATCTGCCAGGGTACTTAGAATGTAACTTGTGAAATAACCCAAACACTGCTTGTTGGGGCACCTGTTCTGTTGCAGTAAAAACTGATCAAGCTGGAATTAACCCCTAAAGGTTAACACATCATAATTTCTATTGCAGCCATTACCTCTTATGCAGCACTCTACAACACTTTAGACTATCCAGCAGGTACTGTACCCATTACAAAGGTAACTCCTGAGGATGAAGCTTGTTTCCAGAAGACATACCCTAGTAATACAGTGCTTGAAAAAATCATTCGAAATGTAAGTTTTGCTATTAGGCCATGGTTGTTTAATTTTCAGTTTAGCATTATTCCAGGTTATCTGAACAAAATGTGGAATGAGGTTATTATTAATTATTAATTATATCCTTTTGGGGACGTGGCATAATATATCCCTTTCCACAAGATGCATATTTTATCATTTTGCACTTACACACTGCTTCCTTGCATGTGTAGGTTGCCTCAGATAGTAGAACTTATTATACCCCCTCTTTCGAAGAAAATGGGGGTATACTGGATTACATGCGTCCGTCCGTCTGTCTGTCCATCTGTCCGTCTGTCCATCCATCCGTTTGTGTGTCCGTGTGTGAGTCCGTCCGAAAATATTCATAACTTAAGTAAATTATTATTTTTTATAATATTTGTTGGTCATAGGTATGCCCACACTAGTTATTATTTTTTTTATTACTTGTTCACTTAGAAATTGTGTCCGTCCGAGCCAAATATTGTCTGTTCAGCCGGTATCTCGGGTATCGAATGTTCTATTGCAATGAAATTTGCCATGAACACTACTTATGGTATAGGCATTAGAAAAAGGATTCAACAATATTTCTCACATTCTCCTTTTTAGAGTTATCCCCCTTTTTTGACTTAGAAATTGTAGGAAATAGACATTATTTGTCTGTTCAGCCTGTATCTCAGGTATGGATTATCAGATTTTGGTGAAATATGGCATGCAGTTTGCCTATGACAAAGGCTTCTGCCTCATTGCATAAAACTTTCAAACACCAAACAATTTACCATACCTTTTGACTTAGAAATTGTTGGAAATTGTTGAAAACTTTCGAAGAAAATGGGAGGGGGGGGGGCATACTGGATTGGGGTTATCGGATTTCAGTGAAATATGGCATGCAGTTTGCCTATAACAAAGGCTTCTGTCTCATTGCATAAAACTTCCAAACACCAAACAATTTACCATACCTTTTGACTTAGAAATTGTTGGAAATTGTTGAAAACTTTCGAAGAAAATGGAAGGGGGGGGGGGGGGGTATACTGGATTGCATCCATCCATCTGTGCATCCGTCCATCAGTCCATACGAGAATATTCATAAATGATATTTGTTGGTCATAGGTATGCCCACACTAGGCGGTACACCATGTGGGGGTATGCACTGGACGAAAGTCCAGCTCTTGTAATGGTCAGGGTTATATACATATAGCCTATAACAAAATGGACCATTAGCCAACATTATATACCTAATAACATCAGACTATTGCCTCATTATTGCCAGATTGCTATAGCAATCTGGCCATTATGAGGTAATAATCTGGTATTTCAATGGATGAAGAAGAAACATGAAATGGTGTATTCTCCTGGCCCTATGAATTAGGTGACCCATTTGAGGAGCCAATAATAAAGAAAATGCTTTATTATTTCGGGTAAAAAGCAAAATGAGGCGAATGATGCTAAACCACAAATTAATTAAACATGGCCTTAGTATTCTGCCATACATAAAGAACTATTCTAGTGTTTTGTCTGTTGCTCCATTGTGCCATCCTTCCCCTCTGTCGGAATCAATGAATCAAGAATTGCCAAACATAATGCAAGCAAGCCTTGCACAAACCTGCCTCATAGTTATCACCTGGAATTTTGGCTGTTGCGGCTATCAATTTTTGAAGTTGATTAATTGCCAGCATTAATTGATGGCTAGTCAATTTATAGTCATTTCCTATTAATTCAACAAACAATCTCTAATATACTTACAATACTTACAACAACAAATTTAAACTGACAATGATTGAATGTGCACACAAGGGCCCAGCAAAGCTTGGAGATTCGATTCGATTTTGAATCTTATATTGCTATTCAGTTCGATTTGAATTGGCTGCATGATTCGATTCTATTCAAATCTTTTCACTGGAATATAGTTT
Organism: Pictodentalium vernedei; assembly: GCA_031216915.1. Classification (NCBI taxonomy): domain Eukaryota; kingdom Metazoa; phylum Mollusca; class Scaphopoda; order Dentaliida; family Dentaliidae; genus Pictodentalium; species Pictodentalium vernedei. Next base: position 147,772,150 of record CM062291.1, on the reverse strand, counting down.
GGTATCAGTCATCTTTGTTTTCTCACATTACGTACAGTTCTGGTGGAAATTGTACATAAATAATATTGCTAATTCCAGTCTCACTAGACACTACCTCAGTTGAAAGAAAATTTAAAGTTTCCAGGTAATATCAACAATGAGCTGTTGTATCGGCTAGCTCTGGGTAGTTAGAGCCCAGTACCGATTATTCTTGCAACCGTTTCTTTTTTTGAACCATAATCTTTACTTGGTAATCTTGCCAATTAGGCATTTTTTTTCTTTTTTCCAAAATGTGTTTTGAAGAATTTAGAGTGATTACATGCAAAAAGAAATGTTTAAATCTATGACCCCACCCTCACCCCATATCAATTAAGCATTTTATTTCTTTACTCAAAAATACATTTTGAAGGATTTAGAGTGATTACATGCAGAAAAAAAAATTTACTCCTATGCCCCCAAGTCTCCCCCCCCCACCCCCCCCCACCCCCCCCCCCCCCACTCCCTCCCCCTGTCCGATCAGCTAGGCCTCATAATTGTTATTTACTCTAAGATGGATTGGGCTGGATTTAGAGTGATTTTATGCGGGGAAAAACCCATCTATTCTCCCCCCTCTCCAATTGGGGGTGCTGGGGATAAGTAGCCCTTGGCATTGCAGGCCTCTTGTCTTACATGACCAATACAACTTTAATAATTGCACTTACAGACATGATTTCTTTTACTTGAAATATAAAGAAATGCCTTCTGCAGCATACTTCTGTTGTTTTACAAAAAGCAATGCAGATGGGAAGGAAATGGGAGTGAGGGACTTTGATATTGTCTCCAAAACTTTGGGGGAGATGGGTGGAATCAATCCACCCCTCCCTCCCTTCTTCCCATGTTATCCAGAAGATAAATCCAGTTCTAATTATATAATATTTTTATACTGTACCAATGACCCAGACTTAGCTGGTGCTAACTCTAACAAAACCAGGGCCAAACACAAATTTTGCCCCCCAATCCCCAAAATTTGCATCCAAAACAAAAAGAAATCATGTCCTAAAGGACCTCCATACTACGCCTCTACTGCGCATGCGCAGTGACGCAGACGTCCCGAAATTGGCGCCAATTATCATGCTCTGTTTGGCCCTTCATCAGTCAATATCTCACTGATCTTTGTGCTTGTAAATCTCAGTTTAAAGGATGCCAGACACGTAATTTTTGGAGAAAATGTGATTCTAAGGAGGATAGAAGGAAGAGAGGAAAAAGAAGTGACAAAAAATAATCAGGGCTGTACTTAAAACTTTTTGATAAAATTATGTTAAGTTGCCTATTTTCGAGGCATGGGCCTCTTGTTGTCATTCTTGCTAAATGTTGCACTGCTTATTCAGTGTTTCCTCTCCCCTAGCCTTCTAAAGTCCCCCCTTGCAATTCTCCCATGCTTTTGGCATATTTTTGAGAAAGTTCATTTCTAAAATTTCTTGGGAGAGTTGCTTGGTTACAGAATGTTTTCTGTTATTTTCCCCATAGTTACGTTTTCACCCATGGGTGTATAACGTTGTGTTCTGCATCTTCCATCTGATGTTCTGCAGATTCTCCCCTGGGAGTCTCTGTTTTGCATCAGATAGAGTGTAATTTTGATGACTGATTCCGGGCCAGTTTTTTCAGTGCCTGGAGTCATGTTTTCTGGTGTTTTACACTGTTTGTTTACATTGGCAACAGCCTTTTTTGAGGGGGGCTGTTTGCCTTTGCTGTAGTTTATCTCACCATAAGATACATTTATATTATCCGTAAGTGTCTCATTAATTATTTAATATAAATTTAAAATTTTTGACCACACTTTGCCATCGGATCCATCGGGGCTCAACGTTACTTTTCAGCAACTTGGGCTTCGCTGAAAAAATATTTTTTCAAAATTATTTTGATTTGCAATTGTTTTTCCATTTATTAATGGATCATGTTATTATGTATCTTTGTGTCAGGGGTTTTTGCGAGTAACTAGGACTTGTTGTTGTCCTTTCACAATGAAGGGACATTGTTCAAATTGTAATAGGAAGAAATCTTCCTCTGACTTTCATGATCATTGTATTAATTGTAGTCAGTGTTCTCGCATTAATCCCTGTCCTATATGTGAATATTGGGATGAGAAACATTGGAAACGTGTGTCACGATATGTTGTTTCTGGAGAAAGGGCTATGCCGGCTCTTTCTCCGCAAGGTCACTCTACTCTCTCAGTTTCTATTTCAGAGGAACAAGAACAGGGTAATGTTTCCATGTTATCTTCTACAAGTGTGCGTCCGTCGTCACAATGAATTCAGAGCTAGCGGCAAAAGTGCTCATGGAGATTAGACAAATGTCGTCCGCTAGCTCGCCCGGTGTAGCGTCCATTCACCGAATGGTTCGGCAGCCGGGTTCGTCCGATGCGGTCCAGGAGGAAATTTTGGGTGATGCGAGCACTATAAACATAATAGATGCACACCCAGTGACGGCGGATAGTAAGCGAGAACGGAGGAAGCCTTTGAGTCCGGTTCCTAGCTCGTCCAAGTCCAGCCGGGCCGCGAGCGAGAGAGGCCCCTCTCTCGTACAACAACATCTGGGACCAGATGTTGTGGTACAAAATGTGTCGCAAGCGGAGCATACGTCCGTCGCTCGGGACGCTCCGTTGTATAGGCAGTCCGCAGAGACTGCTAAGGCTTCCTCTTCTCGTCCGCGCACACGACCGCACCTTGGCTGCGTGACCGCCGATATATTACCAGCTTCGCCGATCAAGGCTTCTTCGGCGACCAGGTCACACCATCCGGCAGCCAGGGATTCGAGACCGATGGACTCCGGACGTTCGCATAGGAAAAGTATGCGGGAGCCATCTGATGCGGAGCTGCCCTCGGCGAAGCAGCGAAAGACTGCGCCTCCGCAGGTCTCGACGCCGGACATTCTTGTGCAGATAGCACAGCTTATCGCAGCATCCCAGCAGCCGACAGAAACGGTGTCGGATCGAGAATTATCCGACGGCGCTGGGTCGGTACGCTCCGCCGAAGCATCGGGGGCGAACGACCGGGAACATCATGAGGTCCGACCGGATGGTGAAAGGGATACGGATGACTTGGAGCTATCCCTTTCGGAACAACATAAAGCTGCCGTAGACTTCATCCGGCACTTTCTCCCTCAAGTTGTTCCGTCGGGCCAGACTGCTGCGGTTCCGGACAAGAGGATTATAGCGTCATTGGACTCTGAATTTTTTGAGCGGTTCAGGGACATCGCTCCCGAGTTTCCGTCGCAGTCCAATAATGTTGCAAGAACATTTGAATTATTGAACGACGCTATATTTAAACTTGCTTCCAAGACGGGGAAAGCAGGTTTCTTGTCTGCTAATACTCTCAACCTGCCTTTCATTAATGCAAGGAATAAATTCGATACGGCAGGACAGGGTATACCGAGAGTTCCTCTGCGTATGGACGACGCGGCGGAAGACTTAGAGCTATCATTACCGTCGTCGGCTTCTATTCCAACCGCGGTGTTGGAAACAGCTATTGCGTCTAACAGAGCCAATTTAGATGCCTTATCTTACGCAGATCACCTTACTAAGGCATTATCACTGCGCCTTCAAGGGAAAGAGTTTCAGGATATACAATCCTCTTTAAGACTTCTTTCAAGGGCAGTAGCTTATTCCACGTGTAACTCTGCCCTTTCAGTGGCAAATCTGGAGTTGGTTAGACGTGACGCAGCCCTAGCTACATCCACACTAGTGGATACTAAGGTGAAGAACTCTCTTAGAGTTGCTTCGGTCTCAGGAGAACTTCTCTTTGACGGCAAGCTTTCTGCTATTTATGATAAAATTACAAAGAAAGCTTCGGATTCTCTGTTGTTCAAATCTGCTTCTAAGAAGTCGGATACAGCAGATAAGAATAAGACAGGCACTTCTGGGTCTAATGCGCCCAAGAGAGGTTCCTATAGAGGTTCCGGTGCGTCCTCTTGGTCTTATTCGAGAGACCGTCAGAGTAACGAGACAATCGGTCGGACGCCCCGAGGTCGACGGGGCGAGGTGCGGGTCGTGGAGGACGTGGTTTCTCCTACCGCAGGCCTCGCAGGTCCAGGAGGTGATGGCTTAAACCTCTATCGCGTACCGGTTGGCGGAAGGTTGTCGAGCTTTTCACAAGAATGGGCGTCGATTACGGACGACCCTTGGGTGAGAGGAGTGACTTCGGAAGGTCTAAAGATATCCTTCAAACGAAAGCCTCCATTAACTCGAAGTCCAAAGTGGACTCATCTTCCGTCAAATCCGCAGAAAAGAGATGCTCTGTTATCAGAGGTGCAATCTCTTTTAATGAAGAACACGGTAGAGGTCGTAGAAAACCAGGAATCTCCGGGATTCTACAGCCATCTGTTTCTGGTTCCGAAACCAGACGCCTCGTTCCGTCCAGTCATAGATTTGAGCTGGATAAACAAGCTGATCGTCGCTCCGAAGTTTTATATGGAGACGATTCGGTCGGTCAGAGCGAGTATTCGGGTGAACGATTATGCAACAAGCATAGATCTCAAAGATGCGTACTTTCACGTCATGGTACATCCGACATTCCGAAAGTACCTACGCTTCGCAGTCCTAGGAGTGGTGTATCAATTCCGGGCGGTGTGCTTCTGATTGAATCTAGCACCCTGGGCTTTCACTCGGGTAATGAACTCAGTAATGATCTATTTCCGAGCTCATTCGTCTGCGGTAACGTCGGCCTACCTGGACGACATTCTTCAGAGGTACGGCAACGAGTTAACGCTTCAGAACGATGTTCAGAATCTTCTTCTATTGCTCCGACGTCTCGGTTTTATAGTAAACGAGGAGAAGTCGGATCTGGTGCCGTCCAAGTCATTCACTCATCTGGGAATGAGCTTCGAGACGCACAACAATCTCGTTCGTCTGCCGTTAACCAGAGCGAAATTAGTCAGTTGTTACGCTCGCTATTGTCTGCACGCAGACAAAGTCACAGCGAGAGAATTTATGAGACTGATAGGTCTGTGCGGAGCCGCCGCGGATCTCATTCCGATGGGGCGGTTACGCACACGTCCTCTTCAAATTTTCTTGACTCAGAATTGGAGTGTGAAAATTCATTCGCTCGATGTAGACGTTCTCTTGTCAGATCAAGTGAAACAAGAGATTCAGACTTGGGCAAACATTCAGTGGTTAACTCAGGGAGTTCCGCTGCAGTTGCCGGATCCGAGTTTTACCATTATGACGGATGCCAGTCAAACAAGTTGGGGTGCATCATTAATCCCAACGGATTCGAGATGCCAGGGTCTTTGGGATCCGCAATTCCTGTGCAAGCACATAAACATCAAGGAAATGATGTCAATTTGCCTTGCGTTACGTCACTGGATGGACATTATTCACAGTGCTCATGTCCAAATCCTATCCGACAATACGACAGTAGTGGCGTATATACGGAATCAGGGAGGCACTCCTTCAGTTCTGTTGTTCAATCTAACGGAAAGAATCCTTCTGTTTGCGCTAGAACATCACGTTCTTCTTTCGGTCCGTCACATACCGGGTCGTCTGAATGTGCTAGCAGACTCCCTTTCACGAAAGGGTCGCTTGTTGCCGTCGGAGTGGACTCTCAACAAACAAGTATTCACTCAGATTTGCTACCAATGGGAACGGCCAATGATAGACTTATTTGCGACACATCTCAACAATCAGTTGCAGACGTATGTGTCTCCGTGTCTGGATCCAAGAGCATTTGCAGTAGACGCTCTGTCGATCCCTTGGGACGGAATGATAGGATATGCGTATCCTCCAGCGCCGTTAATTCAACAAGTATTTCTAAAGATAAAACAATCTCAATGCAAGATTCTGTTGGTAGCATCTCTGTCGCCACAGAGACCGTGGATAAATCTACTCAGGTGTCTGTTGTGGGACCTACCGCGAAAGCTTCCTCCACGGGAGGAGCTTTTTTCGCAGGGGAAATCGCGCCAACTCCATCACAACCCGCAAGGTCTCAACCTTCATGTTTTTCCGTTGTGCGGTCCTTCCTGCATGGAAAACACTTTACAGGACGAGCAGTGGACGCGATTTCTAACTGTAGGAGGACCTCCTCTTCGCTAAACTATGCGGCTAAGTGGAAGGTTTTTCGTCGTTGGTGTAGGGATCATTCTGTAGATATATTCGATCCCTCTATACCAGACATTGCAAACTTTCTAGTATACTTGTTTGACGAAATCGAACTGCAGCCTGTTACTATAAAGGGTTATAGGTCTATGTTATCTGATACCTATGCACATCATGATAGTTTACAAATTGGATCTAATGTCTCTTTATCTAAGTTGGTTAGAAACTTTTTGATAAATAGACCCAGAACTCTTAGATTAATTCCTAAGTGGAATTTAGCTTGGGTTCTTCTTAAATTGAAGGAAAAGCCATTTGAACCTCTTGGGACAGTAGATTTCAAATTCTTATCTTATAAGACAGCTTTTCTCTTAGCTTTCTCTTCTGCTAGAAGAGTCAGTGAGCTTCATGCACTGTCAGTGGATGATTCTCACTATCGTAGTGTCGGGAACACTATCACCTTCACTACTAATGTGGGTTTTTTAGCTAAGAATCAGGCTCCTAATAAATATCCGGAACCTATTGTTATTAAGGCTCTTCCGTCTTCAGACGGGCGTAGGCCTTTACTCTGTCCTGTTAGAGCGTTACGTATCTATAAACAGAGATCTCAGTTTATCAGAAAGGGACGGAAACGTTTCTTTCTGTCTTTGATGCCTAATAGAAAGGACATTTCGGTCCATTCTATTGCTAGATGGATTCAATTAACTATCCGTACTGCTTATGAAAATTTATCTTCTTCTCAGCAGTCTGTGCTTAAGATTTCCGCTCATGAAGTAAGAGCTCTTTCTACTTCCTGGGCTTATGCTAATAGTGTTGCTATTACAGATTTAATGAAGGCTGCTTATTGGTCTCAGCCATCCACATTTACGAATTTTTATCTCAGAAATATTGAGTCCATTTCTGGAGACCTGCATTGTTTAGGTCCGTTATCTGTTGCTCAGAATGTCGTCCACTAAACAGTTGCAACTATAGTTATGCAGGCTTTCTGTTCCGGCAGTGACTCTGTCCGGCTGCCCTCTTCGCTCTGGGCTATTTGACCCAGGGCAAGGGGAAGGGGGGGGGGGGGGGCAGCAGGTGTTCCCTTAGGTCACATGCTTTATAGTGAAAAGCAAGGGAATGCCTCCTGCAAGTCAGTATTTCTGAGTCGCTTCCGGGATGGTTTTAAAGTGTAATATTAATGTTAAAATTCATTCATGTCTTATTTTTAAAGTGTAGCTCGGTGAGAAGCATTTGTATATGTCAAGTGTCAAACGGGCTTTAATATACAATACTCGGACACTTTTAAATGACTATAAAGAGTCTCAATTCTCTGGACTACTTTATTTATTGGCTTACTTTAAAAATAATTAGTATAAGAGATATACTGGATGTTAATAGAGAACATGAATGTTATTGTGCTCAATTATTAAGGGTAGTGTATCTTTCTAATTTAATATTAAATAAGAAAGATACATGTAAAGCCTAATACTCCTTTTCTCCTTAAGGGGTTACCTCTTTACTATATAGTTGAGCTTATTGGATTTTCCTCTATGTCCTAGGCCCTCCAGCCTGTTTACTATTCAGCTAAGTCTGGGTCATTGGTACAGTATAAAAATGTTAAAAAAATTATAGTAATTAATATATTTTTTATACTTACCAATGACTCAGACGGGGATGGCCCTCCCTGGAGTTGGGAACTCTTGCCTCCCCGCTGAGTACATAGCGCTGACCAGGCACTGCCAGTAAGAATGATAATTGGCGCCAATTTCGGGACGTCTGCGTCACTGCGCATGTGCAGTAGAGGCGTAGTATGGAGGTCCTTTAGGACATGATTTCTTTTTGTTTTGGATGCAAATTTGGGGGATTGGGGGGCAAAATTTGTGTTTGGCCCTGGTTTTGTTAGAGTTAGCACCAGCTAAGTCTGGGTCATTGGTAAGTATAAAAAATATATAAATTACTATAAATTTTTTAACTTTCTTTAAATTTGATATTACTTTTTTTTTCAACAAGAAAACACAGGTGCACTTCGAATTTGAAGTATAGTCTTTCAAAATTTAAACCACCAATTTTAACTTTATATTGACTGCAGTTATATTTCCTAATCAACAGAGCTATGCAGCTGATGAGCTAATTACAAATTTTGTTGACATTTTCAGAAAACACATAATTTTATACTTTCTTCAGAAAGATGAAAAAAGCAGAATATTTTTCTTGTCACTTTTTACCAAAATTATTTTTCAGTAGTATTATAATAGAAGATTTTAGAAAGAGAATGTTTTATGTAATGCATTTTTAACCCTTTACCTAAGACAAGTTGAGGTCAACAGTACAAAATTATTTTTCTGAAACCTCAGATTTTTTCATTTTTTACTTCTAACCATTGGTCCTTATTGGAACAAGCTCATCAAGCTGAATAGGTCATGAGGTATGTTTTGGGGTAGGTAAACGGTTAACAAAAATGAGAACAGATTTTTATGTGTCTAATCATTATGATTGCTGGGACAGTCAGGCTGTATGCATGACATCACTCTGGTTGTAATTATTGGTTTGCCATCAAAACTTCATGTTCTTTGTTTTAGGCCTCATAATCTACAGAATAGCATGGGTGGTGGTGTATTTCATCCCTTGAGTGCAAGATCTTGCTAAACTGGGACTCCCTCTTCTGATGGCATTGTATCTTTGAAAAGAAATGCTCATGTTTCAAAACAATTTCTGAAAAACTGTTTATTATGAAAATGGAATGTCCATCAGTCCATCCATTTAGATTGATTTTTGTCCAGAGAATTTCTCAGTTGTATTTAAAACTTGAGGATCCACCAGACAGATCTGCATTTCATTGGTCACTGGATAGAATGCCGTTAACTGCTGGTTTGACTGTTTGATCCTTAAATTTCTCTAAGGCCTGAAAGTTAGCCCTTTAGGGCCTAGTTTGTGAGTTTTTCTTATTTAGAACAAGTCTTCTAACATGCAGCTTTTCAGTAGTTCGCATATGGAATTTAGAATACCTTGACAGTGGTTTCCACTAAAGTCTTGACTACCTCTGTATGCAGCAAGACTTCACTAGATATCACGGCTGCACCAAAGTGTTACCTTATTATGAGGGTCCAAACATAAGTACAATTCTCCACTCACCAAAGTGTTGAGGCATTGATGGATGTCTACAAATTGAGTGACTGAGTTCCAAATCACTCTGTCACTCCATCTCTCCTGTTTTAAGTTTTTATTCTATACTTAATTTATTTTGATAGATTTATGTGCATATTCATCAGTTTTTGTGTTAAATTGAACATTTCATTTTGAGGTTAACCCTTTACCTAACATGATTACAAGATTTTGTTAAGGCCTCCACAAAGTAGATCTTCTGTTTCTCAGGCCATTATTTGTAAAATTGCATGCGGGCAAGCATTTTTTTCATTTTATTCTTTATTTCTGTATTTTTGGTGTATTTCGTCCCTTGAGAGCAAGAAGGCTTTGCAATACTAAAGCATTGCAAAGCCACCTAGCACTCAAGGGACAAATTTATCCATTTTTTTAACTTTGGTAAAATATCAGACATAAATCATTTAATTATTATTTTTTAAAGTTTACATTGGTTTTAAAAAGAGAGCATACGGCTGCCAAAAGCACCTTGTGGGAGGGCATGAGAAACAGATTTTTATTTTTTTTAGGCCTAACTAAATATTTTTAATAACGAAACATTTTCATTCAACTTCCCACCACCCCCACCCCCCCACCCCCACCGAAATAAGCTTGTTCCAGTGAGAGGTTGTCCACTATGTTTTGGAGGCAAAAACTACTAAAATTTGAATGAAGGTTTTCCCACATAGTGATAGGTAGATGATATTGTTGATATGTCAAGTAAAGAATTAATAGGGCCCTGCAAATTTGACTTTTTCATTGAATCGAATATGAATCAAATCGGGTGTTTAAGGTTTGATTTCAAGCCGAATTTGAATTGGACATTCAATTGGTAGATGTGGTGACTGTGTAGAGTACAGTTGACATGTCTCTCTTGCATTCCCACCCTTTCAAGTTCGTTGTCATCGGATATTCTATTTCAGTATCTGCCAGTCAAGTATTTGAAATTCAAATCAAATGGAATTGGACATTTCCAAATTTGAATCGAATTCAAAGATTCAAAGAGCCCTGAGAATTCATGTATTAATTTTTCATTTCAGTCATGTATGGATGGAGTAGGCCTTCCAGTTGGTGTGCAATGTGTTGCTTTACCATTCCAAGAAGAAGTTGCACTTCGCGTGATGAAAGATATAGAAAATAATCTGTGAAATTTCCCATATTCTTTTACCATCATGATCCTTGTATGGTTGTGACAATACTTGCTCATCACTTCAAGTCAGCCTGTCTTATAGCATAGCTTATTTTTCAGATTGTAGATGTATAGGACGCATAATTGTGGTAATTAGAAACATGCTATCAGACTTTATAACTCAGCTTATTGTTCAGATTGTGGATATTCAGTGTACATGATTGTGGTATTTTGAAACTTGCTATGGGAACCATTTGCTAGTAAGGTAAAATGAGGTGCCATTACATTTTCATTAACTGGTAGAGCGCTGGAAGCCCATATTTGGGCTTTAGTGCTGGTGCTGCAATTTAAAGGCTTCATATTCACTGGATGTGCTTCATATCATCTTTGAAGTGAAATTATTTTATCTGTTAGGATTTGCCTTGTTACAGTTTATGGGAGAGTGCCTTCTGGCACTCTCCCATAAATTGTAACAAGGCATTGGTGCACAAAGATATTTTAAGGACCAAAAATAATTTATCACTCTACCAGTAAACTCAGTTGACAAAGGGGTGGCTGTAGTATCAGATTAATCCTCTGTACATAGCTGCAATTTTTTCTGGAAATAAAACTAGCAATTTAACCATTTCAGTCAGGAGTGCGGTGTCTCAGTGGTTATGGTATTGGACTTCAAACCGAAAGATCCCCAGGTTTGATCCTCACCAGGGCTAACTGCATTGTGTCCTTGTACAAGGCACTTCGTCCTGATTGCCTATGTGGGGGCATGGTGGTGCTGTGTACTAAGGCATACTGCACAGCGAGGTGCACTTGTCTTCAACCAATGTTAACTCTGCTTGTGTGGAGTAAGTAAGTTGGGGAGTCTGGCAGTTGCTCACTGATTCTCTCCGGGTACTCTGGTTTCCTCCACCCATAAAACTGTCCAGCACAAGCTGACACTGGATGTCAAAATTGTCGTTAAACCCCAGTAAATAAATAAATAAATAAATAAATAAATAAATAACCATTTCAATCTTTATTGACAGAGCTCAAAAACTTCAAACTTGCATTATGGGAAAAATTTTCTGTTCTGCATTTTGACATCAGTGTCCAGAGGGTTATGACGTGTAAAAAATAATCTGTTTCTCAGGCCCACATATTTGGTTATTTTTAGCTCAACTTTGGCAAAGCCAAATTTGAGGTATTGCCATGGCCCGTCATCCGTCTGTCTGTCTGTCCATCTGTCTGTAGGTCACGCCATCAACATGGCTTGGGCTAGAGGCCATATTTATGAACCAATCTTTACGAAACTTCTTGGGTACCTTTGTTATCACCGTGGGACGAGAACGAGTGTTTTGGGGTCTGGTCCAAAATTCAAGACGGCCGCTGGCAGCCATTTTGTACAAAATTAGGTGCAATCAGATTTTTGCGCAGAACTTTCATATGAAAGCTCTGATTTGGATAATTTTTTGTATGAATGTTTAGTGCCATGGGATACATCACATATAATACAGGTTTTTTTCTCGTGCTTAAATTATGCAAACTAGACTAACTTTGATTTATTTAGAGTTACTTTCAGCATTGTAAGTGCAAATGCCAATACGGCTCAGGCTAGAGGCCGTATTTATGAACCGATCTTTACGAAACTTCTTGGGTACCTTTTTTATCACCGTGGGACGAGAACGAGTGTTTTGGGGTCCGGTCTGAAATTCAAGATGGCCACCAGCAGCCATTTTATACAATTTAGGTGCAATCAGATTTTTGTGCAGAACTTCCATATGAAAGCGCTGATTTGAATTATTTTTTGTGTGAATGCCACCAGCAGCCATTTTGTACTTTAGTTAGTGCAGTCAGTTTTTTGTACAGATCTTCTGTATGAAAGTTCTGATTTGAATAAATTTTTGTATGATTGTTTAGTAACATGGAATACATCACATATGATACGGGTTATTTTCTCGTGCAGAAATTATGCAAATTAGATGAACTTTGATTTATTCAGTACTACCTATACACAGTAAGTGCACATGTCAATACAGCTCAGGATAGAGTCTGTATTTATGAACCGATCTTCACGAAACTTCTTGGGTACCTTTATTATCACCCTGGGATGAGAACAAGTGTTTTTGGGTGCAGTTCGAAATTCAAGATGGCCACCAGCAGCCATTTTGTACCAAAATTAGTGCAATCAGTTTTTTGTACAGAACCTGTGTATGAAAGTTCTGATTTGAATAAATTTTTGTATGAATGTTTAGTAACATGGAATACATCACATATAATACAGGTTTTTTTCTCGTGCAGAAATTATGCAAATTGGATGAACTTTGATTTATTCAGTGCTACTTATACACTGTAAGTGCACATGTCAATACGGCTAGGGCTGGAGGCTGTATTTATGAACCGATCTTCACGAAACTTCTTGGGTACCTTTGTTATCACCTTGCGACAAGAACGAGTGTTTTTGGGTGCGGTCCGAAATTCAAGATGGCTGCCAGCAGCCATTTTGTACCAAAATTAGTGCAATCAGTTTTTTGTACAGAATTTCTGTATGAAAGTTCTGATTTGAATAAATTTTTGTATGTATGTTTAGTAACATGGAATACATCACATATAATACTGTTTTTTTGTACACAACTTCTCTATGGCTCAGACTAGACCGTATTTATGAACCGATCTTTACAAAACTTCTTGGGTACCTTTGTAATCACCGTGGGACGAGAACGAGTGTTTTTGGGTGCGGTCCAAAATTCAAGATGGCCGCCTGCAGCCATTTTGTACCAAAATTAGTGCAATTAGTTTTTTATGAGTACCCATACTATGTATGGTACACATGATGCCGGCATCTGGGGTGGGTATCCGTCGTTCGTCCATCCTTTGTCTGTTCGTCCATCTGGCGTCCGTATCCATTCCTTTGGCATTCAAAAACTTGAAAATTATTGCTTGGATTGTCAAGTTACTTTATATTTGTGTTCAGGTTACTGATGTGCCAAGCTGTATAGTTTTTGGTGAAAATCTGATAATTTGATCCTGAGATATTAACTCTTTATCCTTCAAATTGAGAATTCTTCCAATCCCTTTGGCATGAGATAACTCAAAAAATATCAATCCGATTGTCATGTTACTTCATGTATGTGTTCAGGTTACTGATGTGCTGAGCTGTATAGTTTTTGGTGTAAATCTGGTAATTTGATCCTGTGATATTAACCCTTTATCCTTCAAATTGAGAACTCCTCCAATCCATTTCTTCGGCATGCGACAACTCAATAAATACTAATCCGATTATCAGGTTACTTTATATATGCATTCAGGTTACTGATGTGCTGTATAGTTTTTTATGTAAATCTAATAATTTGATCTGGAGATATTAACCCTTTATCCATCAAATTAGGCACGCCTCCAATCCATTTCTATATGTACCCATACCATGTATGGTGTACATAATGTCGGCATCCAGGGTGGCCCTCCGTCATACAGCTTTCTACTAGTTGTGTGTATAGGTACACTTCTGACGATTTCATCTGCCTATTTTTGTACAGAACTTCTGAATGAAAGTTCTGATTTGAATAAATTTTTGTAGGAATGTTTAGTAACATGGAATACATCACATATAATACGGGTTTTTTTCTCGTGCAGAAATTATGCAAATTAGATGAACTTTGTTTTGTTCAGTGCTACTTATACACAGTAAGTGCACATGTCAATACGGCTCGGGCTGGAATTATGTATTTATGAGCCGATCTTCACGAAACTTCTTGGGGTACCTTTGTTATCACCTTGTGACAGGAACAAGTGTTTTGGGGTGTCTTTGTTATCACTGTGCTATGAGAACAAATATTTTGGGGTTCAGTCAGATCCACTCTGGGACTCAAAGGTTTCTTTTCTAGTTTAGCATCTAACTGTCACCCCACCTTTACAATACTTTACCTATATATTTGTTATAGGCTATGGTCAGCATTTATGTACAGACCATCACAATACTTTACATGTACCTTTGTTATCAGGTCATTACCTAGATGTTTGTCATTGCTGTGTCACATACTATACATGTACATGTCTTAAACAAGTTGAGCTACAGTGTCATTGACACTTTCAATTCTGTGAATAATGTTTATCAGATTTAACTGTCAATCCATAGTGATAGATTACTCTTGGTAACAAGGATTTGTTCTTATGCCTGTTTTGTCATAGTTTACTGGAGTGTGCCCATTGGCTGAGTGTGAAGCAGATCTGCAGCATATGAAGCCTCTTTTGGGCATAGTATTAGCACTTTTTAATACAGCTTAACATATGAGCATCAGTACTCAACCTGTTGAAAACTTCAAGTCAGATCAAGTATTCAAAATGATAAAAAGTCTATAAAATATATTCTTTCCTGTCTTCTCTGTTTTCATACCTTTGTCTGTAAATTGTGAAACCTCAAATCATAATTTGAAAAGTGAATGTAAAAAAAAAATGTTTTTTTTAAAAATGCCTGTCTGCATGCCTTTTTGATGGCCAGAGAAACAGAAAATCTCTTCTTTATGAGTCATAAAAGAATTTTCTTATCCACTTTATTGAAGGAGGGGTATTATAAGTCACAGGACATTTACTTGCCAGGTTTGGCATCATGGGAGGCGAAGTTATATTAATATTAGGCGAGGTCATAGGCCGAGCCTAATATTGATCACACTGATCCTCACATGACGCCATATATGCCAGGTCGGGTGGCATATAGTGATTGAAGTGTGTGTCCGTCCGTCCGTTTGTGTGTGTCCGAGCCAATAACACGGAAACGGTTAGGGCCACAGTCATCAAACTTCACACAATTATAAAGGACCATGGGAGGATGTGTCACACACCATAGCCGGGTTCGTACCTTCAAAGTCAAGGTAACATTTCAAGGTCACACTAAAAATTGGTCAATATTCGTGTCTCAGCCATAACTCAGAAACGAATCATAGTACAATTGTTAAACTTTTTACAAATGTTAAGGACAGTCAGAAGGTGTGTCGCGTATAATAGTTTCTGCCGCATCTCCAAGGTGGAGGTCACAATTGACCTTCTTATGTTCAGGGTCACAAATCATGTCTCAAGCATAACTCCAAAACTTTTAGGGCTCCAATCATCTAACATCACTCAATTATAAAGGACAACAGGTGGATGTGTCACGTACCACAGCCAGGTATGTAAGGTCAATGTCACATTTCAAGGTCACACTGAACACGGTTAGGGCCACAGTCATCAAACTTCACACAATTATAAACGACCATGGGAGGATGTGTCACACACCATAGCCGGGTTTGTACCTTTAAGGTCAAGATCACATTTCAAGGTCACACTAAAAATCAGTCAATATCCGTGTCTCCGCCATAACTCAGAAACGAATCATAGTACAATTGTTAAACTTTTTACAAATGTTAAGGACAGTCAGAAGGTGTGTCGTGTATAATAGTTTCCGCTGCATCTGCAAGGTGAAGGTCACAAGGGTGGGGGGGGGGGAGGGGGGGTGGCATGTGTTATCTTAGTAATATTCTTCTTGTTTTTTAATTATTGTGTTTTCAAATCCATTCACACATCGTGGCATTCTCTGTTTATTACATACCTCTGTGACATAGAATCCATTAACATAAAAATTCAAACCTCACTCACACAAAATTTCAAACTTTAAAACTCTGTTAATTTTCCAATTGATATTCAATTTACCGGTTGTCACTGCTGCTTCCAAACGGAGCTGGGATCAGAATGTGACATTTAGATTGGCCGATTATGAAAATGGATAGAGTTTAGTTCATTTGACGGATCCATGACATCAGGTGGAAATATAGTTTGTCAAAGGAGAACCTATATGGAACATATGTTCTCTATGGATCTGTAAATACGGAAGTGGAGGAAAGGTAATGTGGGCATGTAATAAATAGACAGAACGGCACAAGCCTTTGAATGGGTTAATGTTTATTGCACACTGTGAGTTGGGTGCAAGAATACCACAAGAGGCGAATCCTCAGGTGGTTTTCACTGCCAAACCAAATATTCAAGTGTGATAAACATTCATCCATTCAAACACTTGTGCGGTTCTGTATTTATTACACATGTTTTCAAATTTTTTAAGCAGGTTATTTACTGCAACACAAAGTAAGAATTAACCAATCCTACATAGACCTTAACCCTTTACCCAATGAATCGCCCGCATCCGCCCACGTAATATGCAAATTCAGCAGCTGAAAAAATATTACTTTTTGGAAAATTTCAACAAAACCATATCATGTGAACCCTCTTTGGAACAAGCTCATCAAGGGGGTCAAATGATATGGTTTTGTTGAAAATTTTTGAAAAAATTCAAAAAATGATATTTAAAATAATAAATTTTGATATCGTCTGTGTTGGGTAAAGAGTTAAGGAAATAAAATAAGAGAAAAATCCTAATCAATCTTCACAAGTTGGAGACCAGTCTTATTGTTATTTTGTATGCTGTTTGAACTTTCATTCATAATTTCAACTTGCAATGCATCACCATATTGATCGATGAAACACTGAGAAACTGAAATATAACTTACCATCTCTTTATGCCTCCATTTAGTAGAAAGAATTGTGAGTGGTTAATGTAATCCCCACCAAAAAGTACCATACTTTCACAACAAACATAGATCTAACTTTGAAAAATAATTCAATTTGAAATAATAAAAACTCACATGTTCATCTGACTTCCACACTTCTGTTATTATTCAACTCATTGGCAGATTAAGATTTTAGTTAAGATTACTGTTGTCATTGTTGATTCATTCCACGTAAATTAAATTTATATCCTTAATGTCCAAGAGAAATTATTGTATTACAGTAGAATCCTCTTAATTGAATATCCATTTTGCCAGTGAAAATTATTCAATTAACAGGATTATACAATTAACAGGGATTTGGTCAGTTTCCTGTGTTCTGGAGGTAAACTGACCATTTATTCTATTATATCTTGTTTGACAGAGCTCTTAGAGCTCTGTCAAACAAGATATAATAGAATAAATGTCTGTATTGGATGTATGAGGCCAAAAAGGTTGATAAATAAGGGGAATTTGGTGCGTGTCACAGCAATTTTTTGGACATATTACAAAAATTTATATACAATTAACAGGAGTTTACTCTACAACCCATATGCAATTAACAAATCAAATTTTCACTGAAGGTATGGTAAATGGTTTTGTGTTTGAAAATCATATTCAATTAACAACGATATACAATTAAGAGATATCCAATTAAGTGGGCTCCACTGTATTCGCAATGCCCCCTCATAATTTGTTAAAGTATGTTTTATTGAGTTTAACAGAGGTACAGAATTCATACAAATTCCAGTGAATATCAACATGCAGTCGTTTTTACACACACTTTTTATATTTTGCTTTTGGTGATCTAAAAACTTGCTTGCCCAATGTCTTTTACATGTATCCGAAACGATGTCACTCAAGGACACTTTCAGATTCTGTTTACATTGTTCTTAGTTTCAACTGCATGTCTGTTGTTGCCATGTCATATTTTAAACCACATAATTATTATTCAATCAATTTTCAGTATTGTTTGCGTTAATAAAATAAGTCAGAAAGTTTATTCTGATGCTCGATCGGTGTAAAGTACTTTAGTTTCTACAGAAATAATAGGAACTGCAATGCTATAGACTGCTTACATCCACATTTCAACATCAAAATAAATGGTTCATTGACATTGTATCGGAATGTGTCCATGTATCCCCAGAAATATGACTGGTTCCATTCTGATGTAGAAAAAGTGCAAAATCTGTATCACACATGTGTGCGATAAAGCTTTATTTTTATCGAACATTCTAGAATGTCATGAACAAACCTTAATTTTAGATGGGTGTGCCATTATTCTTGCCCATTTTATTATATAGTATAATATTATACATTATGACATTGTAATAAGTTATATATAAATATTTTCTCAGCCTTTGAGAGTCTAAAAAGAATTTATATGTATTTTTATATGAAGTGTGTCATAATTATCAATTAAAAATGTGGACATTTCCTTTTCATGTCATTTCCCCATATGGGAACTCCAGGAAGTGAGGTAGTACTTGTTTGCTGTAGTAAACAAGCTCTGTTTTACTGTAAAATAGGTCTCTGTAACCAATGCCTGGGGTGGAAGTCTAAAATGGGTAATAAGGGTACAAATGATTGGCTGGACTTGCCTTTGTATCCATGTTGTGATCACGATTAGACATTGTGCAGAAAATGTGACCTTAAATGCCAATAATTAATTTATTTAAAAAAATGTTCACTTAATCTTACCTGGTTGAGGGCTAGATTATTTTTGGTGGTCTGAATTTATTCAAAAATTGTTTTATTACAAATTATTGGAGAGCGCCCAATAAGGCACGAATAAGGAAAATATTGCCTTTTGCTCTGGTACCCTCATTTTCTTTTTGAAAGCCCTGATAGTGACTTCTAGCACTCGACCAGTTAAAAAAGTCAGGTTGAGCTTTTGCCATAATGTGTCTACTGTTAGAGAGAAAATGAACAGTGCTAAGAAGCTCTCAGCTCATGGGTCACTGGGTTAAACACAATGATCCATGATATTGAAGTTCGATAGTATAAGTTATCTCCGCCAACATGTGTGGTATATGGACTTTTAATACCTGGATGTGGGTTTTTAAACACTGAGCCACAGGCAAGGTGTTTAAATGAGACATCCAAGTATTAAATCTCCATATACCATGCCAGGGTTCCCGCGGGTCATGGAAAGTCATGGAATTTAATTTTAAAAATTCCAGGCCTGGAATGTATGGAAAAACGCCTGTTCTCAAAGGCAGGTATGGAAGTCATGGAAAAACGGGGCATCTTTTGAGTGGTATGAAAAACGGGACATCTTTTGAGTGGTACGAATTATCTGATGGACGAAAGACAGGTTATCTGACAAAACACCATGACATGCATATATTCTATTCTTTGTGTGCTCCCATTGCTCGGCAATTTGCCTTAACACGATAAATGCATGGCCAGATATCTTTGAATGCGTGATCAGTCTATCGTTGATTGGATAAGAATGTCCTTGACTCAAACTTGACCGAATTTAATGAATGTGTGTGGTTTTGCTTTGTGAATCACCTTTGTTTATTTTCTGTGCTCGACTGACTTCACGTTGTAAAGCAAACAATAGGATGCCAGGTCATTGTAGATTTAATGAAATGTGGCTGACTGAAAGTGATTTTCTGCCATGGCTTGCACGGGTGGACAATGTTCAGAAAGCAAAATGTAAGTTGTGCGGAAAGGTTATTGATATTTCCAACATGGGCCGGAATGCCCTGAAATCGCACATGGACAGTGTCAAACACAAAAAGCTTTCTCGTCCTGAAGTAATAACAATGGCAAATTTTGTTTCTTTGCAAAAACCCAAAAGTCAACAAATTGAAAGTGAAAAAAGTTTGGAGAATAGAATCTCAAATCCGACAACCACGCAGTCTCTTAGAACATTCACGGCCACAAACAACAACGTTTTATCAGCCGAGTTACTGTGGGCGATGAAGTGTGTTGTATCTCACTACAGTTACTTGATGGATTTAGAACTTCATTCAGTAAGTGTCATTTGCTAAAATATTATAAAATATTATACTCCTTTCACACTGAATTAGAATGCCTGTGCCAAGATTTTAGGCAAGTCAAGGGGAAACGGCTCTGGGACTGGCTGATCTTCTTGAAGATTAGAAGATCAGGCAGCCCCAGAGCCATCTCCCCTTGGCTGCCTTGTCTAAAATGAAAAACATAATGTGACTTACTAACCGAGCTCTTCACTTGAAACTTTGCCAGTCACAGTATAAAGTATTCAATTTTAGGCAAGCCATGAATGCAGGGGAGATAATCTGCTTATCTCCCCTGGACCAATTCATTGCTTGCCTAATATTGCTACTATAATAGGTTTTTGTCTCCAGTTATTGCAGTATAATACCGAATGTAGGTTTGGAAAAGTATGAAAAATGGTCATGGAAAGTATGGAAAAGTCATGGAATTTCATTTTGAAAAAGCTGCAGGGACCATGCATGATGCATGTTGGCCGGAGATAACGTTTTTGTCCCATTTGAAACACAATAGAAACATAGTGGAAATAAATTTGTGAACGCATTTCTCCCGCTCTGCAATTAGTGGGACGAAATTCTCGAATAAATGTTTTGTTTTTACAAACACAGAAGACAACAGATAGAGTTATATCCTTTGGGTTGTTAAGGAAACGAGTAAACAGTATTTTGTTTACATATCGTCCCCCGAGTTCCAATGTGTTCTATGTGCCTACTGGCACATAGAACACATTGGAACTCAGGGGATGATATTTGCTCTTATTTTATTTTTCTCAAGTTTTTTCTTTTAATTATTCGACTATTTAATTTATAACGGCAAAATATGATATAACTGTCAGAAATCTGATATATTTGTGACTATTTTCAGGTTTTGGGGTTCGATTTTTATAACGAGGCGAGTGGAAGCGAAAAGCTTTCATTTAAACCATATACCCCTGATGTTTCGCGTGCGCTTATACCCTGGATGTTGCACGCTCTCATATACCTTGGATGTTGGGTGCACCCTTTGCCATGGCTATTTGTCCCAAGGCATTCTGACCAATCAAAAGACAGAATTTATCGGGATATAAGGACAATGCCTCTTGTACTTCTTCAAACATTGTACACAAATGTTGGGTGGGAATTCTAGTGATGACCTTTGAGCTTGGGGGTTTTGACATTTCAGGCTTGGTGTCAGTATTTGGGTATGATTTACCTAGGTATCAGTAGTGTATTCAATAATTCGTGCAAATCCGATACCAAAACCAATACCAAATAGTACTTTTGGGTGTAATGCCCAGCTGTATATCGCCATTCTATAGTAGTCAGAGACTCAGAATGCTCATATACAACCACCAACTCATGATGATGATTTATTAGTCCCCTACCGGCATCGCCAGAGGGGACTATAGGTTTGCACTCTGTCCATCCATCAGTCTGTCCATCTGTCAGTCACACTTTAGTTTTCCGGACTTTTTTTTGAAATGCTTCATCCGAATGATTTCATTCTTGGTAACCTAGAATGATGACTTACAGATCAAGTTTGAGTTTCATGCTGATTGCATTATTCTTGTGTGAGTTATGGCCCTTGTAAATATGGAAAAGTGTCAAAATATCAGTTTCCCGGATTTTTTTCTGAAACGCTTCAATGGAATTCATGCCAATCACATCTAGGTTATAACATTTGTATAATTATTAATGCTCATTAGTCTGGTAGGGGACATTGTATTGCTTCAGCGATACGTGAGCTCTTGTTTATCTGTGTATAGTTTATATTCAAAATGTTCATAAAAATCAGAGTTTTATTCTATTCATGTTTTTATTAGTTTTTGTTTTTTTTGGCAATATTCCTCTTGTTTTGAATGAAATCCGACAATTTGCCAACAGCACTGACCCACATGCCTCCCTGTTATTTTAGAAACCTCAAAATCTACTTTACCACAGATGCAGGTCACTAAACAGCAATGACACATGCCAGAAGCAGTAGGTTTTGATAGAGCCTTTAGAGGGTTGATAACAAAGAACTGCAGTATAAGCCTGTAATTGAATACAAATTCTACTACAGTAAGATCCTGTTAATGGAATAGCCACTTTGCCAATGAAAATTATTCAATTAATAGGAGTATTCAATTAACAGAGATGGGGCACTTTCCTGTATTCTAGAGATAAACTTAGCATTTATTCTCTATTATATCTTGTTTGACAGAGCTCAATGAGTTCTGTCAAACAAGATATAATAGATTAAATGCCTGTATTGGATGTACTGAGGCCAAAAAGGTCTATAAACAAAGGAAAACTGGGGAGAGTCAGGATAATTTGTTGACAGGTTACAAGACTTGCCATATTCAATCATTAAATCACAAAGGTTTGTGTTGAAATGAAGATTGAATACCCTCCACATGTCATGTACATGTAGATAGTACACAAAAACATCATGAAAATCAAGGGGTACATGCTTTCCATGACTGTCGCGAAAAGTCTGCCTGTCAAGAGAGCTAATGTAAACACTGGGGACCATCTCAATACATTCCTCAATCATATCCACCAAAAATATCGCAAATATGTCACAAGCAATTTTCACAATGATGTGTCAAATATTTGGTGCGTAGCAAACTTTGAGTAGTATATATATATATATATATCTTGTTTGACAAAGCCCAGAGAGCCCTGTCAGATAAGATATTTTGGATGAAATACTTCTGTTAGAAGTAATAGTGCCAGCAAGGTTGGCAAAACAAAAAAACTTAGTTATCCTCGTAATTTCCAAAGCACCAAAGATCTTTTTCATTCATTTAACAGGCATTTACTCCATAAGCCAGATGTAGTGTTCAGATTTATAGTAAGGGTAATGTAAATGGTTTGATTTGTGAGAATTGTGTGCAATTTACAGGTCTGTTCTTGTATCAAGTATGCATTTAAGCAATGTTCATTGTTGTTCCTAGGTGGTAGAGTGCTAGAAGCCCATATCTGAGCTTTATGAAATACCATAGGCTATTATGACCATAACACCTAAACTCTGTGATCTGTTGGAATAGGTTTCATATTGACGCTGGAAAGAATCAGATTTTGTTAATGACACATTGCTCAGTTACATTTGATTGAATAGTGCCAAGCCAGAAAATAAGGAGACTGTCATCTGCAAAATGAGGTCCTCAGAGGGTGAATTTAGTGATGCTACCCTGCACAGCAGGGTAGCATCACTAAATTTACCCTTTGTGAACCTCAATCTGAATCAGGGTCTCAAAACTAAACAGAAGTGGTACCCAGAGGATAAATTGGCCCACTGTATGGGATAGCATCATCAAATGCACCCTCTGGGGACCTCATTCTGAAAATGTCAGACTGCTTATTTTCAGGCTTGAATAGTGCCTATCATCACTATCCAATCAAATGTAAAAGAACAATAAATTATGGTAATAATTCAATAGTCATAAATGTGTAGCGCTCCACCACTTAAAAACCTTGATTTGAAAATTGTGTTTTCAAGGCCCTGAAAAAAAAAAAATTGTGCATTAGCCTTGAAAGTGATTTATTTTTAAGAATGCTTCAAAGTTTCAGTTTCTGTTGCACAGCCTTCAGGGACTATTTACAAATAAAATTTATTTCAGTGTTCTCTCAGATATTTTATGACTGGTAAATATGCTTTTTGTAGCAAAACATATATATTTATTTTTGATTTATAATAGAAAACAGTCCTTTTTTAACAGATGTATGTCTGTATTTCTTAATGATATATGTTTACTCATGTTATGTGAAAGTAAAGTGTTATAGTGTCAGAAATTGAGAGTCTTGAAAATGTGTGAAAGGATCCTTGAAAGTCCTTGTATCAATCTCATCCTTGAAACAATGAGCCATGTTAGGGGAAACACACTATCATGTAATGTACAGTACATTGAGTTATTCACTGCAAACATACCCCTCAGAGTGGACATTATGTCCAATTAAAGTCAGTTATGATACACCTCTGGATTCATCCTAAAGCCTGAGGTCCTTTAGCTGAAACTTTGTATGTGCTCCTTATACTTTTGCAGTGTTGGAGAGTTATTTCTCGGTTGAAACTTTTCCCATTTTTATGCACCCGATATAAAATGGTTGATGGCATATAGTGTTACCCTTGTTCATTTCTCATTCAATCATTCTGTCTTTCTATCTTTCTGTCATTCTGTGTTTCCATCCTGTCATTCCAAAATAACAGTTTTCCAGACTTTTCATCGCTGTGCATTGACACAATTGGCTGATTTCTGGGATGTGGTTTTGTCATGGGTGCCTACAAATTGAGGTTGAGTTTGGTCCCAGTCAGATGATTTTTCTCCAAGTTATTGACCTTGGACTTCCGAAATAACAGTTTTCCAAACTTTTTATGCCCCCCGACTTAAGTCGGGTGACATATAGTGATTGAAGTGTGCGTGTGTCCAGGTGTCCGTGTGTGCGTGTGTGCGTACGTGCTTGCGTGCGTGCCCGAGCCAATAACTCGAAAACGGTTAGGGCCACAGTCATCAAACTTCACACAATTATAAAGGACCATGGGAGGATGTGTCACACACCATAGCCGGGTTCATACCTTCAAGGTCAAGGTCGCATTTCAAGGTCACACTAAAAATTGGTCAATATTCATGTCTCCCCCCCAACTCAGAAACGAATCATAGTACAAAACTTTTTACAAATGTTAAGGACAGTCAGAAAGTGTGTCGCGTATAATAGTATCCGCCGCATCTGCAAGGTGGAGGTCACAATTGACCTTCATATGTTCAGGGTCACAAATCGTGTCTCAAGCATAACTCCAAAACTATTAGGGCTACAATCATCTAACATCGCTCAATTATAAAGGACAACGGGTGGATGTGTCACAAACCACAGCCAGGTCTGTAAGGTCAACGTCACTTTTCAAGGTCACACTGAACACGGTTAGGGCCACAGTCATCAAACTTCACTCAATTATAAAGGACCATGGGAGGATGTGTCACACACCATAGCCGGGTTCGTACCTTCAAGGTCAAGGTCACATTTCAAGGTCATACTAAAAATCCATCAATATTCTTGTCTCGGCCATAACTCAGAAACGAATCATAGTACAATTGTTAAACTTTTTACAAATGTTACAGAAGGTGTGCCGTGTATAATAGTTTCCGCCGCATCTGCAACGTGGAGCTCACAATTGACCTTCATATGTTCAGGGTCACAAATCGTGTCACAAGCATAACTCCAAAACTATTAGGGCTACAATCATCTGACATCGCTCAATTATAAAGGTCAACGGGTGGATGTGTCACACACCACAGCCAGGTCTGTAAGGTAAAGGTCACATTTCAAGGTCACACTGAACACGGTTACAGTCATCAAGTTTCAATTATAAAGGACCATGGGAGGTTGTGTCACACACCATAGCCGGGTTCGTACCTTCAAGGTCAAGGTCACACTAAAAATCGGTCAATATTCGTGTCTCCGCCATAACTCAGAAACAAATCATAGTACAATTGTTAAATTTTTTACAAATGTTAAGAACAGTCAGAAGGTGTGTCGCGTATAATAGTTTCCTCTGCATCTGCAAGGTGAAGGTCACAGGGGGGGGGGGGGGGGGCATGTGTTACCTTGGTAACATTTTTCTTGTTTCCCCATACATTGAGGTAATTGACTGAATTCTGGTATGCGATTTTGTGATAGGTACCTACAAATTGAGTTAGAATTTGATCCCAGTTGGATAATTTTTTGCTCTAAAATAACCCTGAACTTCTAAAATAACAGTTGTCTGGACTTTTTTTCCACCATACATTGAGATAATAAGCTGATTTATGGTATGTGGCTTTGTCAAGGGTACCAAGAAATCAAGTTCGAGATCAGTCCCGGTCTGATGTTTTTTCATGGAGTTATTGGCCTTGAACTTAGTTTATGATTTGGAAACTCAGAGAATCAATTTTCCACACCTGTTTTGCTTGTGGGGGCATGCCAGGCTTACACAACTAGTTTTCATCTTTTTGTTTCTCTCTCTTTGTTTAATCCTTTACCCAATGTAATGGCCAAAACCGGCCAGCGCTATTCACAAAAATCGCCAATTGATTTTTATTATTTTTCTCTTTTTTTGTCTCAAAAACATAGGTTATGACCCCTCTTTGGAACGAGCTCGTCGAGCTCGTTCCAATGAGGGGTCATAACCTATGTTTTTGAGACAAAAAATGAAAAAAATTAGTTATTCAAGAATTTTGTTTGCAAGTGTCGTCTGCTTTTCATGTTAGGTAAAGGGTTAAGTATTAAATGTACTCTTCCTGTGCTTGAAATCCCTCTTATTAAAGCAATGTGTATCACCCTGATTTTGTGGGTTTGAGTCCTGAAATAGAATTCAATATCTTTTCCATATACAACTGATGCTGTGTTAAAAAAAAACCTTTAGTATAGGTTCAAAGGCACATGGTATTATGGTGAACCCCTATTAGTTGTATTACCACTTTGCCAGTGAATAATATTCAATTAATAGGAGTTATTTAATTAAAAAGAATCTGTTCATTTTGTTTTCCCGCATAAACTCGGCAATTATGATAGATTGAATGCTTATATTCTATAAACAGAGGCCAAAAAGTTCTATAAACAAGGAGAATTCAGTGGTTCTCAGAGTATGTGTGAAAAACCAGAAGAATTCTTTTTCACTTAACAGAAATTTACTCAATAATCTATATGCAATTAACGGGTGGAATTTGTAATGCAGGTATGGTAAATGGTTTGATGTTTGGAAGTCATATGCAATCAACAGTGTTATTCGATTGAGAAATGATGAAATTAATGGGGCACTACTGATTTTAATGGGGCACTAACCTTTACCTAACATGACTACACTTTACACTTCCAAAAGAATTTCTTAATTGAGAAGTACTTGAAGTTCTTTCTATCCTTGAAAAGTACCTGAATTTCGCTTTCTGCCACCTTCCTTGAATTCAGTTTTCCTGCCTCTAACTTCCGAGGCAAGGAGTTTCATAACCCACCTCAGTCCTTGTGCGTAGATACTGGACCACTGCACTGAGTTTATTTCGTGAGTTTGTAATGTTGATGAACATAACAAATTGGTCCCTTTATTTCTTTCCGAACGAAAAGGTTGTTCGCCCCATTTTGTGCAGCCCAGATGGTCCTTGAAAATCGTTATCAAATCCCTTTAAAAGTGCTTAAATAGTGCTTGAATTTGCTTCTCTGATGCCAGTGGGAAACCTGAGGCAAAGAGTTCGAAGCATTCACAAATTCTTACAGGTGTGTTTCATACTCTTAAGAAATTTGCAGGAGAGATTTTTCTATTCGCAAATTTTACTCCCATGAAGGACCTCCGATAATGGCTCCAAGCATGGAACTATATATTATATTAGAAAATTGTTGATTGATTTGTTAAAAATATATATGTGATGTGTATATACCATGTGTTAATCTTTACTACTCGGGTACTTTTTCTCAAATCATCTTGCTTTACAAAATAATCTTGAAGAAAATCAGAATATGTTGAGTATATACATATATTTTATAATAAACAGTTGAATAAATTTGTTAATGAAAACAGTGGGTGATGTTCTGTACTTTACATAGAAATGTTTTTTTCCAATTTTGTTTTAATACTTATATGTATGGATAGGTATGGTATTAATCGAGTTGTTTGGTGGACTCATGTTGATTCAAATCCACTTAATCAGTCCAAAATATTCCAATAGCAGGGATACTCCTTTTTCTTGAATTTGGTGACTAGTTTTTATTCTGTAGAGAAATTAATGATTTAACCCTTTACCCAACATGAAAAGCAGACGACACTTTCAAACAAAATTCTTGAATAACTGACCTTTTTTTCATTTTTTGTCTCAAAAACATAGGTTATGACCCCTCTTTGGAACGAGCTCGATGAGCTCGTTCCAAAGAGAGGTCATAACCTATGTTTTTGAGACAAAAAATAATGAAAATTAATTGGCGATTTTTGTGAATAACGCTGGCCGGTTTTGGCTGTTATGTAGCATAATTTGTCCCTATGATTACTCCTCCAATATGGAATCAGCAATTGGAATGGTAAACTGGTTAGAACCGCTGACGTCACCAAGAGAATGGTATATATACTGGATTAGAAGAGGAGATCCAGTTGTTGTCTGCTTGGCATATTGCGTTACCTGGGGTTGATGTCCCCAGAGCTCGCCATCTGGTGCAGAAACGTGCTCAGTTAGTAAATTTTTCAGAAAGCACTCTTGAGAGAGGTTCCTGCTCGCAGCGCCAATGTGGTAATTTTTTGGGGATATAATCTTAATATACTAATACTTATATATACCACCCAATACTAAATAGTTACAAGCTCATCAAGTGGGTTATGTCCTCCAACTGGCGGGTACTTTCAACTCACATAATGATGGGCGTCAGCCCACACAAATTCGGTATTGTCATCTCATGGGATTTTTTGCCTTACCTGGGGTTGATGTCCACAGAGCTCACCAGCTGGTGCAGAAACGTGCTCAGGAAATTATTCAGAAAGCACTCTGAGAGAGGTTCGTGGTTTAAAGGTAACCAGGGCCCTTTTGAGTACTATCAATTTCGCCCCACATGCTCCGGGAGATGAAAATCCCCGTTCAAATTGTTCTAGATGCATTGAAGCCGAGGATCAAGTTTGTCAGCGTGGGGAAGGAGTGAGTGGCTCTTTGGCGCTTTCCAGGGTGGGGAAAACACCTGGTGCTCCACCTTGGTCTCGACCTCAGCGCCCCCACGTTATCGAGCATCGAGAAATACAGTAGGGGAGAATAGGGAGTCCTGTGATGATCCCTCATTAACACCTGCTTGGCATATTAGAGGCAGGCCATTTCAAAGTTCTGTTCCAAGTAGACCGGGTCCAGTCCCAGATGCTGCTACTTTTGATATTGACCATCCACCACCTTTTTAATCGGTGGGTTCTGATTATTTATTTATTTATTTATTTATTTATTGATGTTTAAGGTCACATATTTATGCACAATGGCTAATCATGACCGTGACAGTTTTACGGGTGGAGGAAGCCGGAGTACCCGGAGAGAACCACCGAGCAACGACGAGCAGCTGCCAGCTCCCCAACATCGTAACTCCGCACTGCAACACAGGCAGGGTTAGATTGGTTGAAGACATGCGTACCATCGACGTGCAGTACGCCTCAGTACACTGCGTCATCGTGCCCCCACGCGGGCAATGGAGATGAAGTGCCTTGCCCAAGGACACAACGCGGTAGCCGCAGGTGGGATTCGAACCGAGGACCTCTCGGCTTGCAGCCTGCACCTCTACCCACTGAGCTACCGCGCTCCCATGGGTTCTGATTATGATACTTTCCAAAATGGTGGGAATGGTGGTAGAGACAGAGTTCCACCTAATCCAATACCCAACAGGCAGGAGGTGAATCCCAACATGACCAGATGGAGGGGGGGGTGGGGATTTGAGGATAGACGTCCTGTTAGGCAGTTTGGACCCTTTTTGAGGAAGGGGGAGGCAAATTACAGAGATGACTTTCAAGAAAATCACTGGTTTCCCCAAGGCCGATATAGATGTGCTTATGACCCACCCCTCGGGTGTACCAGCCTTATGGGGAAGGAGATGGTTATCGTCAAGGGGACAGATGGGGATGGGTGAGAGGCATGCCCATGACCCCAACCTGTGTGCCGTCAATTTGGGGGACAGCGTCCCCAAGTGCGAGAGATGAGAGACCCGGACAATAGGTATCGTCGTAGGATGCCTAACCTTCCCAAGAGCTTAGAATATAACGGGACCACCAGCTGGCAAACATTTCGTATGAAGTTCATGCAATTTGCAGACATGCAAGAATGGACTGCGGGAGAATGTAAGGACAACCTTTGTTGGTGTTTGGATGGCAAAGCAAGAGAGTATTTTGCAACCATAACTCGTCAAGATCCACAAATCTGTTTTGTTGATGTGCTGGACAAGTTAGAAAAGCGCTTCGGAAAGTACGAACTCCCTGAGACTGCACAAATGTAGTTCAATCAAGCCCAGTACCAACCAGACATGACCCTAGAAGAATGGGCTGATCAGATTTTGACATTGGCCGAAAAAGCATTTGGGCACTTGCCCGAACAACACATGTTTCGCCAGGCCGTTATGCGTTTCTGCCATGGTGCCCCAGATAAAGGGGCAGGGCATTACGCAGCAAATCATCGCCCGAAAACAGTCGAGGAAGCTATAGATCAAATTAAGTGGTTTCAACACGCATCTTTGGCTATTTACGGAAATCTGAGGGAACTAGCTCCAGAACCCAGAGGCCCAACTCAGATTGTAACCCTTTCATGGGATAACTCACATCCCCGTGTGCAGTCGGCTCAGGTGTCTACTCCATCAGTACGACCCAATACAACAGGGCCCCAGCCTCAGGATACCCAAAGTGTTGTGGCTGAATTAGTAACTGAATTTAAGAAATTTTCTGGAGAAACAATCACTGAATTTTGATCAATTGGCACAGTATTATCAAATTTAAATGACAGTATGGCTACCTTGACCATAAAGATTTCCCAATTGATTGAACCAGGTCAGACTCTAAATAGATCAAGGAGTCGATCTCCCTCACCTGGGAGGAGGGGTTGTTGGACATGTGGGTCGATTTCCCATTTTTCAAGAGAGTGCCCTTCCAGAAATCCAAGTAATCGGTCAGCTTCAAAACCTTCTACGCCATCAGGGTCACCAAATGACCCAATACCCGAATTTCGCCAATAGGCAAAATTTCGGACGATCTAGAGGATAATTTAAACGAGAACGAGTCGAATATGTAGGCCGTTTGCCGACTTCAGATTTAAATATAGGCCACAATCCTGTCATTGCTAGGGATAAATTCACTGGACAATTTTTCCCAAAAGAGGAAACATTAAATGAGATGCCAGGTAGTATAACGATCAACCAAGTAGATACTTCGTTGTACTATACTGTATCAGTGATATTAGAAAATGTCAAATTAGATGCTCTTATTGATACAAGGGCACAGGTAACAGTGTTTTCTGACAAACTTTTAGAGCTTTTTGATGAACACCCTCGCATGTTGAAGAGCATTGAAGTACGAACAGTACGCAGAGAATTAGGAACTATCTCTGGACAAATAGTAGGGCCCAGCAAAATGAAAGTGGGAAAAAAATTGGTACATCAGGAATTTTTATGTAGGTGTGTCTTGATTTCTTGCATGAACAGGATACCCAATTAGATCTGGCTAACAATATGATGTATTTGGGAAAAGAAAGAGAGGAAATTCCCATTCAGTTAAGACAATCACAAAAGGAGGGAGTAAAGGTCAGGTTATTGGAAAAAGTAATAATTCCTTCCAATTCGGTGAAACAAATCCAATGTGCTCTTGGTGCCGTCATATCAGAGTATATAACACAACCGTTTGACCCGGGGGGAGGAGGGAATGTTTTAAGTAAATCCAAGAAAGAGCCCGAGGGAGTGGGCATTGCAGTCATTGCAGACTCCGAGAGGGTGCCCTCATCCCTCAGTGAAAGGAATTAGTCCAGGTACAAGTTAGTACTCAAAGAAAAGATAAAAGATTCTCTTCAATAGAAGTTGGAGAGGAAGATGTTCCCTTTCTACCTAAATCGGTAGAATTGCCCCACCCCCAAATTGAAGGGACCGCCCTCTGTGTGTCCTCTGCCAAGTTGTGGAGCTAAGGAAAGGCAGTTGCGGAAACACTGCCAAGGGGATCATCTCCCCACTGCTTTGTGGATGCCACAATCTGAAGGGCAATATTTCAGTCCTAAGACAATTGCTCGAGCTTTTGAGAGGATGACATCTCCCCTGGAGATGGGTTATTTAAGACTACAAGAATTAGTTAATCGGGAATATTCCCGATTCCCATTGGAGGTAACACCACATTTTGTGGAACGTATGCAGGAGTTGGAAGGCCTGTTCGAGTGGGTGCCAAGTACTCAATTTCCTCCTGCAGGAAGTTTAGATCACCTGGCTACGCCAGCTGGGATGGTGCATTGGAGAATTCTAATGTTCCTTCAGATTGAAAATGAGGAGACGAGGAGATCACGTCCTCGGGGAATAAGTTTCAAAAGCCCCTGGTGCGGGTGCTTCGGGGGTGCCCGGACTGATGGATCGGTGTATCCCGGATTGCGGTCCCAGGGTGACGTCTCCGGTGTTGCCTCCGTCGGGACTCCAAACAGTGGTCGGGAGGGTTTTCGCTCTATGGAGCACCGGGGGGGGGGGGGGGGGTGACCTCGCAGGTTCGGTCACGGATGGTGGTGGGGGTACCTGCCTGCTCGGTTTCAGATTCTTCAGTGGGAGATTCCTCGGCAGTTTCTTCAGTGTTGTCTCCCGCTAGACTTGCTTCTAAGGCTGCTGGTCCCTCGGAGGTTCCCCCCGTTTTTGCTTCGGCGGCTCCCAGGGTTGGTTCCTCTTCCGGTCTCTTCGGCCATGTCTCATTTCTTGGAGGGTTTGTCGGTTGTTTCTCGTGCCGTTTCCTCAGTGGTTGGTCCCATGGTGGTTGGTAGTCCGGGTCTTCCTCCTGTGTTCCGGCGGCTAGTGCTTTGTCGTGAGTCCCTCCGGGCTTTTCTCCCGCTGGATCTTCCAGGGAATCTTGATCCATGAATCTGGTTGACACGCATTTTCATTTAGATAGGTTCGCCAAAGGTTCCGAAAACTCAATTTGTCATCTAGGGAGGTTCTCTCCCTTAATGGTGGCCCACCTACAACTTGTCCTTTTACCTGTTGTGGGCGGAGTGGTAGTTTATTGTGATCCGTCCACCTACCCTAGGCCAGAGGAAGTTCTCAGGGATCCTGGTATGAAGGCAGTGATTGGCCTTCATCCCCGTCATGTAAGGAATATCCCTCTGGCGGAATTAGAAAGCATCATGTTCCCAGTAATGGGCTTGCTTCCATATGCTGCAGGTTTAGGTGGAGTGGGGCTCGACAGAACAGAGTCGGTTGATACATGGTATCATCAAGACTTGGTATTTGCAGGGTTGTTGAAGTTGGCAGCCTTAGCAAAGCCCATTGTGTTACACTTAAGGGGTTCCTCGGGAGATTACTTGGGGAGGGAAGTAAATACCCTCGCGCTCCTGATGATGATGGATAACGTAGGTAAGCAAGAGAAAATTCACCTACATTGTTTCACCTCCAGTAGGGATGTGGGCGACAAATGGGTAAACCACTTCCCTAATGCATACTTCAGTATAGGCCCAAAATGTTCATACTTTAAACCGGAACAGTGGGACGGTGTAAAAGCTATCCCGCTAAATCGTCGGGTTTTGGAGTCTGACGCTCCGTATTTCCAGGGGGAGATGAATTAGGCGGTAAGGGGCACTCCTCTCTACTTGGGGGAAGTTGCACTGAAAGTTGTTACGGAGTTACAGATGCCCTTGGGGTGCTGGTGGCCTCGGTCACACAGAATGCTTGTACCCTCTATGGGTTCCCTTCCCCATAAAATAACTGTTGCAAAGCAAAATATCCATATATTCGGATAATTTCGGATGGATTTTGGAAATTATAGCAGGAATTGAATTTTGGGTAATGCAAAGGCATGCCACCAAAGAATTTTTATGCTAAAAATTGATAATTATGTTTCCAGAGGTTTTCCGAAATTAGAATAACAGGGCTCCAGGCAGATTTTTCCGATATCATATTGAATTTTGTGTTCGGCAGTGAATTATTCCCCATTTAAAAAATACTGGTGTTTGTAGGAATTTCAATAGGATAGCATTATTTAAAATCCTGAGATTCTGTCTGGAATTCTGTTTACTTATTGCTGGGCACATACTTTTGAATCATTTGTTTGCCCAGATGCAAATAAATTTGTCATCTCCTACCTATGTATAAATCTGGGGATTTATCCCAGCAACTATTAAAATAAGGATTAAGAAAAGTATTGAACTGGGACCCCTTCCCTGGTATATATTGATATAAAAAAAAAACATGGTTAAGTGATGAAATACAAGACCAGTAACTGGATTTTGAAGGGCAAAATTGATAAGTTGAAATGGGTTTTATTTCTGATGCCATGTGTGATATATTTTAATTTTTGTTGCATTTTGTAATTTTTGTTATGTACCTTAATTTTGTTGATTTATGGGTGCAGTTAAAAAGTAGTAGAGGGAGGGAATTGGTACAAAAAATTGTAATATTTTGTATAGTTTTATGGGTTTCTATCTTCAATTCTTGTGTAGTGAAATGTGGGAGTATCCATCTCTTGGGATGCCCTTGGATCCCTTTTTTCTGAGAATTCCATTGCTGATCCTTTTTTGATTAAGTTAAATACAGGGAGTTTGTTCCCTAACGCATTTGCCCTTTAAGGGTAGGGATTTATTTATGTTCCCTGGGGCCATTTGGAGGGGGTTTTATTTAGAAAACTGGGGGGAATTCAATTGCCCCTATGATTACTCCTCCAATATGGAATCAGCAATTGGAATGGTAAACTGGTCAGAAGAGTAAAGAGAACCGGTGACGTCATCAAGAGAATGGTATATATACTGGATTAGACGAGGAGACCCAGTTGTTGTTATCTGGTTGCTGATCGTATCATTAGGTGAGTTGAAAGTACCCGTCCGTTGGAGGAAATAACCCACTTGATGAGCTTGTAAATATTTGGTATTGGGTGGTATATATAAGTATTAGTATATTAAGATTATATCCCCCAAAAATAACCACAGATACGTTGGGTAAAGAATTGACTGGTTGAGTGCTGGAAGCCGAAGTTTGGGCTTTACGCTGAAGTACGGGTACCACAAGTTAAAGGTTTCATATTCAGTGGATGTGTTTCATATTATCTTTGAAGTGAAATTCTTTAGTCCGTAAGGATTTGCCTTGTTGAGATTTATGGGAGAGTGCCATAAATTCTAACAAGACGAAGACGTGAAAACAATCTGCGCTGCCTAAATATAGATTAGTACTCTATCTGTTAATTCACCATATCTTCTTTAACCCTTAAATCCTTAGATTAATGTTAAGATAATAACTATCGTATAAACTTGTAGGCAGCTGAGGATGACTTAACAGTGTTTCTACATCATTGTTGGGTGCCAAAACAGGCAACCGTCAATGATTAAAAAACAATATCACGTTAAATTGCAGTTACCAGTAAAGTACTCAATGAAGAGTACACTCGCGGCATTTTTTTTATATCCCCGCCCACCTGGCTGGGGTATATAGTATTTGACGTGTACTTCATTCCGTCCGCCCCAAAGTTGTATCATTCACTACATTCGGCCCATCACCATGTTAGAAGGACAAACGACTCTGTATGTTTTTTTGTCACAGCAGTTACTGCCCTTTATTTCCAGTGTTCTTAAATTGAGGGTACCTTCATGGTGTATTCAACTTCTCCCGCAGTTTCTAATGTAGAGAGTTGAAACTTTAGGATATGGTTACACATGCCTTGCAGATGTGCAGCATATATAAAGTTTGTAGAAATATACTTTCTCACAATTATCAAATCAAATCAAATCGCTCTCACATTTGGTAAAGAGGTGGGGGTACCCTTTTGTGTCATCCTATGATGACATTTGATAGTTTTTATGATAATGCCCCAATGGTCTGTAATCTGGGCAGCATAAGTGTAAATGATTGGCAAAACTTGATTTCATACCTGTGTTGCGGTTATTGTGTAGCCAAGGATGTTAAAAGTGACCTTAAATACTAATAAATAAATAGTGTCAGCCCCCCCCCCTTCCCACACAGACACACACACACACGCGCGCGCGCGCACACACACACGCGCGCGCGCACACACACGCATTGTCATTTATTTTACCTACGCTGCCTCTGCCTGCAGTTTAAATAAAATTTATTATACCTTAGATCCTTTCCTCATAACAGGTTTAATGATGATATATAGTGATATAGTGCACCCTCATACACAAACGATCCTTACAATATATTTTGGGATAATTGTTCGGTAACTAATGTCGCTAAACTAGACATATTACAGATCGCAACAGCTGAGGTTATTACGAGGGTAACCACATTCTAAAATCAGTTGGATTAAAAATTAACCGAAATCAACTGGTTTGAGTGAATATGAACCCCAGTTGTGTTGATATTCATTCAACACAGTTGATTTGGGTTGATTTTTAACCCAACTCGTTTGCATGACCACTGCAAGTAAGCCATTGATTTATTCTGAGATATTTAGACTCATAAGTTAATGTGATTTTTAAACTGTTTCACCCCCCCCCCCCCCCCCACACACACACATTTTTTACCACTAAAGTTCTTTCGCTCGTCTTATCGTTGATGCTATCGCTCAATCTCAGGTCATGTCAGAAACACGGAGTTCCATTTTGTCGGACACATTTGTATCAGGCTTCTTTCATCCCTGGCGCTACAGACCAGAATAAATGGTCTCGCGGGCCAAAGGCGCGCAGGCACAGGTGGTGCAAGCCGCTTTCAACCCTCAGTGACTGTAGATTGTTTTTAATTTTATGTCAGGGCATGGTAAAGGAGGGAAGTATCAAGGTACTCAGCGTCGCTTGTGTTTCTTTGATTCTTTTTGGATGAGGTGGCTGAGACGGAGAGGTCGTGGCAGTTGTTGCTTTTTCATTCATCCATTTATGAAAATCTTGATTTCTAATTTTGTTGGCCTCTAGTTTTCTACAGTTGAGTTATGATGATGTCGATGGTATGTTGAGTGAAGCCGGTGTAAAAGGAATGGAAGTCCGTAGGAACGTTAGTCCCTCTGGACTATTATTCCGCGGAATTATAGTCCTAGGTCTAACATTTCTAGGAATAGTAGTCCGGCGGACTACTATTCCTAGAAATGTTAGACCTAGGACTATAATTCCGCGGAATAATAGTCCAGAGGGACTAATTCCTACGGACTTCCGTTCCTGTTACACCGGCGTGGTCTTGGACGTATTCTATGTAATCTTCAATCGAGTCCGCGAAATTCTGTTTCAGTTTACCTTATTCTGCTATGCAGAGATTGTCCAGCCATTCTGTAAAGTCCCCGATTGATAAGAGGCGTGGTTGCTTTCCTCTGGGTTTTGGCTGTCGAAGTCGAGGACAAAATGGACCCATTGCTCGATTGGTCCAGGCTGATTGGTGAGCCTCCAGCTCCTTCCCATGCACTCTCCGACTTCCTAGGGGAAGTGCGGCTGGCTGTGGTGAAGTTGGTGGTGGGGACGATTTGGCGACGGCCTCCCTCACCTTCTGTATCAGTCCTCTCAAGCCATGCTTCTATATATCTGGCATCCCAGCGCCTGGCTTATGGTGGCTTTCTCTTTCTCTACTGCTGTTGTCTTCGGCCCTTTTCAGGTATCCTGGACGTGGAGTCTCTGTCCTTCCTCGGGTGTGGACCAGTGTGGGAGGAGGTGCTACCTGTTACAACCGATAATGTTATAAACTCCGCATAATGTTATAACTTTTTTCAACCCGTTATGTTATAGAAATCGACATATAATGTTATAACTTTTTTCAACCCGTTATGTTACAACAAATTAACCGATAATGTTATAACTTCTGTATACTAATTCCAGTTACAGCTATTGTAGATGGACTTTACCAGTTACCATTTATTGCCGCATAAAGGTATGTAATATTTATACTAAAGGTTTCTGCTCTGTTAAGGCGAGGAGACACCCCCCCCCCCCCCCAACTCCCGGGGATTTATCATAGAATGACCTAGTTACGTTACATAGACGCGGATTATCCTGGTAACTCAATTGTGTGACGTCATTACCATGATCATCCAGTGCCCAACATGGTGAAGGCGGGGGTGGTGGAGGAGGGGTGTCATTTTATTCGATTGGTACGTTTACCAACATGCGTAGTCTCCGCTTCCAGAAATGTAGTGTACCACAGTCCCCTGACGTCTCTGGGGATGGGCAAATGCAACATCAACACAACTCCTCCTCCACAATCTCCTCCTTCTCCCTATACTGCATGTTCTAGTGATTCCGCCTTATCCAGAACCTGTAATCCCAAATTCATCACTTCCACTTCTTCCAACATCTCCACCATCTATATTATCATACGTCTAGCACTACTCTCTTATAGTATTCTCAGATAGCCTTCTCTGCACAATCACCCTGATGTACTAATCCATGACCTCCTCTCTTTCTCAGCCTAATCCCTGCTCACCCCTTTCAGTTCTCCTAAACCTCATCCCTCTTCCTACCCAGTCTCGCATCTTATTCTTCGGCTTCCGTGCGACACTACCAACCCGCCATATCCACCGTATGTGCCTCGCTCCATCCAACCTTTGGACCTCTTTTAACTCCACCGCATTTTTGTTCACTGCTAGTTGTTAAAATGTCAAATTAATGAACAATAAGATATTCTTATGACTAAGAAATATACGACAAATGAGTTTTAGATGCCCAAAACAAGCAGGAAAACAGAGGCATTTGCCCATCCCTAAAGGCGTCAGGGGACTATGGTACACTACATTTCTGGAAGCGGATATTACGCATGTTGGTAAACGTACCAATCTGATAAAATAGCACCCCTCCTCCATCACCCCCGCCTTCACCATGTTGGGCACTGGATGATCATGGTAATGACGTCACACGATTGAGTTACCAGGATAATCCGCGTCTATGTAATGTGACTAGGTCATTCTATGATAACTTCCCGGTAGTTGGGGGGGGGGGGGTGTCTCCTCGCCTTAACCAGAGCAGAAACCTTCAGTATAAATATTACATACCTTTATGCGGCAATAAATGGTAAGTGGTAAAGTCCATCTACAAAAGCTGTAACTGGAATTAGTATACATTAGTTGTAACATTATCAGTTAATTTGTTGTAACATAACGGGTTGAAAAACGTTATAACATTATGCGTCGATTTTTATAACATAACGGGTTGAAAAAGGTTATAACATTATGCGGAGTTTATAACATTATCGGGTCTTTACTACATTTTTTGTAACATTATGCGTTGGTGTAACATTATGCGGCGTTGTAACATTATTGGTTGTAACACTACCACTACCTTTGGGTTGTTGTAGTTGATAATTGATGGAGAGCTGAACGCCGTCACCATCTACTTGGACATTCCAGTTGGTGGCTGAACCGGCGTTTAGCACTATCAAAGTATCTGTAATCCATGCGTTGAGGAAATCCATTGCTCTAATTGGGCGAAGATGTTAATTAGTAGCTCTCACAAGTTTGTCTTTTCCTTGGAGAGCCGAGCAATCAATACCTCAATGAATGCTACAGCCCATTGCAATAGCATGCTCTTACCTTTCTGAGAGTCCGTGGGAATTCGTCTTTGATTTACTTGAGAATTTACTAAATGATGGCAAGCAATGACCACCTCTGCTTTACAGTTGTGCGAAATCTGTCACAGCTCAAATACACCATAGGTTGTGATTCCTTTGTAGGAGTCACAACCCCCACTTATACTACAATCATTTATCACCTACCAATTCCTGTCAGTGTGGTTGGTGCAAGACACCCGAACACCTTTTATTGCACATCCATTAAACTTTAAACCCTTGTATTTAGTGGATTCGTAGCGATGACATAAATGTATATGTGGCCTTAAACACCAATAAATAAATAAGACATAAACGCTTCTGTATTCAACTAGTGATGTACAAGCCGGAACATTTTTCCCAGCACTGTTCCTTTCCCGTCGAGTCATTTGTTACGCTTCGAAAAGTTTCCAAATTTCGTTATACAATTCGTCCTCTGAGTTCCAATGTGTTCTATGTGCCAGTAGGCACATAGAACACATTGGAACTCAGTGGACGAATTGTCAATCGTCTGTGTGAAAATGAAAACGTCCAAAGCAAAATAAAGTCGGTTCACAAAAAATAAGTTAACCAAAAATGAGATAATATTTAAAAAAAAACAAGCATTTCCAACCACAACATTAACCCAGTCCCATGGCCGTCTCGTCTGTGGATCATGTTATATCTAAATTGGTCAACTTTATTTCGGTAAATCTTCGGGCATCCTGACATGCTTCCAACTTCTTTTAAAAACGTTTCTCCCGGCTGTTTTGCAAATCCATCGAAATTTATGCTTATATTTTTTACTATCAGTAATAGCCACGAAATAGTTAGGCGTGAATGGACACCAGTCGAAGAAAAGCAGCGATACTACGAATTTCAACAAACACGCCCCATAGAAAAAATAACGAATGTAATTTATACTGGTTCCCTAAAGGTTGTTTTGATTTTTTATCGATCAATTTGATCAGTACCGCTTCAAACAAACAAAAACGGACTCTTCACCTTTGGGTTTAAACATCGGAATTAAAATTTGTTTCTGTAAATGAATTTTAATTCATGGGGATGGGTTATGCACACAGAACGCGATGTGTGTTTGAATCGGTGGGTGTTTTACAGAACTCATTGGAATGGCGTAGTCATATTTCGCGAGAGCCTGCGGCTCTTGCGAAATATGACTACACCATTCCAACTCGATATGTAAAACACCCACCGATTCATACACCCATCGCGTTCTGTCTATTTCTCACATTGTCCAATTGTTTTAAACACTTGCAATAATGCAATCAACTTACTCCTTTACCGCTTTATGTTTCAAGTAATGTAGTAATTCATTTTATCAAATAGGTGATCCCTGTGTACAGCAACCCACGAAACATCAAATGTGTTTAATGGGCCTAATATGTATACCCCACTCCCACCACAAATTACTTTTCTCTTCAACACAATCAAGGTTGTATACGTTGTACTCTTATTAAATACACCTGAGGGCGATTTCAAGGAGAGTCCTAGATTATTTGCCACGCAAATACTCGAGATTGATAAGTAAATATCTTGATGTAAATCCTTTTTCTTTTTGATATTGATGTCTGTCAGTGATTACAGTGGTTTGTAGAAGCATTATTATTACCTTTCTAGAATTTTTATAGCAAAAATTCAGCACCGTTGAGTGTCTCTCGTGCATGTGCAGGAAACTCCGGCTTGTCCACTTTCAATATACAAATGTTTTGAATCTATAACAGAAAATCAGTTGTACATACAACAAATTTCACACTGAAGTTTTCTCAATTGATGCTCGGTACATTGCCATCTAAACACAAATACGTTCATGTGTCCCTCTATTTCAATATCAACATCGTAACGACATACACAGGGGGTACTGTAGTGGAATTAGCAGACGATCGGAAGGCTAATTTAATTCTAAGAGGAATTACTTCCCTTGTACAACCTCTTCTATTGTCTGACGCAGCTGAAAAGGTAAATGTTATTTGATGTGTATAAGAATAATTAGAAATTGTACAGTTTCAATACCATAACGGATAAATTCCGTATTTCTATGAATTTATCGCCAGTAATTTATTTTTGTAATTATTGATTACATGCCACATATTTGTATTCCCTTCAGTGACTTTACTACACCCGCCCACAATTATTTATATAAATGATAAAATTAACATTTGTCAGCACCATAACAGTCTGATCCTGTTGTGCTGCACTCTCTCTCTCTCTCTCTCTCTCTCTCTCTCTCTCTCTCTCTCTCTCTCTCTCTCCTCCCCAGAAAGGGCTCGCATCGGTCGTGGTAACTAATATATGTGTCTTCATATCTTGTTTAGCTTATCATTTAGGGTTCAGAGTGTTCCTTTAAAATAAATAGGCCTAAGCAAAACAGCAGGACAGTCCCTGCATATGAACAATAATGTCACTCCATTTTTGTATGTTTTATTGGTTAGTTGCATGACCATCCACTTATTCATGCCCGTATTTATTTTATTTTCATTGGTTGTTTATTTCCTTTTGGTTCCTTTCAGTTGAAACATTCATTAAATTTTAAGTTTATTTGAATTTTATATAAAAAGTTATTAAATATGGTTGTAACTGTGTTGACATAATATTAACCTCTGTATGATGTCGGGCCCCAACATGAGTTGATGAAAAGGGCACCGATCACAGCAGGTTATAGATAAAAGTCTTATAGGTGAAGTATTTTACAGAGAAAGATGAAGCTAGACAAATCAGCAAAGTTCAAACTCTACATTTGTCTACACCCAATATGGCCCCACCCCCAGACACTCTGTGAAATCACCCCTCAGCTGTTTATGGCTTTCTCGTATGTAAAGGCAATGCATTATGTCCATCTTTGTTCTTCTTTATTTTATGGTTGTTTCCACTCTTCCCATGTAAAGTTTAAATAATCTCAATTTATTGTTGCGTGGTAGTCTGGATACTCTGGCTGCATTTTCTTTTTGAGGGGAATTTGTTTCAGTTGATTTGCCTGTGTTGTATTGGATCGAAATGTCGCCGCTCTACAACATAGGACTGACTGCGTATTTATTATTTATACCATGATTACCTATTCTTCTATATATAAAAAATCCTATGACATTAATTTTAGCTTTACACACCAACCATGGTGACCACACGAGCAATGGGATTTCAATAGTTAAAATTTACACCTATAGTGGAATTACATCCGAGGTGACCTATGGTGACCTCACCTTGAATGCAAACTTGTTTTTTTTTTTTATCACTCGTCGCTTCGTGAAGAGTGAAATGAAACCGGCAATTATTTATTATGTTTTTAAATAAGTTTATGTCATAAGACACCAAAAATTAATAAACATACGTTGTCTCGTGTTAATAAAGCATCCATAACTTGAAATAGTATGTGATGTTATTAAAATGAAGAAAGGCCCCGTAATTTGCGCGTTTCGTTTTCTGTTTCAT
The DNA here is from genome assembly GCA_031216915.1 of Pictodentalium vernedei. Classification (NCBI taxonomy): domain Eukaryota; kingdom Metazoa; phylum Mollusca; class Scaphopoda; order Dentaliida; family Dentaliidae; genus Pictodentalium; species Pictodentalium vernedei. The sequence continues at coordinate 147,729,787 of CM062291.1, read as the reverse complement.
TTCGGCGATAAAATTGGTAGCGGAAGTAGCGCCCACCGCTGCCCATGTAAACAAAAACAGAATCGCACGTGTGAATATTGATTTATTCAACATTTAAACTCTCATTAATCTGACGATCATGGTATAAATAAAATATACCCAAAGTAGCTTTGTGTACCAAATGTTCACCACTCGCGGTGAAGTGGATTTAACCACGCACCAAAGGCTCGCGGTTAACACCACTTCAACGCGAATGGTGAACATTTGGTACACCAAGCTACTTTGGGTATATCTATCAACATTTGAGCAATAAAAATAAATAAAAGACACCTTTTCTATGACTGTTAGATTGTGCCAATCATTATGCTCTTCCTTAGCATACTGTTTTAGTCTAAACAAGCTTTTTATTTGGAAAAGTAAAACATAACCCTTACATATCTTACAAACCATAATCTACATAATAAAATATTGAAAATAAACAGTCAGTGTCATGATTCGACCAGAAGCGTAAAGCTATTATAAGCAGTGTCTTGTATCGACGTGAAATCCCGCCCGCGTTTTGTGATGTCATTGTGTGGAAATGTGAGACTCGGGCGAGATGTCCCGACAATCTCTTGAGAGACGCTGGAGAAGAAGGGATAGGAGTCGTAGAAAAAATGGTGAGAATTATTTACAGTTACATGATATGATTATGGGCGTGGATAGATAATGATTGCTAAATAGAAACAGTGGAGATCTCAATATAAGTGTGTGGTTGCCAGAGAAGATTTGCCGCTGGTTGGTACACTTCTGTGTGTCGCATTGTGAGGAGGTGTGAATTTGCGCAAAATAGTAACAGTGACAACATAAAGATAGACTATTTTGTGTGGACAGAAGTCTGAATCTGATTGCGTCGTGTTTTGAAGCGAATAATTTTCAAACGACACATTCCCACCCGTCTCCGTGAAATGTGAGTGTGACTGTCGTTCGATGTGTCGCTTTTACAATGTGTGATGACTTTCTTTAAGGTAATAAAAATCAAATAATGAAGTTGCAGGAGCCAAAAAGGTCATCGCATTGCGGATATTAAATAAAAAAAATACTATTGACTTATATTTTTGTCCTCAAATCAAAGATTGTCCTGAAGTGCGGATGTGGATCGCACCGCGAGATATTTTCCAATCACTTCACGATAAAATTCGAACTTTTATAAGGTTTTTACGTCGTTTTTCTCACCATTTGTCAAATAGAGGCCACGTGGGACATAATTCACACCTGCAATTCGATTAGAACCACAGGCGATCAGGGATGAAACGTCAATATGAAGCACGAGAATGCGAACTATTTTCCGATTCGGTAGTGTATATGCCAGCAGGCTTGAGTTTACACTGTAATAAGAAACATCGTTTAAATTCCCCATAACTGTCTCCAGGCCACTGGGAGATGTAGCAGATCGGTATTCTGAAATTAGGGACATATTATTCAATGTGGGCACAATACCATGCCTGGAAATAACCTGCGAACGAGCGTTTAGGTTACGCAGGGGTAACTTCAGTTGTAAAATTTGCGAACGAACTGCAGGTTTTGACAAAATAATACAATATAAATTAAATATAAGTAATATGGCACATAGGGTCAATTATTGTGCACTTTAACCCTTTACCTAACATGAAAAGCAGACGACACTTGCAAACAAAATTCTTGAATAACTATTTTTAGCTCAACTTTGACTTAAGTCAAATTTGAGCTTATGCCATGGCCAGTCGTCCGTCTGGCCGTCCTGTCCGTCAACAATTCAATACGGCTCGGGCTAGAGGCCGTATTTATGAACCGATCTTTACGAAACTTCTTGGATATCTTTGTTATGACCGTGGGACGAGAACGAGTGTTTTTGAGTCCGATCCGAAATTCATGTTGGCCGCTGGCAGCCATTTTGTACAAAATTAGGTGCAATCAGATTTTTGCGCAGAACTTCCATATGAAAGCTCTGATTTGAATAATATTTTGTATGAATGTTTAGTACCATGGGATACATCACATATAATACGGTTTTTTTTCTCGTGCGTAAATTATGCAAATTAGACTAACTTTGATGTATTTAGTGTTACTTTCAGCACTGTAAGTGCAAATGCCAATACGGCTCGGGCTAGAGGCCGTATTTATGAACCGATCTTTACGAAACTTCTTGCGTACCTTTGGTATCACCGTGGGACGAGAACGAGTGTTTTGGGGTCCAGTCCGAAATTCAAGATGGCCGATGGCAGCCTTTTTGTACAAAATTAGGTGCAATCAGATTTTTGCGCAGAACTTCCATATGAAAATGCTGATTTGAATAATTTTGTGTGTGAATGTTTAGTACCTTGGGATACATCACATATAATACGGGATTTTTTCTCGTGCAGAAATTATGCAAATTAGATTAACTTTGATTTTTTCAGTGCTACTTACACACAGTAAGTACACATGTCAATACGGCTCGGGCTAGAGTCTGTATTTATGAACCGATCTTCACGAAACATCTTGGGCACCTTTGTTATCACCCTGGGACGAGAACCAATGTTTCTGGGTGCGGTCCAAAATTCAAGATGGCTGCCAGTGGCCATTTTGTACCGAAATTAGGTCTAATCAGTTTCTTGTACACAACTTCTATACGGCTCAGGCTAGAGGCCGTATTTATGAACCAATCTTTACGAAACTTCTTGGGTACCTTTGTTATCACCGTGGGATGAGAACGAATGTTTTTGAGTGTGGTCCGAAATTCAAGATGGCCACCAGCAGCCATTTTGTACCAAAATTAGTGCAATCAGTTTTTTGTACCGAACTTTTGTATGAAAGTTCTGATTTGAATAAATAAAAAATTTTGTATGAATGTTTAGTAACATGGAATACATCACATATAGTACGGGTTTTTTTCTCGGGCAGAAATTATGCAAATTGGATGAACTTTGATTTATTCAGTGCTACTTGTACACAGTAAGTGCACATGTCAATACAGCTCGGGTAAGAGGCTGTATTTATAAACCGATCTTCACGAAACTTCTTGGGCACCTTTGTTATCACCTTGGGACGAGAACGAGTGTTTCTGGGTGCGGTCCAAAATTCAAGATGGCTGCCAGTGGCCATTTTGTACCGAAATTAGGTCCAATCAGTTTTTTGTCACAACTTCTATACGGCTCGTATTTATGAACTGATCTTCACGAAACTTCTTGGGCATCTTTGTTATCACCTTGGGACAGGAACGAGTGTGTTTTGGGGTGCCTTTCTTATCACTGTGCTATGAGAACAAATATTTTGGGGTTCAGTGAGACTCTGGGACTCAAAGATTTCTTTTCTAGTTTAGCATCTGACTGTCACCCCCCTTTACAATACTTTACCTATACATTTGTTACAGGCTACCGTCAGTATTTATGTACAGACCATTACAATACTTTATATGTACCTTTGTTATCAGGTCATTACCTAGATGTTTGTCTTTGCTGTGTTACATACTATACATGTACATGTCTTAACAAGTTGAGCCACAGTGTCATTGACACTTTCATTTCATTTTGTGTCTCAAAAAGATAGGTTATGACTCCTCATTGGAGCGAGCTCGTTCCAAAGAGGGATCATAACCTATGTTTTTGAAACAAAAAGTGAAAAAATGAGAATTAATTGGCGATTTTTGTGAATAGCGCTGGCCGGTTTTGGCCGGTTTTGGCCGGTTTTGGCCGTTATGTTGGGTAAAGGGTTAAATATTAAAGGCTTCTGTACTGGGGTATGCAGTCGAGGCACTGATCGCTATACAATTGTATTGCTGGAGCGTTCATTTGTCACATCGAAAAGTGTTTCACCTGCCGCCATCTTCGATGCAACTTGAATATTTATAATAGAAAATAAGTGCCGATATTGAAAAGTTGATATCATGTTACTGGCTCTAGTGCGAATTAAACACCGTGGCTTTTGATGAAGGGGAAAGCTATTACGATGTTACTGCAGTCGCAGAGAAACAGTTTTCACTATTTAAGGTCTAGTCTGATTCCAGGCCATAACATCGTCGAATTCGTTACAGAATTTGGCTGGTGGCTTGAAAGCTTAGGGAAATGTACCTGGATGATTCTGTAGACAATGAACAATGCTCCCGAAAATAGGTAGATTGGTATATCGCAAACATTTGCCGAATTATCAGTTTAAGAACGCCATATAAAATCCTACTGTAGTCACCCAATAGTAGAACTTATCATAGGATAGATGATGAAGACTGTGGATAAGTCAGCAGTAGTGTTCTTAGACTTATGAAGGTGTGGGTGGGATAGAAACCAGAAGCCGGACAGGTGTTAGGGACCATAACTATCCTCTAATAGATATCCTTCTTACGGAATCCATTTTTAGAAATCGTCTATGGATATGGAATACCTTTCTTACGAGATTAGCATAATAAGAGTGGTATTTGGAGTCACTCAATCGAGTAATTACTTGATGGCTTATTTGCTCTAAAAGATTCGAGTCGTTCGAGCAATCTTAGATAGTTAACGACCTTGTAGTAATGCTACAAATTAGTAATAATGGTACAAGGCTGCAAAGATAGTAGAAAACTATAGTAATTGTGAAGACAATAGAGGCCAATCATAGAATAGACAGCTGAAGTTGTGGAAGAAACTGATGGTAAAACTACCACGAGCTGTAGAGAAGCTTGGAATCCCACTTACGGAATCTCTCTTACGGAATCCCATTAGGATAATCCCTTTTTGGAAGGCTTCTGTGGTTATAGAATCCCTTTTTAGAAATGAGAATAAAAGTTGTAGAAGTCGCTCGTTCTAGTAATTACTCAATAGCTTATTTACTGGATAAAATTCGAGTCGTTCGAGCAATGCCTGTTCCAGCCACTAGTCAATAGCTTATTTGCTAGATAAGATTAGAGACATTCGAGCAATACGTGTTCCTGTTCGATTGTCGTTCGGATTTAAGAATCAAACATGACTTCGTTATACACAAGGGGGATAATTCTGTATTGGTAAGTACAAATTATGGAAAATGAAGCAGTCTGATTGTTGGCACAAGAAGCCAAGTTAGGCTGCTTGGGTAGTCAGAACAGCGCATGTAATAGTAGTTAGCGACGGACTAGGTTTGGAATGTAAAACTGTTCCACGTTCAAGGCTCTTCCGCTGTAAGAGGGTACCCCAAAACTACAAAATGAAGTATAGCATTGTTTAGAACTGACCAGAGCGGCCCAAGAAAGCTGAACAAATAGCACCACAAAGCTAAAACTGTTCAAACTAGAAGGTTCTATGCCATTTGAGTATACTCTGGAACAACTGAGTAGGGTAAAGCAGATAGAACTCCTTGTATAGGTAGTGCCGGTCCAGGAATGGTTGTCGGGTTTGTTTGTGGTAATTAGATTTACTCTTATACAAAGGAACGCGTCTTATAACACTACGTGCTACTATTATAATTCACAGATGGTGACTTCGCCAGGTCTGTATCAGAAGTTTTTGGTGAATTGTAGTGATCTGGGGTCGTTGTCTGCTTGTTTGTGGTAAATCTACAAAGTAATCGATAATTTGGGGAAAATCTGAACCAGAAAACAATCTACTCTTATACGAATGAACGCATCTTCAGAACACGCCCCCGTTCTATTGTAGGCCTTTGGGCTACATAGCAACCACGTGCTATCATAGAAACTAAGATGGAGACCTCCAGTATACAAAATGGACGACGGAAACACGCGTCACCCTAACAACACGCTCTGCACATGCGCATTAAGACCACGTATCGCTACGGGAATGACGTCTCCGGGTGGCCTTTCACACGGGCTACCATGACAACCAAACATGACGTAAATAGGTCACGTGACTATGACGTCACGGGCGAGGTCCGGCTGAATTGGCACGATCCATCGCTTTCCTACTACTAGGGGCAAGATTTTTGGCCCCCACCCGAAATTTCTATTTTCAGAACCGATGGGCCAATTTAAACTAAATTTGGTATGCGGTTTTAATGGGAAATAAGTACTTGATCCATGCAAACAAAAACTTTCCCGTGGAAAACTAGGAGCTAACAAAATTTCAAACTAGAAGGTTCTATGCCATTTGCCTTATTTTCGACCCGTACGGAGCAGAGAACTGCTATATGGGATGAAGCATCCTTGGGAGCAGTACAAACAAATGGGCAACAAAATTGCAATCGGTGTGTCTATGGGTACCCTATGGGGAATCGACAATTGGCCGAGTCAGCATATTTTCAAAAATTACGAAAATCTTCTCCAAAAGCACAAGTCAGAATTTGATATTTGATATACAACAACCTTAGGAGGGTCAGATTCAAGTTTGTTCAAAGCAAGTCATTGGGTTCATATTTGGGAGCTTGAAGTCTAACTTTTAAATTTTCTGTTTCTATGAAGTATTTGTGATAATGTATGTCCCTTGCAGGAGCTCTGGATGTTTCTCGGTGCTTGTTCCCTCAAACCATTGTCCCATTCGGTAGAATAAAATTAAGTAAATAATAAGTGACCTGTTATCGTTAAAACATCCTTAACCCTTTACCCAACGTATCGTTCAAAACCGGCCAGCGCTATTCTCAAAAATTAATTTTCATTATTTTTTCATTTTTTGTCTCAAAAACATAGGTTATAACCCCTCGTTGGAACAATACCTCAATTAAAGAGAAATTGAGAGTTAAATACAAATTCGAATTGAAGAGAATTCGGAGTTCTGAGCTCAGTGCTCGTATCAAGGTCAATATCGCAAACGCACAAGCTGTTCCTGTCCTGGCGTACTCCTTTGGTGTTGTGGAGTTTACAAGACAATAACTTAAGCAGTTCGTTATATCGACTAAAACAACAGATTCTGCCGCCTCACCCATCCTTTAATCGTTTATATTTATTTGTTTATCAGTTCGAGAGGACGGGGATATATTAACGTGGAGGCTCTATGTGATAGAATTTAATTCATCACGTTTGTGCACATTTATTTTATTGATAATCCTCCAGCTCGGCTTGTGGAGACGCAATACGAATTTAATAGGCGGATTCAGGGCGTGCCCCCTCCTCTCCATTTTTATGCTCCCGCGATGACTAGTCTGGAGAAAATTGTTTTACCCCTGGCTGTCCGTCCCCCGTCTCTAGTGTACATTGTTTGTCCTGCTTACCCCTCTCACAGTTTTCAAGCTAGGACTTTTTATTTCACAGGATGTTTCTACATATACCAGAGGTGTGCATATTGTCAGAATTTTGATTTGCTTGAATATTTCACAAAATTACAGGCTGTTGAACTTGGTTAATTTTTGTAGAATTCCACCTGTATGGTATGCGGTTTATGTGTGGTAGACTTAGCGGGTGTATCATGTGTGTCTTACAGGCACAGATCATGTACGAGTAACAAATCTGTATATGTATATGTGATATATAGACTCCGCTGGTTGGGTGCTTTAATTAATATCTTGGAGTGTGTCGTCGTTATTGTATGAATGGTAGCGTATGTCATATAACCCATACCACTACTCCTATTACAGATGCGAATGGTGCCCAAACAAACGGTACAGGGCCGTCATTTCAAGGAACGTTCTTGATCTTAAAGATGAAATCGAGAGTTCCATTTTCGTTTCGCAAAACCAGTCAGAGCCAGCGGCGCGAGACCACCAGTAAGTTATTCTGAAAGAGTATGTCAGTTCTAATATTGACTTTGAGATGGCTTCAGATCATATTTGAAGCGTTATAATATAATTTTAATTTTTTTGTGCAATATTCCCACGTAGAGCCTTAGGCCACGCACGATTTATAAACCCGATTTATCATTAAATTTAAAAAAGTTATTTATATTTTTGAGTTCAGTGTCCCTTTTGACACAAATGATATTGACACGAGAGTCTGGAAAGGTACTATATACAGTAAATATGCGGACCTCGATTTCGAAATTTCTCAATTGTGTCACCAGTGTGTATATTTGTCAGATACCCTGCAGTGCCCCTGCTATAATTTGTCTGGGCGCATTAGTTGTGTACCTGACTTGAATGCAAAGATGACAATGATTAATGAATGATGGAGTTTCATAAGAGAATCAGCCTATTCTTCATAAGGTTTCTAATGAGAGGTCATAAGCTATGTTTTTGAAACAAAAAATGAAAAAAATAATGAAAATTTTGAATGATGATTTCTGTGAATAGCGCTGTCCGGTTTTTGCCATAACTTTGGGTAAGGGGGTAACTGATGGATCCCGTGCACTGTTTGCAGCCTGCCAAATGTTTTACAAGAGGCTGTCAAAGCCTCTTGTAAAACATTAGGCAGGTCTTGCTAAGTTCTAACTCCTCCCAAAACAACATTTTACAAGGTCACTTGACTGTATGTCATGGTGAGCTATAATGACCACATTGATGGTGTTTGTGTCGATTCCAACACTATTTCACGTGAGTGACGGTTGTGGGTAGCCCATTCAATTTTGTCGAACTAAATATGCTGACCCCATGGAAAGGGGTGGGGGTAAGATTGCCCAATTCTTGAAAAAAAAATATTCTCATGATCCGATGAATGGAATTAGTTTATATTTGGACCAGTAGAATTGAATGGACAAACAAAATTGCAATCACTTGTGTCAAAGGGTACCGTATGGGATTTTATAAAATGCTGAGTCAACGTATTATCAAAAATTAAAAAATGTTCTCCAGAATCACCAGTTAAAACCTTTTGATATTTGTTATACAACATCCTTGAGGGGATCATATTCTAGTTTGTTCAAAACAAACCCTAAGGTTCGGCGTTGTATTCCATATAGGACCCCGAATTTCAACTTGGGATAATGATGAGTCAGCATTTTTTTTTTTCAAAAATTAAAAAAATAATTTTCCCTAAAACTACCAATCACAGTCTTCTGATATTTGGAATACAATGCCCTTAAGGTGATCAGATTCACATTGTTCAAACCAAGTCCCTGGATTCACATTTGGGCTCCCTATAGGAACCCGAATTTCTACTTAGTGCCATGTTCGGAAAATGCTTTAAAAGTCTTCTTCTTCAGATCTACCAGTCAAACAAATTTTTCTACTTGTTATGCAACATCCTTACGAGGATCAGATTTAATTTTGTTCAAATCATGTCCCTTGGTTCATATTTAGACTTCCCGTGGGAGCCCGATTTTTAACTTTGCGCAATATTAAGAATATTATTAAAAATCTTCTTCCGATCAGCCAGTCAAAAGCTTTTCATATATGGTGTACTTCACTAGATTCAAGTTTGTTTAACAAGTTCCTGGTTTCATATTTGGGTTTTGCGCGGGAGCCTCGTCTTTTGGGTGGTTGCAATATGAGGAATAGTCTTTCAAAATCTTTTTAAGATCCGTTGGTCTTAATCTTTTGATGTATGATATACAACATCCAAAGTGAGGTCGGGTTGAAATTTCTTCAAACCATGTTCTTTTCAATCAAGCCTTTGTGTGTGTGTGGGGGGGGGGGGGGGGGGATTCTTAAAGGGGTCAGATTTAAATTTTGGTCAAATCTAGTCCATGAGTTCCTATTCTAGCTTGGTGGAATGCGGGGAAGATTCTTCAAAAATCTTCTTATTCAGATCCGTCAGACAGTATTATAATGCTATATTTTATATGTTGTTTTAGAATCAAATTCCGTACTTGGTAGTCTTTTGAACATATCCCCGAGGAAAGATCACAGCTGACAAATTTCGTCGTTGGAAGAGATTAACAGAAAAATTAGCTCACCTTAATTTCCTATAACTGTAAGTAAATTTAACTCTAGGGGTATAGGAATTTCATATAAAATTGAAATTTCGAAATGTTGACGAACTTCTTTCTATCATCGATGTGCACGTCATTTCATAAATTTCAGGCATTTACTTGTAGAGTGTTATAAATTACAAAAGCTGGCCTTTTGCATTTTTCACAGTCTTTTTGAACTTTTAACTATTATTCTCTGTTGAAAACCATTTAAAACTGAGAAAACGGCATTATACTATCTCTTGATGTTCTGTAACATTTTTTTCTGTTCATTGCGTCAGTAGTGTGTGAATCGTGACATATAATGCAGATACGGTCCTCTCTATTAACCCTCTGAATCCGAGAGGCCACTTTGCCGGTCCAGGAACATGATATTTCATAATTAAATTAAGTAGGATGGCTGCTAAGTGAAGGTATGGGTAGACCAATCAATATTTTCAACGTGCAGCCCCAAGGCTGCACGTTGAAAATATTAACTGGTCTACTCCCAAACAATGAATGAATGAATGAATGAATCTTTATTTAGCAGTATACAACAGAAAACAGAAAATTATACATGCATCATTATAGAACAAAAATATACATACAGAATTATAGACAAAAATAATCTAATAAACCTGTATTCCGCAGGGAGACGGCAAAACCAGATTGGCTGTCTACCTGTCGTCTCCCGAGGATTATATAATGCAACATTGGAATCGGACTGTCCAACAATCGTTCATCTATACTTTGTCTTGGTCGCAGGTGGCTAGTGTAACTCACACAATTTAGTTAAGAGACGAGCATTGAGTTAACCCTTTACCCAACATATAAAGCAGACGACACTTGCAAAGAAAAAAAAAAAAAAAAAAAAAAAAACTTTTGAATCACTATATTCTTTCATTCCCAAGAACACAGGTCGCGAACCCCCACCGGAACGAGCTCGATATAGACTCTTTCTGTTGTTGCTATTGAAGTGACATAGAATATACCACTAGGGTTCAAAGGGTTAATATAAAAATCTAGGAGGTGAGATGTTGTTAATTATTTTCCGGGGTGGAATAAAAGTAGCACATTTTTACTATTAAAACACATTCGCCAAATGAAGAGCCAAAATGGATTCATACTTAGTGTACTGTTCGAGGGAAACTTTGCTTTATTTTCTCCTGATTTTATAGGTGTGTTCTCAACAATTACTTGCTTCTCAATTGGACCTTCCTTGCTCGTCTAAGAACTTCAAGGGAGATTACGTTACCGAAAGTAGATTTTTATGACGATACAAGTCACGGATAAGGGAGCACGAGAGAAAACATTGGCGCGAAACCCCACAGAATTTTTGCTTTTGGAAAAAGGCGAAAATAAATGTGGACATCTTGTCTAATAGGGTATTCATATAGGTCTCGTGTGGGTTTTCGAAATGTTGTATTGAAGTCAAGCCCTGGTCTCTGGGCATATGTCGCCGAGTCCGTTAGGACGAGTCAATATATGACCCAGAGGCGAGGTCGATACTTCAATGCACTATCACGGAAACCCACTTGGTGGTAATAATCAATTTATCTTATAATATTCCCCCTTTTCTCTTGACTTGTTCGCATATATTTTGACAATCATTTAGGGTCTATGAAATGATTTTTTATGAATGAACATCATGACGCAAGGTATTGCGTTCTAGTGCTGTGCATGACGTAATCCCCATTCATTGTTCTTGTACAAAAACAGATGAAGTTTAGAGTAGTCTTTCAGGTCTGTTTCTTTGCTTTATTTTCCATGTTTAACGCATGGTTAGCCTGTAAAAAACATCATGGCAAAGATGACCTGGTCTAATTTATTTCGTTGAGCTGGTGATTTATTTATCATTTAATTACTGTTACCAAAAAACGCGGTGGCCTCGAACTGTGTAATAATCGACGCCAATTGGGTGCAGGTAAATCTCGTTCTCTTTCTGAATCGAATGGTCGCACGTGCGGTTGCTACCCTGAATACAGATTTGCATTTTGTCCAGACGTTTTTACTTGTATTGGATGAAATACGTTCTCTTTGTAAGATAAATTCTATGATACATCAGAGTAATTTACTGCGTTGTTGAAAAAAAGACGACACTTGCAAAAAAATTGTTGTACAACTGAACATTATCAAAAATATAGTTTATAGCCCCTGATCAAGCTCGTTCCAGTGGGGATCACGAGCTATGTTTTGGAGGCGAAAATTGAAAAAAAAAAAAAAAATTTTAACGACAATGTTTGTGAATATGGCGTGTTAGTTTTGACCGTTACGTTAAGTAAATGGTTAAACGGGTATTGGATAAACACAAGGGCTTTGTTGTATTGTAGTACTGATGTGAGATATACAGTTATGTTTAAATAATAATATTATTTTGTACTTTAAAAATGTAACGAGCCCCTGTGGTATAAATAGAGCAAGTCACCTCATTAATTCCAGTAAGAAACCGCAGACTCTCTTTATTTAGATTTTAATGAATACATCGCATTTGTTATCAATATTGTAGAAATGCTTCAGGCAGTCCGTCGCGTAATTGATCAAGTCAATCTTCTTGGTGGAAAATGTGGCTGAGATATTATAGGTGTTATTTCCTGTGGTTAAAGTTAGAGCTCCAGTGATTGGTTACTACTTTGTACCCAGCATTGCGAGATAAGTGTCCAGGGATAATCAGCTTTTATGTACAGGAATATGTGGTCTTGTTATCTTCAAATAAGATCAGATACATGCGGCAAGTGCTCCAGTGGCCGTTCGAATATCCAAAAAGAGACACGCTGGGCGTCTTAATGGAACCGTAACCCTATGAACTCTAGTGATATCTTCCATGTCAGTTCAATGGCAGCAATTAGAAGAGTCCATATTCATTATTTGGGGTAGACAAATCAAAATTTCCAACCAACGTGCATCCTAGGGGCTGCACGTTGAAAATATTGATTGGTCTACCCCACTCACGTTTACTGAACAGCCCCCTACTTAATGGCATTAGGACGTATCATATTTCGGACCGGAAAAGCGGCCGCCGTTGTTCAAAGGGTTAAGACTGAGAGTCCAGCTCTTGGGTATTACCTGCGAAACAGCAACAATCCATGACATCTTCAGCAACTGAATGTTAACTATTCCAACAATGCAACTCGCTTTCGCGAACCGACACCATTATAAAGTCCTAAATGTATAAATTTGAACGGCAGCCCAGTCAATTTGTAAGATACAAGGGTCGGTCAAAACATTCTAATTGAGCACAGAGCTGAGGATTAAGTTTTTTACTTTAGAGAGAGAGCTGCCACTCAAGAAATCCATGGACGCATGTCATATGTTTATGGGAATGGTGCAACAAGCTGTGCAACAGTAAAACGTTGGTGTCCAGCAATAAGGGGATTCATAATTATGTCTCCCCTTCACCGAAGGGAGACATATTGTTTATCCCTGAATTCTTCTCCTTCTCGTCCTTGTTCTTGTTGTTGTTTTTCTTCTCATACAACCGTGTCCGGTCCAGAACTTTTTTTTATCTTTTGACCTAGGCTTATGATATTTAGCATTTGGATGTATCATTATGAGACGATGTGTCGCGTACTATCATGGCCCACATATGGCATTGACCTTTGACCTCAAGGTCAAATTACTGATTTTTTGGCAAGAAAGCTTGTCCGGGCAAGAACTTATTTACCTTTTCACCTTGGCTTATGATGTTAGGCATGTGGGTGTATCACCATGAGACGATGTGTCGCGTACTATCATGACCCATATATGACCTTTACCTTTGACATCAAGGTCAAATTATTGGGTTTTTTTATCTTTTGACCTAGGCTTATATTTGGCATATGGGTGTATCACCATGAGGCGATGTAACATCATGACCCACATATGACATTGACCTTTGACCTCAGGGTCAAATTACTGATTTTTTGGCAAGTAGGCTTGTCCGGGCAAGAACTTATTTACCTTTTTACCTTGGCTTGTGATATTTGACATGCGAGTGTATCACCATAAGACGATGTGTCGCATACCGTCATGACTCATATATGACATTGATCTTTGACATCAAGGTCAAATTACCGATTTTTTGGCAAGTAAGCTACGGGCGAGAACTTTTTTACTTTTTCACCTCGGTTTATGATATTAGGCATGTGGGTGTATCACCATGACACGATGTGTCACGTACGATCATGATCAAAATATGACCTTGGCCTTTGATATCAAGGTCACACTATTGATTTTTTTCAATCTTTTGACCTAGTCATATGATTTTTGGCGTGTGAGTGTATCACCAAAAGACGATGTGTCACGTACCATCATGACCTACATATGACCTTGACCTTTGACCCCAAGGTCAATTTGCTTGATGAGCTGGAGTACACTGCACTCCAGTGAGTAATTGACATACTCTAGCACATACAAGGCTCAAACACCTATCATCGTGGTGACCTTTCACCTCATGGTAAAAATATTGAATTTTGGGAGAGTAAGCTTGTTGGGGAAAGAACTTTTTTTTATCTTTTCACCTTGGCTTATGATATTTGGCATGTGGGTGTATGAACATAAGACAACATTGTATCATATACTGTTGTAATGACAGATGACCTTCATCTTTGACATCAAGGTCAAATTACTGAATTGTTAAGCTAGGTTTATGATATTTGGCAAATGAATGCAATAGCCAAGCTGATGTGTCACATTCTATCTTGAACTTCCATGATCTTGACATTTGATCTTTAGTTTGATCGTTGTTAGTCGTAAGTTGGAAGCATGGAACAAATCGAAGGGGAGACATGTGTTTTAGTTCACTAAAACAGTTCCCTCTAGTTTATATTAATACAACATTCAAAAATGAGAGTCGTGTAATGTTCATTTGAATCACTGGTCGATCTGACAGATATTCTAGCTGAATACATCGCAAGATTACATCAGCATCAGAAATACAATTATACAAATAGCTGTTATTACCTGCTGGTGGGAAGGCAAACGCGAGTTATTTTCAATACACATTCCTCATTTGGTTAAGAAACGACGTGTTTTGCGAAGTCCGTTTGCAAATCTTGACCCCTCTGAATTCTATAAATACCCACTCCGCGAAATAATCAGAGACCCGCAATTGTTTTAAAGGCTGTTAGATTGTGCGAAGTAAGAGACAAGAAGGTTTCGTTCAGAGGAATGAATCTGCAGGATTAAAACTTGCCAATGTGTATTTGAGAACACGTACCGTATTGGGAGAGTTAAAGTGAAAGTGACAGAGAAATATTTAATTGACTAAACGGACGTAACGCCGAGAAGAAAACGCCGCCTTGTTAACACATATGTCGTAATGGTACAAAGGGGAATCGAGAAGCCGCACTCTGACTGTTCGCGCTTATGCAAAGCCGAAAATTATGTTTTAACCCTTTACCCAACGTAACGGCCAAAACCGGCCAGCGCTATTCTCAAAAATCGCCAATTAATTTTCATTATTTTTTTCGTTTTTTGTCTCAAAAACATAGGTTATGACCCCTCGTTGGAACGAGCTCGTCGAGCTCGTTCCAACGAGGGGTCATAACCTATGTTTTTGAGACAAAAAATGAGTTATTCAAGAATTATTTTTGGAAGTGTCGTCTGCTTTTCACGTTAGGTAAAGGGCCACGTCTGTTCTAACGTTACAAATGAGTCTATCTATAAGAATCTGTGGACGTTTATTTGAAAGCCGGGGTCGTATTGGACTACAACTGTCGTGGTTATAAAGTATACCGGCCCACGGATATTTATAGAACAATAGTGCTAATTTACATGTACAGTTATTAATGGAGTATGCAGATTTATTTTATTATTATTTATTTATTTAAATTGAATTTACGAATTTCAAATAGTTGATTTAGGTGTATTTTATTTTTGGATTACATTTCAGTGATATTTCACAACTTTTTATGTGCATTTTTCAAAGGCAACAAGGTGACAAACAGCCAACACCGCACCCCACCCCCAATCACCACCACCCCCACTGGAACTTAAGAACTTTGGACCATGACAATACATACTATCTATGTTTTCGAAAATATTCTACAAAGGCCAACTTGCAGCTTTCAGAAGAGATTTCACAACTTTTATGTGCATTTTACAAAGGCCACACTTGCCAAACCACACTTTTCAGACTGCTTGTCATGCCAATTACTAATTACAAAACTACAAGCTTCTGGTCTTTCAATGTATGTATGTATTTCAATATAAAAAAACGTTGACTTATCTTGTCCTATCTTATCCCTTATCACACGATGAATCGATTTTCCCCATCAACAAACTTTCAGTGAAAGACATATGAAGTTATGACAACTGTTTAACAACACTCTGGGCCAGGCATGTCAACCGGTACCTGTACCGGCACCGGTACCGCCGGTTCCCTCATGCTCCAACCGACACCGGCACTGAAGCTTTTGTCCCGCCAGTACCGGGACAAAATTATTTTATGGGGAACTTCCTAACTGAACGAGGATAAACGGTCTAATAATTCGTCCCCTGAGTTCCAATGTGTTCTGTGTGCCTACTGGCACATAGAACACATTGGAACTCAGGGGACGAATTGTGTATGGCACATTTACACGACATACTTTCAGCTTATTTGTGAATGAACATATCAAAACACTCTAAAGGGGCATGTTCTGTCTGCACCACCACCTCGATAAACCCGATCATCTTAATTTTCCAAACGTGGCGTCAAAGACAATGAAAGCACCGCCATCGGCTACTTCAAAGAAATTATTCTGTGGCGACATCAGAGTAATCATTTTCGTGCTTTATGATTACTTTGATGTCGCCACAGAATAATTGGTTCGATGCCATGTTTGTCTTTGCGATCTAGGGGACTGGTCGGCTTAAATACGAATTTCTCCCATCTGATTATGATGTCATCCAATTGTTGACTTGTCCCGGTACTGGTGTCGACGAGAAAGGCTCTGTCCCGTCCCGGTACCGGTTATGTTGGTACCGGCAGTACTTTGGCATGCTTGCTTTCAGAGAATTCAAAACATCTCATTAAGGATATTATGGGTTAGTGGAAACATGAAGGATAGGAGGGTAAAGGTAACATGGGAGCGGGCGAGTTGGTTGGTAACTTTGGTCGTAAAATAAAGAAAGAGGCAGTAATTAATGTCATGAAATAGGGTGTGTTTTTCTTCTTTATTTAATTTTTGTAACGTGGTGTAGGTCCAGAGTATTGTTCCGTCGGTCGCCGTATTTGAAACTTGAGTGGCGGGTTCGTCAGATGTCGTCCCCACCGTTCCAATTTCAAAATTTGAATCAAATCAAATAGAGCCAGGCGCGTAACCAAGAGTCTACAATAGGGGATGCCCTAACCAGTTTTTTTTTGTTTGTTTGTGTGGTGGGGGGGGGGGGATATTTGAAAGGCCGCTGTGAGGGATGAGGGGCCTCTCCTAGTCTTAACTACTGCCCCCTGTACGTTACCGCGCCTTCCACTTCCATGAAAGAAAGTGGGAGAAGGGGTAAAAACCGGAGGATTCTAGTTAGGAGTACCCCCCCCCCCCTTCCTTCCACACACACTCCCCGATAATTTTGCAACATTCCTTTAAGAGTGAATCTGAGGCATTTATAGTCTTGTAACCCTATATATTGGAGACCATTTGAGGTCAATTCATCTAATATGAAAGTTGGATTGGGTCATATTTCTTTTCTTTTTTTTTGGGGGGGGGGGGGCAGCGAAATTTTTTATGAACGCCAAGCCCACCTACCCCTTTCTCAGGTGCCCCAGTGGTTACGCCGCTGAATAGAGCTGTCTGGTCGGATTTGGGAGATTTATTTGCATCCTCCATTCTTGAATAATAAGTACAAATCTCTGATACCGTATTAACAGACCGGAAGTTAATAAACACGTCCCTACATGTAGATGGATAGCCACATGGAAAGCCCAGTTTTGCCGGGCATCCAAGGTATCCGCATTTATAAAAAAAAAAACAGTGTGACAGCTTGGCTTGTTCATTAATGGTCAAAGACCTCCGCATAGGCACACGACTGTCACGGGCGGTGGCTTGTACAGTACGGAAGTAAATTTAGTCAACTATTAAATTTGAACATCATTTTCTCACATTCGATTGCGATATGAAAAATCCTACACCGATATCTGCAACTGAGGTATGGCGCCATGGCATATATTGGATAGATCCAGGAAACTGACAAGAAAAACTGCCTGCCCGATACATTATTCATGTATTTGAAAATCTGTTTCGACAGGCGGATAGCTTTGTTTCCGGATCAGCAATTGTGCGAATGCCATCCGGGCGGTCGAAGCGACAGTCTAAATTCGACAGTTTGGTCTTCAACTCAGAGGACCACTGGTCGAAGTGTTGTTGAGGTTATTTAAATGATGTGAAATGAAATGATGTATTAATCCTTTACCAAGCATGAAAAGCGGACGACACTTGCAAACAAAATTCTTGAATAGCTAATTTTTCACTTTTTGTCTCAAAAACATAGGTTATGACCCCTCTTTGGAACGAGCACGATGAGCTCGTTCCAAAGAGGAATCATAAACTATGTTTTTGAGACAAAAAAATGAAAAAAATAATGAAAATTAATTGGCGATTTTTGCGAATAGCTCTGGTCGGTTTTGATCGTTACGTTGGGTAAAGGGTTAAGCAATGTGTATCCCCTTTCATCTCACGTCCTTCACCCTTTGTTACGCTCTGCGTGTGACATGTTGTTTGGTGATTTTTCGTTATGTTTGAATTAAGTTATACACAAAAAAATTATCCCAAGAAATGTAAATGGCTCAACCTTTAACAAGTAGTATTTTTCGTCGTTAAAGTAATGAAGTTGCACTTTGTCCGGTACGATATTCTCAAATCATTTGCCGAAGAAAGATACGCTGCATTCAGTCAATATACTGCTTGGCGAACGTAAATTTCACATGCTCAAAAGTAAACATGCAATATTTACAAACGAGCATTGTGAATGGCATGTCAACTTAGTCACGATGTAACACGATATAAGTGCACAAACAATTTTCACCCTTGGATGACAAAAAATGTGATTGTTTACATCTTCTGACTCAAAATGAGTTTCAATTCCGCTGGTGGCTTTGTATCAATGTATCGTACTGCAATTTTAACCAGCGTGCACAACAACGCAAACACACACCCACCCTCACACAAACAAAGACACAAACTACTTACTACACCCCCCCCCCCCCCCCCCCGCCCTATCTTTCCTCATCGGATAACTGAAAACAAAGACACATAACTACCTGCTATCATCTGTACTGGCTTTCCACTTCGTCGTCTCAAAGTGGTTGTGGCAGATATACATATGAAAAAACTTGATGGCAACGAAATGTTCGTGCATTCGTAACAAGACGAATGGACAAGTGCAGTGTTTTATTGTATTGTAGTGACACTTAACCCTTTAACACGAGCGGCAGGTTTTCCGGTCCAGAAACAATATATGTCATACTTTCATTTAGTTGGATGACTGCTGAGTTAAAGTGTAGGGTAGACCAATCAATATTTCCAACGTGCAGTCCCGAGGCTGCACGTTGAAAATATTAATTGGTCTATCCCCAAATAATAAATATGGACTCTTCCAACTGCTGCCATTGAACTGACATGGAAGATACCATCAGGGTTCAAAAGGTTACGTAATCTCTGATGAAAAAAACAACACTTGAGAATGTCCAAAATCGAGGCATCGCGAACATGACCGTTTGAGATGAGGAGATGTAAACCCAGTTTGTCCCGACAATGATGAATCAAGTCCCGATTGGTCAAATATTCCAACTACATCATCAAGGCATGCCTTCGTTGAAGGCATACCTTGAACATGATGGAATATTATTCAGTCGGGAGTACAGTTAAAAAGCTCGAGACTTCTTTGAAATTTATTTTTGGATATATAAAGAGTCCATATTTATTATTTGGGGATAGACCAATTAATATTTTCAACGTGCAGCCTCGGGACTGCACGTTGGAAATATTGATTGGTCTACCCTACACTTTAACTCAGCAGTCATCCAACTAAATGAAAGTATGACATATATTGTTTCTGGACCGGAAAACCTGCCGCTCGTGTTAAAGGGTTAAGTGTCACTACAATACGTAACAACTTATTCAATTAACATGTGCGTGCCGGCACTCCAGATTGGTTATTCTGGGCCCTCGACAGGGGCATCGGAAGCACTTCAGGGCATGGGGCAGACCTCGGGAAAAAGCGCATTTACTCGCACTTGCAGCCCCCCCCCCCCCCCCCCCATAACATGCCGAAGCATGCATGTCTCGAAGGCCCGAGGTGGGGGAGTTTGAAAGGTGTCCCCCCTCACATGGGGAAAGGGCACCTCCGTCCAAACTCCCCCACTGAAGTCTGAAAGCGCCAAGAACGGATTTGGGGTGTATTTTAGTTTTACTTCGAGAATAAATCATTGACAAAATTGTGACTAATCTGGGAAGGGCATTATTTGATCCCTCTCGCCCCTGTGGTCCGAAGGCAGGGAGAGAAGCTGCCCTCGTGCCTCAGCGTCCCTGCGCTCGGATACTAGATATCCTCCTTTTTTATGACCTACTGTGTGTGACCTTCCAAAAGCATTTGATACACTGGACCACTCAGTGTTACTGAAAAAGCTAGAATACTACGGCATTCGTGGAGTAGCCAACACGTGGTTTCAAAGCTATGTATCCGGTAGACAACAATTTGTTGCTTTTCACAATTACCACTGGTGTGCCACAGGGTTCTGTTCTTGGCCATGTGCTGTTTCTTCTGTACATCAACGATATCCGCAAATCAACACTCCTCGATGTACTCTATTTTGCTGACGATACGACAGCCTATGTGTCAGGCAACAACTTGGAAAAACTTTCTGATGATACTAACATAGAATTGGCTAATATTAACGAATGGTGCAAGGCGAACAAACTTGCACTCAATGCGTCCAAAACTAAATGTATGCTACTTCATCCCCCAAAAGACGCATATAACCCTGACCACATGAAGCTAAGATTAGGCAGTCGGGACGTTTTATTGTCTTGCAACCAAGGTGAAAAACAACTGTCAAATTTCTAGGTGCTGAGATGGATGAAAATCTGAAATTCAAACTGCATGTATCACTCGTGTGCTCAAAAGTAGCCCGTACTATTTATGTAATCAACAGAGCAAAAGGGAGCTTCCACTATCAGCATTGAAATTGCTGTACTTTTCTCTCATCCAGAGTCATCTTATTTATGGCATACACATCTGGGGATACGTCCCATCAACCAACAGAATCCTCACGCTTCAAAAGGAAACTTTACTCATCATAAACAAAAAGAAATACAACGCACACACTGACCCCTTGTTTCGTACTTGTGGCATTCTTAAATTTAAAGATCTCTACAACTTATATGTTCTTTTGTTCATGCAAGACTGGTTCAACAACAAATTTCCTCCTAGTTTTGAAGATGTTTTTTTAATGTTTATACGAATCCGCCTGGCATGAACACGAGACAAAGTGGGAAAATCCAAACTAAAAAGACCAGAACTCAGTTTTCCGCCGATCTCCCACTTCATTCATTTCCCAAAAGCCGGAACACAGTTGAACCAGCCCTACAAAACTCCCCAGACCACGTTTTAAAAGGGCCATAACTGCTTAGTATTTGAATACCTACTTATCTAATGTTTCTTGTAGCAATACCATGTGCCCGGATTGTCGCCGATAACTTTATTCATTTTTAAAAAAAAATTTTTTTTTAATTTTTCTCCGTTTTCCCTGTCTCTCTTTTACTTTCCCCCTTTTCTGGATTCTCTCATCTATAGTATAGACAAATCAACGAACTGAGTTATTACTTGCATTTCCTTTGCACCGGTAGACCGTAAAAAGAAGCATCATTGCTTATGGTCAGGACCGGTCGCGTCTCTACACTTAGGGGTGAAGCAACTTCGCCATTTAATAAAGAGCAAACCGTCACAGTATTTTGGTAACTCTGCTGTCAGGACACCTATCAGGGCTCTTCCAGTTGGAATGGCAGAAAGACAGCCTGTCGGCCTATGCCATTCCCATGCACTATATATATATTTGATATGTTCGTATCTATTGTTTGTTGTTGTATACTCTATATACTGCAAATAAATTATCTATTTTTTTTAGTCCAAATGAATGATTACATAGCAAGAGCGAATCGATATCTAAGACGCCAAACAAGATGAAGATGTCCCGACTGGAAAAAGGCTTCGGCCCTGTCTGTCGTGTGCAGATTAAAACTATCACCAATTTCCTAGAGGACAGACTTTAAAGAAGTCTTACCAACAGTTGATCAGACGATATGGTTACTTCTGTATTATAAATTGTATAACACTCCCTCTTAAATAAGAATACGCGAAGACCCCAAAATATAAGATTAAAATGGATAAGTGGACTTGGCAGAGAAAGGGTTAAACAAATTGTAAAAGGAGAATCAGTTTGCAAGGGCAATATAATTGGGTGGTAAGGTATACATTGATCATTGGTGCTGTACCATGTATGCTATATAAATCCTTCACCACTTGTCTACAAATGTCCACAAAGACTCCCTTTTTTCACCTTTTTTGTTTGTTTTGTGTTCACATTTTCATTATGTTCGGCATATAAATCTTTATGTGAATATTTTTTTTAAGTGTTTGTCCAGAGTGTCCAGAGTGTTTGCTTCGAATTTGTTACAGTGTCGCCTCGAAAATCGCCACTTATCAGTGAAGTCACGTGAACCTCTTTTACGTATGGTATGGATCTGGAAAGGTCGAGTCTCTTCTTTTGTAGCGAGTCAAAATTGATGGGCAAACTATAGTTGTATTGAGAATCTATTCATGGAAGTCGTATAACATACAGCTCACAACTGCTCAAAAAATCTCTCCTACCCATCTACATTAAATTAAAGCACACTGGAATTATATAAAATCCCAGGCATTGCAACACCACAATCACCAGAAGACCACCAAAGTGTAAGCAAGAGATTATGGACTAATATAAAATACAAAAAGAATGGCAAAACTGATGTGTCACCTCTACGTACATGTAGCAACGGGTGTCTTGGGACAGACCTTATCAACAAGGCCAGCATACTGAACGAACAGACCTGTGTTTTCAGTAGCCACCACTGTAACAATGGCCGACTTCAAAGAAAGGCACATGCTAAATGCGCCAAAGAATTATCGTGTGAGTGAGGATATCATCATTACAGCATATGGAGTAGTGAAGTTACTTAAGAACTTAAACCTTCATAACGCTGCTGGGCCAGATAAAATCAACAGTTCTAAAAAAATCGCCAACGAAAAGAGACAAAATCTGACCACCATTTTTAACAAGACACTTAGCAGCGACCACGTCACAGAAGAGTGAAGGCCAGCTCTTATTACACCAGCTTATAAGAAAGGATAAAAATATGTAGCTGTCAAGTACAGACCAAAATCACTGACCCGCGGATGCTGTAAGAGTATGAAGCATACAGTCACCAGCCACATAATCAAACACATAGAGAAAAATAGCATTCTCTACCATCACGGCATCCGAAGCAGGTGCTCGTGCGAAACCCAACTCCTGTAATGCGTAGATGACGTCTCGAAAACTGACCTATTCATATCCATAATAGTCTTCTACACAACATTTGATGAAGTTAGTCACAGCTTAAGTGTGTCACCTCTTATGTGAATATTCGTGAACCTCTTCGTTATGGAATTAGATGCAAAACAAATAAATGGATTGGGGCTTTCTTAGACGAGAGGACACGGGAGATCTCACCTCTACCATCAGATTATTTACTAATGACACCATAGTATATCTTACCATCTCCTTAGACTCCCACTTCCAGGAACTTCCATAGGATCTTGACAAACTTGCCATCTGAGAATAACAGTGGAAAGTGCAATTTCGTCCAAATAATTGCACGGTGGTCACTGTCAGAAGAAACAAATCCTGTTCACTGGAATTGCATATGTCCATATCTCAGCTCACGAGAAATCATCAAAATACCTGGGCTGCACCATCAATCTAAACTGAGTGAGCACATCTCAAGCATCTGCAGCAATGCAAAGGCAGCAAAGCAAAGGCGATCAAAAAGAACGTCTACAAATTACTAGTAAGACCATACGTTGGGTATGCAACGTTCGTTTGAAACCCATACCGTCAGACCCACATAGACCAGCTTGGCGCAAGATATGTAACTGAACAACATTGAAACCGTTCAAGCATTAACATCATGCTTCTAGACCCGGGGTGGAATGTATGCAGACTAGAAGAAAAGAATCAAGATTGACTATGAGGTGAAACATCACGAATGCTATTGTAGTTATCGACCACGAGAAATACTTCAGTCCGCTTGGCCGAAGATTGCGTCATATCCATAATCACCCACTAATCATACCACCATGTACCAAAGATTATAGGAAATGTTCCTTTTTCATAAACACTGTGCGAGACTGGAACAACTTACCATCTGGTATTACCCCCTCTAAATCACTAGAGATCTTTAAATTTCGAGTGACACGGATGCCTGACAACTAAAGCATGCGTTGCTTTTGCCAGGTCTTAACCTGTTTATAACATTGCGCATGCACCAATAAACTGGCAGAATATTCAACATGTTGAAGGTGGTCGGTATCTGAAAGAAGAGATTGCAAGCAGTAAAATCCCGAAGAGGCAGTGGCTTATTGGAGAGCACATTGGACTGGTGATGGAAAGGTTGTGGGTTCATCCACGCCCCACACCACTTGCGTTGTGTCCTTGAACAAGGCACGTAATCCTCGATTCCTCAAATGGGAACTTGGTGGCACATTGTGTCTTCAAACAATTCGAATCTGGTCTCGCTTGAGCCCACATTTAGAACGTTGGAGCATCTGCCATCTGCTTACCACCGCGTGGTGGGTCCCTCGGGTACTCCGGCTTCTTCCACCTGACTATACTGTCCATCGGAAAAAAAAACAGAAAAATACCGCCACTAGGGGATCGCAAGGGGCCTAGCCCTGCGTCGGTCTCAATGGACGTACAATATGACAGAACACAATGAGGGTTGAGTACGGGGTGCGGAATGAACAGCCCGATTTGGTGTTTTTTCTGTATTTTGACGAGAGCCGAATACAGGCATGAAATACAGGAAAACTTCCAACAAGGACCGTTGATCCTGTCCCTCGGAATATACCCGAGTTGTATTCTGTATTTATATTTGAAAAAAACATCGCCTTGTGCGGACTGTTTACTTTCTTGCTTAACACTGCTTTCTGTCGAATATAAGGCTCCGCTCCAAAGTTTTTCAGGCATATCAGAAAATGACTTGCCATACACTCTCTTCAAATGCGAATATTCTTTAACCCTTTACCCAACGTAAAGGACAAAACCGGATATGGTAAACTCATCAGCATGTCGTCACAGTTGATGACTTTCAGAATGCAACCATATAAATCGGAACCAGAAGGTTCTATAACTGCGGTGAAAGAATTCACGGAAATCGTAACGAAAATTAAATGGCACGCCTGTTCGAAAAAGCCAAAACACAAAATAACTCGCCGAAAAAGAAAATGGCTTGACAATAGATGTAAAGAATTGAAACAAAGCTTAGACAAAATTGTTAGTAATATGAGGAGTAACCCATTTGATAGACAATTGAGAATCAAGTATCACTCAATTAAGAAAACATACAAACGAGAATTAAAGCTTGAGAAGAAATCATATTTTACTGAGATCCACAATAAACTGGACACTCTTGAGTCAGACGATCCCCAAAAATTTTGGGATATCATAGCGCAATTGAGACAGAAATCAAATAATACAGACGCGTCTGATCATGATAGAAGTGTTGAATTCTTTTGTAAACTTTTTAGTTCCAATGAACCAGGAAATGGTCTCGTAATAAGTGATATACGGACCACTGATGATATTAAAACACCTTTAAATAACGACCCAATTACTTCGGAAGAGGTTCTGAGTATTGTTCGCCAATTAAAAAACGGCAAGTCAGTTGTCCTGACCAGATTTCTAATGAACTCCTTAAGTTGATTGTTCCCCTATTCATTGAAGAATTCATGAAATTATTCAATATCATTTTCAACACTAGCCATTATCCCGTTGAATGGAGTGAGTCTATGCTTAGCTTGATACATAAAAGGAGATCAAGAGATGACCCGAATAATTATCGGGCTATTGCATTGAGTTTCACGGTAGGCAAACTCTTCAATAAAATTATTAACAGATAGCTGCATTTTTAGATAATAATGGTATAATTAGTCAGAATCAATTTGGATTCAGTAGCGGGAAAAGCACGATTGACAGTGCCTTTGTACTTGACACGGTTATTCGGAAATATAAATGCTTAGGTAAACCATTATACGCTGCCTTTGTCGATTTCCGTAAAGCGTTCGATTCTGTTGATAGAGCGATATTGTATAGAAAAATGGTATCTATTGGAATGAAAGGTAAACTGTTCGAGATTATTAAATCCCTATATGATTCAAGTTACAATGTCACAAAAACAATCAAAGGTTTAGGGCCGCCTACATTATCAACAATAGGTGTTCGCGAGGGATGTATTTTATCACCCAACTTATTTAAAATATTCGTAGATGATATCGAACGTTCCTTCGATGCAACTTGTGATCCAGTTAAAATAGGTGACGTGTCCATTAATCACAGCATGTTTGCGGATAACCTTGTATTAGTCTCGGATAGTCCTGATAGTCTTCAACGATGTTTGGAAAAGTTACAAAAGTTTACACATATTAATGCATTATCTATCAATACGAATAAGACAAAATGCATGGTATTTAGGGCGCGAGCAGCAAAACGAGACCCTACATTTTCCAAAAACAACAACCCCTCAGAAGATGGTGATGCATATAATTATCTTGGAATAATGTTCAAAAATTCAGGAACGTTCACTCAAGCAATTTCTGAACAGAGTGCGAAAGGTCGAAGAACAATGTTTTCCTTAATTAGCGTTTGTCATAGAACTGCCCCACTTCCTGACGCAGCTTCTATGAAAATGTTTCACAAACGAATAAAGCCCGTTGCCTTATATGGTTGTGAGTTATGGGGTATGGAAATAACAGAAAAATACCAATCGTTTTAACTGTGAACAACTACACATTAAATGTTGTAAACAATTATTAGGAGTTGGAAAACATGCATGCAATAATACTGTTAGGGCTGAACTGGGTAGTTACCCATTATACATTGATATTCTTTGCCGTATGGCATCTTACGTTAACAAATTAGCATCTGTCTCAAGTAAGATACTTTTGCAAAATGCTGCTACCGAACACATGAATCTGCCTTCAAACAAATCACTTTTCAAAACTTTGGAATCTTTTGGAATTAATACGCACATCAGTGGTGATAGTTTAGCATCCTGTAATATAAATGTATCAGCATACAGAACTGAATTTTACGCAAAGCATTCAGATGATTTTAATGTTGAAATATACGCGGATAACAGTAAACTAAGAACATATCGTCTCTTTAAGAGCAAGTTTGAGCTTGAACCATATCTTGTGTATAGGAGTTCAAGTGATGATAGGTCATATTCACCCGTCTCCGAATAAGTAATCATTGCCTTGCATCGAAAAGGGAAGGCATCATCAACCTCCCATTGAACTTGAAAATAGGTTATGCTGTGTTTGTTCAATGTGAAAACTTGAAGAGGAGAAGCATTTCATAATGGAGTGTCCTGCATATGTCGAATTAAAAACTATATTATTTGACACCATGCAGAGATATCATACGATCTTTGGTGAATTGAATATAGATGAACAAATGAATCGAATTATATCAAATAATTGTCCAGAAATTGTATCGAAAGTTCGGGAGCGCGGTGGCTCAGTGGTGGACTGTTGGACTTCTATGCTAGAGATCCTGAGTTCGATCCCCGTTCGGGACGACCCGCTTTGTGTCGTTGGGCAAGGCACTTTATCCCGGTTACATACATGGGGGCACGATGACGCTGTGTACTAAGGTGCACTGCACGTCGATGGTGCACATGTCTTCAACCGCTGTAACTCTGCTTGAGAGGAGATTGAACAGAGTTAGAATGTTGAGGAACTCACAGTTGCTTGTCGATGCTCGGTGGTTCTCTCCGGGTACTCCGGCTTCCTCCGTTCGTAAAACTGTCGCCGTCACGATAAGTATGTGACCTTAAACACCAATAAATAAATTAATAAGTATCAAAAGTTAGCAGTGTAATCCGACAGTTCTTTGATACCCTGCAATTGCTGCTAAGTACTGTATAATCGTTTGCACATTGAGTTTTACCTGTCACGTATTTGAATTATAATACATATATATGTATGTTCTTTTCTATATGTGAATGTCCATCGTTGTTATGCACTCTGTCCATATGGATGTTTTATTGCAATTAAATTTATCTTTATCTTATCTTATCTTAACGTCACTCAGGTGCATAACGACCACTCAGCTGAGTTCTTACACGACGTTCCCACGCGGAGGCCGGATTCAACACTGGTGTACTTAGTACATTTCTCAATGACTGTGTTGTATCAGGTAACGTGGAATAAACACAGTAATCTTGGTCCTACCCCACCCCCTCCGACCTTTCTCTTTTCAGTGTACACTCAGATCAGGGTTCAGAATACAAACATGTGACCTTACGATGTGATTTGCACATGTTCGAATTCTTAGAACAGAGTAAGAAAAATAACCATACGCGAGTAATCGGGCTTTTAAATGAGGGTTTTGTACCTCAGTGTGGCATTTAGCACAAGACCATTAGAGTTTTTTCAAGATTTTTACAACATGGTAATCTCATATTTCTTCCTGATTTTTCCATCACTTTGTCCCAATTTGATAAACTTTTCTACCCATAGCCATATCACCGGCCATCAGGTTTGAAAAACGGAAGCGCGCAATAAACGGCACCTCCAGAATTAATTTGGCATGCGTGATTATTGACACGGGCTTTAACTTTTTTTTACAATTGTTCAGTGCATATGAACTAGATAGAAGGATTTTTTCATGATTAATGAGATTTTCCTCTACTGTGGTCATAAAAGCGGACAGACAATTTTGACTGATTTAAAATTTACGATTTACCATTTTTGACTGATTTAAAACTACTCTTCGCTGTTGTGATCACGTAATCACAGGATATTCACAGCACTATAATGTGTACATCGCAATCTGTATGGATGGGAAGCAAGTTTGTCACTTTGGTGGGGTTGAGTTATGTACAGTATTTCGTTACTGACGAAGACATGTAAAGGTGTTACTTTTATGAATATACCTCAATGGAGTCCCATCCATTTTCCTTGCTTTGTATTTCATTTGCTGGTGCCAATCACTAATTGCACATCCCCGGAGAAAGCGTGATATAGTGGTCTACAAAAAAATGGAGTTTTTTTCGAGGCGTGGGGTTAAGAATGCATCCAACCAACCGTGCTGCACCGCGGTGAAGCGCATGTGCTCTCTCGCGCCTTAAATTCGAAATTCTGCTATCAGTTCTTTACCTTTCCATGTGAATCCGAAAGAAGTTTGGTTACCTTTAACCTGCAGCATCTTGATTTGGCTTTCCGAAGCTTCGAAATTCGATTCGAAATCGTTCCAATAATTCGATTCGATTTCAGTCGTGCCCATTCAGAAATTTTCGAATCGTCGAGATGTTCTCAAAATGCTACAAAGTATCTCCTCTTCAATACTTGTATCATCATGTCTCCTGTAGGGAAACCTGGTGCCAGTACTATAAAACTTTTACAATTGTATTTTATTGAATTGTATTTTTTTCTACCTGTTAATATAACTAAAATTAATCATTAGCATTTTAAAAGATATGGCAATTTGCCAACTGGCAAATTGCCACATCTTTGAAAATGCTAATGGTTCGATTCAGCTCATTTAAAGTCATAACTAGAAAATACAATTCTAGAAAATACAATTGTAAAAGTTTTATTGTACTGGCCCCTGCTGATAGAAGAAGAGTTCAAGGAGATTCACATCACGGAACTACTTTGATTCCGTCCTGGGATGTTCCGTTTTTTGGGAGATTGACTTGCCTAAAACAGACGAGTCGACGTTACATACAATACTACTTGAGTGGACACTGACAATATTTAGGGCCGTAAGAAGAGGCAATATCAACAACTTGAAGAACGGTCAGAATAGATTCTAGATTCAATTCGATTCGAAGTCATTTTGTTATTCATTTCTGGAGTTAATTCCACCCAGGGGTGTAGGTAGGATTTCCTATTGAGGGGTGTCAGGTCGATATATGTTACAGGCATATCCGAGGACCCGTAGACCTGAGGTGGGGGTATGTATGGCCCTCCCCATTGGCACTGTAATTTTTAGCCCCCCCCCCCCCCCGGCTACGCCACTGATTCCACCCGAAATTGAGATCCGTAGACCCTGCAGATTGAATGGGTTCGCTGACATAAAACATGTAAGTATTTTTACAAACAACTCGTGTTTAGTTGAACTTTCGTTCAAACAAAGGACTAGAAATGAATTTTTTAATGTTTATAAATGAAGCAGTCATTTATGAACACATTGTGAAATATTTTATGAGAAAGATACGATCGGCGCAGGTGTTACCATTTTGAAGACGATGTTAGTTGGATGCGGGAGCAGATCCGGGTGTATGCTTTCCCGAAAAATATTTTTGCGAATGGCCGCAAATGTACGGCAGCGTATATGCGCCACACAATAATATCATAACAAGAACCCTAAGTTGTTATAACAAGATAGCTAAGTTGTTATAACAAGACAGTTGAATTGTTATAATAACATAGCTAAGTTGATATAACAAGATAGCAAAGTTGTTATAGTTAGAGAGCAACGAGATAGCAGTGAATTGTAACTTGAAACCAAAGTTGTTGTCACAAGATGGCCGAGTTATAAAAACAAAATAGCAAAGACAGTAGATACCACTCGGGTGGTTACATACCGCAGAGATTACCTGCCGTAGAGGTTACATATCATATAGTGGTCACATATAGCGGTTACTCCTTCTAACGATTCTAAACAGTCTTTACATATTCTAGTAGTTACCTGTCCAAGTTAGGCGCGTAGCCAGGATTCTATAGGGGTGTCCTAGAACGATTTTATTTTATTTATTTTTTTTTTTTTGAGGGGGGGGGGGGGTTAAGATGATATGTGAAAGGTCGTTGTGTGAGATTTGGGGAGAATGGGGAAACGACTGGAGGGTCCTACCCTCCCCGCCCCCTCACACACGGGAATATTTTGCAAAAATAAGTGCTCTAAGGGCGAATCTGGGGCATTTGTAGCGTTGTGTAGGTAGCCCTCTTTTTAGACCATTTTGGGCGTCTCTTTTGCGTGAAACATGCATTGGGCTATTTGGGGAGCTGCGAAAATATTAGCGGGAGGAGGAAGACCCTAAGCCCCTATCCCCCCCCCCCCCCCCCCCCCCACTCCGTAGCTATGCCACTAATCCAAGTTGTTAAATTTCATTGTGGTCACCCATTCTACTGATGGCATATCGTGGTTGTTATATATGTTCTTGTGGTGGCTACATATCCTAGCGCTTACAGGTCCGAGTCGTTATCTACATCAACGGTTACATGTTCTACTGAATACATATTCAGTGGATACCACCTCAGTAGTAGTTACGCATCCCAATGATTACCACGCTAGTGTTTATATATCCTCGTAGTTACGTGCCCTGATGGTTACATATCCTAGTTGTTTTATTTTCCATTGGGTACCAATGGCAGTGGGTGTTGAGTGATCGGCATCGGCATGGTCCAACGGTGAATGGATGTTGGGGGTAGGGTAGGGTCAGTGATATGTTATGGCATCTGGGTAGAGTTGTATCAGAAATCGAATTGGTCGCACTTGGAATGGGTGTAGGGTTAGGATAACATTCATTTGGGATAGTAGGCCGGGTCTCTGGTTCGCAGTGTTGGGTGTGTCGCATGATGAATGGATGGCGGTGTATAGTAGCCTAGGTGTCTTCTTTGGAATGGCTGATCAGATCACACACAGAATGTGTGGTGGGAATGGGCTTCTTTGTCGGATCACAAATTGGTAGGGTGTGGTAAGGTATGGGTGTTGGGCCACTAGGCCGTGAAAACATTAATTGCTGAAGCAAGCAAACCGAAGGTTTTCGCGCGCCGAAGGCGTGCAGGGGCGAGGCGGGGTAAACTAACCCCTTACGACTCTTTAAACAGTACAATGGCTCTTTTCACGTCCAGCAGCCGCACAGAAGGAGAGGCAAAGGAGCCAGTAAAGCCACCAGGATCCAGTCCTCCATCGCCGCCGTTTATAGAAGGTGGTTCTGCTCTGTTGTTCAGGCATGTAAAGTCTGTCACTTATATAATGTGGCTCGTTACAGTGGCGTAGCCATGGGGGAAGGAGCTGAGGGGGCTCATGCCCCTCCCCAATTTTACCCCCCCCCCCCCCCCCCCAGGTGATGTGGCCTAATTATCGATGTCTTTCACAACTTATAAGTCATGGACACAAACGGACACCGAGTCAAGGAAATTGCGTTTTTTTGCCTCGAATTTCAAAATTTTTCCTGGGGGAGATCCTCTCTCCAGTGAGAGTGGCGTCGCCCTCTTGTGTTCGCCCCCTCCCCTCCCCCATCTAGCCGCTACATGGTTCGGGTAATGCTGCATATCCTATTTTGATGTCCCTAGTAGTTCAGCGATCTGAACTTAGCAACTACCCCCCCCCCCTCCTCCTCCCCCTTCGTAGGGGGTAGCCGCTACGTTTAGATCGCCGAACTAGCCCCCCCCCCCCCCCGATCTTACTTTTGACCCCTAACTTTGATTTCCTGACGCTTCCTTCATTGACAAGTTTCGTCTGTCTCCAGAAGTTAAAGAATGGTGATGATTCTCGATGTACTCCTTGTTGTTCTTCAGGCACTTGTTGTTGTAGTTGTGTCCCTGATCGAGTCTTCTTTTAGACAAGTATAGACTGTCTCCGGATCGGTCGGGTCCGATGCCACCAAAGCACGTATTCAGCACACTAGGGGTCACAAGTGCCAAAGGTAAGACGCTCCCTAAACCGGTTGATGTTCCGCGAGTACCTGGACCCTCCGTTGGTTTAGGCCGAGCATCGGGGGTGAGTTTGACTCCGCCAGGTCGAGACAAGCCAAATGGAGGAGCCTGGTCTGACTGCTTGCTAGAGGACTTGTTAGTTGTTATGGTAACTTAGCTATCTTGTTTTAATAACTTAGATGTCGTTATCTTGTTTTAACAACTTATGTATTGTAACCACTTAGCTATCTTGTTATAACAACTTAGCTTTCTTGTTGCTATCTTTTTATAAGAACTTGGTCAGAACTTACCTATCTTGTTATAACAACTTTGCTATCTTGTTGGGGGGGGGGGGGTGTAGCCGCTACGTTTAGATCGCCGAACAAGCCCCCCCCCCCCCCCCCCCCGATCTTACTTTGACCCCCTAACTTTGATTCACTGGCACTTCCTTCATTGAC
Source organism: Pictodentalium vernedei (assembly GCA_031216915.1). Classification (NCBI taxonomy): domain Eukaryota; kingdom Metazoa; phylum Mollusca; class Scaphopoda; order Dentaliida; family Dentaliidae; genus Pictodentalium; species Pictodentalium vernedei. The sequence continues at coordinate 147,696,801 of CM062291.1, read as the reverse complement.
AAGTTTCGTCTGTCTCCAGAAAATAAAGATGGTGATGATTCTCGAGGTACTCCTTGTTGTTCTTCAGGCACTTGTTGTTGTAGTTGTGTCCCTGATCGAGTCTTCTTATAGACAAGTATAGACTGTCTCCGGATCGGTCGGGTCCGATGCCACCAAAGCACGTATTCAGCACACGAGGGGGTCACAAGTGCCAAAGGTAAGACGCTCCCTAAACCGGTTGATGTTCCGCGAGTACCTGGAGCCTCCGTTGGTTTAGGCCGAGCATTGGGAGTGATTTTGTCTCCGCCAGGACGGGACAAGCCAAATGGAGGAGCCTGGTCGGACTGCTTGCTAGAGAACTTGTTAGTTGTTATGGTAACTTAGCTATCTTGTTTTAATAACTTAGATGTCGTTATCTTGTTTTAACAACTTATGTATTGTAATCATATAAGAACTTGGTTAGAACTTACCTATCTTGTTATAACAACTTTGCTATCTTGTTGGAGGGGGGAGAGGGGGGTAGCCGCTACGTTTAGATCGCCGAACTAGACCCCCCCCCCCCCCCCCCCCGATCTTACTTTTGACCACTAACTTTGATTCTTTGTTCTGGCAGTTTACCTGTATGGTTATAACAATATAAATTCTATTGAAGATATACATATTTTTCATCATACGACTGCATACGACAACAATTTTTAACACGATAAAATGATGTTTTTACAAATCCTAATGTTTGGGTGAGACTTATACAGCCGCATCGGGCCTTGTTCGATAACGCCACAGTATTTTTTTTTTTTTTTTTTTTTTGTATTAGGGTTTAGATTGGTTGAAGACATGCGCACCATCGACGTGCTGGACGCCTTAGTACACAGCGTCATCGTGCCCCCATGTAGGCAATCGGGGTTAAGTGTCTTGCCCAAGCACACAACGCGGGAGCACAAATCAGTCGCTGAAAATGGTCACCCATCTAACTACTAACCGCGCTCTACGTTGCTTAACTTCGGTGATCTAACGAGAACCGGTTACCGTGACGCCACCGCGCCCCCACGCCACAGTATGCTGTTAACATTTTACCCAACGTAGGTCCAAAACCGACCAGCGCTATTCTCAAAAATCGCCAATTAATTTTCATTATTTTTTAATTTTTTTTGTCTCAGAAACATCGAGCTCGTTCCAATGAGGGGTCATAACCTCTGTTTTGAGACAAAAATGGAAAAAAATAAAAAAATTTGCAAGTGTCTGCTTTTCATGTTAGATAAAGGGTGAAAACGACGTATTATGTCAAACATTTGGCTTACTCATTCAACTATAAGAGAATGTATTGTCCGAACCTTCCCGGTGTGTTGAGAAACAAAAGGCCCAAGGGGACCTGAGGCACTCACCTAGTTGTTTAATGAAGGATATTATTAGTATTTATGGGTCTGGTTAACACTACAGAAGAATGAAGTTATGTAAATATTCATAAATCTGTTGTCCATGTCAGATTATGTTCTTCAGTATTGAGATGCTTCTACACAAATAATGCCCAGATTTCCAGTAAAGTAAAACTAGGGAGCCCAATATCAACCTAGTGATTTAACTTGAACAAACTTAACATACTGAACTATTCGTTTCCGAGTAAAAAATTTGAAGTTGCCCCCCCCCCCCCCCCCCCCCCCCCCCCCCCCCCCACCTACTTTTTCACTTGTGACTGCACACGCCACTGGGGCTGAATTCTCTTTTGTTCTGTCGGATCAATTAAAAGGCTTCATACCTCACTGTGGGACAGCGATGAAGTACTTAATTTCCAGTCGTCCTGAACATACAAATTAAAATATATATGAAAGCGATATGTGGATACGAACAATTGGCGACTTGTTGGAATCTGAACATCGTATTCTGAATGCTTGTATGTTGGGGATTACGCCTGAACTAAAAAGAGAAAAAGCAATAATGACTGCAATTGGTGTGAACTATTTTGATTGGTAAAATTTAAACCCTTTAACATGAAATACGTAAAAATGTAAGTAAATATTCAGAATAAAACACCCGTCGAGAAACATAGAAATCTTAAAGTATATGTATGTGTGTGTGGGGGGGGGGGGGGGGGGGGGGGGGGGCTGGAGCGACTGCCTTATGTCGTGTAAGTTACAAAATGGTTATTTAGGTCAGGTATGGGGTTACTGTTGCAAAGACTCGAGATTATTTTGTCCGCGAGGAGAGTAGATCGTCTGTTATTAAAACTCTTTACCTAACCTTAGCAGCAGACCACAGTTGTTAAAGAAAATTCGTAACACTGAGAATGATGATTTTTTGTATCAAAAACATAGCTTTTGAGCCCTCATTGGAACACGACACTGAGTAATTGTTAAAAAAAAAACATACCAAAGGGTTTTCTAATTAGCTTTCAACTTCATATCCATCAAATTGTTCAAAACTTTACCTCCCAAAAGGATATTATTAATTCTAAATCGTTAAAAGCACATTGAAATCGAGGTGTTTAGATTTGTGCCAATGCAAAATTAAACACCTCTATTTTCCAGCCCATAGAAATGACGTCGCTTTCAAGTGGGTGAAGATAGTTAGTAGTGGAGACAAGTCTGCCGAAATCGCACGAAGTTAAAAATCACTATTTTGCAAAGTAAAATGGAAATATTAAAACTAACCCACAGCCCGCAGCCCAAATATTAACCTATGGACTTTATTTGAAGAAAGCTTGTAACTAACATCCCTAAGGATGCTGTATTCCATATATCAAAAGATTCTGACTGGTAATTTTGGGAGAAGAAGATTTTTAACGTGTATTTCCAATAAAACATTCCAATGGGTTTGCCTTGGAAATAACAGCAGGGGTGTAAATGATGGGTGGGGGAGGGTGAATGGATACCCCAACCCTTGGAATTTTCTGTTTAAAGACCCATTTTCTGGTGTAGCGATATATTCTTCCCTGCCCATGCTTCGCTATGTATGTTAGTGTAAATCATTTGGCCGACCCATCTTAAAGGGCAAAAAATAAAACCTTTGAGTAACTGGGCGTTATAAGCCTATTTTGGGTCCTGTTGAAGACCACTGATTCCATGATTAAATGTTATTGTATTCTATGGATGTGCACAGAAAATATCTTGTTCACATGTGTTTGTCGTGTTACAAAACATACCCACCGACACGTTTCAATAAATTCTATCAAAACAGTGTTTGTAAAACAATTCTGAATACCAAAAGTACTCTAACACGCCCATAGTTAATAGATAGAGGATATCTACGTTGTTTTAGTGAATATCCCGATATTCACTAAAACAGCGTAGATTTTCTTTTCATTATATGCTACGTGACATTTTACTGCTCAATATTCAGCCCCAATTCGGCTGCAAACAGTTTCAAGACAATAACAAAAAGCTGCTGATCGTTTCGCCGAAGCGTAACGTCATTTAGGAAGCTACTGAAAAAAATTCATCGTGTGGACCAGGGGGGGTGGGGGGGGGTCACAAATTTTTTTTCCGGACGTCAGGTGGGGGTGGGTGGGTGTGCCTGGTAGCCGAAAAGCGATTTTTTTCCACCCTCCAAATTTTTTTTCCTTTCTGCATTTAGCCTGATTTCGCTTGAAGTAACGTCATCCAGCCTCATCAGTAATCCTTATTAAGCAGTTTCGCAATATCCAAGGCCTTCTAGGGGTAGGCATGAGATGGGTACAGGTCTGGGAATTGTATTATTTGTGGTCAAATAGCAATAGAATGTCGACATATCTCCAAGAGTATGATCCCGTCAATATGTCTTGTGGTTTTGGGTAATAAGTTAAAGCAGTTAAACTGAGTTAAAATGAATTAGGATTGTATCTAGCTGTGTATCTGATTAAAAATTAACAGACCACACCAGTTGAGCTCACTGGATCTTTAACCCTTTGCACTCTGATGACAAAATCGTCTGTATGCAACACTATATGCAGTTTCAATTTGGAGTTAGCTGCCGTTTTGTTCAGTGTTTTGTTGTCGAAAATTGTCAAAAATTCAACAATTTATATTTTGTTTAACGGAGCCCATGCAGGGAGCCCTGTTAAACAAAGTATACATTGCTCAGCATCGCTGCATATCTGACACCTCAAGGGGATACCTGGCATATCAAATGATAATTCGCGAAATATCCAAATGACCAAATACAGTTCTTCGTTTAATAAAATATAATCGCTTCAGATATGTTCAGTTCTCTTTTAAAATAAAATATATACTAACTATTTCAACAAATTTAACAAATACTTGACACAAAAACGAAAAATCTTAGACAACCTGTCTCCGCTCACAAAAGTCTTTTGGGCAAGTAACTGCAAAGAAGCTTATAATTGGTATGTGTGCTACAAGAGATATGACCATATTGCTATCTGAGTTCCATATTATCCAAAGCAACATGCTAAAAGCATGTCGCTTAGGACAATATGGAACTCAGGTAGTGATAGGTTTGGTTCTGTATTTTTGTTACTGCCCAATTCATATATGTAAGTTTCATTAAAAGAAAGAAAATGCCAATGCTGAACGATCCAGCCGATCAACAAAAACGAAAAGAGAGAACCTGTCTCCCTGTTTTTGTTCACAAAAGTTTTTTGGGCAGAGAAGCTTATTGATATGTGTCCTATAAGAGATATGACCATCTTGCTACCTGAATTCCATATTACCCAAAGCAACACGCTAAAAGCGTGATGCTTAGGACAATATGGAACTCAGGTAGTGATAGGTTTGGTTCTGTATTGTTGTCACTGACCAATTCATATATGTAAGTTTCATTAAAAGAAAGAAAATGCCAATGGTGGCCGATCCACAAAAACGAAAAGAGAGAACCTGTCTCCGCTCACAAAAGTCAGTCCTGGTTTATCCTGAAAATATTAAAAGCTGTATTCTTAACATCCGATACCTGGTGCTTTGCTGGGGAAGAGAAGCTACCACACACTCACCTAATCACTCCTCTGTATATGAATTGAACAGAGCTATTCCACTCCTCTAAACTTCCATAACCAAGAGTTTTACCTGTTGTTTCTAGCTGTGTCTGGCTGTTTTTATAAATATATTGGACAGTATTGGGTAGAAAAAAGCATACTTGCTGATACTTGTTCATAAAACCCAGCTTGTGACAATTTATTGGATAGTGCCAATAGGCAGTCTCCAATAAATTGTCACAAACCAGCTGTGCAAACAATTTTTTGTTAAAAAAGGACCCATTTTAATCTGAACACCTACAACTTTCCACTCTGTTATGGACAGAAAAAAAAGTTAAGAATGGTCATTGGAACAATACAAATCAAGTTGTAGCATTACTCACTTTGGAAACCACCACTGTAGCACGTCACAAGCCGATTACTCCAATCTCAGGGGGTGGGGGGGGGGGGAGGTCCTCCATTTGAAAACGGTTGAATTTTTTTTTCCTGTCAAAAATGGGTGGGTGGGTACCTGATGAGCTGAAAGGTTTTTTTTGCGCCTGACTAAAATAGAGTAGATTTTCTTTTTTATTATATACTACGAGACATTTTATTGCAGAATATTCAGCCCAATTCGACCTCAAATGCGTACGTTTCAAAACAATAACAAAGATCAGCTGATCAGTCCTTCAAGGCGACGTGATGCGGCGTAGCGGGACGTCATTTAGGAAGCTACTGAGGAATATTCCTCGAGTCGATGGATATCGAGAAATATCTTTTAGATAATTTGCGATAACTCACAGGCTAGCATATAATAAAAGCGCATTTATATGATATTTGGGAATCTCTCTCATCGGGCAGTTATGAAGCATATCAAGCTTTCAGGCCAAAGTCTATTTCTGATTATGATTCGACGATGTTATAGACTGTTTGTTAGCCCAATTTTTGTGGAAATTTGCGCGCAGACGATCATTGATGTAATGTGATGTGTCTTCACTTACAGAGATATATATAGGTATTCCTTCGTGCCCCAGTTATAGAGATTCCAATCTTTAAGTATTTAATTATCATTGAAAACATCCAGATATTAAAGTTTGTGGAGCTTTTCGCAGCATAATCCTAAAACTTCGGCTGTGGTGCGTATTCATTTCCGACTATAATGTAAGCAAAATGTCAATCAAATCAAGTCTCGATTGAGCAGCATTTCTAGATTTCATTCATAAAAAAATGAATGGTTATGAAATATTTCAGATTCAATCGTCCGGAATTTAGGTTCACTTTTCCAACTAATTGGAATATTCCAGACGAGTGAATCTAAACCTAGGTAATGATCTGATTGAGAGCGAAACTGGTTGCAGCCACAATGGCGTTGAATTTCTTACAGAATTTATCCTTTACCCGACAGTTCGGTCATTTTCGGCGAGCGTCATCAACAGACATTGATATTTAACCCTTTACCCAACGCAGACGATATCAAAATTTATTATTTTAAAGATCATTTTTTCAAATTTTTCAAACAATTTCAACAAAACCATATCATGTGACCCCTCGTTGAAACGGGCTCGATGAGCTCGTTCCAACGAGGGGTCACATGATATGATTTTGTTGAAATTTTTTGAAAAATAATATTTTTTCAACTGCTGAATTTGCATATTACAAGGGCGGATGCGGGCGATTCGTTGGGTAAAGGGTTAAAGATATGGGGTGAATCGTAAGATAAAGGATCCACTAGCTTACGGACAATCCTCTAAGAATGCAGTTTGAATCCTTCTCGAAAGGCAGGGGGTGACTGCGGAGGTGTAGATGATGACCCCCCCCCCCCCCTCAACTTTCCATTCGGGACATTTTTATCTGGATTAGGGTCATAATATTGACTCACAGTTGCTGGTAAACATGTACTTTCTTACGGGACTAGATTTCCGTCTTGTATACTAATGTCTCACCCACAGTCGGTCTCATGCAAATGGAGGCCTGTGGCTGATTGGGGAGGCCAATTTTGAGTCCGCCACGTGCCAATTAGATATAAGAAGTTGGGAAGTCCGTGTATGTCAACTACGTATATTTATCCACAAATAAATTTCTTTTTTAACTGTAATCCCCATTGATAAATATTGTAACTACATCATCAAGGCATGCCTTCAAGCAAGATATGCCTTGATGATGTTGTTGGAATATTTCTTCAGTCGGGACCTGAGTGTTGACTGTCGAGACAAATTGAGTTTACACACCCCCAAACAGTCATCTTCGCGGCGTCTTGGTTTGGAAGATGGGTGTCTGAAGATATCAATGACTGTAACCCTTTTCCTTACGTAACGTGCATATCTTACCCGCTATATCATGTATATTCACAAAAATCAGCATTTAACTTTTTTTTATTATCCACATTTTTCAACCTCTAGAAAATAGCTCATGACCAATCGTTGGAACCAGCTCGGCGAGCTGGTTCCAATAAGGGGTCATAACATATTTGAATTAGGGCAAAAAATAAATATTCTACAGTATTCCATGTTATTCAAGAAAACTGGGTTTGCAAGTGCCTACTTCTTATCGTGTCAGGAAGGTGCTAATCGACTTCATGATACATTTTGCAACAGGATGAATGCAGGTATGTATTGTATAATTTTTGTCCAGTGTCAACCTACCCAGGCCATTTATATTTCATTTCGTCATCTTAATATATGTAGAAATACCGTCTTTGGTTTTTGTCACCCGCAGCTGAAATCCAGAGTTATTGAAATTCGACTTCGAACAAATATGGAATGTTATATTACTGTATGCTAACTGGGTGCAGGGAGACTAGAATTTGTCGACAAAGAATTGCTAATTCGCTTGTAAACAGTCAACAATTTTCGCTGCTTGAGATGTCCTGCGGTGGTTCGATGCAACTGTATGATAAAACGTGCAAGTATGCACCATGTTTGTCGCAGATCTTGTCTGTGATATTCTTAACCCTTTTCCTTTCACGCCCACTTTATCCAAATATGGAAGACCTCTATTTACGCCTGTATGCGAGGAAGTTTAATAAAATGTTTCACATAAACTCTAAAAACGCCAGGTACTCTGTGATACCAAATGTGGTACTCAACTTATCCCGTGTGGGGTACCAAAATTATGCTACTCCAGGAAACCAAAACATTGTTGGTACTCCAAGAAACCAAACAGTAATGGTACTTTGAGAAACCAAAACTGTCTGGTACTTCGTTTTGGTTTAGAAAACCATAAGTCTGGTACTTTATTGTGGTTCTCCAGAGAAATCAACTCAAGTACCTATGGTGTCCAAGAAACCAAGAGTTTGGTACTGAGTTAGTCCCCCCCCCCCCCCCCCCCCTTCATCCCTTTCATGTACAAAACTTACACATGGGAGGGGTAGGCAATATATTGCAAATATTGCTCCATTGTGAGATCCAAAGAACGGGACTGAAGTATGAAAAGTTGCAGAAGTACCAGCCTCCCTCATAGACCAGGACATATTTCTTGTCTAGATAACACCAAATCATGTCGCTATAAAAAAAATGAAAGAAGAAAAATTGAGTTATGCAGTTCCTTCAGTAGCCTTCAACAGATATTAACGACATACACTGCAACTCTCATAAATCAAATACAGTTTGCACCAAGTCACCCAACCCGCTTCCTATGAGACATTCAGCCACGTTTCAAAGCACCCAGGCTTCGACCGAAACCGCCATTGTTAATGCAAACGACGCGCGCGCTTGGCGGCTCTGTTGCTCAAGTGCTGGATATGCAGGGGACGTAACTCCCGTTTATCGATAGTTAGGTATTCCTCAAACATCCATTTGGAATTATTCGCGCGAAATACAGGGAAGGCTATCCATATTCGGTGTTTAGGTATACTATATACTGGTGGTATCTCAGAATACCAAAATGTATTTTTTTTTTTACAGTGTACTTGAAATTCTATCCAACAATTAATCAGATGGTAGGTTTGACCTGCGCATACCAGAACGTGCAGACAACCATCATAAAATAGGTGACAATAGTTTCTTTCGGGAGCATAAGTGTTAAAGACGTACTCACTGCAAACGCGCATTTTAAAAGAATTTCCCGTGGTTGGAAAGGGACAATAGACACAAAAAATGAAGCAATCAAGAAAGATTAACGGAAGTTTTGAACTTAAGCAGCGAATACAGAAGAATCCCATCATTACTATGCAGTTCACGGAATTAACGTTTGAATTTTCATATTCAACCACAGGCGGGACACCATCCACAACCATTCCTCTTCTTCGCACATATTACCAATTTAGTGAAAGAAACAGTAGAAATGTTGTTGAAGATTTGGTTTGAAAGTAAACAAGTATTAAATATAAGAAGTTGAGAAGTCCGTGTATACCGACTACGTGTATTTATCCACAAATAACTTTCTTTTTTAACTGCAATCTCCATTGATAAATATTGCAACTACATCATCAAGGCATGCCTACAAGGGAGGGGTAGGCTCAAATATTGCTCCATTGAAGGATCCAAAGAACCGGACTGAAGTATGAAAAGCTGCAGAAGTACCAGCCTGACTAACAATTGAGGAACGGGATTTGCTCCATGCGTTTGTATCTAGCTCCCTCCATGCCCCATTTTGTAGAATTGATGCAATTACTTGTTAAATAAACAAGTAACGTTTCTCTTTCAATCTTAAGTTTTCTTAAACTTGGTGTATTTCGCTTGATATACCCATGTCTATAATATAGGTCAGGGATTCGAATAATGTTTTGCCATGGTGCCTATCTTATTGTACTCCAGCAGCTGCTGTTAAGCGGATCCGGGACAACATGCCAATATGCGGACGAATCGCGTACTTGAGCGTGATATACAAGAATTCCGAAATGTTGACTCAAGCGTCTTTAATTTCGAAGTAACTTTGACTTTTATTTTCGACTGCGTGGAGCAAATCTCGCTTTTGTAACCAGCCCCTCACCACCTCAAATAAAAAGTAAAATGGGCTACATTTGCTCCGTGCGTTTGTATCTAGTTCCCTCCACACCCCAAATACAAAATATTGACTAATCAACACAATGCAGTGTAATTTGTTACTGGGCGCGGGATGAGTGGACATTCCTAGGATTGTCTTTTTTGGCAGTTTAAAACAAGTGAAAACTGAGAATCTATTAACTGGTAGAGTGGTGGAAGCTGTATTTAGGCTTTATTCGGAAGTGCTGATGTCGGATTTTAAGGGCTTCATATTCTGTTGTGGTGCATCGTATTATCTTGGAACTGAAATTGTTTAGTCTGCATGGATTTGCCGTGTTACAAGTTGTGGGAGAATGTCTATATGAACTCTCTCATTAATTGTAACAAGACGATGATGTGCAAACAAATTTTGACGACCAAAAATAATTTAACACTCCACCAGTTAAGGAAATTTAGAGTTTGTAAATCGCGGTTAAACTATACCGTGGTCCCTAAACTGCAGACTTGCCTGTTTGGTCTTCTAATTTGATGAGTGCGGCCCCCTTCTGTTAAAACAAATAACATGGATCATCAGTGTTGCAAAAAAATGAACTTAAGTGAAAATGAATGCATGTGACGTTTTAGTAAACGGATGCATCCACTTCAACAATGACAAACTTGTATCATGACATGGAATTAGCATTTCGCAAAACTTTCTTATAGATATATATATTTTATTCGTCAATATACATAAACACAACACATTTTACATGCATTGCACATATTTTAAACAGACATATTTACAATATGCATGTGAAAAGGCATAAAATTTGTTTTTTGTGGCTATGTAAAGATATGTGTACACTACGGCGGCTTATTAGCGGCACGTAATTTTTAGTTATTAAATTGCTGCAATTTAGTCAATTGTACCTGCAATTTAGCTAAATTGTAGCTACAATTTAATAAATTGTAGCTGCAATTTAGCTAAATTGCACCTACAATAGCACAATCCAGACAGTAGGGATCTGAGGGAGAAATATTACTAGTGTCCGAAGAAAGGAACATTGCAATTAACTTTTTCTTGAACTCTTTCCTGTTTCTCACTGTCCTAATGTCCGTTTCCAATTCATTCCATAGCTTGGGGAATGCAAAAACAGGTAGATTTTCTAATGTTTTGTTCTACTTCTACATAGCTACAGGAGTCCGGCTTGGCGTGTGTTACCGTTGACTATACAAGTCTTTTATCTTTAGAATGCTATTTTGAAGAACAGTGGGTCGGTATGGGCATTGTATTTCTTATTGTTAATGATTCGTATTGACCGTTTTTGTCATTTAAAACAGCCAAAAACATGCTTTCGATGCCCCCATATTAGGATTCCGTAGATGAAATGACTCTGTATTAATGTGAAATACAGCGGCTTCATAGCTTTGAAGGTGGAACTTTCTTCACCTTGTTGTTGAGGCTGAGATTGGCAAAGGCAACTTTCGAGCAGAGTTTGGATATGTGAACATTGTAAGATAGATTTTCATCAATATTTATGCCAAGAAATTTTACAGATTTTTCGTGCTGTCTATCACCGATTTTGTCGATAATGGTATCAATGGCATTTGATAGATCTAGGGATAGGGGTAGAGTACAGTCTTTACAAGGCTTGTTGTTTTATGTGGCTATGTATTTTAGAAACTGCATGACTTGATGTCGTGTACTGTGATGTTTCCTAAAGCCGTATTGGTAGGAGAAGAGGATATCAAATTTGTTTAAACACTTAATGAGTCTTACTAGCATGAGCTTTTCCAGGATTTTAGAAAAAACGGGCAAAATACTGATTGGTCTGCAATTCTAAAGTTGTTTTCGTCATTCGATTTGAAGATTGGAGTTACTTTGGCAGTTTTCATCCTGTTTGGAACAATTCCCCGACTGAATGATTCGTTCATGATATGCGCAAGCGGAGTGGCAGTTAAATTTATTGAATGTTTCAGAATGCCAGTTGAAATATTATTACAGTCTCGACTTAATTTAGATTTCATTGGCTTTAAGATATTTATTATCTCAATAGATGACGTGGGTGTGATAAATAAGTTTTCAGTCAGACTGCTATTAAGGTACTCGGAAAATGACTTTCGAAGCTTGGGTATGAGTTCAGAAGTTTTAATTCCTATGTTTGCAAAGAAATTATTGAACTCCTGTGCGATGTCATTTTGAGCATGGATCTTTCTATCGCCAAGATTGAAGAATGTGGGCATAGTTCTCTTGTGTTACCCCTATTTAAAGCATTATTTAAGAGTTGCCATGTGTTCCGCGTGTTATTCTTATTTTTCCAGGGGGTGGGGGGGGGGGGGGGGGTCATAATACATCGCTTATCTTTGTGTTTTTTTTTATTCTGTTAAATAGCCTACAGTAATTTTTGTAGTTCCTGACATTAACTTCTGTGGGGATCTTAACCTCTTATTGAAAAGTTTATTCTTGTTGTTAACTGAGATTAGAGGTCCCTTTGTCATCCATGGCTGTCGTATTATGAATTTGTTTTTCAGTTTATGTCTTTTTTAGAGGGAAAGCTGTTTCGAAAGCAGCCAAGTAAGTATTTAGGAAATTTTCATAAACTGTGTTGGGACAGTTGGATTCCATAACTGTGAAAAAGTCGGTGCTTTGGGAAAGAAGCGATTTGAAGTGTTCAATACTTGTCGAGTTTATCTTCCGGGATAGAAATTGTTTAGAGCCATCAGATTTCTGATTTGGTAGTTCAATTAAAACCCTTTATCTAACATGAAAAGCAGACGACACTTGCAAAAAAAATTCTTGAATAACTAATTTTTTTCATTTTTTGTCTCAAAAACATAGGTTATGACCCCTCGTTGGAACGAGCTCGACGAGCTCGTTCCAACGAGAGGTCATAACCTATGTTTTTGAGACAAAAAATGAAAAAATAATAAAAATTCATTGGCGATTTTTGAGAATCGCGCTGGCCGGTTTTGGCCGTTACGTTGGGTAAAGGGTTATTAAAAAAAATGCAAAATGGTAATCTGTTAGGATTATTCCGGATTTAAAGTTTTGAGGGACATTATTGGGAAAATGTGGTCTATAAGAGCAGCAGATCGATCTGTGACTCTTGTTGGTTTGGGGATAACACGTCGCCTGAGTGCTAGAATGTCCTATGTCCCTTATGGGACATAGGATATTCTAGCACTCAGGCGACGAACAGGTACGAAGCCCTCACTGAAAATTTGGTCGATGAATAAGTCTATTTTGGAATGAGAGCCTACTTTCAGAAGATGAATGTTGAAGTCGCTCAGAATTATGGAAGTTTTCTTTTCTTTGTTAATTATATCAGTTGTGATGTTAATTTTGGATTGAAATAGGTCTATATTTGCTTTTGGGGGCTGTGTTGGGTCTATAGATGCCAGTTATTCTTGTGGATCCCGCGTTGTGTCCTTGGGCAAGGCACTTAACCCCGATTGTCCACGATGACTCCGTGTACTAAGGCGTACTGCACGTCGATGGTACGCATGTCTTCAACCAGTCTAACCCTGCCTGTGTTGCAGGCGACGCGGTGGATCAATAGGTAGGGGTGCAGGCTGCAGGCTGAGAGGTCCGCTGTTCGAATCCCACCTGCGGCAACCGCGTTGTGTCCTTGGGCAAGACACTTCACCCCCATTGCTCATCTGGGGGCACGGTGACGTCGTGTACTAAGGCGTACTGCACGTCGATGGTGCACTTGTCTTCAACAAATGCTAACCCTGCTTGTGTGGAGTTAGTATGTTGGGGAGCTGGCAGCTGCTCGTCGTTGCTCTCTCCGGGTACTCCGGCTTCCTCCACCCGTAAATCTGCCACGGTCACGATTAGCCATTGTGCATAAGTATATAACCTTAAACACAAATAAATAAATAAATTCTTGTGGAGTGCTTGAACTTCAGTTCAACAAACATAAACTCAAGTACATGGTATGAAAATAGAGAGATCATGGCGAACACTGAAAGTATATTAGTTTTTATAAACAAACCAACACCCCCGAGCCCATCGTCGTCACTGGGCCTTGTGTTTTTCAGTAAAGGGTGGTATCCTTCTAAAGTATAAGACACATTAGCAGAGATTTGGAAGATTTCTGTGAGACCGATGACATCAAATGTGTTCTCTACGTCATTTAGATCCGATAGCAGGTGTTGTAAAGGATTCCAGTTAGAATTTCGTCCCATGAGTTCCAATGTGTTCTATGTGCCTACTGGCACATAGAACACATTGGAACTCAGAGGATGATTTTTAGACGTTGGGGATGATTTCTAAGCGTTGACAGCTGTTGTGGAAAGTAGAGAAAGGTCTTCGCACACCACTAAGTTCAGTTCTCAGCTCATTCAAAAGAAAATATTTGTTTCCCACATTCTTTAAACAGAAAGAAGAGTCATTGTCAATTTACTGAAGATGGTACATCACCGTGCACATCGCGTTATAACCCTTTACCCAAAGTGACGGCCAAAACTGACCAGCGCTATTCTCAAAAATTGCCAATTAATATTCATTAATTTTTCATTTTTTGTCTCAAAAACATAGGTTATGACCCCTCGTTGGAACGAGCTCATCGAGCTCGTTACAACGAGGGGTCATAATCTGAGTTTTTGAGACAAAAAATGAAAAAAATTAGTTATTCAAGAATTTATTTTGCAAGTGTCGTCTGCTTTTCATGTTAGGTAAAGGGTTAACGTCACACTTTGAAAGATGTTATTTTTAAAGCTTATACTAGGACTATTGTAACTAAAAATTAATACATAATACAATGCTGCATAATGAAGAAAACAAAAGAACAATGTGAGAGCATATGTACAAGAGTTGTCTGACATTCAGGGATGATGGGGAGTGTATTGTTCTCTGGTTCTACATAATGATATTAGTAATTTCCCCGTTGGGGTTATTTTCCAAGAACGTCAATTTCCACAACCGATTTCTATGCGTGTAGGGGTTAGATCTCATTTTAGGCCTATGGCTATACAACAGCTTTTATCTTGAGCGGCGTCAATAAGTTTTCTACTGATCTAATTTAAGACTAAATCCAGGTAATCCAGTGCAGGAATAGCGGTGAAATTGAGTGATGTTGATAATGAACTAAGGCACATTAGTTACTGGTTTTCATATCAAGTTTGAGATCGGTCTCCACAGTATAGTGAGTGAGAGAGAGGGAGAGAGAGAGAGAGAGAGAGAGAGAGAGAATATAAAAGATCGACTTCATTTACTGACTCATTTGTTGTAAGAGGACGTTTTGGCGCCTACTCCATCACCCACGCGTTTTACTCTTCCACAACTTGTCTCATCAGACAAACAGCAGAGGCAAATTCTTTCTTGGTTCTTTGTGAAACGTGAATCGGGTAGACAGCTCAGATTTAATAGAAAGGTATCGCAAACTCAGGTAGCACAGATACAGTTACGGTTAGGTTACTTTGTCACCAAGATAAGCGCAAATTCACTCTGTGGTCCGAACTGTTACTACGAGTAGTTTTTGAACGTTTTTTGAAATCCGTGGTTAATTTCAGGATCGCGATTTTAAGGAACAAAAAACTATAGTTTCATGATAAACTACACCCATCACCCAAAGGTAAGTAAAATCCAGAGTACGCAACCTTCGAGATTCCAATTCATCGTTCTCAGACCAAATATTAGAGAGCTTTCGCACAATGAAGGATGATTGGTCTGAATTACGAATGAGGGTGTACGTCACTGGAATTTGTGCTCTTCCTTATCAGTTGTTGTTTTCCTTATCCGTTGTTACGATTACGGGTTCTCATCAAAACATGCAGACATATATATCATACAGCAAAAAGTTTGAGAGCGTTTCTCGGGCACTTATTGAGGGAGTCCACGAGACAACTTTCGCACAACGAACGACGACCGATAAGAATTAGAATGGCTAATATTAGTCGTAAATTCGTCTGACGATCAAAAACCTTTTCGCAGAACTAATGAATACGAGTCCATTTGTGAGAAAACCGTCTCGTTCAAACTTCCTATCATTAGCAGTTTAAGGGCACTACAGTTTAATGACGTAATCTTTGAGTGAACTCCCATATTAAGGGGTTGAGAAACACTCTCAAACGTAGTACTCCATTCGCAATTCTTATCAGTCGTCATTTAGTGAGCAAATGGTCTCTATTTGGTCCGAGATTCGTTTCACAGCGACGACTATCTATCCGGTAATTGCAATAGTTATTTATTATTTATTTATTTATTTATTTATTGAGGTTTGATGACACTTTCGACATGCAGGGTCACCTCGTGTCGGAACAGTTTTACGGGTAGAGGAATTTATGTAAAGGGTTAACTTACACGAGTAGAAGACGACAACTGCACAGAAATGTCTTGAATAATAAATATATTCAATTTTGCCCACAACAATATATGACCTTTCACTAGAACGAACTCGATGAGCTCCTTCCAGTGAGAGGTAATATGCCAACAGCTTAACTCTACGGACTATTGGACTTCTATGTTAGAGGTCCGGAGTTCGATCCCCGTCCGGGACGACCCGCGTTGTGACCTTTGGGCAAGGCACTTTATCCCTGTTGCCTACATGGGGGCACGATGACGCCGTGTACTAGGGCGCAGTGCACGTCGATGGTGCACATGTCTTCAACCGCTGTAACCCTGCTTGAGCGGAGCTTGAATAGAGTTAGAATGTTATGGAGCCGACAGTTGCTCGTCGGTGCTCGGCGGTTCTCACCGGGTACTCCGGCTTCCGCCACCCGTAAAACTGTCACGGTCACTATTAGCCATATTGTGCATAAGTATGTGACCTTAAGCACCAATAAATAAATAATAACTCTGTATTGCGATAAAAGTTCGATTTGAGACCAAGGGTGCTGGAGATTAGTCTAAATGTTTTGGGACAGCTTTTAAAATTGCATTATACTTACTGGCTGCTCTACAGTTTCTTCCATTCATCTTGCAACGTTCGTTTAAGCACAGTCAGGATGTACCGTTATATTTTCTGGGGGAGCCCCTTTAGAATTTCCCAGATGCCAAAGTCTCTGAAGTGGCACCAAGGCTCTTGGCCATTCATTCCTCTGGTATGAAAATGTATCTTGCCGTTTACGTTGTTAGTCCTGCTCTAACGTCCGCAGTGTTCTGGTGAAAGGCCAAGATTCTTGTTGCTTGCTAAACAACATTGTGATAAATCTTTGTCAATGAAACGTCTGTAATATCACGTTACTAACACTGACATCTACGCTTTTCTTAATACTTCGAGGAGCGCGGTGGCTATGTCGTCCCCTGAGTTCCAATGTGTTCTAAGTGCCAGTATGCACATAGAACACATTGGAACACAGGCGACGAGGTGGTTAAAGCATTGAACCTTAAATCGAAACTAGCCCGCTGTAACTGCGCTGTGCCCCCAGGCAAGGTACTTTATCCCGGTCTGCGCACGTGAGGACCCGCTTGTGCTGTGCACTATGACAAACGGCACGTCAATGGTGCAAATTCCTTCAGCAAATGCTAACCCTGTGGAGCCAGTACGTTGGCGAGTATGATAGTTGCACGACGCCACTCGGTGATTCTCTCCGGGTCCTCCGACATCCACCTTCCGCAAAACTGTCTGTCACGAGGTGACACTGGCTGTCGAAAGTGTCGTTAAACCCCACTAAATAAATAAATTATTAATTCGAAGTGCAGTCTAGCCGTAGCAGCCAACTCCGACTCGTGACAATAAACCTGTGGGGAAGCGTCCGCTTAAGAATCATCAATTTTGGGGTACCATTCTGACTGTTTCAGACCATACCTAGTGCAAAAATACAACATAGTTTCGCCTATGTTAACTCTCTCTCTGAGACGACCAGAAGGATACACTTGCAAAAACTGTTTGTGTTGGGCTTCTTTTTAACATGAAAAGCAGACGACACTTGCAAATAAAATTCTTGAAAAACTACTTTTTTTAATTTTTTGTCTTAAAAACATAGGTTATGATCCCTTATTGAAACGAGCTCGACGAGCTCGTTCCAACGAGGGGTCATAATCTATGTTTTTGAGACAAAAAATGAAAATTAATTGGCGATTTTTGAGAATAGCTCTGGTCGGGTTTGGTTGTTACGTTGGGTAAAGGGTTACGATTAATTAAATGTTTTCATTGTTTTCTCAAAGACATAGTTTAGGACCCATCGTTGAAACTAGCACGACGAGCTCGTTCCAATGAGGGGTCATTAGCCATGTTTTGGAGGCAACACTTGAAAAAATAAAATTCCACCTACGGTTTTTGTGAATATCGCTGTTTTATAGCTACATAGCTTCTACGTTGTGAAAAGAGTTAACTTAATGTGGTGCCTTGAGTTTGTGAATTTAACATTTTGCGTAGTTAATTTGATTCAACTTGAACATTATTCTAATTAACCCATTTAATGTTGAGATATACCACTTTCTTGGCCATTTCCTTTGGTGACCATTGGATACATTCCCCACCGCGCTGCGAACTTTACGCGGGCGCGATTTTGGAACTTTTATTTATGATTTCCGTCAAACTACAGGTGGGGGTTTTCATATGCGGATAATCACGTTTTCCAGTGCGGTGTTTGAAGCAATGTACCTTTTGTATAGAAGCACAGTGTCCGGTATTTTCAAGTTCTTTCTTGGTGCAAAAGGTTTATACTTCCGAATGGTATCCTATAATGCCCTCGCTGGAGCCACCGATTTTACGTCTCTCCGTAAAAAGATCATACTAGTAGTAGTGTATGTTCCCCTTCACCCCCATCAGCCGGATCTCATTGCCGGATCTCATGTGACGTCATAGTCACGTGACGTAGTGGCGCCATGTTGTGTTGTCATGGTAACCCGCGTGAGCGTTCATCTTGTGACGTCATCTCCATAGTGATACGTGGTGTTAGTGCGCATGCGCAGCGCGTGTTGTTAGGGTGATACGAGCTTACAAATTGAACAAAGTTCTGAACTCTAGCCCTAATGAAGGTATTAACCCTCTTGAATTGTTTGAATGAACTATAACCGAAATGAAGGTATTAACACCCTTTGAACTGAATGAACTCTATTTTTTAACTATATCCCAATGTTAACACCTTTGAATTGAACAAAGTTTACAGCCTTAATGAAAATATAACGAAAATGATATGAATTTTTAAACTACAACCCATTGAACTGAATTTTTCTAATAGGGAAGGGAATACCCTCGTGTGTTGATGACAAATCACGGAATCCAACTTTTACGGACTCGGCTAGGAATCTCAATTACGGAATGCCTTATATGTATACAGGAGACATCTGATTCAACCTTGATCAATGTTATAGTCGAGACTGAGATAGGTATAGCTAGGAAGTAATGGATGAGACATGGGGCTGAATAACAGAAGTACACAGATGTAAGGTTTCTACAACAGGTATCCTCCAACAATACCAGGTCAAAGGTATCCTCAATTTAGTATCCTCAAAAGGTATCCTTAACTGATACGTAGCCATGTCATAGGTATCCTCAAATACTGAAATGAGTCGAAGAGTCGTTCGAGGAGTCACTCGAACGAGCAATTGCTCATTGGCTCATTTGCTCGATGGGATTCGAGTCGTTCAAGCAATGACTTTTCAGTAACTGTTCGATGGCTTATAAGGGATATTTGGGATAAGTATGTCTTGTGGTACAGGTAATAGTATCCTCAGATAAGTATCCTCTAAAAGGTATCCTCGAGAGGTATCCTCAAATAATACAATACCTGGGCCATAGGTATCCTCAAATACTGAAATGAGTCGAAGAGTCGTTCGAGGAGTCACTCGATCGAGCAATTGCTCGTTGGCTCATTTGCTTGATGGGATTCGAGTCATTCGAGCAATGACTTTTCAGTAACTGCTCGATGGCTTATAAGGGATATTTGGGATAGGTATGTCTTGTGGTACAGGTAATAGTATCCTCAGATAAGTATCCTCTAAAAGGTATCCTCGAGAGGTATCCTCAAATAATACAATACCTGGGCCATAGGTATCCTCAAATACTGAAATGAGTCGAAGAGTCGTTCGAGGAGTCACTGGAATGAGCAATTGCTCGTTGGCTCATTTGCTCGCTGGGATTCGAGTCGTTCGAGCAATATGCCGAGTCACTCGATTGAGCAATTACTCTAAGGCTCATTTGCTCGATGGGCTTCGAGTCGTTCGAGCAATGACTTATCAGTAACTGCTCGATAGCTTATTGGCTTTGGGACTGTTTTTGTTATACACAAGGGAGATAACTTTGTATACAGATTATGGGTAAGCAAGCAGTCTGATTGGTTATAAATGATCTAGATAAATGAAACAACAAGAGTACTCGGAATAGGGTCAGAACTAACAAGAATAGACCAGAAATTGCTAAATATAGTAATAATAAGCAAAGCTGTTCCAACTGATAGGATCTTCTACGCTACTGGAGTATACTCTAGAATAAAGGAACATGGCCAGATAAACGATTCAGATTCAGATTCAGATTCTTTATTTACGGTATACATATAAAAAAACGTTTTACAGATAAATGTTTTACAGACAATGTATTCAGCATACCGTGGGAAGTGACATAGCCAGATTGGCTGTCTACCTGACACTCCCTAGAAAAATAAAAATCGCAACAGACTGTGATGAAGTGATCGGACTTGACGTAATTAGTCTAATTCCTAATGAGGGATGGGTGTTCATATTCTTTTGCCAGTAATACGTTCTCGTATAAAAAATAAGTTAGGGGGAAATAATTATAGATCCCAGCGGACGACTGGTACCTCAATATTGCTAATATCCCGAAACAACCTGCTTAATATATTGTTAACACAGTTAACGATAACTATTGCATATATAGATAGAAGCAGAGAATTCGGGGTAATTACCAAAGGAACCTGTCTTTTAATGGGAAAAACGTCATGGAATAGGGATCCAAAAAGGGATTCTGGGAGAATCCGAACCAGAAAATTATTCCACTTCAGTCGAATGCACCCCCCTGTACCCCTTAGTACTATAGCACTACGTGCTAAGCCGATCAATTGGGGAAATAAAGTCAATTTCGGTGATTTCGGGTGGATTTTGATGATTTGGAAGGATTGTCGGTTTGTTTGTGGTAATTATCCAGGGAAGTCGTTCCAGAAAATACTCCGATTCAATCGAACACACCCTCCGAACATACCCCGTCCCATTGCAGAACAATTGGGTAACATAGCAACCACGTACTACCATAGAAACCAAGATGGCGGCCTCTAGTATACAAAATGGACGACGGAAGCTCGTATCACCCTAAAAACACGCGCTGCGCATGCGCACTAACACCACGTATCACTATGGAGATGACGTCACAAGATGGCCGCTCACGCGGGTTACCATGACAACACAACATGGCGCCACTACGTCACGTGACTATGACGTCACATGAGATCCGGCAATGAGATCCGGCTGATGGGGGGTGAAGGGGAACATACACCACTACTCATACTATAGTACCTGTAGTGGATTCATGTAGCGACAATTGCACGTAAATTTCGTTCATTTTAATGATCGAGATGATAGACAAACAAGAGGTATCATAATATTGCACTCCAGAGTTGTATATGCGGTTACGTATTATTCCTGTATTCCAAGATGGGAGCTGTCGAATCTCATATTAAAAAAAAACTTGCGGGCCGTTTTCAGATGTCATAGGAAGGACAACTCGCAGTTGTGATTTCAAGTGCATATCTTGGGGGGGTATAAAAATATTTAGTGTATTTTTGGGAGGTTCCAGGTCGATATATGTCACCGGCATATCCGGAGGCGTGGGGTGGGTATGGCCCTCCCATTAGTAGGGGTTCAGGCGAGCCTCACCGAACCCTCACCAATGAGATGGCCAGACCCCACCTCAGGCTTACTGTATTATCCTCCCATTGGTGAGGTTCGGGGTGGACTCCCCCGAGAAATGTTTGAAAATTCAATGCCCTGAGAGTGAATTTGGGACCCGTAGGCCTGGGGTGGGGTGGGTATGGCCCTCCCATTGGTGGGAGTTCAGGCGAGCCTCACCGAACCCTCACCAATGAGATGGCCATACCCCCACCACAGACTTGCTGTATTATCCTCCATTTGGTGAGGTTCGGGGGTGCACTCCCCCGAGAAATGTTTGAAAATTCAATGCTCTGAGAGTTAATCTGGGATCCATTGGTGCTTTAATTTTCCCATTCTGAGGGGAGGGAGGCACTAACATTTTTAGGGGGGCACCCCCCCCCCCCCCCCCACCCTCCGGCTACGCTACTGGTATTTATCACCTTAATATTTCAGCAAGTCATCGAGTTTTAATTGAGACAGGTCCTATGCTTCACAAATTATGCTAAAGGGAAAACACGACGAAACCTTCATTTTTTTTGTTGTTGTTGTTGTTGTTGTTGTTGCTAATCAGTTGATAAAACCAGTCAAATTCTAATTCTACATGCAAACTTAGCCTAATGTTTCATATTTCATTCGACTGAAATAGCTCCCATGAACGTGACTACATTCACGGATTTGAATTTTTTCGGCTGCCTCCGATAAAAGTCAAGCTTTGGCATGTTGATAATTAAACTCACTTTCAAGATAACCCGTTAAATATTTAGCCAAAGCAACTAAAATACGGCACTTGCAAAAAAAAAATCTCAGGTTACAATAAATTTTCCTTTTTCGCTTCTAAAACAAAGCTTGTTGTCTCTCATTGGAACGATTTCAACTAGCTCGTTCCAATGAGAGTGATCAGCTGTGTTATGGGGGGGGGGGGGGGTCATAAACTATCTTAGGAAGTCAATAAACCACCCATGCTCACTACCACGAAAGGTGCCATCACTAGAGAGTGTACTATTAATTTTATTATTAGCTAACCTCATTGCTCCCATTCCGGACGCGTGAAATATATATGAAAGAGAGGCGGGAAAATACTCAAGTTGTTGTCCCCACTGTGGAACACATATACAAGAAAATGTTGATGCAGAGCATCAGCGCGCAAAAAAAACGACATTAAAGATTGTTTATGTGAACACTATGTTTTTTTTGATGTTTATTTATCTGGCCAATGCAAGTCACCTGCTGAAAGTGTCATAAACAGTGTGGGCGGTCCTAATCAACTGAACATTGCTAACAAATCATATAACATATTTTTAAAATATGCAACTGTTCCTTTAATTTTTTTCATAAACATGTATGAATTTTCGAGTAAATCGGAATTGTTCTCAATATTTCTTAAATGACCAGCAGTGACTGCAATGCTTTCACTATTTGAGTTTGTATTGCAATCTTTCATGATATTCATGTTAATACTAACCACACTTTTTAAAAGAGATACATCATATGAAACTGCCGAATGAAGTAAATATGTCATGTCTTTCCTAAATAAAGAACTTTTATCATACAATCGATTTTTAAAATACATACTAGGATTTAATTTATATGGTCTTTCATGTTTAAATCCAAATTTGCCAGTTGGAAAGAGCCATGGAAAAGCCATTTCTTCTCCAGAATCTAACTCTAGAATATTTACAGGAGAGGCTCGTGTTCTGGAAATGTGCAAATTTGACCTTTCAGATATATCATCAATACTGCACAGTCATCGACCCTGGTTGTCCAATTGAATTAAAACACTTTCGTCAAAATGGTCATTAGAGGTGTGAGTGTCATCTTCGGTGTGGTCTACAATGTTATCAGTGACAAAATTGGATAACGCTATATCTCTGTACAGACAATTATTTTTCTTCAACCAATGGAGAGCATTTTTCAGTTTCTCAATAGAAATTAATTTTTTTTTCATCCATAATTATAGATCTATTACTTTTTTTCAAATGTGACTGTAAAATAAGGACACTTATCAAATGATATTGGAAGCTGGGGAACAACATCATTATGGATTTTTGATATGAGCTTTTTTCTCCAAAGATGACAGACCCTAAAGTTCTCAAGGAATTTCGCCAGGAAACAAACAATTAAAGGAACTAGCTAATTTGGGAAAAACATCGCCAACTATAGAGCTTTTGCAGTGTCCACAAAGAGGTGATGTAAAATTTATGCCCATTGAGCAGGTTAAATTGTTCATTATTGATCTGCCAATATGGGTTATTTGATCTTCAAACAGAATTCTACTACAACTTCTACACCAGTCAGTAGAACGTAATGGAATGGAATGTTCATATCCTGAATTTTGATGTGCATGAAATTCATAATTCAAGAATATCAAATTTACAGATGTGCTGACATTACAAAAATAACTCACATCTGGAAGCCATGACTGTCTGTCAGCGACCTGAACATGTTCTTCTTGCCTTGTGATATTAACATTTTGGCGTTTTGCAGTACGTTTTCTTTTGTTAGTCCGGTGGATATTTGAGAAATAAGTGTGACTATGTGCTTGCCATTCTTTTACTTTTGAGTGATTATACAAATAATCAGGCATCTCTGGAGAAAGATACTCAACTATGTTACCCTTATCAATAGTTATGTTAAAATCATCAGCAGAGTTAAAATCATCAGTCACTGCAAACATAATTTATATTTTGACCTACAATATTAAAATTAATAATGTTTTGTTCTACGCTTCTTGTATTTTCACTTTTAGGTGGCTCTTTGTAATAGTAATAGTAATAGTTTATTCAAGCAAAATAACACCTACAGAGAGGCAGATTGCATAAAGAGTTAACAGAGAAATGATATGATTATTAGAAACAAATAATAAACAAATAATAAACGAAACAGCTATTTTTGTATACTAAATAAAGCTAATGTATCATACATATAAGTATATAATGTCAAAACCCTAGATCAGTTTAATCACCTACTATTTTGCAATTATTGTTTCTCTTTTCCTGAAGAATAGCAGGATTATGTTGCAGATGGTGTGACATAATGTGGGCGTATTATTTTTCATAATAAATTCAAACCGATCTTGTTTTCTTGCATTTGAGAAGTCTATATTATTCCTGTTAATTATTGTATGAAACATTGGTACGACCACGGTTTTTATTACAGTTTGTTGATTGTACAAAATTAACCGTTTACCTAACATGAAAAGCAGATGACACTTGCAAAAAAATCTTGAACAACCATTATTTTCATTTTTTTGTCTCTAAAACATATGTTATGACCCCTCATTGGAACGAGCTCCTCGAGCTCGTTCCAATGAGAGGTCATAACCTATGTTTTAGAGACAAATAACGAAAATTGATTGGCGATCTTTGAGAATAGCGCTGGCCGGTTTTGGCCGTTACGTTAGGTAAATGGTTAAACTAATGATCAACTTGTTAGTTTTCTTCGACAAAGAATTCTGTGACTGTACACATATTTCATGTGGTGATGCAGTATCTGTATGTTCATTTTCAGTTGACCGATTTAAATGGTAACAGCTTATTGGGAAAGGTGTAAGATCATAAAGACAACCAGCATAGGTCTCAAAGATATGAATGATTATTTCATCAAAAGATTCAAACGATAATAAAACAGCTGAACCCCACTCACAGAATCTACCTCTTGTATCCCGTTCATGAGAATCAAAAATCTTAAAATTGTTTGTAGACTCGTCAATATAAAGAGCTGCAGTCACATCATTAACTGTTAGCAAATTATAAGACGACACAAGAACTGCTTCACTCAGTAACCGATAAAAAAACTCTTGTCCAAAATTGTACCATCAAACAAAATGTACTCTAGGAGTTGATAATGGCCCAAATACCCTTGATGATTAGATGATTTTGCAACTTCGCCATACAATTCTGTATACCACGGAACAAAATGTCGTCCTTTGCACGAGAACTGATCGACTCGATTAAACTTTGATTACTTTCAAATATTGGCATTTCATTTTGCATTGCGAAACTTAAAAGTGCGACTAGCGCAACTGCAGTGCATTGCACTCCATTGTATGGCTGAAATACTTCACACCCTTGGTGGAAATTCGCTTGAATACTTCTTACCATTTTTCAGTAATCATTCAATACAGAAATCGTTCTTTGCCTGATGTTTAATTGAAGGTCTGTTCCATATCACAGGTAAAAGCAGTCCAGAAGAATTCTGGAAACGAAAATAAAGTTTCGTTGTCACTCAGTTTGGGTGCATGTAAGTTTCGAACCTTCAACAGCTTGGCCCCGAAAAGTTTCGATCTCGGGACAATCGGCCCGGGACGTTTCAGTCTTGTACATATTTTTGTAGTCGGACATGGTACAGTCCAGGGGCGCCGGAACAGCGGGACTATGGGTGCAATTGCCCCGTCGCCCTAAAAACAGCGGGGCAATTAATCCGTTGCCCTAACATTTTTGCCGATCATATAATTGGCCCATCCTTTGGATCCGCCCTGATCCCTCACCCCCAATATTTTTAAGTTGTTAACAACCCATCTCGATCATCATTTCAGCATAATTGGCAATTACTTTGCATCCGCTTTGACCCCCCCCCCCCCCCACACTCAATATTTTAAAGTTGTTACGCCCCTGTCCTGTAGTTTCCGGGACCGACTTATCTCGCAAGCATCCTTCCCAGAAATTGTTTGGGCCGACTTTTCATAGGGGCCGACTTTAAATTTACAAAGCTTTGAAATCCTCTCGTGCTCTCCAGAGCTTGTGTCCTCGGCAAGGGCCTTGGGCTCTTGAAATTTGCCCCCTCCCCACCCTGACGACGTTCCAGCGCACCTGGCCCAGTCACAAAATTGTGCAATATGAAATCTGATCCAAAAGCTCTTGTCATTTGCACCCTGTCCCCGCCCTGTCGACGTTTCGGCGCACCTGGCCCAGTCAGAATTGTGCAATAAGGTATCTGATCCATTCGGATCCCCCCACCCTCCCAATATTTTTAAGTTGTTAACAACCCCTCTCGATCATCATTTCAGCATAATTGGCACTTCCTTTGGATCCGCTCTGATATCCACCCCCCCCCCCCCCCCCCCCCCCATATTTTTAAGTTATTAAGCCCCTGTCCTGTAGTTTTTGGAACCGACTTCTCTCGTGGACATCCTTCCCCGAAATTGTTTGGGCCGACTCCTCATAGGGGCCGACTTCAAATTTACAAAGCCTTAAAAACCGACTTCTCTCGTGGGCATCCTTCTCCGAGATTGTTTGGGCCGAGTTCTCATAGGGCCGATTTCAAATTCCCAAAGCATTAAAATCCTGCACCTGACCCAGTCAGAATTGTGCAATATGATATCTGATCCAAATGCATGGTATTAAAATATGGCCAGAATCGTTAAATAATTTGGTCCGAATCGTAAATGGCCCAGTATATAATCAATTTATATTACAGTGACGTACATAAGAGCACTATACGCAAAAAAGGAACACATTTTGCTGTCTGCAGGGTTCAACAATGAAAAGTAGCACCTATAACTGTAATCGGACATGGTCCCCTTAAATAATTTATGTTATGCATTAAGTATATATAAAAAGTAATGTCTTGATTTGACCAAACATTTAGCCCAAATCATTTATTTAATATCTGGCCCAAATCGTTCGAATCATAAATAAAATACCTGGTCCGAATCTTAAAGGGTAAGTATCGTATAGAATTTATTTTTCACCTTTCGAGTGGGAGTGCATTAGAGCACTCGGGAAATCGAAAACGAACACGCATTTCTTTTTGTAAGAGTTGAACAATGAAAAATGGTACCCTGTTTTTTAGTCGGGCACGTCAAGCAATTTCTGGCACAAAAGATTATTATATGGAAGCACAATCGTTTTTCCACTAGTTTGTCCCTCTAATGCAATGTACAAATACTAGATAATAATGAGAAACAACAAAATGAAAAAAATAAACACGGAAATATTTAAGATGCACAAATATTAGTTTCGGAACAAATGTTATCCTTTTTTTTTTGGGGGGGGGGGGGTAACCTTCTTCGGTGTGCGGAAGTGAAAGTGTATTCCAATAGTCAGCGCGCATGTGCGCTAAATAAATAGGTACTGGGGCCGGTAAGCAGATTTAAACCACGAGTAGGATAAGGGTTTTAAAACCCTTATTCTACGAGTGTCTTAAATCTTAATAAATAATTGACTTTGTCTCTTAAAATGGAGAAAAAAGACACTTTCTGTCTTTCTATCGCAAACACATGGGTTTGTTTTGTTTACATCTTCGTCGGTGGGCAGTACTACCGGCAGCACGTGATGCTTGATTGACAGCTAGACACATCGTCAAAAGTTGATTGAATTTACCTTGCTTTTTTCTTCAAATTATTATTAACAATTCTTCAATTTTATTTTAAATATTTAATTGTATGTTTTTTAAACTTAAATCATTGCACGTAGTAGATAGTTCTGCAAAAACGACGTATGTTTGAGTGAACTTAACATCGCGAAGTTTGAATGTATCAACTGCAGTTGAAGCTTTATACCTGTAGTGAGGTTAAAAGCTAAAATTTAACATACAGACTTTTCACAGGTAGTAACATAGGCGAGCATGGTATAATATAGTATTTTCTGCTTCTCTTTACGTCTAGCTGAGACATGTATCCGATGCTGCGATTATATTTTTCGCTCCCAGTCAAGTATACGAGTCCCTCCATAACGGTGTGTGGGTTGCGTGTGAACGCGATGGTGAAATTTATCTGCACCCTAAAATATCGGTCTGCCTCTCTTTGAAAAAATATATATCCACAACGGAATTTGCCAAATGTTTGATTTTAATAAAAATAAAAAAAAAATCAACTAGAACTGAACAACAGACGGAGTTAGTGCATATTTCCCTAACCTCCCTCTTTCTCCATCCCTCCTCCGGAAGCTTTTTATGAATACCCCCTTCGCCCCCCCCCCCCCCAACATTTGATGCTACGAACAGCGTCTAACGTTCCTGTAAACCAGTAGCCATCATATTGACAAGATAGCATATCAGCGAGTGTTCTTACCAGCATGTGCGCAGTGGCTTTTTGAAGAGAGAGAGCATATTGGCCAATTTGGACAAGAAAGTCAAACGAACAATGAATAATTAACGACTTGGGTGAAATATGATAGTCACTCGTTTCGCAAATCTTTCAAGGGGCGGGGATTACGTGATTGGTTGAACTATTATTTTCAACATCAGTCATGCTAAATTTGTTATGTCAATTATCCCTCATTTGTGATGAAAATGACAGCGTATGTGAGATTTCACCACACAACTCGATCTCAAACACAGAGTTTGCGTAAGCATGCACGTCCAACCCTTTTCGTGTGAAGCAACGGTGTCATAAATTTTGTTCATATCAATGTTATTAATGGTCCGATATCTCC
Organism: Pictodentalium vernedei; assembly: GCA_031216915.1. NCBI lineage: Eukaryota > Metazoa > Mollusca > Scaphopoda > Dentaliida > Dentaliidae > Pictodentalium > Pictodentalium vernedei. The sequence goes on along the minus strand of CM062291.1, from coordinate 147,667,896 downwards.
AATTCTGCGTACGAATTTACATTGAACTGCCTCTTGTGTCACTTCTGCTATTGACGCGATCTTTTGGCTATCTGTATTTCTTATTTTCATTTCCTTCCCTTCACCATGTTTGTGTTTTTCCCCTCTTTTGGTGTTTCATTCTATTTTATTACATACATGCTTATATTTATTCTGGGGGTCAACGGGAAGACAGCCAGCCTGGTTGTACCCCAACAATATAATGTGAGAATGTTAAAACTTGATTGCTTTGAAATTATTGTATTTTCATATAGATTATATTGTTAAATAAATACGGTTCAGTTCAATTCGTAATGTGAGGCCCAATACGTGAATCACAGTCTCGCCTCATGCCTCTCTTTTAGTATACATCGATGTAAAGAAAACTGCAGTTTGGAAAGAACTGTAACCTGGTTGTATACTACTGTATCGTAAAGGATTGCACACATACTTACAAATTATGCGTCGTTCAACGTGTTTACAATTCAATCAACAATGTCTTCCTGTAATGGTGAGACGTAACAGACCGGGGTATATTTTTCTTTTCTCCGCCTTCTTTGAATGATTAACGAACCGTGTTTGGAATTTAAACCCTCGGATGCAAAGCGATTTGGAAATTAAAAGATTTCACGAAATAACTGTCATCGTCATCAGGGATGGTTGAGGTCTGTATTTTCTACTTACAATTTAACCCTCTTCTCTCAAATTAAAGAAAATAACCAATAGTGTTTCCTCCGGTACCGGTCCAGGGCTGGATCGCGATCCGAAATGGACAGTCCCGCTGCACAGGTCCGCAAACGAGCCGGACCGGTCCGATGCGGTCTAGAGGGACGTAGTAATGTGTCAAACTATCACTAGTTCGTGAGATAACAATCATATTTTAGACTGTACCTTCGAACTTCACCTGTGAAATAATATGTTTATTAGTTTTAGGAGCACGCTTCCCTCACAGTCTTAGATCGAAGTCGTTCCATGAAGGAAACGCCTCCGCACTACGAGTGAAGGCGTTGTGTATACAATGTGCCGTCCCTGGAATGCAACAAGACGCCATCGGCAATGCTAATGCTAATGCATTGCCGATGGCGCACAGTGGCGGCGCCATGGCGGGGGGGGGGGGGCTATGAGAGGGAGGGTACTTACCCCTCCACTTTTTTCGCCAAGCATAGTAAAAAAATACTATCATTTTAATTTTTGTATTGAACGTTGCGGTGTAATGGTGCGTATGCTTAATTACATATTCCCAAGTGCACTAAATTAGAGAAGTTTTTAAATTACGTTTGTGTGTGCCCCCCCCCCCCCCACACACACACACCACACACACATTAGCTGCAAACAACAAACAAAAGTCGATGGCCCAAATTGCAACAGGGCGTGCCGCGTTCAAACGGTCTGAAACATATCGCTTACGAGTATTCGAGGAATGCTAGAACCGAGAGCGTGCAACGCATCCGTTTGGAATGCAGCCTACTTTCATTTTCGATTTGAGTGTCGTTTGGTGCTTTGTGCTTGCACTTTACAACAGAGTTCTTCCGTTAAAGTGTCACCATGAACGACGTTTTCTATAACCGAAAGACCTAACCAATAAGTTTCAAAAGGATAAAACTGCTCCAGAGAACACCATTTACAACGTAAGTTTTAAAAATTTTCTCAACTTCGGGAGGGGTGTCCCGTCCACCCACCCCGGCTCGGCGCTACGCCCAGTCCCCCGTAGGGTTATTTCTCTCCCACTCTCCCTCCTAATCTCCACCATTCAGTCAATGTCAATACTGTTTCATAATTCCGCCTATTGGCGCTTTCTTGATCTCCCCGACTATAAAACTGACCCATTTCCCCCGTGTCGTTCCGCGTCCGCTTATCCTTCATATTTTCATACCATTTTCTCATTATTTTCGCAAGAACTCTTGTTCTACTGGGCAAATATATGGGGCACTCAAGAATGAAATGTTCCAGGGTCTTCGTTACCCCCAAGTTACACATTTGGCACGCCTTTCCCGATTCTTCCCCTCAATTCCAGTGACTTGGATCTCACTTTAACTCTTTACCTAACATGAAAAGCAGACGACACTTGCATACAAAATTCTTGAATAACTACTTTTCTTCATTTTTTGTCTCAAAAATATAGGTCATGACCCATCATTGGAACGAGCTCGTTCCAAAGAGGGGTCATAACCTATGTTTTGAGACAAAAAAAATGAAAAAGATAATGAAAATTAATTGGCGATTTTTGTGAATAGCGCTGGCCGGTTTTAGCCGTTACGTTGGGTAAAGGGTTAAACAACAATGACCACCCAAATGATCCATCTAGTTACTCCTGAAACCTTCGCGCATCTTTTTAATATAACCAGTCTAAATACAAACAAGGTGTGTCCATGTTCATGAAGCATACGTTTTCATGACGATCGCAGTTAACTTTTTTTAATTCCCTCTTTTGGGCAAGACACATAATCTCATCGTCCAAGTTGGAGCACGGTGCCGCAATGGGCTCGAGTGTACTGCACGTCCATGGTACACATGCCTTCAAACAATACTGTTCTGTAGTTCTCCCCGGGTTCTCCGGCTTCCCCATCTGATAAAGCTGTACGACAATAACTGGTGAAAGTGTCGTTAAGCTTCAGTAAATAAATAAAATCCTTTTGTAAAATTGCATCGTCCACAGATTTATTGTACCAGAAGGTTGTTCAGAAATTATAAAGATGAGACCAATTAATATGTTTAACCGCAAGTCATGTGGCTGCAGGTTTAAAAATATTAATAGGTCTATTCTTCATTAATTCTGAACAGCCCCAGGGACGAATTTAGATATGGGGAGGCCCAAGGCTATGGGAAGCTTAGCGCCATCGCTATTTAAATGAAATGTAAATACCTATTAAAACTAAAACATAACACAAATATATGGAATATGCTGATAATTATTACATTGTAATTTATATAAAAAAATATTGCTTGAATAATAATAGTGAACATATTATACAAAAGATCAAAAGGTAAGTTTTTACGTAAATATAAATTGAAATTAAATTGTAACAAATTAAAAAAATCTGAAATTTTGAGAGACACCTTCAGACTGTGATTCCCAAAAGCTGTTGCTTCTTAAGCTTGTGCCTCTATAGCTTATGCCTAAGTCTCGTCGTTCAAAGTCTTTTGGTCATTATTAGGTTTTCGCATTGTGCTTCCATTAGTTCAGAATCTACAGTGGTGTGGTGTGGTGAGGTAAGCGGGCAGATAATTTCGACCAGATCGCGACGCGATCTAGTCGAAATTCTCTGTCCTCTTTTATAATCACAATACTGCAATATCAACCAGAGGAAAAATAATCCCAAGCTTGATCAGTCGTTTATTTATTGGGGTTTAACGAAACTTTCGTCAGCCAGGGTCACCTCGTGTCGGGCAATTTTCCGGGTGGAGGAAGTCGGCAGTACCAAGAGAGAACCACCGAACAATTGTCAGACTCCCCAGCGTACCAAATCCGCACGAGCGGGGTTAGCATTGATTGAAGACAAGCGCAGCATCGACGTGCAGTATGCGCCTTAGTACCCAGCGCCACCGTGCTCCCCCCCCCCCCCCCCCCCCCCCCCCCCCACATGGGCAATATAATTTCCTAGGTTCTGCTTCGAGATCGAACAAATAGGTCGTCACACATAAAAAAAATAAACTGTGGGGGTTTTAACGTAATATTTTAAAGTAGTAGTGCCGGTAGCTGGTTATCAGTATTTTTACCGTGTTTGTGTGCGGTAATTTTTTACAGTGTAACTGTCTATCGAAAGATCATTTCCGATAGTTTGTCCAATGGAAGGTCAACTCATTTCTAAAAGTGACTTGGGTGGAATTAAAACTGTTTTTTTTAATCTACGCCTAAAATATAGGTTCTCTTTAGAACCAAAACTGGTTCTAATCTTGTCCCTGAGATGGAACCAGTTCTGTTTAAACATTTGATTTGAAATAAATTTACCAAGATTAGCATTCAATTTTAACAGAATATTACATGAACTGAAGTTGATTCAGCAGTAAACTTGGAGCTTATTCAACGCAGTCGCCAAACATTTTGAAACAAAGGATATATGAACAGTTGGCATATCGAAGCAGTTTTGGTTCTGTATAGAACCAAAACTGGTTCGATATGCCAACTGTTCATATCTCCTTTGCTTAATAATGATTTGAGACAACCTCGTATAAACTCTAAACTTACGGCTGAAACCCTCTCAATTTATGTTTAATTCTGTTAATATTTAATGTTAATCTTTATAAATTTATTTGATTTGAAATAAATAAAGTTTAAACAGAACTGGTTCCATCTCAGGGACAAGATTAGAACCAGTTTTGGTTCTAAAGAGAACCTATATTTTTTGCAGTGTACCCTTTTCGTTCCACCCCATACCCCACTCCTTCGCAAGAGTTTACTGTAGTTTTATACGTACAGTACGTGGAGAGTGGATCGTAACTAAATCACCTGTGTAGTGCAGTTATCACCCAAAGTGTCACTTTCAAATTCTGTACATAATGACAAAAACCACTAGCAGTGTTTCAGTCAATGGACCTCCGGGTTCAACCCGGAGGTCCATTGGCTGGAACTTTGCTTGTGCTTGTTATGCTTTGCAACAAATTTGCAATAATTGCTTGGGTGGAATTTCCACTCTGTGGGTGATTTATTGATAATACACTCTCCACGTACTATATAGACAGGAAACCTTTACCCTGACGTAACGACCATAACCGGCCATAAAAAATCCCCATTCAATTATTTTTCAGTTTTTGCCTAAAAATATAGCTGATGAACTACCCAGATCCCACCCCATTTATTCGTGTGGGGTACAGATTAAGACTAAATCGAAATCGTGCTTTTAAACATCTACTGTGGGCAAGTGATTTGCCATTAAATGAAGCCACTGGCAATAGGAAACATTCACTCGACTAATAACCCAAACTCCACGAAATAAGTATGGCGAGGACAGAGTACGTTCAGCTCATGCATGATACACAGAATAATAAAACTAGAATGTTCATGGATCGCCAGGTCGAGCCTGGGGGTCCGTCACATGAACCTGTACTTGTTCTTATTCTTTAATTTTCACACAAAAAACAACTTTCTGAGACTGAGAGCTGTCATCATGGAAACTCCCCTTTGTTGGTTCATTTCCCCGTAAACACACTCTCCTCGAACCGGCTTTGTAGTTACATGTAGCCAGTCATGGATTTGTTGGTCAAACTCTCCACGACAGAGGTATATTGAATTTTTTAAAAAATCATTTTCATGACTGACCCAGGGGCACAGTGGCCGAAAGGTTCATGTCGATCCCCGCCAGGAGTAACTGCGTTGTGTCCTTGAACAAAGCACTTCATCCCGATTGCCCACGTGTGGGCACGGTGGGGCTGTGTTGAAAGGCGTACAGCAAGTCGATGGTTCACTTGCTTCAACCAATGCTAATCCTGCTTGCGCGGAGTTAGTATGATGGGGAGTCTGACAGTTGCTCGCCGTTGCTCGGGGTTCTCTCCGGGTACACTGGCATCCTTCGCCAGTAACTATCCGATACCAGATGACTCTAACTGTTCAAAGTGTCGATAAAGCCCAATAAATAAATATTTATTTATTTATTGGTGTTTAAGGTCACATATTTCTGCACAATGGCTAATCATGACCATGACAGTTTTACGGGTGGAGGAAGCCGGAGTACCCGGAGAGAACCACCGAGCAACGGCGAGCAACTGTCAGCTACCCAACATACCAACTCCACACAAGCAGGGATAGCATTGGTTGAAGACAGGTGCACCATCGACGTGCAGTACGCCTTAGTACACAACGCCACCGTGCCCCCTCGTGGGCAATGGGGGTGAAGTGTCTTGCCCAAGGACACAACGAGGTTGCCGCAGGTGGGATTCGAACCGAGGACCTCTCGGCTTGCAGCCTGCACCTCTACCTACTGAGCCACCGCGCCCACCAATAAATAAATAAATGACTGATCAAGCTTGGTATGTTTTTTTTTTTTTGTCCGGTTGATATTGCAGTATTGTGAATATAAAAGAGGACAGAGAATTTCGACCAGATCGCGTCGCGATCTGATCGAAATTATCTGCCCGCTTACCATACCACAACACACCACTATAGATTCTGAACTGTTGGAAGCAAAAGGCGAGAACCTAGAGTTTCAGAATCCATTTTCGTTTGTTTATCGTGATTCGGACTTTTTTCTCAATATTTTATTTATGAAATCGCGACCCATTGGTGTAAGTGTTTTGCGATCATCTCGCGATCTGATCGAGAAAACGATTGCCTTTGCTATCACAGTTCTGTGAACACACGTAAGTGTGAGTGCACGTGAAGTTGTAACCGTGATGAACGTTCTATCACGAAGAAACGGATGAACAAGATTTACAAACTAGCACTATATATACTTTCAGACGCAGCTAAAAAGTTGTGGCCGTATGTGGATGTTTGAGAAAGAACAAACAAAATGTGTTTTTTTCTGATAATTCATTTCTCCACCTACTCTGCGTGGACACTCAAACACTCACTTCTTAAAACGCTAGGCCATACACCTCACCCCACCCGCATCCAGGCATTTTCAAACACACTTCAACAAAATTACACAGACAGGATGGTTCGTCGCGAAGTGTGTTAACCGCTTGCGCTACCTGCGGAGTTAATTACTGTTTCGTAAACGTTTCGCGATATAACGGGTCAACATTATTCAAATTATACGTTCCAATTGTGTAGGGTGTATCGAGACATACCACACGTCGATCGCATGTCAAATAAATCAGAATTCGTCGAGCATTTGAGTACATAGTAATATCACTGAGGATTTTTACAGTATTTAATATATTACGCCAGTATTTACCGACATCGACCTGCCATCGTCAAAAGCTGGGAAAACAGACCATCTTATCATAGCAGTGCGCGTTTGCGTTTCCCAGGAGAAAACTACACAGATCTGAGGGCTCGGTGTTTTCTGTATGTCTCACTGCTGAGGAGGAACTAAGGTAATTTTTCACACTTGGATCGCGGTTTAGTGGCTATTAATACATACAATGCAAAAATATATCATGCCATGACAAGCTTCTGCGAAAGGTCTTTTGGTGAATGAATCATTAAGAGTTGGTGGGAGTCTAAATTTGTTTACTCAGCGTTGTCGCCGGGTGTGAAAGGAATCGACAGGTACCTCTATACGTGATATTGTTGAGCAGTTGTTTTTTAATGTCACAAATCAAAGGTGTTAAAATGCAACCATGTCATAACAAAAATAGAAGTGAAGACTTATTATATTAGACAGAGTTAAGCGGTTAATCCAAAGAAATCTGAGTGGGTGACGAAATGGCCACAGTCAAATAAGACCAAAATTAGTGGTTGACATTTCAAGGAATAAGAAGGTTAGTTTTTCATTTTTACATTTTTGAATTGAAAATAGACGTATCCCATTATAGCCCAAATTCTCTTTACTTTAAAGGACAAGAATACGACACTTGAAAAAAAAATTTTTGAATAAGTTATAAGAAATTCGTTTTTGCTGGACTCGTTCTTATTAGGAGACAAAAACAGAAAATGTTATAGATATTTTAATGGAAAGTTTTGTGAACAACGCTGGCCTCTCGGGGCGTAGCTAAGCTAAATGAAGTTGGGGAGGGGACATTGCCAGCAGAAAAATATTTTTCTCCCTCCACCTCATTTCAGTGGTAGTAAAAAATAGTTTTTCTTTCACTTCATTTCACCCGTGTTGGGTCAAACTTGTGCATTCCTCTGTATGTGAAGGGCCAGGATATTCCCTATGGACAAAAATAAACTTTTCAGGCCAATTGGAGCACTCCGAGTACTTCATTTATAGGATCAAGTACCTAAAATGTGAGGCATAACTTTAGCAAAATGACCATAGAAGTGTCAGGGTGAGAGTACATTCGCCAATTTGGAGAGATTTCTGACAGTTTTTTCTGTATATAAGGCTGACATTTTCCAGAAATGGGGGACGAATCCCCACCCTCAATCCCCCACCCGATGGCTACGCGGCTGGTGGCTGACGCGTCTGGTAATGGTTAACTCAAAATACTGCAACCCACTATCCACTGGGTGTGACGATGTGGTCTATCAGCTGAAAGTTTGATAGTAGTTGTGATTTTTCTCAGAAATTGTAAATTGTAATCGAGTGTTCTACGTTTATCCACTGTCGTTATCTATAAAATACATGTAAATGGAGAGTGTGTGATTCCGTAATTCAGTCCATGTCCAGCTAGAAATTCAAGCTTTCATTATTCCTCTTGATATGCAAATGCGACCAGAAATTTACCGCCGCATGGTCAGACCTACCCGTCCTGAGACGGATGGGGTCGCTCGTTCTATATAAAGCAGATTTTTTTTTGAATTATTGATTTCACGAACTCCGCGTGCATGAAGTTGTTAATTCGATTTACACCGGAATAAACAGTACCGCATCGACCCAAAGGGCGTGTTGACAAGCTATAGCGCCAAACAAAAACAACCGATTTCTTTAAGGTTTGTTTTACCGTTCATTTGTTTTGTCTGCTACTACCTTTTAATAATAAATTCCACAGTTAATGGCATTGGCATCGCAGTATAGAAGTAGGCTCCAAGTTGCTCCCGTTATTACAGAAGTTTACATAACCATATTCAATGTCAAGTTTCAGGTGGCGATCATCCCTGGATATTTGTTAACTTTATTTAGTTCCAATTTTACGTCGATCGTTACACAATAGAGGCAACTCCACGTCAGAATGTTTGTGTATTGCTCAATTGAAATATTTTGGACCCATTATTAGCACACTTTTTAGAAGCTCTAAATGGCGTGTCTATCACGCCACAAAAGGATTTGAACTGCCACAATGCTAACTATATGTCCCCGGTCGTACCCCATGTCTGCCACTTCCCATGGGGAAGTGCGAGATGGGGGTAACGACCGAGGTCCTATTGTTAGGACCAGAACTGTGGCTGATCAGGTGTGTAGAAGGGCGTTCAAGGACAGCCCAAAGCCAAAATATTTCCAGGAAGCATCACCAAGCATAATCCCCAGCACCACTCACACTTTTAATGCTCTTATCCTAGAGACCAGCAAATTTCAAATTTGAGGACGAATCTAATCTAATCAGACAGAAGATTTCGAATCGAATCTAATCTCGAATTCAATCACACCGCTCTTCAAGTTGTTGACATTGCATCTTCTTACAACCCAAAATAATTCAAGTCTCCATTCGAGAAGTATAGTATGCAATGCCGACTTATCTCTTTTGGGAAATCATCAAAAAGCGGAATATTCCAGAACAGAATCAAAGTGGGTTCGTTAGCGTAACCTCCTCTCCTTGAACTCTTCTTCTGTCATCCGCCTGGGGCCAATACTATAAAACTTTTACAATTGTATTTTCTAGAAATGTATTTTCTAATTATGACTTTAAATGGGTTAGAATGAACCATTGGCATTTTCAAAGATCTGGCAATTTGCCAGTCGGAAAATTGCCATATCTTTTAAAATGCTAATGGTTCATTTAATTCTGTTATATTAATATGTAAAAAATACAATTCTAGAAAACACAATTGTAAAAGTTTTACAGTATTGGCTTCTGGTCTCATGTACAACAGGAGAACTGGTAATATAAGAAGAGATAAAGAGGAGACGCTTCGTTGGCTTTTGAAAACATCTCAATGATTCAAAAATGTCCTATTCGGTGCGAGTGAAATCGAATCGAATCGAATCATCGGTACGATTTCGAATCGAATCGAATTTCGAAACTTCACGCGGCCCTGTCTTATTCCTACAGTACAGCCGTCGTGGACTGGTCATAATCCACTCGTGGGTAGTGATGTCCACGCATGCGCCTATGAGGTAATAAAAATCATCAGCAAAATTTTAATTAATGAAGCAGCAGGTTATACCTGGTTTTTCATTAATTAAATTTTTGATGATTATTCCTATAATTAGTGTTTGGAATCTTATGTTATTGTGTCCGTGGAAGTACTGCCCACCCGTGGAAAGTGGCCTATCCACGACGGCCCTACTGTACAACACTACTACACAAAGATTCCTGGGATTAACCCTTCATGCGTAAGGGCCAAAACCGGCCAGCGGTATTCTCAAAAATCGCCAATTAATTTTCATTTTTTGTCTCAAAAACATAGGTTATGCCCCCTCTTTGGAACGAGCTCGTCGAGCTCGTTCCAACGAGGGGTCATAACCTATGTTTTTGAGACAAAAAAAAAATAAAAAATTGAGTTATTCAAGAATTTTGTTTGCAAGTAACGTCTGCTTTTCATGTTAGGTAAAGGGTTAAGATATTAAACTCATCTCATGCTATCCGTGGGAGAAAACAGGAAACATTGCAAAATAAATAAAATTGTAAACAATTTTTTGCAACACTTAAAGCCTTAAAGGAAGATGTGTTTGTTATTTTAATTTTCTCCAATATTTTTTTTATTCTAGTAATAGGGAAGTGCTATTACTTCAACATTTCCTGCTGGAATATCAAAACTTTACTAATGGTTCTTCATTCATGTCATACCGATGTTGCAAATCTCTTCCACAAACAAGAACACGTTTAATGATGGAGATGTTAATATAGAGACGTGCGAAAGGTGTGAAACAATGCTTAGTCCGTGCTTGGTATTGTGGGTCGTGTTTTAGCCAGACAAGGACACGGAACAGTGCATAGTAGGTCGAAAGTGCAGCAAGATGACGATGAGCAGTAATGGGGAGGGACAGGATGGATACTCCTTTTCTTATCGGAAGCCCGAACGAAAGTACACTTATCTTCCAAGAAGTCGATCTATGAACGATCTGCCAGGTGGAATTCGAGTACCTGTTGTTCAACGTAATGACAGCCGTCTGAAAGACAGACTTGAAGCTAGTTTAGCGGGACTTGAGGAACTAAAAATATTACGGGAAAGTCATCAAAAATTGTTCGAGGAAGCGAGGGAGACAAGTGCTCAGACATTACGTCATGCCAATAGCACTTCTGAGTTGTCAACGAATCAAAAACAGGTGAGTCAATTAGTGTACATGCACTCTACCAGTACAAACTGCAAATATTACTCCTTTTTCGACAATATTACTTTTGACCCCTCATGGAAATTGGATGGAATCGACATCAAGAAAACGTGTCACGCGCCAAAATTACCCATAAATAGCATTAGACAGAATTTTCTTTTGTTTATATATTCAAATTATTTATTAGTTAAGGTGCCTATATAAGTAAGAGAAATTTGTTTACTTTGAAATTCCCACCTCTGATATGCCATAAATTCAAATTAAATATACACAAATTATACATCAAAATGGAGGTTGTGATGTATCGAAAACGAAAAATATATGCAATGAGCTCACAGTGTTGATAGCAGGCACCACTGGTTCCTTGAAGTCTGCTACCGTATTCGTACCAGAACTGATAATAAAATAATATTTCAGGAGAACCATATCAATTTGACGAGTAGTTTTTCATAAAAAATTAATTAATTAATTAATTAATTAATTAATTAATTAATTAATTAATTAATTAATTAATTAATAGACAACCTGAAAAATCTTTTAACCCCAGTTCTATTATATGTAAGCTGTGTACAATGTAAGGGGATCGCAGTGGCTCGTTAGTCAGCGCATTGGACTTTAAGGGCCTATATAGGTTATGAAATTCTGTTTATTTTGAAAATTCTCACCTCTGATATTCCTTCAATTCAAATTCAATATACACAAAATGTACATCAAAATGAAGGTTGGGACGTACAGAACACGAAACACATGTGTAATCTACTCATAGAGTCGACTGTAGGCACCACTGGTTCCTGGAAGTCTGCTGCCGTATTCGTACCAGAACTGATAATTTAATAATATTTCACGAAAACAACTTGTGGCCAAATGTGCTTTACACATCCAAGAACAAAGCTAGGGTATCACAATTCTTCAGAACACGGCGACAGAGCTACATGGGGGTAAATTCCAAAGCCTGTGCTTTTGTTTACGTAATACGTATGAATATACTTTCGATTTCCGGTCGACGTCATCAGACGGAAAAAGCATGTCACCCACCTTTACAATACTTTACCTGTACATTTGTTACAGGCTATGGTCAGTATTTATGCACAGACATTTACAATACTTTACATGTACTTTTGTTATCAGTTCATTACCTAGATGTGTCATTGCTGTGTCACATACTATACCTGTACATGTCTTACACAAGTTGAGCTACAGTGTCATTGACACTTTCATTTTTATTTCCATAAAAAATTATTGTCGTTATCACCAGCCTTTGAACTTAGTGCATTTGTGCAACAACTTATCTCTTTTGCGCTCTCTGCAGGGTATATTTATGAAATTACATAAAAAAAGAAGAAAAAACATTGCCACAATCAGTTACCTTCAAATTTAGAGCATTTGTGCATTAACATCTTCCTTTGGCGTGCCTCAGAGGGCGCATTCATTATCAGGTTGTTTTGAAACTTTGTATCCTTATTCAGGGTGACAAAGATGGGAGCTATCGATTTTCTTTTCATTTCCATCAAAAACTATTGCTGTTAGAAACAATCTTTGAATTTGTGCATCAGCATTCTTCTTTAACATGGCCTACAGGCCACATTTAACTTAGGATTGTTTTTGAACTTGGTGTGCTCATTAGGCGAGATAAGAGCCATTGATTAGCATTCATTTCTGTGAAAAAGTTGCCGTTTTCAGTAACCTCTGAAATTACTACATTTGTGTATCAACATTCTTCCTTTAGCCGGCCTTACTATTTACATTTAAAAATGCATGGATTGCTCTGACGTTGTGCACACACAATGCTGTTATGTTGAAGTTTAACCAAATAACATTTGTACCAATGATCTTCAATTTTGCCATTTCACTTAACTTACCAAGTTCAAGTTTGCCAAGCTGAGCTTCAGTGTCATTGACACTTTCATTTATGTTAAGAAGAATTGTCCATAACCTGGATGGACAACAAAAAAGGTCATAAATTATTATTTTGTTTAGATTTTTAACGACGTGGAAAATAACCTGTCACCTAATTTCAAGCTAACTTTCCATTACTTATATAGCACCTTAAGTAGGATGGCTGCTAAGTGTATATGTGGGGTAGATCAACCAATGATTTTAACGTGCAGCCCGAAGGCGGCACGCTGAAATATTAATTGGCCTACCCTAAATAATGAATATGGAGTCTCCCAATTGCTGCCATTGAACTGCCATGGAAGATACCACCAGCATTAAAAGGTGCTAATATAAGTAAAATTAAAACAACAAAATTCACTATGAAATTCCGAAGTCTGAAATTCTTTAAATTTCAAATATATATTCACAAATTCTACACCAAAATAAAGGTTGTGGTATATAGAACACGAAAAATGTATGCCTTTAACTCGAACAGTTGGGATCACGGTGGCTCACCCACTCGCTTAATTTGCAAATTGAGCAGTTGAAAAAAATATTTTTTTTTTATAATATTTCAACAAAACCATATCATTTGATCCCTCATTGGAACGAGAACATAGTTTGGAATTCAAAATACCCTCTGATGCAGCGACGGGGCTATTTGGATGAAAATGGCAACACATTCACTGGAGCGCTGCATTTTCGTGAAGGTCAGTAGAGGTAGAAATGCACCGATGTATAGTGCCTTCTAAAAGGACATTAACCCTTTACCCAACAAAACGGAAAAAACCGGCCAGCGCCATTCACGGAAGTCGCCAATTAATTTTCATTATTTTTTCATTTTTTGTCTCAAAAACATATGTTTTTGAGACAAAAAATGAAAAAAATAGTTATTCAAGTATTTTGTTTGCAAGTGTCGTCTGCTTTTCAAGTTTGGTAAAGAGTTAAGAGTCCGATCGGTGTTGACACTACAGAATGTCGACATAAGAAAACTGTACAGTTGGCGTATTACTTACAAGGTATCACGGCACTTGTCTGAACATGGCTGGCAATTTTCGTCATTGGAGCAAGTTTACGAGAAAGTTAGCTTCCCTTAATTTCCTAAAGCTGTCAGTAAGTTAAACACTAAGGATATGGGGATTTCTGGGGATTTCATATAAAAACTGAAATTATTATCGAATTTATATCATCGATGTGCGCATCATTTCACAACCTTCCGGCATTTTCCTGTTGAGTTGTAAAGAGAAGCTGGCTTTCTGCAATATTTGTCCCAATCCATTTGAATGTTTGACTATTTATTTATTTATTGGTGTTTAAGGGCACATATTTCTGCACAATGGCTAAGCATGACCACGAATGTTTGACTATTATTCTTTTTTGGAACACATTTCAATATAAGAAAACGGCGTTTTAAAACTCGTTATTTGATGTTCTGTAACTTTTATTCTGTTCATTATATTAACAGTGTGTGCATCGTGGCATATAATACAGACACTGCCGTTTACAATAAGTTGTGGAGGAGGTGTGATTAGCTAACTTTTATCTCTGAAGAATAAAAACATGTAAAAACGTAAAAACACATTCGCTAAGAAAGAGCCACAGTGGACGCTTAGTGTAGGTGGTGTGATACTGATAGATATTCTTAACCCTTTGAACGGGAAGATTACACGTCGGAACCCCGGGAAGTGAAGCAGTGCCTGTTAACTGCGGTAAACAGGTTCTGTTTTACTGGTAAAATAGGACCCAGTCACCAATGCTTGGGAGGTGCAAATCCTCTCTAAAATGGGCAACATGGCTTATTAACGCTCACCCCTGGTCTTGAGTTGATACTCATGTTGTGGTCATGATTAGCCATTGTGCAAAAATATGTGACCTTAAACACCAATAAATAAATAAATATATTGAACCCGCAAGACCGATTTTTCGATCCAAGGCATAATTTCGTCCCATTTTGGTCTTATCATAAGAGGACTATACACGGGGCATTGATGAAAAAATAATAACTGCAGTCTGCAGCCGGACGGCTGCAGACTGCAGTTATTATTTTATCCCCCCCTGTATATTGATATTGGACTGGTCCATCTCACTGTAAGTGACCACAAGGGTGATACCATTCCAGGAAACGAGGGTTCAAAGGGTTAGTGACGGATTATCTGTGAACTAGTGGCTTATAATTGGCTTACCATGAAAGCCAAGATTCCTTTTGTTACATTAAAACTCCAAAAGCTGTCTGTTGTCTTTGTTTATTAAAAGTAACAAAAAGAAAAGAAACTTGGCTTTATTTTCTAGGTACGTCATAGGACCTTCCTCGCTCATCTAATAATTTCAAGGGAGATAACGTTATCGAAAGTCTTCATGACGAAATAAGTCGGGGATGATTATTAGAATTCCGAAGTAATTTTTCAGTCAAGTTGCCGGTTCAGGTGACAAAGCACGCGTTTTACGCGTTTTTGGTGTCTTTCTTCAAGAAAAAAAACGCCGACAATGTTGGCGTTTTACCTGCATGCAACCATGCCGCAGCAACAAGCAGTTTCACGTGAAGTGACAACGTGATACTGTTACCCGCGTAACACAGACCGGAGTTAGCAGGCCACTGTAGGTGGTCCATGTTAGCGCAGATAATGCTATATAGCTCCCGCAAAGAAGCAACAAGAGGGCCACACTGACCTTCCATTTTTAAAAATATTTCCCAGGGATGGCCCTCCCAAGATCCGGCGGAAGATAGTGGGACCCGCCCTCTCTTGTGCGCGTACCCTATTATGCTACACACCTCTGTAGGATACTTCGCATGTGGCGTCCCCACTCCATCCCAAACTCAGAATCCTGGATCCGCTACTGAGTTTCCGTTTTATGTTGTTATATTCCACAATATGCAGTGCTTAAGTTATAAAATAAAACACACCCAATATTTATTTAATGGAAATTTAACCACACTTTCAACTGCTAAGTTTTATATCGTGTCTGACAGTTATTTGGGTGGAGGAAGCCGGAGTTGCTGTGGGAACAACCAGTAACTGCCTGGCCTTCTAGTTCATCAACCGGTCACAAACGACCCTTGATCCTGAGTTGCAATAGTTGAAGACGTGCTTTGGATACTTATTATTTGCATATAGTGCCAAGGTGCTGGCCCGCAACTTGGCCACAAGCTATTTATTTATTTATTTATTTATTTATTTATTTATTTATTTATTTATTTATTTATTTATTTATTTACTTATTGGGATTTAACGACACTTTCGACCGCCAGGGTAACCACGTGTCGAACAATTTTACGGGTGGAGGAAGTCGGATTACCCAGAGAGAACCACCGAGCAACAACGAGCAACTGTCAAGACTCACCAACGTACTAACTTCACACAATCAGGGGTAGCATTGCTTGAAGACAAGTGCACCATCGACGCGCAGTACGCCTCAGTACACTACGCCACCGTGTGCACACGTGGGTAATTGGGATGAAGTGTCTTGCCCAAGGACCTAACGCGGTTGCCGCAGGTGGGATTCGAAGACCCAACAAACTAAACGGTAAAGTATTTGCTCAAGTGCAATACGTAACTATCGTTGAAAATATAAACTGATATATTTTCATTTACGCTAATCTTTTGCATTTAAAAAAATGATAATACCCAACAGAGTGTTTTCTCTGGTAATCCCTTTACCCAACGAAGCGGAGCATCCACCCGCGTAATTTTTAAACTGAGCAGTTGAAAAAAATGTTCTTTTTTTTAAATTCAACAAAAACATATCATGTGACTCCTCATTGGAACGAGCTCGTCGAGCTCGTTTCAATGAGGGGTAACATGACATGGTTTTGTTAAAAAAAAATTGACAAATTTGACAAAAAATAATTTATGATAATAAATTTTGATATCGTGTGCGTTGCTCGAAGTGTTAAAGATCAAGTAACTTGTTGATTGTTGATTTTTTCAGTTGCGTTGAAAGGATCAACATTTCTTTCTTTTGGGGAAGCGGATAGCAAGGTCTTTGTCAATACGTTTGAGACGATTAAATACAGTTAACAGCCGCATAACACTATATTTACCACGAGTATTCTTTCTATTGTGGATAAGTTTCACTGTATTGAAAAATTTCTATTGTTCACAATCGTATGTATTTGCTAGAAATAAACCCAGAATGGAAGTGAAGGTACACATATAATAAATTATGTACGTACAGTATTTGTATGCATATACAAAATTTTGTTTTAGTCCATGATTGAAAGAAATTAGGGCTGTCACGATTTTTTAATAATAATCGATTAATCGTACCTAGATGACCCCCTCCCTCCCTCCCTCCCTCCCTCCCTCTCTCTGAAGTCGTTAAAAAATGAAGTTCAAGTCAGTTGACCTACCTCCGGTAAACAACGAAGACGATCCTCTTTTTGGGGTACATTCAAAGCTTTGATGTTCTGAACGTTTGAACCGTCAGTGTAATAATCAAGACCGGTCGGCAGTTGCGAACCTCGCAACTACCAACCGGTCTTGATTATTACACTGACGGTTCAAAAGTTCAGAACATCAAAGCTTTGATGAATTTACCTGAAAGACAAATGCTTCCAACGGCTTCTTGGGGTTTAACATCGATGTTCTTAACTCTTTACCTTTAGAAACAATAGTTTTTTCATCAAATTTTCTTTTCATTATTAAACGTCTGAAGCGGGATAGAATTTACCGATTATTCGACAACGAAAAATACTAATCGATTTCGCCGTGACCGATCACTAATCGATTAATCGTGACAGTCCTAAAAGAAATGGGTCGATTTGTAAAGACAAAATGGATTAAGGAAAATGGTTTGTGCCTGTGTGTGTTCGCGAGGAATGGGTGCACTTTAAAATGAACCCAAATCAATTTGGGCCGTTTTTTAAGCCAGCTGATTTTAGAGTGTGTAAACACTGTTATATATGGCCTGGAAAATACACTTCAAACATTTCATTCGGTCTTCGCCTAAGAAGGAACATCTCCCCCACCCACCCCGCGAACCAAAAAATATTGTCAACATGTAAATGTATTTAATATAAAAAAAGTAAAATCTCGGCCAAACCATGTTGACCTTATGAAAACACCAGGGTACACCATGTTATAGTTCCAAAACACCATGGTCAACCACGATGTTTTTAGATAATACCATAATTTACCGTAGTACTTTTTATAAGGACGAACACACGCCTATCTCTTGTGTGTCGTTTCTATGGTGTGTGTGTGTGGGGAGGGGGGGGGGGGGGGTAAACACCGCCCAATAGAGACATACCGAAGACTTCAAACCCTTCAGTTCTGAATTACAATCATAAAAGGAAGCCCTCATTACATGTAAGGAAAACCATGTCTACGCTCAGAGACTTTTGATGTACATTACAACACGAAGTGCGATTATTTTAGATTGTCTGATGAAAAAAAAACCCAAAACTTTTTTTTGAGCATGCACACCGACTTTTTTCCTGTTTTCCAGTACTTAATACTGTATTGCAAACCGACTGACTATTCTCCGTTTCGAGAAGGTGTGTTTTATAGAAGTGGGGTTTTTTTTTATAATTAGTCTGTGTGAAACATACAGACTATTGTTTTTGTATGATTTCTTTTATTTCCTTCTTATTCTGGGCTTCTGCCTTCTCGTCACTTTCTTGTCCGCACGATAACTTGAATACAAATCTACCTTTCTCGCTGCTGTTTAGCACACTGATAGACAGTCACCCATGCTCGGCCATCTGTGTTTTCGGGCTCCTTTGGCATTGGAGTGTTCCCATGGGTGTTTTGAAAGTGGGCCACCCCAACACCAAATGAGTCAAAATTTGATATAGAGGTTCAAAATATGGGTCAATGTCACTCAGATCACCCAGGAGTCATTCAATGCATTTTTTAGAATTGCTGGTAAGCACATTTTATGACCCCCACCCCCCCCCCCCCCCCCCCCCAACGTATTCCCGAAGTTCATACATGTATTTATACGCTCATAAAAGTGGGCGGGTTCAAACATTTTGAACATGAGTCACTCTCATATCTCGAGCATAGTATGTTGTTTGGATCTGGGACCAACACCTAAACAGTCGAAACACGATGGAAGTTCAAAATATGGGTTCATATCCCTGGGGTCACGCAGGGGTCAATGAGTGCATTTTTCAGAAGTGCTGGAATTTGCATGTCCTACCCCCCTAATCCATTCCCGAATTTATAATGTATATCATCACTCAAAACAGTGGGCAAAGCCAAATATTTTGAAAGTGGGTCACGCTCATATCTCATGCATTGTATGACCCACGGAGCTGGGATTAACACCAAATGAGTTGAAAGTCGCTGGAGGTTCAAAAGGGGGCGCGGTGGCTCAGTTGGTAGAGATGCAGGCTGCAAGCCGAGAGGTCCTCGGTTCGAATCCCACCTGCGGCAACCGCGTTGTGTCCTTGGGCAAGACACTTCACCCCCATTGCCCATGTGGGGACACGGTGACGCTGTGTACTAAGGCGTACTGCACGTCGATGGTACACCTGTCTTCAACCAATGCTAACCCTGCTTGTGTGGAGTTGGTATGTTGAGGAGCTGGCAGTTGCTCGCCGTTGCTCGGTGGTTCTCTCCGGGTACTCCAGCTTCCTCCACCCGTAAAACTGTCACGGTCATGGTTAGCCATTGTGCAGAAATATGTGACCTTAAACACCAATAAATAAATAATATGGAGGTTCAAAATATGGTTTTGCGGTCTCTGGAGGCATCCATTGGTTATTTGTCTCTCAGAAAAAATGTGCGGAGCCAAACATATCCATTTCCGATTCCTTAAAAAAACACGTTAAATGCTCTGCACAGGAGCTAATTTTGGTTTCTTAAAAAAATTGTCCGATTCCTGTATGAAATCTTTAAATGCTGTTTACAAAAATCCATTTCCGATTTCTTTAAAGAGATATTACCCTCGAAAATAAGTCTCCTTGTATTCTCTATCCACACAGTTATGCTTTCACAGTTTTCCCACAGACTCGAATTTATTGATAACAGTAAATTCCCTTTCCCCAAATTCTAGAAACGCGTTCAACTAGAATGAAACTTTTTTTTCAAAACTGGAACGCCCCCGGTCCAGTACCGTTGTTTTAACACGTTACATACTAGAGTGTGTGTGGACCTACAAATAGTTTGAGGGATGTTTGTGGTGTATTTTGTGATTTTTATTAGGTGAGGTTTGTTTTTGATTAGTTATCATGCGGTCTCTTGCAGTGGAGGACAAGCATAGATTGTCGCCCGGGGCCAACCATAAATCCTATCCTCATGCATTGCTGAGTATGTTTCAGTGACTGATTGTTTCAAACAGACACCTGGATGTTATGGCTTTATTGACATATTTCGACATATTTTGCCGCTGCAAGAGATGTCTCACTGGACGGCCCTATTACCCTCACCCCACCCAACCCCACCCATTGGCCATCACGGACCTCTTGAGTCAGGCCTGGGAATAACCCGCGAAAGCTTGTTTAGGTTACGTGGGGATTACTCCAATTATAAAATACGCGAACGAACTACAAGTTACGGCAAAATAATACAACAAAAATGAAATTCCTAATCCAGAAGATTTTACCAGGTGGACTTGACAAACTTTCGGGCCCATCTCGACTAAATTGTTGCGCATTGCATCCACATATTAACTCTTAGAAGCTGGTAGTCGAGTTTTCTTGCCTGTGGTGTAATATTGCAGGTAATCTGGCTGTGATGGTTCGGCTATCTTTGGGCTGGGGGAGAATTAAACACTGAGCAGGTGCTTCCAGTCAAGTGTCGTCTGCCTGAATAGGCAGACGACACTTGACTAGAAGCACCTGCTTTACTGTAAGTTTTTCGCGGTGTGTCATGTTCAATAAATTCATTCTGATTCCCCGGCTTCTAAGAGTTAATGGGGCGGCATGCACTTTTTATCTTTACACAGTTCCATAAAAATAAATGGAAACAACTAACGTGAGATCTCTCTAAAGCGAGATCACGCGTTAGTTGTTTCTACTGTTTATTTTAGAGGAAATTCTGTAGAGACGTAAACACCCTGGCTGGCGTAGCATAAACAGAGGAGGCGGAAAAACTTCTCAACACTTTTTTCCTATAGGTTACCACCATGTTATATTGCGTAACCTGCTGAGGTGGGCTCTTTAATTCCAGGCCTGTCGAGTCAAGAGAAAATTACATGGAATGAAACTTGTTACGAAACTTGCTTATTTGCTAGTAAAAAGTAGCCCTTCTATGAACTGCACACAAAACTTGATCGCAGTAAAGCCACTTCTCACGCTGTTATGTATCGACTTCTTTTAACGCGTAATAGATTATGACTTGGTGGAGGTATGTGATTAAATTACATTACTAAATTACCTACAATTATGGGTACTCGTACATTATTCAGAAGTTTTGTTGTTATACATCATCCGCTAATCATATCTTACTCGGTTTCACCTTCCCATAGAAAGCTGATAATCTGCTTTGTACCTACTCTTGATAAAGACAGTTTTTATTATTATGTCAATTACTACATTGAGTCTGCAAGTAATCACGAACACTGCCAATTTTGTCACCCTCAGGCATATACGAAATGCAATGTATGACATCGCCGTTTTGCAGCTATTCAGTACGCGGAGAGTGAATTGCAGACAAAATACCTAAGAGGAAGATATTCCATCTTGATAATAACAATCTACATCGACGAGATTTAAAGTATTATTATACCACTACCATATACCAATATCCCCAAATACCGCAGAAGTTTGCTCATCAATTCTAGCTCTCCAGTCTCAACTTTTCCAAATCTGTATCATGTGCGTTTCAAACGAGTCTCTCGTGACGTCACTGACATTCGGAAATTTTCGAAGCGACAGGTTTACAAACGCGAAATTAAAACTTGACTGCCTTGGTTCTGAACAGTACTGACAAATATCCAAACTTTCATTTTTGTTTTCATTTCGGGTATTCAGTTTTTAAAGATCCGCTGTCGCATAATAAACAAATTATTACACTATTCCGTAGTTAATCTGGGCTGACAAATTCAGTCTCGTTGGCAAGACCAGATCAGACAGACTAAACACGACTCCAACGGCATCTTCCTTGATCTTCCTGATCTGGTATCGTGAACTCGGCGCAATCAGACGACCCAGATCACCTGATTGTTGTAATAAGGCCTAAAGAAGTTAAACATCTGCTTCTCATCCCCACCCCATCCATGTGGTCCTTTTGGCTGCTGAATGCTCTCTTTTTATAACCAATGCAGATTTTTAAAAAAAATAAAAATTAAATGGTTTATGTCTGATATTTGCCCAAGTTAATAAAAATAGATAATTTTTTCCCTTAAGTGCAACATGGCTCTGCAATACTTTAGCATCGCAAAGCCTTCTTGTACTCAAATGACGAGTTACACCACCACCCATGCTATTCTGTAGTTTATGAAGCCTAAAACATAAAACAAACCAAGAACATGAATTTTTGATGGCAAAGAAATAAATACAAAAATGAAAAATAAAATAAAAAACCGCCCGTCCACACAGGTCCACATGCAATTTTACGGAAAATGGCCTGAGAAACAGAAAATCTACTTTATGGGGCCTAATCTGTATTTATTATACAAGACCTGCATGTAATACTGTAAATATCTGATTCGACAATTACCATTCGATAATGTTCGTGGTTACTACACTCTTTGACTCCGCCCATACTTGTCAACAGTTATTAATGGAGAGCATCGAGTGTTAATGTCTTGCGTTACCAGCCATTAATCCCGAAAATTAGCAAAACAGCACTTGAACAGACGACGCCAACGATCATTTCCAAAGTTTAGTCTCCTTTCAGATAGCGGCATAGTCACAGGGAGGATTAGGGGGACCCCCGCCCAGCTTCCCTGAAATACGTCGACCTTATATACATCGATCGATGCCCGAAATTCTTAAAACTTGTTCATACACTTTCATCCTAATATTTTTTAGGTCATTTTTCTGTAGTTATTCCTTCACTCCAGTTGGCATGAAATGTTAATTGTTGTCCTTGGGGAAGACCCTTGGCTTTCATCTGCGGGTGATACACATTCTTTACAGAGCACGAGGTGAAATCAAGCGGATGGAAGTGGTTATTTTTCTGGCGCCACAAAAATATATCCACCCACCCCCACATTTTATTCAGCCTGGCTACGCCCATGGCTTCAGTTTTATTTAAACTCGCAACCTGTTATATGTTCTTAAGTTTCTCATAAAGTCATGTTATCAATACATTTGAGACGATTAAACACAGTACAGTTAACAGCCGCATAACACTATATTTACCGCGTATATTCTAACCATTGTGGATAGTTTCACTGTATTGAACATTTCTATTGTTCACAATCCCATGTATTTGCTAGAAATAAACCCAGAATGGAAGTGAAGGCACACATATATGTACTTACAGTATTTGTATGCACATACAAAATTTTGTTTTAGTCCATGATTGAAAGAAATGGGTCAATCTGTAAAGACAAAATGGATTAACCCTTTAACTAACATGAAAAGCAGACGACACTTGCAAAAAAATTCTTGAATAACTAATTTTTTTTCTCAAAAACATAGGTTATGAACCCTCGTTGGAACGAGCTTGTTACAACGAGGGGTCATAACCTATGTTTTTGAGACACAAAATGAAAATATATTGAAAATTAATAGGCGATGTTTGAGAATAGCGCTGGCCGTTTTTGGCCGTTACGTGGGGTAAAGGGTTAATCCCAATTTCTAGGGTTTTTTATTTAATTTTTATTGAGTTTTTTATGTTAATGATCGCCACGTTTAAAACTTATGAATAAATGAGTACTTCCAATGAACATTCATTATAATAAAAAACATACTGACCTATATTTAGTGTGTTATGGTAAATTACCACCCCAGAAGAAAATATTTACACCATCGACTTCGTTTCGAACGTTATTTTATTTTGTCCATGGGTGATAATCTACCGTAGAACTCTGAACAAAGGTCAATATGGTTATACTACCAGAGTTTCTGTCAATTGTCGGGGCTTTGGAAACAGTCCAGGTGGGTGTCTGACCAATATTGTTACAGTGTGTATTTGCAGCTGTACTCGTCGTTTCTGGAATGTTGCTGCGTGCAATAGTGAAGACTGACGATACAGCCCAAAGAATTTACCATAGGATTTCCCATACACACGGTGCGATGGGGGTAGCATCAACATTTACTATAGGAATTCCCATAATTTTACTATGAGGATTCCTATATTAAATCTTGGGTCCAGAGAGTAAGTCCTGGGCGTATGGGGAATCCTACAGTAAATTCTTTGAGCTATAATATCAGCTTCCATTACTGCACGGGGCTAAATAATCTTTTAAGAGTTGCCATTTCGTTGGGCGCGGTGTTTCAAATAGAACAATGACTGTTTTCACTTCCCTGTGGGAAGTACGACAATATGATAAGTACACGTATATTATTCTAAAAAAGCATCATTGAATGGGTAAAAAATTCAATTTACTGCATCAAAAACATATCTTATAAATACAGATTATATGATAATGTGCATGTCCTGTGATTTAAATAATCACAGGACATGCACATTGTCACGATAATTCATTTATCTAACAATTCGGTCACATAAACAGATTAAATCATAAATTATTAATTGAGTTTTGGGACATCATGTTGGGGGAGAAAAAGTAAAAAAAAAACCAACAAATTGTATGGAACAATATTGTTGTGCACTTTAACAAACAATGAGTAACGCGGTCACCGCAAATTTTCAAAGTTGCGTGCGTTGTAAATTTATTCACTCTCATTGTCTCTATGATCATCATCCGCTTGAATTTACAGGTGTGTAATATTTAATTGTGCATTTTCTATTTATTGTGTGTGTGTGTGTGGGGGGGGGGGGGGGGGGGGCGGCATTGGCTATTAATAGTTCTGTCGCTAATTGTAAGGAATTTTATTTTGTTTTGTAAGCGATCAGCTGGGTCGATCACTGAAACGCACATAGAATGTATTCATGCGCCTGTTATGATGGCCCGTTGCGTTCCCGGAAATGAGTCGTCTATAAGATAAGATAAGATATCTATATGATACGGAGTCAGAATTAGTAGTCTATATGATATGGAATCGGAACACATTATGTGATACGTACCGTTTCTCGTGGTTTTCAAGCCAAAATGTATATGATTGTTAGATAAATATACATTATCATGACCATGTGCATGTCCTGTAATTTGTATCAGATTCGAGGTCGTGTTTACAATCAGATCGCAACGAGCCCGTCAGGGCGAGTTGTGATCCGATTGTAAACACGACCGAGAATCTGATACAAATTACAGGAATATGCATTTGGTCATGATAATACATTTATCTAACAATCCCATTACATAAAGCCTGTTTTTCCGTTTAATTTGGGTTGGAATTGGTCAAAATTTTGAATTTCATATTTTGGTGGAATTAGTGCGTAATAACAATGCATATAATGATATTATTTGTCATAGCGCGGTGTTTACCGGAAGTTGAATCTATATGATACGGAATCAGAATGAGTCGTCTATATGATACGGAATCGGAACACATTATGTGATACGTACCGTTTCTCGTGGTTGTCAGGCCAAAATCTATATGATTGTTAGATAAAATGCCCCCTTGACGAAACTTGCTATGTTTTGGGGCAAAAGTAAACAAAAATAATAAATTTTGAATGGTAATCATTGTGTTTACATTGGTCGTAGACGAAGATCGAACCTACGACCTTTCGATCTAAAATCCAAGGATCTGACCAATGAGCCACCGCGATCTCTTCGTTTCTACTTGATAACATCAAGCACTATAACCTTTAACACACATTACTTGTTGAGTTCTTTTTGTATGAAACATTAACTCTTTGAACCCTGGTGGTGTCTTCCAAGTCAGTTCAATGAGAGCAATTGGAAGAGTCCAGATTCATCACCTGGGGGGTAGATCATTCAATATTTTCAACGTGCAACCTTCGGGCTGCCCGTTGAAAATATTGATTGGTTACACAGCACATTCACTGGGCAAAATCCAACTTGGTGAAATTTTGACGTATCATGTCCCTGGATCGGAAGAGAGCCCTTTAGGGTTCAAATGGTTAACGTTTCCATAAATCTTCAAATTAAATATCACATATCTTACTTTTATTTTATTCAGTAATGACTTTGAAAACTAGGATAGTGCGTAAATGTTTATAGGAATTATTGTGCTGTTTCTTGCGTTGTTGGGAACATGCTGCCACTGGAAAGTAAATTTACCCTTTACCTATCATGAAAAGCAGACGACACTTGCAAAATAAAATCTTGAATAACTCATTTTTTTCATTTTTTGTCTCAAAAATATAGGTTATGACCCCTCGTTGGAACGAGCTCGTTCCAACGAGGGATCATAACCTATGTTTTTGAGACAAAAAAATGAAAAAATAATGAAAATTAATTGGCGATTTTTGAGAATAGCGATGGCCGGTTTTGGTCGTTACGTTTGTTCAAAGGGTTAAATATAGGCGTATAGTTTCATCATGTGGGAGGAAGTCTAAAAATATTTTTGTCTCAAAAATATAGATTATGACCCCTCGTTGGAACGAGCTCGTTCCAACGAGGGGTCATAACCTATGTTTTTGAGACAAAATAATGAAAATTAATTGGTGATTTTTGGGGTTAAAGGGTTAAATATAGGCGTATAGTTTCATCATGCGGGAGGAAGTCTAAATAGCAGAAACCCAGATGCAGCCATTTTAAAATGACTGTATTTATATGATGTAAAACATAACTTATGATTACCTCGGCGAACGTCGATCTCGTTCTGCTGAGATAACACAAAGGATGCTATTGAATTTTTTTAGAAAATGCCTGGAGTTTTCTTTCAATATATTTATCGTATCTAGTTCAACTTTTTTGATAATTGTTTTCGTGCGAAAGCCGTTCTGATTTGATCATATGGTAACGGACAAAAAGTTACAGAATATCAAAAGATGACGAAAACGCCGCTTTCTATTTTTAAATGGGCTTCAACAGAGAATAATAGTCAAATGTTCAAACTGATTGGGAAAAATTTAAAAAAAAAAAAGTTCTGTATTCTTGTACCACTCCACAGGAAAATGCCTGAAGTTTTTTTTAAATAATGCGCACATTCGATGATACTAATTCGCTAATATTTCGAAAATTTCAATTTTTATCTGAAATTCCCATACATTTAGTGTTAATTTACAGACAGTTTTAGGAAATTAAGGAGAGCTCATTTTCCTTTTTACCCTTTACCCAACGTAACGCCAAAACCGGCCACCGCTATTCTCAAAAATCGCCAATTAATTTTCATTATTGTTTCATTTTTTGTCTCAAAAACATAAGTTATGACCCATCGTTGGAACGAGCTCGTCGAGCTCGTTCCAACGAGGGGTCACAACCTATGTTTTTGAGACAAAAAATGAAAAAAATAAATTATTTCAGAGTTTGCTTTTTTTTTGCAAGTGTCGTCTGCTTTTCATGTTAGGTAAAGGGTCAATGATGAAAATTGTTAGCCATGAACGGTGGTACGTCGATATGTTATTTCTGACATATTATTCAATCATGGTATCGTAATTGTCGCTGGCCTTCTGGATGTTTCTCCCTTATCTTACGGAAGTACCATATGAAGATGGGTATTTAAAGATAGGGATAGGTAAAGTGAGAGTTAGTGAGAGACAGACAGACAGACAGACAGAGAGACAGACAGAGACAGAGAGAGACAGGGAGAGAGAGACATGCATACAGAGAGAGAGAGAGAGAGCGACAGACAGACATACAGACATAGACAGAGAGAGAGAGAGAGAGAGAAATATGATTTAAAACTACTACGCGACAGAAAGGCCCATTGGGTCGGGTACAGTCGTAGTTTGTAGTTATGTCTGGATGATTATCGAAATCATGTGTTCAAAAAGATACAATTTCTTTCTATTGATGTCCTCGCATGGATTGAAGTACGAGGCAGTCGAAGGGTCAAGGATCTTGGTAAGAACAGTATGAGTTTACAGTTAAATGAATTCCAAACCATTACAAGTCTAACATTCTTCAGGTTGTGTAAACTGTTTGTACAGAGGTAACTATATTAGATTTAGGGTGAGAACATTTTCAGTCAATTTAACTAACGGAATTAATTATAGACTAATGCGCTGACCATTTAATCTCTTTGAACGCATTCAATGGAATATAGGTGCGCGACAATACAAATCCAGATTATAACTCCTTGACCGTTGGTCAAAAATGTGATTAATGTTATCCAACAAGAAAAATATATAAATATTACAGCACACCTTGAAGTGACTCATTGGTTAGTGTGACAGAGTTGTTATCCAGGGGTCGTAAGATCGAATTTGATCATGAAGTATTCACTTTTATTACACTGGTGATATTTGGCAGTGCATGGCGTAGCTTGGGGGGTTTGTGTGTGTGTGTGTGGGGGGGGGGGGGGGGGGACTTGCCATTTAAAATCGCGTGTCACTTCACAACATTTTAATTCGCGTCTGGCGAATATCTAGTTAATAGACCATTTTTACATAGCGCCATCATACATCCGGGACTCGATATGCCCGTCGAAACCAGCCATTCAGATTTGTTACTAAAAATGGCACCCACGTCTGCTGTACTGTACTGAGCGCTGCATTCATATCGTTTGTTTGCACTTTATAAATATTTTTTGTCATTTCTGTCGTTCTTTTGAAACAGAATTCGATTGTGCGCCTCTATGCAGTTCTTGGAACGAAACATTTAGCTTTAAAGAAGCCGAAGGTACATTGTAGTTGAGAGTTGTGACGAACGTCGGAACGAACAATGAACATGAAGCCATTGAAGGATTGTAACACGGAAATGATAAGTATGAAATATAAGATTGCAAAATACACAAATTTCTAACACCCAACCTTTGTTCTCTTTGGGGATGAGAGCAAACGCAGATTATGTAAATTGTGGAATTTTAATTGATAAAACTGATACGAAAAACGAAGCTTTCAATGCCGACCAGCCGTTCAGTACACGTGTGTGCAATGTTGACAAATAAAGCCGGTTTGTGGGGGCATATTGGTTCCCGGATGTAAGATGCATGGCGCTATCTAAAAATGGTTTATTGATTCCAAAATATGCGACTGCATAGTCATGATCTATCATGCGCTTGTGTGGTATATATCGCATTCGTACACACTAACCGACCCCACCCCTCCCCGTGACTGAATTCCCGATCAGTAAGCATTACTCCCCTTTGTCATGGTAATGAAGATGAGTTTATGTACGCGCGTTATCGCGAAGGTATGAAGTGCTGGGATTTGGGTGGTACGGAACGCGTTGTCTTCCTAATACTGAAGGGAGTTGAGTGGAAAGGTCTCCGAGTGAATATTTTAAATGTGTTGTAAAATGAAGCGTTGTGGTAGCATTTCGATCCCATTTACGGTTATATTTTCACAAAAACAGACTACTAACGGATGGGGTTGCGATGGAGGGGCACACGATTTTCCCCACACATCTGTTTCATGATTACACGACCAGTTTTAGAGTTTGAGAATAGGTAATGTAAACGTGTTGATATACAAGTAGGCTTGTAGTAGGACCATACTATGATCTGCGAATATGAACAAATTGAGAAAGTTGCATTTGGCGAGGATCACGGTGGCTCATTGGTTAGGGCACTGGACTTGAAATCGAAAGGGTGACGGCTCGATCCCGACCATCGTCATATGTGTTAAGGGCAAGGCACATAATTCCCAAAGAGGAAGCGAAGTGCACTAATGCGTATACAGTACGTCACCGGTACTCCCGCCTCCAGTTGAATATAACTGGTAAGTTGGAGAGTCCCTCAGTTCCTCGCAGTTACTCGGTTGCTCTCTCCGTGTATTTCGGTCCCCAAACCTGTTAAACCGCCTGGCTCTGGCTGTTGAAAGTGTCGTTAAACCTCAATAAGAGCAAACAAACAATTGCAGTTGGCCAATGAACGCTTCCTTCGGTCGATGCGGTCTACTTCTTCTAGTTCAATCATATTCCAACCCGAAGGCTAGCCTTCGGGTTGGAATATGGTCGAAGTAGAAGAAATTGACCAGACCATGACCAGAACGTCGCATGAACACTTAAAAGCTATAAAAGATGCTATCCATTTTTTGTTGATATACAATTATGGAACAGGGCATGACACTAAAGAACGCTGTCTGGTATAGCATTTTTACCCCCCCCCCCCCTCCTCCTCCTCTCCACACACATACACATGCACTTACATATATTAACACACTCCATCGCACTTGTTGCATCTGAGAATCAAGTAAGTGGAAGTTATATGGGTCATTTGGGCAGGTATTCTTCCCCGGGGTTGAACCATGGTAAGTCACGTGCGTATTGAATACGAAGTCGCCCGATATCCTTTTACTGTGCTTCCGCCCCCTCTATCCAGGGTGGTAGAACTAGGTGGTTACTTAATATCACCTTCGTAGATAGCAAGTTCATTACATCCCCACCCTCTCTTAAACTACCGAGACAGACACCCCGTCACATTAAGGAGGGGTTTGCGGGTTCATTAAATCCCCACACCACCTTAATGTACTGAGACGGACACACCGAGGAGTAATTTGTGGGGCCGCCCTGAGAATTTTTTTTTATCTGCATGGTGTTAAACGAAGCCATGTTGTAGCACTTCGTGTGTTATTTACTCTCACATTTTCGAGGAGTGCGCTCAGCATAAAGGGAATGGTTGTTCGAACAGAGGAACACCCCTACCTAGGGATTTGCGTGTTTACTTAAAAATTACTTTGTACGCACGGCAATGAAGCTGTTGAACAAAATTACTGTCGACATGTAGAAGAGCGTTCTCAAAGTGTGTCGAACTGTCAGCAACTTCTCCTCGCCCTAACGTTAGATTTCCATAATCCCGAAACATGATATGGGATTATCAAGTGATTAATATTATATTGAAATCCCCGGAACCCGAAAAATGGAACAATTCCTTTTTTGCTGTGAACAAATTTGGTTTCACTCAGGCCCTGACGTAGGTGAGGGTGCTGAGGGCCAGGTGGGGGATTGGGGGGGGGGGGGGGGGGGGGGCTATTTTGACACTTTACCAAACGCACACGCTATCAAAATTTGTTGTTACTTTTTAGCTCACCTGACTGAAAGTCAGGGTGAGCTTTTCTTATCACTCTTCGTCCGTCGTCCGTCGTCCTGCGTGAAGGTGGTGTTTGAGCCTCTTTCTCCTAAACCACTGGCCACATTTTAATTAAATTTCATGTATATGGTGGTTATATAGGGGTATTTTGATTTTTATCCAAATTAGGTTTCGGCTCATATTGAGCAGAGGTGTGGGGAAAAAATGGCCAATTTTTTTGAAAATCTTCTTCTAATGAACCACCAAAGCAGAGACTTGATATGTGGTATACAGAGTCCTTTTAAGGTTTAGAATCAAGTTTGTTCAAGAGAAGTTTGTCGGGCATTATTTGCCTTCGTTATGGGAGGGGCAAAAATTTTGGCCACGCCTAAAATTTCTATTTTCTGAACCGTGAGGTCGATTTGAACCAAATTTGATATGAGATGATAATGGGTCATAAGTAGTTGATTGATGCAAAAAAAAAAATTCTCATTGCCCCGTGGAAACCTCGGGAGCTAAAAATCGGAAAAACCTTAAAACTGCCATATCTCCAAAACTACACGGCACAGATAATTCTTATATTGTATAAAGCTTACTTTTATCCAGTAGAATAGAATGGTTAAAAAAAATCCCTATCGGTTTGATCACAAGGTACTTTTTCAGGACTTTGAAAAAGTGCTGAGTCAGCAGTTTTTAACACTGTAGGCAATGGGAAAAACATTAAAAAATCTTCTTCTCCAGATCCAGCAGGCAGAATCTTTTGATATTTGGTATGCAACATTGTGGGATGGATCTGGTGCAAATTTGTTCAAACCAGCTCCCTAGATTCATATTTGGGCTCACTATAGAAGCTTGAATTCGAACTTAGTGCATTTCAGGCAAATTTCTTAAAAAATCATCTTCTCCAGATCCAGCAGGCAGAATCTTTTGATATTTGGTATGCAACATTGTGGGGTGGATCTGATTCAAGTTTGTTCAAATCAGCTCCCTAGATTCATATTTGGGCTCACTATAGAAGCTCGAATTCGAACTTAGTGCATTTCAGGCAAATTTCTTAAAAAATCTTCTTCTCCAGATCCAGCAGGCAGAATCTTTTCATATTTGGTAAGCAACATTGTGGGGTGGATCTGATTCAAGTTTGTTCAAATCGGCCCTCTGGGTTTATATTTGGGCTCAGTATAGGAGCCCAAATTTGAACTTAGTGCATTTCAGGCAAATTTCTTAAAAATCTTCTTCTCCAGATCCAGCAGGCAGAATCTTTTGATATTTGGTATGCAACATTGTGGGATGGATCTGGTGCAAATTTGTTCAAATCGTCTCCCTAGATTCATATTTGGGCTCACTATAGAAGCTTGAATTCGAACTTAGTGCATTTCAGGCAAATTTCTTAAAAAATCTTTTTCTCCAGATCCAGCAGGCAGAACTTGAGATTCAAATTTGTTCAAGCCAAGTCCCTGGGTTCATATTTGGGCTCACTGTGGTAGCCCGAATTATAACTTAGTTCAAAATGAGGAATTGTCTTTAAAAATCTTCTCCAGATCCAGCAGTCGGAATGTTTTGATATTTGGTATGCAGCATCCTTAGGGGAGGGGGGGGGGGGGGGGTGGTGAGATTTAAGTTTGTTCAAGCCATGTCCCTAGTTCCATATTTGGACTCACTGTGGGAGCCCGAATGATAACTTAGTTCAAAATGAGGAATTTTCTTTAAAAATCTTCTTCAGATCCATCAGTCGGAATGTTTTGATATTTGGTATGCAGCATCCTTAGGGGGTGAGATTCAAGTTTGTTCAAGCCATATCCCTAGGTCCACTGTGGGAGCTTGAATTGTAACTTAGTTCAAAATGAGGAATTTTCTTTAAAAATCTTCTTCTTCAGATCCAGCAGTCGGAATGTTTTGATATTTGGTGTGCAGCATCCTTAGGGGGGTGAGATTCAAGTTTGTCAAAGCCAAGTCCCTGGGTTCATATATGGGCAGCCTGAATTGTAACTTAGTTCAAAATGAGGAATTTTCTTTAAAAATCTTCTTCTTCAGATCCAGCAGTCGGAATGTTTTGATATTTGGTGTGCAGCATCCTTAGGGGGGTGAGATTCAAGTTTGTCAAAGCCAAGTCCCTGGGTTCATATATGGGCAGCCTGAATTATAACTTAGTTTAATATGAGGAATATTCTTTAAAAATCTTCTTTTTTTTGATCCACTAGTCAGAATCTGTGGATATTTGGTATAAGCTTTTCTTAGGAGGAGCAGATGCAACTTGTTGAAATCAATTCTCTGGGTTGATATTTAGGCTACCATGTCAGGTGAGCGCCCTCAGGCCCCTTGGGGCCTCTTGTTTCAATTTGAATCGATAAATAACCCGTATCATGTGACCCCTCATTGGAATGCGCTTTACGATCTCGTTTTAGTGTGTGTGTGGGTGGGTGGGTGGGGGGGGGGGGGGTAACATGATATGGCTTTGTTGAAAGTTTAGCTTTAGTTTAAAATACTGTTTGATAATTGCTTAGCCCTTTACCTAACATGACATAAAACAAGACGACACTTGCAAACAAAATCCTTGAATAACTAATTTTATTTCATTTTTTGTCTCAAAAACATAGGTTATGACCCATCATTGGAACGAGCTCGACGAGCTCGTTCCAACGAGGGGTCATGACCTAAATTTTTGAACCAAAAAGGAAAAATAATGAAAATTAATTGGCGATTTTTGAGAAGAGCGATGGCCGGTTTTGACGTACATTGGGAAAAGGGTTAACCAATTCTATCTCAAGCCCAATGAACTCTGTAAAACACGATTAAATTGGTTAACTTCCTAGTTGCATTATGGGAAAATTTACAGGTTGAAAGTGTGATTTGTCGATATCAGTGAGTAGAGGGAGGGGGGCATTATACAGGGCAGATTTTGCCTAAAAGGTTGTTACATTCCACAGTGATCTGACCATTTGAGTGGAAGACAGAAAAGTACTGATTTTTGTGGCCCCCATCATTAAAAAATAATGAATATTAATCGGCGATTTTTGAAAATCGCGCTGGCCGGTTTTGACCGTTACGTTGGGTAAAGGGTTAATTTGTAAAGTACGCCGGAGGATGCCTTCGATTCTTTAGGTAAAGGGTTAAAGATGTACATTGAGTTACGTTTCGAGTTCGTACCGACGGTCAACGACCCCGATCACTGTCGGAGAATTTTAACTCTCGCCACACCATGTCCCAGTTTCAGGCCTGGTTTTACTGGCAACCAACGGCTCAGTTTTGGAGGAAGCAAACACGATATTTGGAAGACCGTTGTTGGAGTTGATGGGGTCGGAGGCCTTCCCTATTCTTAACTAGCTTAACTAGGATCCTCCGGTTGTTACCCCTCCTCCCACGGAAGTGTGAGGAGTGGATAACAAACGGAGCTGTTTCGACTCGGCCTCCCATGCTCAAGAAAATATTGCAAAATTTATGAGCGAATCTGGGGCATTTATAGAGTGCGTAGCCATATATTGGAGACCGTTTAGGGCTTTGTGTTATGTTAAAGTTGCATTGAGCCAATGGTTTTTTTTGGGGGGGGAGGGGGGAGCGAAAATGTTAGGGGGTCAAGTCCCCTCCAGGCCCACCTGAATCTACACCACTGGGCTGAGTTGAAGTCCTCTAGAGTAGGAAACATATAGGTATAAACGATTGGTTTGAATTGACTTTACACGTGTGTTGCGATCTTGATAAAGCCACGCATAGATGCTGAAACTAGCCTTGAGGGTCCAATTGGAGAATAGGGGACTCTGCGGAATAGTTAAGACATACCTAGAGCCAATACTATAACACTTCTACAACTGTATTTTCTTGAATTGTATTTTTTACCTTTTGATATAGCTGACTAAAACATTTTAAAAGATATGGGGATTTGCCAGCTGACAAATTGCCACGTCTTTGAAAATGCTGATGGTTCATTACAATCCATTTAAAGTCATAACTAGAAAATACAATTCTAGAAAATACAATTGTAAAAGTTGGATAGTATTGGTCCCTGGTCTCAATTTATTTGTGTTTATCTTTATTTCATAAAGTGTTGCTAACCAATAATAACTGTTTCAGGGCCAACAATATCATACTTATATCTTATTTTAACCACTTTCATTCTATAAACTTAACATACTGAGAAAGAGAATCGCCATCTTGAAGTGGACAACCGTGGGAGATATCCGTAATGGCGTAGGGTCAGTACTTTAACCCTTTACCCAACGCAGACGATATCAAAATTTATTATTTTAAATATCATTTTTTCAATTTTTTCAAAAATTTCAACAAAACCATATCACGTGACCCCTCGTTGGAACGAGCTCGTTCCAACGAGGGGTCACATGATATGGTTTTGTTGAAAGTTTTTGAAAAATAATATTTTTTCAACTGCTGAATTTGCATATTACGCGAGTGGATGCGGCCGATTCGTTAGGTAAAGGGTCAAGGGTAAGAGTTAGCAGTAGTCGGCGAACCATCACCCGTACTATACTGACCCTAATGACTTCTCTCAAGTTTTATTACTTTCTTTCCAGCAGCGGGTAGCGCTTTATAATGTATGCAGAACACGTGCAGACAGGAGTCAAGGGTGTAGTAGGGAGCGCGGTGGCTCAGTGGTAGACTGGTGGACTTCTATGCTAGAGGTCCCGGGTTCGATCCCCGTCCGGGACGACCCGCGTTGTATCCTTGGGCAAGGCACTTTATCCCGGTTGCCTACGTGGGGGCACGATGACGCCGTGTACTAAGGCGTACTGCAGGTCGGTGGTGCACAGGTCTTCAACCGCTGTAACCATGCTTGATCGGAGCATGAACAGAGTTAGAATGTTGAGGAGCTGACAGTGTTGCTCGCCGACGCTCTGTGATTCTTTCCGGGTACTCCGACTTTCTCCACCTGTAAAACTGTCACGGTCATGATCATCCATTGTGCATAAGTATGTGACCTTAAACACCAATAAATAAATATAAATAACATTGTGTGTAGTATTGTTATATGTACAGCCCCGGAATGGAATATACAAGTGACACAAAATAGTTAAATCCAATTTCCTTAACTGAAGCTTTTTAGCTCACCTGACATTCAGTCAGGAGAGCTATAGTGATCACTCACCGTCCGCCGTCCGTCGTCCGTGAACATGGTGTTTGCGTCTTCTCCTCAAAAATTGCTGAACCAATTTAATTGATATTTGAGATAATAGTTTGTTATGACATCGCAATTTGATTTTGTTCAAATCAATGTGCCTCGCCCCTCGGTAGGGCCACACCCAAAAAGTGTGCTTAAATCTTAAAAAATCTTCTTCTCATGAACCAGCAGTAGCAGAGATTTGATATATGGTGTGCAGCTTCCTTTTGAGGTGTGGACTCATATTTGTTCAAGAGAAGTTCGAGGAGATATATTTGCCTTCGTTATGGGAGGGGCAAGAATTTTCGCCCCACCCAAAATTTCTATTTTCCAAACCGAGAGGCAGATTTGAACCAAATTTGATATGAGGGCTTATTGGATCATAAGTACTTAATTTATGCCCAATTTTTTTTCCCGTCGCCCCATGGGAACCGCAGGAGCTAAAAATAGAAAACAATTAAAACGCCCATATCCCCAAAACTACACGGCACTGAGAATTCCCATTTGGTGTGAAGCTTCCTTAGGACCAACAGAATGGAGTGATAAAAAAAATAGCTATCGGTTTTATCATGTGGTACTTTTTGGGGACTTTGAAAAAGTGCGGAGTCAGCATTTTTTAACACCGGGTAATGGGAAAAACATTTAAGACTACTTTTTTCCCAAACCACTGCTCCAAAAGCTTTCAAATTTCACATATAACATCTTTGGAAGATTGTTTCACATGCTTATTGAATTCAAATCCCTGGGTTCATATTTGGGCTCTCTATGGGAGCCCAAATGTTTAAATTAGTGCAGTAATAGGCATATTCTTTAAAAATCTTCTTCAGATCTACCAATCAGAATCTTTTGATATTTGGTATGCAGCATGCTTAGGGGGTGAGATTCAAGTTTGTTCAAGCCAAGTCCCTGGGTTCATATTTGGGCTCACTGTGGGAGCCCAAATTATAACAGTTAAAAATGAGGAATTTTCTTTAAAAATCTTCTTTAGGTCCAGTAGTCGGAATGCTTTGATATTTGGTATGCAGCATCCTTAGGGGTGAGATTCAAGTTTGTTCAAGCCATGTCCCTAGGTCCATATTTGAACTCACTGTGGGAGCTCGAATTGTAACTTAGTTCAAAATGAGGAATTTTCTTAAAAAAATCCTCTTCTTCAGATCCAGCAGTCGGAATGTTTTGATATTTGGTATGCGGCATCCTTAGGGGGATGAGATTCAAGTTTGTTGAAGCCAAGTCCCTAAGTTACTAACTAACTATAACTTAGTTCAATATGAGGAATTTGTCTTTAAAAATCTTCTTCTTCAGATTCAGCAGTTGAAATGTTTTGATATTTGGCATGCAGCATCCTTAGGGGGATGAGATTCAAGTTTGTTCAAGCCAAGTCCCTGGGTTCATATTTGGGTTCACTGTGGGAGTCCGAATGATAACTTAGTTCAAAATGAGGAATTTTCTTTAAAAATCTTCTTCTTCAGATCCAGCAGTCAGAATGCTTTGATATTTGGTATGAAGCATCCTTAGGGGGGTAAGATTCAAGTTTGTTCAAGCCAAGTCCCTGGGTTCATATTTGGGCTCCCTGTGGGAGCTCGAATTATAACTTAGTTCAATATGAGGAATATTCTTAAAAAATCTTCTTCTTCACATCCACCAGTCAGAATCTTTTAATATGTGGTATACAGCATCCCACTGAAGGTGAGATTCAAGTTTGTTCAAGTCAAGTCCCTGGGTGCATATTTGGGCTCCCTGTGGGAGCCCGAATTATTACTAAGTTCAATATGAGGAATATTCTTTAAAAATCTTCTTTTTTTTTTGATCCACTGGTCAGAATCTTTGGATATTTGGTATAAGTTTTTCTTAGGAGGGGCAGATACAACTTCTTGAAATCAATTCCCTGGCTTGATATTTAGGCTACCATGTCAGGTGAGCGCCCTCGTGCCCCCTTGGGCCTCTTGTGCTAATTTTATAGAGAGCAATGGCCAAATAACACTCTTTATGAAGATTTGTCATGGACGCGACAACCGTTACTTATTCCCAGCTCCTTATTCGACATTCGTCATCAACCGGTTTTATCGGTTGATAACGAATGTTGAATAAGGAACTGGGAGTAAGTAACGATTGTCACGTCCCCTGATTTGTCCAACAATATTATTCGGAGCATACCCCATGCAAATCTCCTCCAAATCAATGTTCTTTACTCCGAGAAATGTCTGTGGCATGCAGTGTCTTGCCCCGGCTGTCGTAAGCCTTCAGCCCCCCCCCCCTCCCCCCCCCCCCCCCCCCCGCTCCCTCAAATCGGGCGTCCTAGCATCGACCCTGATACTTAGTAGAGAAAGCTTAGGGTTATAACATCATCCAGTGAAGAACTCATCATTGATTATAAAACTATCGGTTGAAGGGATAAACTGACAATATAAGTCACAAGTACATTATGGTAACACGCGTAAGTGGGGCTGCTTGGAGCATAAACTGGTGAATTCATATCCCGCTCGCTCACTGAAACAGTTCTCATTGATTATTCTACTTATTTTAATAGCTGTCATTGACGTATATTTGATAAATAACAGTTAAATTTAGAATGTGATAGGATGTTAATAGTCTACCGTTTCATGTTTGAACCCCATTAAAATAAACTCAACTTAATCATTCAGGGCACATAAAACTGAATACCGGGGTCATGGATTTACATGTTTACCTTTCCTTTTCCCGCACCAAGTAGCACAACACGCAGTGGCTTACCTGCAACATAGAGAGAACGGAATGTCGTTAAAACCCTCTGTAGCGGGCTTCCCTCTTAGATATCAACTTAACTCTCTTAACGAATTTCGCGTCACAGTCTTCCAGTAATCTGTTGTTAATGATTGAGCTAAACACTTTCGCAAAGCAACTCATTACTGAAATACCTCTGCAGGTCGAGGGTAGAGCTGTGTCACCTGATTTGTTGATTGTTGTTATGAAAGATCTACTCCAGGATGTTGGGTAAATGTCACTAGACAAAATGTGGTTAAACAGCTTTGTAATAGGGGCACATAGAATGTCCTTTCCGTATTTCAGAAATTAACCTTCTGCACACTAATAATGTAATTTGGATTTTAACCAATTCTGTCAACACTGAAATATAATACACAATAGGGATGCGGGCCGGACCGCCCGGGATGGTCCGGTCCCGTGGACAGGTGGTCCAGCCCGGCCCGGTCCGGTCCAACCCTAGGTGGTCCGATATTCTTGCCTGGACCGGTTCCGGACCGGTCCAATCTTTATAATATACCTTAAATGAAGTGAAATGTGCTAAAATCTTACTTTTTGTAATACAAAATTAAGATTTTAACACATTTGCTTTATTTAGGATATTTTATAATGATTGAATTGGATACGCGTTTGTGTTAAAGAAAGCATCAAGTTACTGCCAACTGATGGGTAAGCTTGGTAACTCTGGGCTTGTTATGATACATTGTATGCACATTGTGGAAATGTGTGGTGTATTTTGAAATATTTTCTCATACCCATCATTATAGAGAAGTTAAAGAGCGGATAAACATGCTTACACTTGTGACTGTGACTCACTGTCAGGGCTCAAAATAAGCGGTGTCGCGTCGCTTTTTGCTTTGCAAAACTTGCAAAAGGCTACACAATGTTCAATTATGTGTAGCGTTTTGCGATAGAAGATAATCAACTGCAGCCTATTAGGCTGCAGTTGATTATCTTGTATCTCAAAATGTAAATGAAAATTTGAAGAAAACTAATTCACTGATACTTTACTTCTGACTGTGGAACATTCCAGGCATAACACAGATTAACTCTCCATCAAGCATCATTAGCAACTTCATATGTAAGATGAATTCTATTGGTTTAAATTCTTCCTGTTTTTACAACATTTTGCATAAAATGTACATTAAAAATAACTTCAAGCCCATCAAATTAAAAATCCCAACTTCCATTTTGAGAACTCTATTGAACAACCAAGACGCTATTTGAAAATATCCAAGTCCATGCAACCCTTAAAGGCAGTTCAGTTAAAAAAAACATAGTAAATGTTTCATGTGTTGCAGATCATTTGGAAATGCCCAGAAATGGATGTAAACTATTCTATCTACTTAGAAGAATTCAATACAAAACAGCAAAACATAACTCTAAAACAAAAATAGCTATGTAATTTTTACAAAATGCTATTCATTTTTTTGAAACTTGTAGCATTTTGCTACGCAAAGACTGTGGAGTCTGTAGTTCACGTTTTCCTCTATCCAGCACATGCTATATGTCATATAGCATGTGGAGAATAATTGAAACGTGAACTACAGACTAAATGTTTTTATTAGTGCTGAAAGACTTTGAGCATTTGCACTATCTATCTTTAAGTTCTTAACCCAGTCATGTACTATATATCATTACACAAGGCACATACGTTTGATTACGAATTGTCGCATGCTGATGACCAAACGGGAAAGCGAACGAACAAATGTTATACTGTCTTGACCGTTCGCGAAAGGGTTGGGGAACAGACTTCCCAATACAACCGGCGATTCGTTGGATAACACGTTGCTTGTTTTTCGTGGGTGGAGCTATTGGGGAGCTTGCTCCAACCTCTCTGTCAGGAACACCCCCACCCCCACAACACACACTGACAAAGTTTGTAACTTATTCGTGCAAAGAGGGCATTACACGATACAGCAAGCTGTATTAAGCTTGCCGTTGAGCTGATCAGTATCGCGTGTAATAACATGTCAGTTCATCCAGCTAAACATATGTCACAGTACACAGCTATCTAAATGTCAATGAGAACAAACTTCAAATATTTCAAAATAGTACCTGGCATGCCACAAAAAGCTTCAATTAATATAAAATTTATTTTTGTGCTGGGGAGGCTCCCCGGACTCTCCCATGGGAGGGGACATCCCTCCACCACTCTCCTCTCACCGTTTCCTGACTCTGCTGCAGCCTTCTGGTGCCACCCCTGTTGTGCTTCTAGTGCTTTATACAGAAATTAACCCTCTGTCACTGATGTCCAAATACTGAAATGTCATGCCCAAAGTTTTCCCACTGTGGTGGGTTAAAGAAATCATACATTTACAAATATGTCGATGAGTAAGAGGCGATCCTTAGCAAATTGTGAGTAGTAAATATATCATCTGCAAATCCAAACTAATTTACTTGCATGCGGTCAAAGAAACACACCTCTCACCTCGGGCCTCTTCTGCTTTAGTCATCTTCCATCCCGAAGGCTAGCCTTCAGGATGAAAGATGCCTGAAGTAGAAGAAATAGACCGGACAGTCACACCGCGTTATGCTCATCATCTGAACGAGATACTATCAGGTAGTCATGCATTAATATACCCCTCACCCTCCACCCCCCCCCCCCCCCCCCCCCCCGATATTGGTGCTGGAGCATCTCTCTGTTTCGACAGACACTGTATGAGTTTCCTCCAGGGAGTCGAACACAGAAGACTCAGAAATTTGTGCCCTTCCACTTTCTCTGAGCTTCAACCGCCTCTGGGTCGAAATAAACTGTAGAGTAATGGTAATAAATTTCGCCAACGGTTTTACCCTCCTCCTCGATACATCTCTCTGTTTCGACAGACACTGTATGATTCAAGTGTCAACGAATACAATCACATCTAACTCCACTTGTAGGCGGAATCCTTACGCCAATATTAAATCTTTTATAATATTAATATTATCCGGACATATTAATGAACTCGTAAAGTTTTGTGGTTGGTATACAGGGATAATAAGGTAGAGAATTCGATTTAATGTGATAACGATATCGTGTTTCTAATCCCCACACGTCAAATGTCTACTTTTATTGAAACCTTTACTGAAGTGGTAGTCATTTGTTTGTAAGGGCGGCGGTGCTCATAGTTTGTTTATAATTGGATAGGATCGTTTTGTACGTACATGTACATTTCTCTACCCTTCAGCTACGGTGGGAACACTGGGACTCGTTAATTAGAACATTGGATTTTAAACGGGAAGGGTCGCGGTTCGATCCTGCCCCATGCCATCTGCGCCGTCCTCGGGCAAGACACTTAATCTCGATTGAGCACTCGGTTGTATGGTGGCGCTGTATACTAAGGCTGTGTACTGCACGTAGATTGTGCACTTGCATTAAACCGCTGCTAACTCTGCTTGTGTTAGGTAGGGCGTAGCTAGGATGTCTTATTGAGGGGGGGGGGGGGCGTTAATCTTTATGGGGTGGCAGGTCGATATATGCCACAGGCATATCCGAAGACCGTAGGCCTGAGGTGGGGGTTGTTATGGCCCTCCCTTTGGTGGGGGTTCAGGGCTTCCGCCCCAATGGGGGCCATACCCATTCCCACCCCAGGCCTACGGTATCCCCCCCCCCCCCATTAGTGGGGGGTAGTCCCCCCCTCCCCGGCGAAAATTTTGAAATTTCAAAACCCTAAAAGTGAATATGGGCCCCTCTGGTGCTTTTTTTTATAAACAAGTAAATAATTTCACTTTTTTCTTCCAAACCATAGTTTATGATCCTTCATTGGAACGAATTCGTCGAGCTCGTTCCAAAGGGGGATCATAATCTATGTTTTTTTTTTGGGGGGGGGGGGGGAACTTGGGAAAATAACAATTTCGATGAAGATTTTTGTTCTTGTGGGTTTTGGCGTGGTTATAGGTAGTCCATTACGGAACAGTATGCCACGCGCCATAAAAACCTGTAATGAATGATGGCGTTTCGCATATGAAATCTTCATCGGTCTCAACTTCGGTTTCACTGGATAATTCAAGTTAAAGTTAAAACATGTGTGCTTCGTATAGCGCCCTCGCTCCTGCTCTGCTGGCATACCCACCCAGGTTATAACTCCAATCCTCTGGGAAAAATATAAAAACCCGTTCCCCTTTTCAGCTAATTTACCTTCGTATTGAACCCGAAGGCCCCTGAGGTGTGTTATCGGTCGGGTGGAAATACCACTCCACAAGTGTTTAATGAAAATTCACTTTTACGCACTGTACCCCAGCACACTTTGCCATTATCAGAGTTCTGATAAAAGGTTTGTTTGTTTGGGTTCAACAACAAGCACAGCAGACATGGCCATAGGAATCGGATATAAAAAAAGTCTTTTTGCAATTTCTATGGCCATGGCCATGTAGTGTCTGACAGTACCCAGGATGGAGGAAGTCAGGGTACCCAACGAGAACGTCTGAGTAGGATGAGTAGCATCCATGCATTTGGGCAAGTGCGATCTTTTAGAGTTTGGATTTATCCTTTTGAACTCGTGTAGTATACACCGTAACAGTCCAATGGCATCAGTTGGAAGAGTCCATATTTGTTATTTGAGGGTAGACAAAATAATCTTTCAACGTGCAGCCTTGAGACTGCACAATGAAAAGATTGATTGCCCGTCACACCGATTCATGGAGCAACCATCTACTTTATAATTTCAGGTCGTGTCATGATCCTGGGCCGGAAAAGCGGGCTTTCGGATTCAAAGGGTGAAGTCTTTGGTCGAAAACAAACAATATGTTTTCTTCTGACTTTGTTGTGCTGCAATTTACTTACACTCTAAATCGGTTGGGTTAAAAATCAACCCAAATCGACTGGGTTGAGTGAATATGAACCCAATTTGGGTTCATATTCACTCAACCCAGTCGATTTGGGTTGATTTTTAACCCAACCGATTTTAGAGTGTACAGGTGGCAATTCTGTCCACCAGAAACATCTAGCATGCTTTTGGTTGAATGCTAATCATGCTATTGAATTTGCAGTTTTGAATACGGGATACTGAATGCATACAGATTTGAACTTCTATACATGTAGATCCGCATGACATAATTTACTCCAGAGCATCAAATATTCATTCACCGACCAACTGTGAAATTTAACATTTAGTTTGGCTACTGACAGCGTGAAGTAACCTATGTCAGCTTAGTAGTATAATGCCGACTCGATTGAATTTCATTTCAGACACTGAATACTATTCTTGTTGCTTTGGCGATTTTTCCACAGTCAAGGTAAAATCGAATATATACTACGGAGTATGCATCCGCACGGTCTATGATATCGTTTTGGCCTTTATTGGGCGTTGGTGGGGTACTAGGAAGAATCTGAATTTGACAGACGCCCCTCCACTCTCCGAAAACACTCTTTTGAACAAATTATCAGTCCACTTATGTTGACGTGACGATGACATGACCAAAAATGGCTGAAAATTTGTTCGTGTTCAAAAATATATGGCCACTATCTAAGGGACTAAATATATTTTACTTTCAAGTAACGAGTCAACTGTCATGTGGCATCAATAATTGTAAAAGAAAGATATTTTGTAAGAAATAATGATTAACCCTTTACTCAACGTAACGTCCAAAGCCGGCCAGCGCTATTCACAAAAATTCCCATTGAATTTTCATTTTTGCGTCAAAAACATAGCTTATGACCCCTTATTGGAACGAGCTCGTTCCAGTGAGGAGTCATAAGCTATGTTTTTGACGCAAAAAAATGAAAATATTAGCTATTCAATAATTTTGTTTGCAAGTGCCGTCTGCTTTTCATGTTAGGTAAAGGGTTAAAGAGAAGGAAAACTCAACCAAAAAATATGGTTATTTCCATCAAACTTTCC
This sequence comes from Pictodentalium vernedei, assembly GCA_031216915.1. Lineage (NCBI taxonomy): Eukaryota > Metazoa > Mollusca > Scaphopoda > Dentaliida > Dentaliidae > Pictodentalium > Pictodentalium vernedei. The sequence goes on along the minus strand of CM062291.1, from coordinate 147,623,340 downwards.
CAACAGAGGGTTAATAAATATCTAAATGTTCCCCCAAAAGAATGGTAAAAGTTGGACAAGAAAACACACTACAATAATGGACTGCCGAGATACCCGAAAAAATTCTTAACTGGAAGAATGAAAAAAATGAGATATTTCTGTTTACCAAGTGGGTTAGTCTCATGGCGTCCATTTAAGGGTGGAGCTGTTTATGACAGCATGTCTGTTCATTCTAACCCAAGTCACGTGTTCTGATCAGTCAACCTGCAATATAGAATAAATAGTACTAGGCCCAGTAATCAGATTTAAAGCACGAGTCGGATAAGGGTTTTAACCACGAGGCTCTGGCGAGTGGTTAAACCCCTTATTCTACGAGTGGTTTAAATCTGATTGCAGGACTAGTACCTATTTATTTTATTTATACCATGCTCTTAATAAATAATCGACTTTGTCACTTAAAATGTAGAAAAAAACGATACTTTCTACAACAAATATATTGTCAAAGTTGATTGAATTTACCTTACTTAATCAGACAAATTATTATAAACAATTCTTAAATTTTATTTTAAATATTTAATTGTAGGTATTTTAAACTTAAGTCATTGCACGTAGTAGAAAGTACATGAAAACATCGTATGTTCGAATGAAACATCGCGAAGCGTGAATGTATCTAAGTCGGCAAAGGTCATGTCAAAGGTCAAGTTGGCTGTGGTTTCTACTACAGATGTAAATTTTTGTTATGGAATTCCCATTGAAACCGTTTTAGCCGCAGTAGAAGCTTTACGTCGGTAGTGGGGTTAAAAGATAAAATTTAACATACGGGCTTTTCACATGTAGTATCATAGGAGCATGGTGTAAATTACAGTTCACACTGGTGGTACTTCTGAAATATATATATAAACAGCCATCCTTAAATGCACGCCATGTCACTTATCCACCTGGTTACCAGAAACCTCTCATTTGTTTTCATTATTCCAACAAAAGAATTTTTTTAAGGTACTTTGGTCTCCATTATTGTAGTGTGATTTCTTGTGAAACGTTTGTCATACTTTTGGAAAGCATTTGGACATAACGCTGAACTTGGGAATTTTGATGGGAATCCAAAACACAATTTTTGATGAGTTTTCCTTTTTTTCATTATTTCTTACAAAATAGCATTCTATCACAATTATAGATGCCATATGACTCATTGTTTGAAAATAAAAATATTTGGTCCCTGCAAAAGTTTCAGCCATTTTTGGTCACATAACCATCATCTTGAGTAACGCGGATTTATTTCATAACGGATGGGCACATGTTTCAATGTTAATTAAGGATTTTTTTTATACCAACACACTCTGATGAGTTAATTTGGTTAAACCAGCAACGTACATCGAGCGGGGAGCGCCATTAGCACGTGCTGCACCAAACTCTTGGGCAAACAGAATCATTCTGCCAGAAATTCGACGCCGTTATGGATTATTTGTGTACCAACTTTTCGTGGAAATTTGCGCACAGACGACCGCTGATGTAATGTGATGTCGTTTTACTCACAAACATATACAAATTTTCTTTCGTGCTCCAGTTATAGATATTTCAGACAATAAGTATTTAATTCACTTTGTCGCCATCAATATATTAACCCCTGGCGTAATGATAAAACTAAGTCTGGTGAATCTTCATTTCTGATGCTAATGTCATCAAAACTTCGACAAAATCAAGTCTCGATAGAGAAACAATTTTTCGGTGATTTATTAAGAATTGAATGCAGTTTTTATAATCTTTATTGGAGTATGAACGTGTGGGAATGGGTACAAATTATGTATGAATCCCAAAACAATTTTGTACCCATTCCCACACGTTCATACTCCAATAAAAATTATAAAAATAGCATACAATCCTTTTAATTACATTCCGTAACTGTTTAAACTACTTTTTACCGAACAACAAAGCAGAAAGACGAAATAAAAGATGTACGAACGAACGAGGCGAAAAACCACCCTCACACAAAAGACAAAGCGACAACTCTGAGTTGAGCGCTGTTTTTCGGCATTGATCCATTTTTGTCAAATTGCGTTCTTTCGCAACGAAACATGGAATGTTCAAAACAATTTTAACGGGCTTTATGCCACAATTGGGAAATGTCACCAAAGAAACAGCAGCGGAGATCACTGCGAGAGGCGCTAAAAGGTCCCCTCCCGCAAACACCGCCCGAATTACATTCTGTCAACTGCGCTCTACCGTAAATGCGGGTGAAAGTTCGACCAAATTTATTCATTGGAAAATGAATTACATTTGGCCATGACGACTTTCATCCAGCTGACCAATGGGAATTGAGTATTTGGTCCCAAAACGTATAACAACATTAACAATGTAATTATTAGAAAATGAATGTTTATGGTCTTTTTCAGATTCAGTCGTTTGGAATATTTCAGTTGTTGGGAAAACCGAACCTTAGGTTCGCTGTTCTAACCAACTGAAATATTCTAGACGAGAAAATCTAAACACATGCGATGGACTTCTCAGGGGCTAGACTTATTCCAAGCCACAACACCGTCGAATTCGTTAGAAAATACGACAGGTGACCCGAGAGCTTGGCGCTGTGTGCGCATCCTAAGCGTTCGTTGATGGTTATTCAATGCCAAACAACAATAACACGCTGTAAAACAAAATGACAGTGAAAAGGGTTTGCAGCTCACTTGTTTCAAGTATTTTTTATTGTTGAAGTGTGTTCCAGGTTTAGGTGTGTCTAAATAGTGTCAATTAAGAATGAATTCAAAATATTTCACCAGAGTGCTCGGGGCTAACAGTGCTCAATATATACGTTACGTGTTGTGCCGTCATCACCGTGGATCTAGTCTCTATCAGGACCAATGCACAGCACGTGCATTGAACCAGACAGTCCCAAGAACCACGGTAATGAATGCACATCACTGAGCGGCGCCGAGTACTCTCGTGGTAAAAAATTGAATTCATTATTTGCTGTGTCACTATTTTTCTCATTATAATTTACGAAATTCTTTCCGACTTCATATAATGTATAAAGCACAGACAGGGACGTGACGACAGGGTATGGGGGTGAGGGGTACCCCACCCCCCCCCCCCCCAATCCTGGCCAAAATTTCCTGTAGTTGGAAATTCGGCGGGCAAGCCATGAGTAGTTGGAAATTCCATATATCTAGATTTTAGAGCTTCTTTGGTGATGCTGTTGTCTCCTTTACTTCCCAAAATTCCAACTCGGTTTCAAATCCGCAAAAATTCCAACTGTCACTATTTACAAGTTTGCTAATCGTAATAATAAAATCCTCGAAATGCACTTCAAGAAAATCACATCATGTAAAATCGTTATCCTGAGTTAATTCCATCATTCACAGTTACAAAATGATGAAACATCGAAAATTGATCAAATTCTGCATAAGATCTCACTTTAATGTTAGGAGAGTATGAATTGCTCTAAGTTCTCAGCTTGAGCATTTGGTTAGCACATATTCAATTTCCAGAATAATACCAAGTAATAATAACAACCTGATAATTCAATATTAAACGTGTGACATTTCAGACACTAAAATCAATTTTATGCCCCCTTTCATGGCTTCATTTTCAAAATTTTTCTCGGTAGTGAATTTCCAACTAGGAGGAGGGGACCAGAAGGGGGTTTCCCCCTCCCGGTCCCTCCCTTAGTAGGAAATTCACTACCCAACACCCCCAATCGGAAACTTCTATAGCCACGTCCCTGAGCACGGACCGAGTTGTTCAAGCGTTCCTTTTACCCATCTTGTGTAGACTCGTGGAATAAGTTACCAGAAGCACTAAGAAAATTACCGTCAATCACCACTTTCAAAAAAAAAAGATATCTAACGAAGTTATTAACCCGCCACCATATTTTTAGCAAGATATAATTAAATATAATTCATAGCAAAATTCGATGCGTCTTCAGTGATAAATTTCTAAATCACATCGCAAATTTCACCATTTTGTCCGTGTGGTGTGGTTGTCGAAGACGTTGAACATTATTTTTTTCAAATGCCACGGGTTTAGTATTCCTAGACTTCAAGTAAAGTGTGAGTTAGTGAATTTTAATATCAAGTCAGTCAGTATTATTAGTTTACACAGTTTGTTGGTGGCTTAATATGGTATATATGGTGTCAGTTATTTTCATATTGGACGAGATCGAAGCTCGAGTCCAATATGGAATTAACTGACACCATATTAGGCCACCAACAAACTATGTAACGAATATATCTTACCGACTGCTGCATCGATGCACAGAACTGATAACAACAACGATCAAAATTAAATGAGAGAATTCTCACAATGTGTTCACGTGTCTTTGCCTTGTTACAATTTATGGGAGAGTCCCTACACTCTCCCATAAATTGTAACAAAGCAAATTCATACATACCAAACAGTTTCATTTCGAAGGTAACATGACACACATCCACAGAATATGAAGCCTTTTAAGTTGCCTAACCTGCACTTCAGACCAAATATGGGCTTCCAACACTCAATCATTCAAGCGTTTATCGGCTGCCGCCATTTTGAATAATCAATGAACAAAGGGGAGATTACCCATAGCTGTCAGCGTATATTGATGTTGACAGGCAGTATATGATTTTATATGCAGTCTGCATGTGATGTCTTTGAACCAATGAAATTCCCAGATACTTGTAGGAGGTAAGATAGTCTTCTATATGGTGACATGCAATTGCCAAATAATGCAAACGAACTCATATCTGAGAATGTTCAAAAATACATCCAAACAAATCAGAGATTTGATTGATACTAAGCATTCTAGAGCAGCTACATGGTGGGCAACATGCTCCTTTGTCCATCACGGGTAGCATCGACCCCAAACATAATCTTCTGGGCGGCTGATATTTATGTGTTCGGTGGGATGAAGGACAAGCTTTTAGTTTATCATACGACGTGTATCGTCTGAAACTTTACTCCCAGCTGATAATTATTTCCGTAGTCACGATCACTGTTATTATTATTATTATTATTATTATTATTATTATTATTATTATTATTATTCACCAGAGCCTAAATTTGCGAACAGTATAACTAATTCATATCGAATGGGCATTGACAGACCCCCCCCCCCCCCCCTCCAACCATCGCTCTCTTTTGTTTTCTTCTCTCTATTAAAAAACAACTACTCAATCCTAGTTTTTCCGTTTTATGAATCTTGGAATTACAGGACCCGAAGAAAAGTTTGATTTTTCGAACTGAAAACGCTAATTCATTGCCTTTGAGCGGTCAGTGGCAGTCTACATGGAGGGCATTTCTATGACATTTTTAGCTCACCTGGCCTAAAAGGCCATGTGAGCTTTTCTCATCGCTTGGCGTCCGTCGTCAGACGTCGTCCGGCGTCCGTAAACTTTTCACATTTTCATCATCTTCTCTGTAACCGCTGAGCCGGTGTGAACCAAACTTGGCAGGAATGGCCTATGGGAGGTCCTCTACAAACGATCCTCATTTTGCTCCCGTCGGATGAAAAACATGGCTTCCAGAGACATTCTTTGATTCTGTTGGGTGGATTTTCAAAAATCTTCTTCTCTGAAACTGCCAGGCCAAATGTTTTGAAACTTCACATAAATGATGAATGCGACCCCCTCTACCAACGATCCTCATTTAATGTTGATTGGGGCACAAACATGGCCGCAATTGCGGCTTACAGTTACTGCAGAAACCCTATGAGAAATCACATCTTCATCATCTTCTCTGGAACTACTGAGCTGACATGAACCAAACCTGGCAGGGATAGTCTATGGGAGGTCCTCTACAAGCAATCCTCATTTTGATCCCATGGGTTTGAAAACCTGGCCGCCAGAGGCATTCTTTGATTCTGATTGGCGGATTTTGAAAAATCTTCTCTAAAAACCACAGGGCCAAATGTTTTGAAACTTTGTATGGTTGATGACTGGAGCCCCGTCTACCAACGATCCTCATTTAATGTTGATCAGGTCGCAAACATGGCTTCAATTGCGGCTTATAGTTACTATAGAAATCCTACGGGAAATCACATTTTCATCTTCTTCTCTGGAACTACTGAGCTGACTTGAACCAACCCTGGCAGGGATGGTCTATGCGAGGTTCTCTACAAACGATCCTCATTTTGTTCCCGTGGGTTGAAAATATGACCGCCAGAGGCATTCTTTGATTCTGGTTGGTGGATTTTCAAAAATCTTCTCCTCTGAAACTGCCTGGCCAAATCTTTTGATGCTTCGCATAAATGATGCCTGGGACCCCCTCTACCAGTGATCCTCATTTAATATTGTTCGGGTTGTAAACATGGCCGTAATTGCTGCTTATAGTTACTATAGAAACCCCATGGGAAATCACATTTTCATCTTCTTCTCTGGAACTACTGAGCCGACGTAAACCAAACCTGGCAGGGATAGTCTATGGGAGGTCTTCTACAAAGGCTTCTCATTTTGGTTACCGTGCATCGAAAAACATGGCTACCAGAAGCATTTTTAGCTCAACTTTGGCGAAGCCAAATTTGAGCTTTTGTCATGGCCCGTCGTCCGTCTGTCCGTCTGTCAACAATTGGATACGGCTCGGGCTAGAGGCCGTATTTATGAACCGATCTTTACGAAACTTCTTGGGTACCTTTGTTATGACCGTGGGACGAGAACGAGTGTTTTTGGGTGCGATCCGAAATTCATGATGGCTGCCAGCCGCCATTTTGTACCGACGATGCAGAAATCTGTTTTTTTTGTACAGAACTTCCATATGAAAGCTCTGATTTGAATAATTTTTTGTATGAATGTTTAGTACCATGGGATACATCACATATAATACGGGGTTTTTTCTCGTACGTAAATGGTGCAAATTAGACTAATTTTGATGTTTTTTGGTGTTACTTTCAGCACTGTAAGTGCAAATGCCAATACGGCTCGGGCTTGAGGCCGTACTTATGAACCGATCTTTACGAAACTTCTTGGGTACCTTTGGTATCACCGTGGGACGAGAACGAGTGTTTTTGGGTCCGGTCCGAAATTCAAGATGGCCGATGGCAGCCATTTTGTACAAAATTAGGTGCAATCAGATTTTTGCACAGAACTTCCATATGAAAGCGCTGATTTGAATAATTTTTTGTGTGAATGTTTAGTACCATGGGATACATCACATATAATACGAGTTTTTTTCTCGTGCAGAAATTATGCAAATTAGATGAACTTTGATTTTTTCAGTGCGACTTACAGTAAGTGCACATGTCAATACGGCTCAGACTAGAGTCTGTATTTATGAACTGATCTTCACGAAATGTCTTGGGTACCTTTGTTATCACCTTGGAAAGAGAACGAGTGTTTTTGGGTGTGGTCCGAAATTCAAGATGGCCACCATCAGCCATTTTGTACCAAAATTAGTGCAATCAGTCTTTTGTACAGAACTTCTGTATGAAAGTTCTGATTTGAATAACTTTTTGTATGAATGTTTAGTAACATGGAATACATCACATATTGTAAGGGGTTTTTTTTCGTGCAGAAATTATGCAAATTAGATGAACTTTGATTTATTCAGTGCTACTTACACAATGTAAGCACACATGTCAATACGGCTCAGGCTGTATTTATGAACCGATCTTCACAAAACTTCTTGGGTACCTTTGTTATCACCTTGGGACGAGAATGAGTGTTTCTGGGTACGGTCCAAAATTCAAGATGGCTGCCAGTGGCCATTTTGTACCGAAATTAGGTCCATTCAGTTTTTTGTCACAAGTTCTATACAGCTCGTATTTATGAACTGATCTTCACAAAACTTCTTGGGTACCTTTGTTTTCACCTTGGGACAGGGACGAGTGTGTTTTGGGGTGCCTTTGTTATCACTGTGCTATGAGAACAAATATTTTGGGGTTCAGTCAGACCCACTCTGGGACTCAAAGATTTCTCTTCTAGTCTAGCATCTGACTGTCACCCACCTTTACAATACTTTACCTATACATTTGCTACAGGCAACGGTCAGTATTTATGTACAGACCATTACAATACTGTATATGTACCTTTGTTATCAGGTCATTACCTAGATGTTTGCCATTGGTGTGTCACATACTATACATGTACATGTCTTTGTCTTCACAAGTTGAGCTACAGTGTCATTGACACTTTCATTTGATTCTGATTGGTGGATTTTGAAAAATGTTCTCCTCTGAAACCACGGCCAAATGTTTTGAAACTTTACATGGTTGATGACTGCGACACCCTCTACCAATGATCCGCATTTAATGTTGATCGGGTTGCAAACATGGCTGCAATTGCGGCTTAAAGTTACTATAGAAACCCTATGGGAAGTCACATTTTCATCTTCTCTGGAACTACTGAGCCGACGTGAACCAAACTTCGCAGGAATGGTCTATGAGAGGATGGAAATATGTGGCCGCCAGAGGCTATATTCTAATGCTTAACCCAATACCTCTCCTGTCTGCGCGAAGATCGGTACTGTCAGCAAAATACTTGTTTTTGAGAATCTGGTAAGGGTTGATTCCAGTTTTCTCCACTGAGAACTGGAAAAAAAACAAAATATTGTGTATACAGTACAAGTCAAAATAAGTTGTAGCATAACTGCAATAAACTAAATAAACTACTGCTCCTGAACTGACAAGATCAGAATCTGACATTTTCTGGAAATCTATCAGTGAGAGCTTTCCAGAAAATGATGCCAGCTTCTGGCCTTAGCAATGTAGGAAGAGAAAGATACATAGTTTATAGGATTCTCCTACAACTTATTTTGACTACTACTGTAAACAAGTGCAGTTGTAATTATGTTAATACATGTTTTACTCTCAAGTTACTTATCTGAAATACTGACTGATGACAGGTGTTTGGAAAGCATGGCAATTTTGTTTATTTTGTTTTACCAGTAGTAGAATTTAAGATATGACAAAATTGGAGTAAAATGTGTTTCCTGTAACCCTTTACCTATCCAAAGCTATTTGAAAGAGAATATTGTCTGAAAAATTGTAATTTTCAAAATATTTAACCTTCTTTTACTGATTTTTTTGGTGAAACAGAATTCATAAATGTGTGCATTTTTAAGAAATCTTCTTTGAAACTACAATGCCAAATGTTTTGAAACGTAATGTGACTGATGACTGTAACCCCCTCTACCAATGGTCTTCATTTAATCTTCATCGGGTTGCAATTATGGCTGCAATTGTGGCTTATAATTACTATAGAAAACCTATAGGAAATCACATTTTCATCATCTTCTCTGAAAGTACTGAGCCAATGTGAACCAGACTTGGCAGGCATGGTCTATGAGAGGTTCTCTACAACTGTTACTCATTTTATTCCCGTTGGAAGAAAAACGTGGCCGCCAGAAGCATTCTTTAATTCTGATTGGTCAATTTTGAAAACTCTTCTCCTCTGAAACCACAGGGCCAAATGTTTTGAAACTTTGCCTGGTTGATGACTGGGACACCCTCTACCAACGTTCCTCATTTAATGTTGATCGTGTTGCAAACATGGCCACAATTGCGGTTTTATAGTTACTATAGAAAAACCCTATGAGAAATCCCATTTTCATCTTCTCTCTGGAATTACTGAGCCGACGTCAACCAGAACTTGGCAGGAATGGTCTATAGGAGGCCCTCCACAAACGATCCTCTTTTTGTTCCGGTTGGTTGGAAAATATGGCCACCAGAGACATTCTATGATTCTGTTTGATGGATTCAAATGTTTTGAAACTTCACGTGATTGAGGACTGGGACACCTTCTAAAATGATCCTCATGTAATGTTGATGTAATGTTGCAAACATGGTCACAATTGCAGCTCATAGTTACCATGGAAAGCCTATGGGAATTCATATTTTTATATGTATTTCCAGGTGAGCGATTACAGGCTCTTTAGAGCCTCTAGTTATCGTCTTCGTCGCTCATTCAGGCTCGTTCTGCAAAAAGGTTGCAACAAAGGGGGCCCCGGATTCATCCGGCTAACCATAGTTCTGTCGAATGGGGGCAAAATTTGATTTTTCGAGCTGAAAGAATACATGTCCTTGCATGCGAGCGATCAGTCATCGCCGAGACTGCTGGTATAAACGCTCTGCGTGTGGGCTGCCACAGTCCGCAAAGAGGCCATTTCAATATACCAGCTGTCTAGGTAATCAGATCATTTGACCTTTTGGTAATTTTTATGAAATTTTATGCACCACCAGGTGTTGCACCGCATCAATTTTGTGGACAGCAGGGGCTTCCAATGGGGGGCCACGGGGAAATTTCCCAGTGGGCCATATGGTCAGTCCGCCTCTGAAGATCAAGTTCATCTACAATATGAGGCAGAGGTGCTCGTGCACGTAACGGGTGATACCACCGACACTCTTTGAAAAATTTTGTCCGAAACGATCATTTGTTTGTCAATGAATTTATTTATTTATTTATTTATTTATTGATGTTTAAGGTCACATATTTATGCACAATGGCTAATCATGACCGTGACAGTTTTACGGGTGGAGGAAGCCGCAGTACCCGGAGAGAACCACCGAGCAACGACGAGCAGCTGCCAGCTCCCCAACATCGTAACTCCGCACTGCAGCACATGCAGGGTTAGATTGGTTGAAGACATGCGTACCATCGACGTGCAGTACGCCTTAGTACACGGCGTCATCGTGCCCCCACATGGGCAATGAGGGTGAAGTGTCTTGCCCAAGGACACAACGAGGTTGCCGCAGGTGGGATTCGAACCGAGGACCTCTCGGCTTGCAGCCTGCACCTCTACCTACTGAGCCACCACGCCCCCGTTTGTCAATGAATAAATTAGCTTTCAAGTGGTATATTGCTTTTTTTTTGTTTTACTTTTGTTTCCCTTTTGTGTCATTTTCACTGAAATGTTTGGGGTGGTTCAAAACTTTGTGTGGTATGTAACAGAATTAATTCTTTATTTTGACACTATTTTGCCCTTGTATACAGAGACGCTGGAGGCACGGTGGCGAGAGTGGGGCAGACAATGCCCTTCCCAGGTTCGTCACTCAATTTTTTTTTAATGATTTATTCTCGAAGTAAAGCTAAAATACACCTCAAATCCGTTCTGGAAGCTTTCAAAATTCAGTGGGGAAAGTTGGGGGAGTTTGGGAGAAGGTGCCACCTCCCACTGGATGGGGGACACCTTCTCTCAAACACACCCATCTCTGGCCTTCGACCTTCGAGACATGCATGCTTCGGCATGCCATAACGAGGTTGATAGTGCGTGTAAACGCACTTTTCCAAGAGTCTGCCCCCCCCCCCCCCTGCCCTGATATGCTTCCGGAGCCCCTGCGTGTATATATCAGATTCAGAAGTTTGCCAATTCTGCCTCGTTTGACAGACCTCGTGGAACTCTGCCAAACAAAATATAGTTGGAAAAATCCTCAGTTGCGTGATGGAAAAAATGTGAAAAACTTGTGGTTCTCGATAACAGAGAGCAGAGAATTAACCACTTAGGGTGTTAGGGTGTGTTCTTCGATTAGAACCAAGGATTACCAAATGATCTTTGTTGCTTGAGTTTCGGAAGGTTCACTTTTCCGACCCACTGAAATATTCCAGCCGATTGAATTTAAAAAACAGACGATGGATTATTTAAGGGCTAGAATGGTTCCAGGCCATAACGACGTCGAATTGCTTACAAAATTTGACTGGAGGGTTGATAGCTTGGGTTAAATGCTTTTTGCATTGTACAGAAACTCATTCAATGTAAAGTTGAATTCGAATATTCTGCCATTAAGTTTCGGCATCTATTTTCGTAAACTGTGGCTTTCCACTAAATGTTTAGATTGATTTCGTTCTTAACCCTTTACCCAACGCAGACGATATCAAAATTTATTATTTTAGATATCATTTTTTCAAATTTTTTAAACAATTTCAACAAAACCATATCATGTGACCCCTCGTTGGAACGAGCTCGTTCCAACGAGTGGTCACATGATATGGTTTTGTTGAAAATTTTTTTGAAAAATAATGTTTTTTCAACTGCTGAATTTGCATATTACGCGAGCGGATGCTGGCGATTCGTTGGGTAAAGGGTTAAATTTGTTTTTGCGAGAAACGTTTTAAATTTACTTACACTTGAAGAATTTAGTCTATTTCTTTGAAGCGGCATATCACAACTGAACAATCTAAATACTGAACAACTCGACTGTATAATCTATATTTGGAAGAGTTTTATTGGTAATTGAACTTTTTAGAGTTCTACCACTTTGCCCGGGGCGGATTATATACGTCTAGGTCATACTAAGCCTTGACTTATAGTTTAATGGGACAAAATCCCGATTAATGAAGAGACTTTGTTGAAGTTTGTTTCAGATCGATCGATGAACGCAGCTAGGTTACCGGGAAAAAAGCAAATACCCGTAAGGCCCCACAAAGTAGATCTGTTTATGAGGCCATTTTTTGTAAAATTCCATGTGGGCGGGCGTTTTTTTTTTTATATTTTTTTTTTTTTTTTCTGTAATTATTTCTTTTTCATTAAAAGTTCATGTTCTTAGTTTGTTTTATGTTTTAGGCCTCATAATCCACAGAATAGCGTGGGTGGTGGTGTATTTCGTCCCTTGTGTGCAAAAGTCTTAGCAATGCTAAAGCATTGCAAAGTCTTGTTGCACTCAAAGACAAATTTATCAATGTTATTAACTTGGGGAAAAGTATCCGACATAAACCATTTAATTTTTATTTTTTTTCAACTTTGCATTGGTTATAAAAAGAGAACACGCGGCAGCCAAATGGCCATACAAGGGGGCCTGGGAAACAGATTGTTTACCTTTTTAGGCCTAACCATATCATTCATATCGAAAACTTTTCTGTAAAATAGTGTACATTGGTTGATTTTGTACTCGATCACTCGCCCCGTATACATCAACGTACGTACTAACAAGAGTCGAGTGTTATTACTGGAAGACCGTCGGGCAAATTTGTAGTTCTTGGACAACCTAGTACTCCAAAGAGTATTACTTTTGTCCTCGGATGCAACAAAAATGGAGTCACTGATGTTGCAGTTTCCAAAATTTCACACACCGGGGGACCACGTGTGGATGCGGAGGTGGGGTTGCGTGGCGTGGGGGCGCACTCGACGCCAGACCCTGTTTTTATAACTCATTTTTACGAGTACCGAGACCACGCGGGGAACACAATATTATCCGCGATAACACACGGAGATCCACTACCGGAGACAGCGGGTAATATCGTATCCAACTTCATACAGCTATTGCTCTTGCAGAGATCTCTCGCGAGCCGTTATCAATTGGTTTCCTTTTTTCAAAATTAAATTTGAATGAGTTTGTACAGATTGCGGGAATATTTTGGCTAGGAAACATTGTGGTCATAGCATGAAAAATAAATTGAACGAATATGATGAGAAGGTGTTGGTGATAATGGGTGGAGACACAAATGCTCGTACTGGCGTGTCTCCGGATTATATTACAGATGATACTGACAGGCACATTCCGCTCCCCGATTTTTACACAATCGACAACTGTCGAGCTCGTACGAGTCTGGATAAAACACTGAATACCTATGGAAGGCAGCTGATTTCCTTCTGTCAGGCAGCCAAACTCAGAATTCTGAACGGCAGGGTTCCTGGGGACTACATGGGAAATTTTACAACTTTTCAATATAATGGAGCCAGTGTTGTTGATTATGTAATCATTTCAAAAATGTACTTATCAGATGTAGATTACTTTTGCGTAAAAGCCCCCAATGAGCATTCAGATCACTCCCAACTAACAATGTTATTGAAATACAGGAACACCTCTAATACATCCGACGTAAATCTAAAATATAAATATACCATGACCAAATTCACACTAAGGTGGACACCTGATAGCCAGATGAGAGCTATAAGAGCAATTTATGGCCACAATGTTGAATATAAAAAACAGCAGTTTCTGATGAAACCCTACACTCAGGATAGAAAAGGCACTACTGACGCCGTGGCCGAATTCAGTGAGTTATTGGGTATTATTAACACAGCTGCAACAAAAAGAATAACTCTCAGGAAATCGAAAATGAGACCTAAGAAGAGATGGTTTGATAGCGAATGAAAACAACTAAAAAGTGCTCTGGATGACGCTATAAAACGCTTGCAACGTACACCCCACGACAGGTCATTGATTCAGAAATTTTATTCTGCCAAAAAAGCATATAAGAAAACACTAAAAGGAAAATCAAAGTTATACTTCAAAAGCATATGCGATAACCTAGAACACCTGTCAACATCTGACCCCAGAGAATACTGAAAAACAATTAATTCATTGCGAAAAAACAAAGCCGCAGATCAACATCTGGATGCCGACAGAACTGTAGATTTCTTTGGTGATCTTCTCTGTAGACCTAGACCACCGAACAAATCTAACAGTCCTGACACGTTTAGCAGAAATCAAGATTATCAGTTTGCACTTAATAATGGTTCATTTACTGCCAATGAAATTATGTACTCAGTTAAACGACTCAAAAACAAAAAAAAAGCATCTGGTTGCGACAATATATCAAACGAACTGCTTAAAACGGTTACCCCACATCTAATCGATCACTTAATTAAACTTTTCAACCAGGTGTTTGAATCACACCATTATCCACTGATTTGGAGCAATACTGTACTAACAACTATCTACAAGAAAGGTGATAGATATGATCCAAATAATAACAGCGCAATAGCCGTAAGCAACGCGCTTGGCAAGCTATTTAATAAAGTTCTAAACGAAAAGATTAACACATTTCTTGAAGACAATTCCTTAATCACCGATAATCAATTTGGCTTCAGATAAGGTCGAGGTACAACCGACAGCACTTATATTCTTAAAACATCGATAAATAAATATAAAAAGATGAAAAAAACACTATACGCGGTTTTTGTTGATTTTAAGAAAGCCTTCGACACTGTTGACAGAAATATTCTCTTTCAAAAACTTAACAAAGTGGGTATATGTGGTAATATTCTCGCAGTGTTAAGTTCTTTATATCAGTCAAGCTTTTATCAAATAAAAACCAAACTTGGCGTGAGCCCCGCACAATTATCGACAATCGGTGTTAGGCAGGGTTGTGTTATTTCGCCGACATTATTTAAAATTTTTATTGATGACATTGGACACATTTTTGATGAAAAATGTGCACCTGTAAAATTAAATAATACTACATTAAATCATCTGCTTTTCGCAAATGATCTGGTGCTGATATCAGACAACCCCTACGGATTGCAGCGATGCTTAGACCAATTGGACGATTACTCTGTTAGAAACGGGCTCCATGTAAATATAAATAAAACAAAGGCGATGACATTCCACTCCCGTAAAGTTAGAATGCCAAACTTCCACATTGGTTCAAATTCAGTTACTCAGGTATCCGATTACACTTATCTTGGCCTATGTTTCGCAAAAAATGGAAAGTTAACAAAAGCACAACAAGAATTAAGCAAAAAGGGCATGAAAGTACTGTACAATCTACTAAATACTTTCAAAAAGGAATGGCCACCTCCGATAATTCTTCTCACTAAACTTTTCGATTCACTTATTAAGCCTATTCTTTTATATGGAAGTGAAATATGGGCGTCTGAAATAAACAACACACACCACGGTGATAAGGTTCCGTGTGAACATGTTCATCTACAGTTCTGTAAAAGCCTACTCGGTGTTAATAGGAAATCATCCAACCACGCAGCGAGAGCGGAATTAGGTCGATATCCTGTGCACATAGAGGCTACGATGCAAATGATTAAATATGCAACCAAATTGTACCAGATGTCTTCTTCAACACTGTTCACTGAGGCTAGAATTGAGTCTGAAAATTATACATTACCAGATTCAATCATTTCAAGATGTCACCGTCTTGTGGAAGATAGTGGTCAAGCAAATGCCCCCGGTAAACAACCAGCAAACCTTAGCAATTGGAAAATTGACGTAATTCGTGAAGACTTGAAGACTCGCCACCTTAATACTTTTCTAAATGATATATACAATGATGATAAGAAGGCCGGAAAAAACAAACTTAGAACCTATAGAGAGTTTAAAGACATTTATAACATAGAAGTTTATTTACTGAACACAACTTCGGAACATGCAAAAAATATGTTCACCCGATTACGTATTTGTAATCACAACTTAATGATTGAAAAGTGTAGACATATGCAGCCCCCATTACCTGTACATAAAAGGTTATGTAAGGTCTGTAACAATGGTAATATAGAAAACGAATTCCACTTTGTTATGGATTGTAAGAGATATGACTCTATACGTGCTGACTCCTATCGCAAAATCGAGAGAGAATATCCAGATTTTGTTGGTATGAGTAGCTCTGAGAGATTCGTATTTCTTATGAAAAATGAAATCCCCGCACTGTGTGGTATCCGACAAATGTTTGAATGCAGAGAATGCTTACTTGCGGCATAATACCAATTAGAATGAAATCATTAGCTATAACATGCACCAACTGAACATTAGTGTCTATGGTTTCAAACATATTTGCTATTTCCTGGTATCTTTGTTACTAATTTCAATGACATGCAATCTGCCTTGTTTTTGGTGTTCTTGCAATAAATATTATCTTATCTTATCTTATCTTATGACAAGAAGCCAAGGGAGGGCCACACTGACCTTCCATTTTCCCAAATGTTTTCGGGTGAGCGCCTCACCCGGTCACCTCCGACGAGAAGAAGATACCCCAATTGGTGCGCGCCTCAAACTCGCCCATACGCGCGTCGGGTGATGCTTTGCATTATGACCCCCATTACTTTGCATTATGTGGCGCTCCCCTGAACCCAGAATCCCGGATCCGCAAGTTGAGGCCCTGCTTTAGGGCCCACAACGGCATTCTAAGACCACTTCGAACGGCAATCTACACAAAGACAAGATCAAAGTGTCGGGGAGGTAAGATGGTCAACGATCGTCAAGTTCATACTGCAGATCAGCAAATCATCAGTTTGGTATTTGTTGAATAGCATCAATTCCTTGTAAATAAAATTATATGGAGCTCCTTCGGGTCTTACAGAAGCAACTCACTACATTCCGAAAGGCTTCAACTTCGGTTCGATGGCACAATACCACACGAACGCGCTTAAATGGCTTTACACCAACTCTACCAGGTCACGACTCTACCCTAGGAATCGTTCGTTGAACCACACAGCGTCTTCCAATTTTACGGGATGGCTGTATTCGTGACTTTTGTCCCCGATCTATACATTGGGGTTTAGGGGTGTGGGCGGGCAGCAAAAAAAAAAGAAGTCCGGATGCAAGAGTGAGGGTTTCTTGGGTGCGGAGAAAACATATTTTTGGAGTATTTGAAATTTTTTCCCGTTCAAACGTCACTGGGAATTCACTTTCTTCAACGTTTTTCAAAATGAGACGTCAAACGTCGAAAAGTACAAATAAGATATTTTTCACATTAGTGATTATCTGGTTGAGGGCTACATTTTTGGTGGTCTGAATTTGTAATTCAAAACTTGTTTTATTACAAATTATTGGAACGTGCCCTCAGGCACGCTCCAATAATTTGTAATAAAACAAATTTATATAAACCAAATATCATTTGTGTTTGACTGAATATGAAATATAAGCAAGGAGAGTTTGGGCTTTTGCTCTGGTATCCTCATTTTTGAATGCCCTGATAGTGGCTTCTTGTACTTTTCTGGTCAGAAAATCTTGACAGCAGGATTATATTAGTATTTTAAGCTGCGATAACATTTGGCTCAACGGTTGTCACTGAGCACTATTCGGGAGAAAATAGGAATTGAGGTTAAAACTTTAAAAAATCGAAAAATAATAACAAAACAAATGACCACAAAGTATCAACGCGCTGTTTGATATCGTACGTCATCAGACGTACAAAAGTATCAAAGGGTTAATAATGATGAAAACGATTATTTTCCAACACTTCGTGGTCGAAATGAGACCTATTCGATAGACATGCACTTTTATGTAGCTTCCCGGGAGTTGAATGTATGTTAATATTTCTTCTCTCCCTCAGTCATCGACTTAACTCTTTGAACGCAAAAGGCCGCTTTTCCGTTCCACGATCGTGATTCGACCTGAATTCACAAAATAGATACTTGCTAATGCTCTGTATATTTGTGTAGCAGACCAATGAAGATTTTCATATTGATTGGTCTTCCCCAAAATACCGAATAGAATCTACCAGTTGATGGCTCTGAAATGGTATGGAATATACCATCAAGTCCAAAGGGTTAAGGTTTCATGAGTTTAATTCGAGGAATTTTTAGAAGGATATCTGATGGATACAGGTTTCATGTATTTCATTCAACCAATATTAGAGAAGTCCTTAATTGGTAAAGCCTTGAATAATTATTTGCGACCTAACTCCAAATGTGACAACTCAACGTGCCCCGACAGTGTCATCCGCCAGCTGTAATCTTCTGACATCTCATCCTCCTCTTCCCATCCTCCTCTTCCCATCCCTTAATCCTCAAATGCATTCTAGCCCCCCCCCCCCCCCCCCGCCCCCTGAATTACAAATAAAAGATCAGACAACCCCGTCTTGGGGAAAGCACTTCGATACACTGATGCCAAAGAAACTTGATATCTTTCTTTTTTACGGGAATGGCAGGAAGACAGGCTTATATGCTGTATACCAGCTCATGTTCTTGTTTGTTGTAATGTTATTTTGTAATCAATGTACTAGTATACTGCAAAAATACAGATCTGTCTAGAGAAGTCTGATTTTCGAAATTTGAACAGTGTAATTACTTCTGTTTGAAATTAAATAAACATGATAATACCAAAAAATAGATTACACCAAACGCGTGTTAACTCTTTACCCAACATGGAAGGTAGACGACACATGCAAACAAAATTCTTGAATAACTATTTTTTAATTTTTTTGTGTCAAAAACATAGCTTATGACCCCATGAAAATTGGATTGTGATTTTTGTGAAAATGGCGGACCGGTTTTAGGGTTAAAATAAAAAGATCATTCCTGATCAAAATGAGAAACACATCATGA
Organism: Pictodentalium vernedei; assembly: GCA_031216915.1. Classification (NCBI taxonomy): domain Eukaryota; kingdom Metazoa; phylum Mollusca; class Scaphopoda; order Dentaliida; family Dentaliidae; genus Pictodentalium; species Pictodentalium vernedei. Next base: position 147,604,467 of record CM062291.1, on the reverse strand, counting down.
CGACACTGAATACAAAACAATGTCTAACTTTACAGTAACGAGAAAACTAAGACTATTGATGTATTGTCATTGGTGAGGCTTCAGTATGTTCATCACCACTTTACACACAGGAACTTATATATTTTCATTTGACTCACAGTGTGTGTGTGGGGGGGGGGGGGGGGGGGGGTGGGGGGCGGTGGCGTTGCAGTAACCGGTTCTCTTCCGATCACAGAAGTTAAGCAACGTCGAGCCCGGTTAGTCCTTGGATGGGTGACCGTCTGAGCGATCGATTCGGACTCCCGCGTTGTGTCCTTTGGCAAGGCACTTAATCCCAATCGTCTACACGAGGGCACGATGACGCCGTGCACTAAGGCGTACTGCACTTCGATGGTGCGTCTTCAACCAATCTAACCCTACCTGTGCAGCAGTGCGGAGTTACGATGTTGGGGAGCTGGCAGCTGCTCGTCGTTACTCGGTGGGTTTCTCCGGGTACTCCGGCTTCCTCCACCCGTAAAACTGTCACCGACACGATGTGACCTTGGCTGTTAATGTGTCGTTAAACCTTAATAAATAAATAAATAAACTGAATCACAGTGCAATACATACATATCGCTACAGTGAAGTGATCTGTGTCATAGTATCACGTCGAGTTGAGGAGGTCAGATCGACGGATCAAACGAGTTGCCGTAGACAGCGAGTTTGATCCGGCAATCTGACCTACTTAACGAGACGTGATGCGACGACCCTGATCACTTCACTGTTGCGATAAAAGGTTCATTATGTGACTTATAGTTCAACATCGCATGCCAACGCTAGCATTAACAATTCCCCAACCTTTTTCTGGTAAATTGGATTGAAGTAAAAAAGAACTATTTTTTGTTTACACTTAAACAGGTGGACACTTCCGGGAACCCCCCGATGCGCATGAATACGATAAAAAAGATATCGTGAATACGATAAAAAAAAAACCGGACCGCCGTTTGAGCGCACCCATTCCAGCTCGGATTAAAGTACTCTCTGCGGCCATAACGGCTAATTATGAGAATTCGAACGCACCCGTAAATAGTCTGTTATACTATAGTGATACGGAATGATCGATCTTTCCTGGTCCCCGGAAAATCTAGTGTGGAATCCGATTCCGACGGAATTCACACTAGATTCCACACTAGATTTTCCGGTGACCAGGAAAAGATCGTCAAACAGTAGTGATATTTAGCGGATAAATTACATAGTCATATAATAAAGTTGTGTATCATGCACCAAATACATGTACCTGTATCAGTAATCACAATGTGTCGCTTTTATAGTGCATGATTTCCTCACCGATAAAGACAGAGAACGCCACGATGTGTGAATGTGTTCGTAAATTCGGCACTCATGTCATCGTAGAAGGACAGAACTCGAGGCCGCGCTTCTCGTTCTATCCTTCCGCGCTACCGTATTAAGGAACTTATTCACACATTGTAAGGTTCTATGTTTATTACACGCCTCTATGACATAGAATTCATAAATTTAAAATTAGGTCTTATTTGTAGAATTTGACAGTGTTGACGTCTGCTTGAAATAAAAACAAAACTCGTGTGATTGGCAAGCACGTGTGAAAGATCGATACGTAAACAGAAAAATAGAAATGAAAATTGTGTCAAATAGGTTATATTCGCTTCAAAGTTAGAACTTGGGTGTTATAAAATCATTCCTCATTTATAGAATAAGTTTAGTTTCGTTGATTTTGCTGGATTTGAACAAAAACATTTTCCAATAGACATTCGATTTATGACGATGTAGCAATATACACCGAATGTGACATTACACACCAATAAATAAAGAAACGAATTTGTAGAATTGTACTCTCAGTGGGACCACGGGAGAGGGTCCAGTGCTTGTTACTGTGGTAAACAAGCTCTGTTTCACTGGTAAAATAGGACCCTGTAACCAATGCCTAGGGTGGAAGTGCTCTAAAATGGACAACAGGGTATAAACGATTGACTGAACATGAGTTTAAACCCATGTTGCGATTACGATTAGCCATTGTGCAGAAATATGTAACATTAACTGGTAGAGTGCTATATTTTATCTCAGCCTCAAGATTTGTTCACACATTTTTGTCTTGTTACAATTTATGGGAGAGTGCCTATAGGCACTCTCCCATAAATTGTAACAATGCAAATCAATGGAGATGACGTCATTTTACTTACAACATAATATGAAGGACATCCACAAAATATGAAGCCTTCAACATTAGGTACCTGCAGATCAGAATAAAGTCCAACTATGGGCTTCTAGCACTCTGCCAGTTAAATAAATTGTAGAATTATACTGAATTATCCCGATCACTCTGCTTTATGGACACTCAGCTAAGACCTATGTCGTGTGTGTGGTGAATCAATTACCTGGACCGTGCATGTGTCGATAACAGATCGCCATTTAGTGAATAATTTATTAAAATATATTTAGGGGACAGTTAAAGACATTTATCAAGCTTAAAACACGCATGATAAACGGTGGCCAAAACTTTGTTGACAGGTGTCACTATAATACTGATAAATTAGTAATAACAAACGATCATAAGTAGTTTACATGAGACTGTCGGATACAACATGGATTCAAACATGTCATTAAACACTTTACGTCTTGAAATTTTAAGAATTGGATATTTCGAAGTGATTATGTATCCAAAAATAGAGGACTTATTTTTGATTGATAAATCATTCTTTCATTGACATATATTTATAGTATCAAACTATTTGTGAAGTTACTGCGTGACGGTTGAAATACACAGCAGAAGGTGAATTTGGGTCTTGACGTGCCTTCACGGCTATATTAATCTCGTATCCAGTTAGCATCATAATCGAAGTCTGGATGTCACTAACGACAGCCATTCCGATGGTTTCTCGGCCATTCGAACATAAGGTGGTTGATTAAGGGCACGGATTTTTTTTTATCCCGACTAACGAGATCACGACATATGGATCTCGAGATCTCGAGATAACATACCGCATCTTGAGATCTTCACAGACGTATCTAGAGAATTTCGACATAATATATTCTTATCTTGAGATCCACGTTTCGATGAGGGGTCAACAGCTATATGTCTTCGGGGCACAAAAAACAATATTTTGAGTCATTCAAAAAAAATATTTTGCGAGTGTCAATTTCTAGTTATGTTAGGTAAGTAGGAGTTAATACCGTTTCGAAACTCCTCTGCTAACTCAGTTCGCCTGCATGATAACATAATGATTGGGCTGCAAAAATTAGACCTTTTCTGTCTTCCACTCAAATGGTCAGATCACTGTGGAATGTAACAACCTTTTTGGCATAATCTTCCCTTTATAATGACCCCCTCCCCCTACTCACTGATGTCAACAAATCAAACTTTCAACCTGTAAATTTTCCCATAATGCAACTAGGAAGTTAACCAATTTAATAGTGTTTTACAGAGTTGATTGGGCTTAAAATTGGTTAACCCTTTTCCCAACGTAACGTCAAAACCGACCAGTGCTCTTCTCAAAAATCGCCAATTAATTTTCATTATTTTTTTCATTTTTGTCTCAAAAACATAGGCTATACTCGTTGAGGCCGTTCCAATGAGGGGGCATAACCTATGTTTTGGGGACAAAAAATGAAAAAAATTAGTTATTTAAGATTTTTTTTGCAAGTGTCGTCTGCTTTTCATGTTAGGTAAAGGGTTAACTTTCTACTTATATTATGGAGAAATTTGCTGCTTAAAATTTCGGTATTTTGCCCGTGAATGATCCTAAATTTAATCAGTTTGCACATGATGCTCAAATAGATATGTTCGAACGAAATGTAGATTTTTTCAGTGGCCTTTATTGGCCTTTTATTTGTACGAGCTCTTGAGCTGCACTCAAAAAAAGATTATGTTCTATTTCACAAAAAAAATATCGCAACTTTTTTGCGTATCGCACTTTGCTGAAATCTTTTCCAGATGAGGCAGAGATGGCATTCAGGTTTTCTATCCTTCTCCAAGCACGATGAATGCTAGTTACACTCACCACATATTACAGAAAGTTAAATGTCGTCCTTAGCATTCCTGATTCAAAATCTTATTGCCGTTTTTGAGAATGCGTGCAATTTAGCTCGTCAAAATGTGGCGCAATAGACACCACAGAAAAGCTTATATTCTTCAATGGGGGCAATTTGTTATTTTAATCCTTTGGACCCTGGCGGGATGTTTCACGTCAATTCAATATCAGCGATTGGAAGAGTCCATATTCATTATTTGAGGGTAGACCAATTAATATTTTCAACGTGCAGCCAAAGGGCTGCACGTTAAAAGTATTGATTGGTCTACCTCACACATTCACTAAGCAGCCACCCATGTATTTCTACATAGAGGAAGTATGACATATCGTGTTCATGGGCCGGAAAAACGGCCTATGGGGCTCAAAAGGTTAAAAACATTACCATTTAGGGTCGTTATTGAAGATTACTTTTGCTAGTTACTGCTACAGATCATTTGAATTCTAACTGGTTCAGTTTGCGCTAGAAAGGGTCCTCTGTTCGTACCATATGGATTATTGGTGTCTTCACTCTTTGGTGTCCATAAGCTTCTTGGCACTTGAAGAATCCATGAATCCCTGGCTCCTGTATGATCGTTAATTTTGAGTTAATGTTTTCTGAATATATATATTAAGCCAAGTGAAAAAGATCACATGGGTAACGGCTGTCAATAATTAGAAAAGAGTGATAACTCTAAAGACAAATGATGGCTAAATAGCGATCGAAGGTTGTCCAAATGCAGCTTGTTGTGTGAGATGGACACACTTTGGAGAACAGAAAGGACCTAAGTATTCAAGCAAACAAATGAGGACTAACTGCATTGTAAAATAAATGTTCTTCCGAGCTATACAATGCAGAATAAGCAAACCTACTTACCAGGCTATCATAGTTTACTATATAACTCTACGGTGGTTAATAATACCAGGGGTTTCGTAGCCTAAAATATGTTAATAAGTATGTACAGATAGGTTCAGTTGAACACGCCTTGAATCACGTGGCATGACACAACAGCAGGTAGTGCTGCTTCTTTGGTGATATGCCACCCGGCCATTTGGCACGGCATCCTCCATAATGGGCAATACCACAGAGCGAACGTCTCGTTTTAGCGTGCTCTGTACTTCGTATGGTGGGAATAAGTGTCTATTGGTCCAAATGTTTAGGATTCACCTTTGTTAATGATACAGAGACCCAGTTTTACTCACAAATATATACACATTTTCTTTCGTACTCCAGTTATAGATATTTCAGTCAGTAAGTATTCAGTTCACCTTGACACCATCAAGATATTAACACAATTGAATAGAACTTCGTGGGAGCGCGGTGGCTCAGTGGCAGACTGTTGGACTTCTATGCCAGAGCTCCCGAGTTCGATCCCCGTGCGGGACGACCCGCGTTTTATCCTTGGGCAAGGCACTTTATCCCGGATGCCTACATGGGGGCACGATGTACGCCGTGTACTAAGGAGTACTGCATTTCGATGGTGCACATGTCTTCAACCGCTGTAACCCTGTTTGACCGGAGCTTGAACAGAGTTAGAATGTTGAGGAGCTGACAGTTGCTCGTCGATGTTCGGTGGTTCTCTCCGGGTACTCCGGCTTCCTCCAACCGTAAAACTGTCGTGGTCGTGATTAGCCATTGTGTACAAGTATATGACCTTAAACACCAATAAATAAATAAATGAATAAATAAATAAATAAATAGAACTTAGCGACCTAATGATAAAATTACGACTTCTTTCCTAATGGCAATGTTATCACATATCTGGTCGAAAGAGGTCTCGATTGAACAACAATTCTTCCGTTGATTTGTAGAAAATGAATGTTTTGGTATTTTTTAGATTCAGTAATCTGGAACCTTAGGTTTGCTTTTTTGACCAACTGAAATTTTTCAGCCGAGTGAATCTAAGCACAGGCAATGAACTATTTAAGGGCTAGACTATTTGAGGGCTACAAGGCGTGTTTCAAGCCATAAAAGCTCCGACTTCGTCAGAGAATTAGACTGGTGGACATAGAGTACCCCAATCCTTCGTTAACCCTTTACCCAACGCAACGGCCAAAACCGGCCAGCGCTATTCTCAAAAATTGCCAATTAATTTTCATTATTTTTTTCATTTTTTGTCTCAAAACATAGGTTATGACCCCTCATTGGAACGAGCTCTACGAGCTCGTTCCAATGAGGGGTCATAACCTATGTTTTTGAGACAAAAAATGAAAAAAATGAGTTATTCGAGAATTTTTTTTGCATGTGTCGTCTGCTTTTCATGTTAGGTAAAGGGTTAAAGGTTAACCTGTGCCAAATAACGATAAAGCGTTGTAAAACAAAAAAGATAATGACTCGGGTTTGCAGCTCACTTTTCGGGCAGTGAGAACTGAAACGTTTCAATACGATTGATCCTCGTAGGGTCAAGTCTGTACCCCGGTTGTTCTCGCTCATTTACGCAGTCGGTTCAAGCCCTCTCAGTGTTCCACTTCCATGACTTCACATCACACCTGAAATAATGTTTGGGATTTCAGCTATGACCTTCTGCTCTATGATTATCAAAAAATCTCCGCGTGTGTTCAGCTTTAAATTCTAAAATAGTATACGTTAGGTAGATAGAGATTTAATTGGTTTTTATTATTCATAATTGCGGTAATTATATGATTAAATGATCACGAAAACACTGCATTTTTTCTATAGAGACGCGGTCGTCTGTGGGTTTCGGCATTCTCTGACAATAATAATTATAGTCACGCTGACGCTCAAATAAACCATTTATTGAAAACGCGTAATTTGATAGTAAAATAGCGTTGATGCATTTTAAAATTGGATTGCTCTAATCCATCCATTGCTGAGGTGAGGTGCACTCACTTTTCAAACTGATTATGTTTATGACCACAAAATACGCCTTTGAGGTGATCAGTACGATTTTTATCACTGCCGGCTATTTCCAGGGTTTCAAAAATAAATGTTTGTTTATTCATAAAACTAGCATATGTTCATTCACTCAAGCGGCTATTGAATTTCGTACAAATAGAAATATGTCTCTACAAAGTTTATCTTGAGTGTGTCAATTAGATTGAAACCTGTATGGGCCTTAAATGAAAAGCGCTTGTCGATGCGCAGGTCACTGTATTCAGTGATCTGTTAAATAAAACCCGAACGAGAGGTAAATATTCAACCAGGCATATTTTATCTTCCCGGTATTTTCGGACCAAGTTCGGAAGAGTTCGGCAGCTGCCATCCTCTTCCGAATTTGATCCGAAAATACCGGGAAGAGCCGAACCAATAGTTCGCAGAATGTGGTTACATGAATGCCGCAGTGATCCTAGACTTTCATGCCAACAGAATGAAGAAAAACAAGCGAGCCATGCATGACCTAATTTGTTGGAAAATTCAGTGGAGTCCGTCATCAAGAAATGATTGATAAGAGGGCTACTCACAGGGACGTGGCTGGAGGGTTTCGGTCCGGGGCGTGTTCCTGCTTTAAATTTCCAATTATACCCCTCCCCTCTACGGTTGGCGAGTATCCAACTTTTGATAGCACCATTGCAACCCTCGCCCCCTTCATTGAGATTTTTTTTCCAACTGAATTTCCTGCTGCTGAAGAAATCCGAATGCACCTTCTCCATTGTGTACGAAATTTTGGGGGTTGTAGACTTGGAAATCAGCTCTTGGGTGCAACAAGGCGCCATCTGAAATGCTTTGGCATTGCCGACGGCGCCTTGTTGCACTTAGGAGATGAAATATTGACCGCAGTTAGAAAACCCCATGGAATATGGTTAAAAAAATCACTAAATGGCTGCTAGTTACGGTCACTGCTACAGTTAAAATACCACGAATTTTACTACCATAGAGCACGAAATTTCCAACTGTTGGTGTTTTGAGGCTCAAAATGTCTTACTATTGAAACTTTTGCTGGGGTTGATGATGGGGTACCCCTAAACCCCCCCACCCCCACCTCCCCTTTTGCCACGTCCATGGCTAGTCCAATCTAAATGTGGTACATTTTGTCAACAAGGGCCATGAATATGGTTCCATTCGTGACAGAGTATTTTTATTTTGAACAGGAATATCCCACTGTGGCAGATAAAAAGTTAAACCTGAGATCCATCAACTGAAACTTTAATTCTTATTTTTACCGAGTTACAGTACGTGGAGAGTGTATTATCACTAAATCACCCCAGAGTGGAGATCTCACCCAAGCAATAATTGCAAATTTGTCGCAAAGCATAACAATCACAAGCAAAGTTCCAGTCAATGGACCTGCGGGTTAAACCCGGAGGTCCATTGGCTGAAACATTGCTTGAGTTTTCTGTCCATATGTACAGAATTTGAAAGTGATACTTTCGGTGATAACTTCACTCCATGGGTGATTTAGTTACAATCCACTCTCCACGTACTGTAGATCATTATCGTGTGTGTGGGAACTGAACCCTTCAAGTATTTGACAGTAAGCCACGCCCTATTCCTGTACAGTACATAATTTATAAACGAAGAGGGGAAAGTTTAGTCATTGTCAACTTCGTCATTTTTCTTTTTTGCAGAGTTAGATCCTGATCGTATGTGTGGAAACTGTACCCTTTCAGTATTTTGGCAATAAGCCACGCCTCCAACCATACACAATACATAATTTTTAAACGAAAAAGGGAAACTGCCTTAGTCGTTGTCAACTTTTTTCATTAACATCTTACATTTTCGCGAGGACAGGTTTGGAGAAGTTTGGAAGCAGTCCTGGAAATGAGACGAGTGCGAGTGTAATTGCTCCCGTCAACACCCGTATTTTCTATTTTCCGGGAGCTAAAAATGCACTTGTCGAAAAATGTTGTGGCGCACTAATATATTGTGATGTTGTTTTGTGAAAGCTGCAGCTGTGGTCAGTGGCAAGTTACTGTCAAAATTCAGCAATTCCTTGTACATTTAACCCCTTGAACCCGAGCGGCCGTTTTTCTGGCCACCGAGGAACATGATACGTCATAACGTCATTAAATAGGATGGCTGTTCAGGAAATGTGTAGAGAAGACCAATCAATATTTTCAACGTGCAGCCCCGAGTCTGCACGTTGAAAATATTGACTGGTCTACCCCAAATAATGAATATGGACTCTTCTAATTGCTGCCATTGAACTGGCATGGAAGGTACCACTAGAGTTCAAAGGGTTAAGGTTTCTGGTGTTTGGTAACAGTATTCCCTCGAAAATTCATATACTAACTTTTTACGGGTGCAATTTACTCCCGTCTGATTTCACGGGAGCTTAAAACTGCACCCGTCAATATTGTTCATTTCCAGCACTGTTGGGAAGCAGTAAAAAAATCTCAAGTTCGTAACTGATCAGAAGACAAGAAAGTAATTTCAAAATAAAGTAAGATAGATAGGAAAAATATAGAGATAAAATAGGAACCGCCTCAAAAATACAGGAAAGATGGAAATTTATACCTCGAGGACCCCGCAAGCAGGATATAAGCCTCACAGTCTAAAATGGCGTCTCAAAATTTCAGTTTCTTTTCATTTGTTACTTTATTTTATTTTATACCTGTTGAAGATATAGCCCATGTGTTATAGATTATCTATAACACATACCCCTATGTCATATAGACTGGAGAACGGACTATAGTCTTTTTCTATATTTTAATATAATGATGACATTCGCAAAATTGTTTATAAATCGTGTCAAATCTGGTGAAATTGATTATCAAACATATTTTTGTCATAAATCATAAGAATTGAGGCGTAAGTATATTTTCTGTAATTGTTTTCCCAGTTACAAGGCCACTTTCTAAGGGGAACTATACTCTATCATTCACTTGAATTTGTAGCCTTGTTACGCACCAACAGCTTTTCCGGGCACATCACATGTATTCATGCCCAACAAGAGAAAACAGTCGACTCCACTCCAGATGAGTCGACATTTTGACACGAAATCATCCCCAAAACCCTTTTTAAAATGCAGAAAAGAACAAAAATGGTCGGTATAAGATAAATACAACAATACCATAGTGTGTTTTGATACGTTTGATATCTCAACTCGTTGAAAGTGAGTTTTTTTCGCTCGGCAAGCCTCGCGAAAAAAACTCACTTTCAACTCGTTGAGATATCAAACATATCAAAACACACTATGGTATTATCGTATATATAATTCAAGGGATTATTTAAAACGTGGTATGTTGGTAAAATATTATTATTAAGACATAATATAAATTATATAATTCACACACTGTAAGAACTAGCAGTATATTCCATATATCTATGTTAGATTGGGGTTTGGATAATTTTGTACATAACATCTCGTCTCCCGAGTTCTAGAATGCCCTATGTCCCCTCTGGGACATGGAACATTCTAGCACTCGGGCGTCGAATTTCTAAAGACCGACAGTTCCAAACAAAGGGGGAATACTGGGAAATGGAGCAGTCCTTGCTCACTTCGATGAAAGTTCTCCTTTGCTGGCAAATTGGGACCCAATATCCAACGCGTGGGGATGGAATTTCTCTAAAGTGAACTTTAGAATTGAAAGAAGAAAAACAAATAAATGCACTTCAACATGTTGAGACACAAGATACTGTTCCTCTTATGTGCTGTACAAACATTGAAACATGCATGTACGTTCAACTTCTCGGATAAACGCTTTTACCTGGCAACAGTTACTGTGTGTGCCGAGAATTTACTCGTAAACGCATCGGAAATGAGAATAAAGTTGTAGAATACCACATACTGCTCGAGAAGGGACGTGGCTACTGGGGAGGTTGGGGGGGAGGTGGAGTCAATATTCTCTCCCTGGAGTGCAAAAAGGCGACATCTGAAATGCCAAAGCATTGCAGATGGCACATCGTTGCACTCAATACACGATTTCTAGCTCTAGAATCCAAAGAGCATGGTCATATATGTTTCATTTCGAACACCAGGAGAAAAAGGTCAATCGGATTTCTCCAGTAGTTGAAAATTCACGTGTTGCAATTGGAAGATTCTTACTCGAGGTGGAGAGGATGCAAATAGTTTACTCAAAATTGGATTTTCGACTGCCAAGGGACGGGAGGAGAGTACAATTGGGAACTTAGAGGGGGCACACACCCTCAAACCAAGACTTTCTAGCCACGTCCCTGTGCTCGGGACTTGTGTCCATGTTGGGGTTTCTAGTCATGTGACGTCTGCCTTTTCAGACTTGAAACAAGTGTCCAGATTTTACGACTCTTGCGCTCACTATTATTCGGACCATCAGTGCTAGAGTACCTGCTGTCTTACATCCTATCATCTCTCTCTCTCTCTCTCTCTCTCTCTCTCTCTCTCTCTCTCTCTCTCTCTCTCTCTCCCCCCCCCCCCCCCGAAGTTTTAAATCTATGATGTTACTGAGAGGATACTATTCCCTTTCAACGTGAGCTTGGCGACTATAATGTAAGCTTCTGCGCGTGAACTGAGATAAAAAGGGCCATTTTGGGGGTACTGCGTTTCAATTTATATTTGCACCAAGAATATTGAATAGTAGTAACCTGCCGTAATTATAGTTGGATTTCTATGCTGGAGGTCCATCCAGGAAGACCCATGTTATGTCATTGGGCACGGCACTTTATCCCGGTTGCCTACATGGGGGCACTATGACGTCGTGTACTAAGACGTAGTGCACGTCGATGGTGCACATGTCCTCAACCGCTGTAAGCGGAGCTTGAACAGAGAATGTTAAGGAGCTGACAGTCGCTCGTCGATGCTCGGTCGTTTTCTCCGGGTACTCCGGCTTCCTCCGCCCGTAAAACTGTCACGGTCACGATTAGCCATTGTGTATATGTATGTGACCTTAAACACCAATACATAAATAAATATTTACCTTTCTGCTAACTAAATACTGGCTTTATTGTTTAAAGACCATATGCCAATCTTTACATGGTATATGCAGTGGTCCAACATGGATCGAAAGAGATTATTATGATAGTAAAGCAAGCGCGTGGCCAGGATATAAAAGTTAGGGGGACAAGAGTAATATCTAGAGGGTTATTTCGGCGATCTGAACGTAGCGGCTGCCCCCACCCTACGAAGGGGTAGCCGCTACGTCTAGATCGCTGAACTACTAGGGGGCGTACAGAATAGAATGCTTGGCATCATCCGAGCCACGTAGCGGCGAGATGGGGGTCGAGCACAAGAGAGGGTCTCCCCGGGAAAAAATTTTGAATTTAGAATTTAGAGACAAAAAACGCTGTTTCCTTGACTTTGAGTCCGTTTGTGTTCATAATTTATAAGTTTTGAAAGGCATCAATAATTAGGCCTTATCACCGGGGGGTTGGCATGACTAAAAATTGTGCGGGGGTGGGGGGTGTCCCCCTCAGCCACCATGGCTCCACCACTGTAGTAAAGCGATCCGGTTTGTCGTATTCCGACGCTTTGACGAGGTCAGATCGCCAGATCACACGAGCCGCCGAAGGCGGCGAGTGTTGTCCATCGATCTGACCAGGTCAACGAGACAGAATGCGACAAGCCAGATCACTTTACTGTCATAATGATCTGTTTATAATATGCCGTTATGAAAATTCACCTTTCACGTGAGAAATCAGTATAAAATTGGGTAAGAATAATATTAGTAATTCACGTTATTCGATAGTGTTTACACACATGAAGCGTACCAAGAAATGATCGGTAACCTGGGCGAACTCAATTGACGTTCTCCAGTGCCGTACTCGTTCTGAGACCAACCACCTGATACGGAATCGGAAAACCACTCAGTGTGATCTGGTGATCAAGGTTCGATGGGTGAAAAACAAGGCGTATCATTGATCGGTATATAATGAAGATAATTATATGGTGTCAAGAACATAATATCCCGTCGACTCGTCCCTTCTCTGACTTGATATATTGTTACCAATGAAGAAGGTACTACATGACATGTTTGTTTACAAGTTGAAGACATCATACCTACAGTTCTATGTTTGTATTGCCAAGAAAATAAAACGTATTAGCACAATGTGTGTACCGGGTAGATACCCGTGACATAATACCTTTTGTTATCTCTTGTTTTTCTCTTATTTAATGTCAATTAACCTGATAGTAAAAGTCAGTCAAACGTTACAACACACGAGTTTGAAAAGAAAAACCTAAACAGGGACATAGGAACCGGCGGGAACATAAGGGCCATGCCCCCTCTCCCATTTTTACAGAAACAGGAGAGAGAGAGAGAGAGAGAGAGAGAGAGAGAGAGAAATTAGGCCAACTTTTTCTTTATCAGGACGTTCTACCAATTCGCCATTGCAATGTTATTGGAAGTTAACGGGAAGAGGGTGCACATACTCCTTCCTCCTTTGTTAAATATAGACCCAAAATGTGCAAGGTTCTCAATGTAGAAGTGCGTTAATTCCAATCATAGTTTTGTGTATTCTATTCCTACCATGTCACTAAGGTAGACTGGCCACCACTGATATATATTTCTTAGTGTAGCTGTCCTTCTACGACAGTGCACCCCCCCCCCCCACCCTGTTCGAAATACTTCCTAGGCCCCCTCCCCACCCATTTAAGAAAAGCAAAATGAATATTCTGAACTTTGTTACCATTTAGACAAACAGGCTGGTAGTTACCGTATTTTGAAACAGAAAAACAGCATACACTTCATTGTTTATTGTGTTTTAACGACGATTTCACAAGCCATGCATGGTTATATCTGTTTAAACATTTGTACGGGTGGAGGAACCTCTGGAGTACAAGTGGATAACCACCTAGCAATATCGAGTAACTGTCTGGCTGCCCAACTTACTAACACGTCACAAGCAGGGTTAGTGTTGGCTAAAGTCGTCTTTAACATCAACGCACTGTACGAGTTAACACACTACACCAACGTTCTTCCACTTACGCTATTGGGGTTAAGTATCTTGTCCAAAGACACTACACTAAAAACGCGGGTCGGCATCGAACCTACGACCTTTCCATCCGGGTCTGATGCGCTGACCAATGAGCCACCGCGATCCCGACAGCAGATCGTTAGTACACGCTATGGTATTAACCTTTCGAACCATAGACGCCGTTTTTTTCCGGCCCAGGAACATGATACGTCATAATTCCATTAGCCCTTTACCCAACGAATCGCCCGCATCGAGCCGCGTAATATGCAGATTCAGCAGCTGAAAAAAATATTATTTTTCGAAAAATTTCAACAAAACCATATCATGTGACCCCTCTTTGGAACGAGCTCGTCGAGCTCGTTCCAATGAGGGGTCACATGATATGGTTTTCTTGAAATTTTTCGAAAAAAATTAAAAAATGATATTTAAATTAATAAATTTTGATATCGTCTGCGTTGGGTAAAGGGTTAGTAGAATGGCTGCTAAGTGAATGTGAGGGGTAGACCAATGAATATTTTTAACGTACAACCCAAGTCTGCACATTGAAAATATTAACTGGTCTACCCCCAAATAATGAATACGGACTCTTCCAATAGCTGTCATTGAACTGACATAGAGAATACTTAAATAAAGGGTTAACCGTTAAACATTGAAATTGGGTGGGATTCAGCTTCAACTTGTTATATACAATACTCTATATATTTGACATTTCAACATTTTAACAAACTCAAGTTAGCCCATTATCCAACGTAACGGAAAAAAACGGTCAGCGCTATTCACAACTGCAATTCAGTTATCATTATTGTTTCATTTTTTGCGTCAAAAACATAATTTATGACCCCTCGCTGGAACGAGCTCGGCGTGCTCGTTCCAATGGGGGGCCCATAAGCTATGTTTTTAACGCAAAAATGAAAAAAAAAAATTAGTTTTTCAATAATTTTGTTTGCAAATGTCGTCGGCTTTTAGTGTTAGATAAAGGGTTAAGTGGCGGCAGCCCTAAATTTTTTCCTCAGTGTTAAAAGAATGATTATACCCCCCCCCCCCCCCCAACCCATAGCCCACGGCTACTCGTCGGAATGAACTTGGTTAGCTCGTTCTAACGAGGGAGTCAAAGGCTAGGGTATGGATCGAAAATATGAATACTAGTAAATTCGGAAAAGAGACGTGTTGAGTCAAAACCCTTTGGAACCCGTGTTCCTGCTCTGTTAGTCTTTTCCACCAAAATATTTCAGCAAAGCATATGTGGCGTAACGGAAGCAACTCATGAAATATGTGTGTCCTATGTTGCTCATCCCAGTGTTTGCACCAACATGGGCAGGGATGCCGGAATGGGTGGGGGACGACCCCTGTTGTCGTTCTCTGTTCTGGATTTTCATTTTAGTGATCGCTTTTCAAACAGCTTAGTCGAGACTCAAATATCCGTTCTGTTTTATACCAATTACTTTCAAGAGATATATGAATATCAGTAACGGCCGTCCAGGATCCTTGAGAATGCAGAAAAGTTCCATATTATAATGCCCATTTGTGAAGTATTTCAGGTGATCAGATCACCGAAATTAAGCAACGTCGAGCGCGGTTAGTAGTTGGATGGGTGGCCATTTCAGCGACTGCTTCGTGCTCCCGCGTTGTGTCCTTGGGCAAGGCACTTAACCCCGATTGCCTACATGGGGACACGATGACGCTGTGTACTAAGGCGTACGGCACATGTCTTCTACCAATCTACCTTGCCTGTGCCGCAGTGCAGAGTTCAGAGTTCGGTGTTGGAGAGCTGACAGCTGTTCGTCGTTGATCGATGGTTCTCTCCGCGTACTCAAGCTTCCACCACCCGAAAATCTAACGATATGATCCTGACTGTTAATGTGTCGTTAAACCCTAACAAATAAATATGAATAAATAATTTCAGGTGATCCTTTGACTCCCATTGATGGCAAGGGTTACAAGCTGGACCCTATCGGCGTGCTTTCTCCCCGTTTGTGCATTCGACACTCGCATCGCCTTTGCTCCCGGCATCCCCGAACTCAGGTACACGTGCCATAATTCAATTGAATTAATTTCCATTCTTACTTGAATAACCGGAGGAGGATTGCCAGAAAAGGTTAGGGTAGCCTTTTTTACGGAAGCCCATTGGGGACAACATTGTAGCGGGGGATCGAGCATTCCGAATATTCGCATTCAACTTGCGAATATTCGCATTCAACACTGCGAATATTCGCATTTGACATTGCGAATATTCGGATTCTGCATTGCGAATATTCGCATTTAACATTGCGAATATTCGCATTCTGCATTGCGAATATTCGCATTCAACATTGCGAATATTCGCATTCAACAATGCGAATATTTGCAGTGCATTGCAAATATTCGCAATGCATTGCGAATATTGGCATTCAACATTGCGAATATTCGCATTCAACATTGCGAATATTTGCAGTGCATTGCAAATATTCGCAATGCATTGCGAATATTCGCATTCAACATTGCGAATATTCGCATTCAACACTGCGAATATTCGCATTTAACATTGCGAATATTCGCATTCTGCATTGCGAATATTTGCATTCTGCATTGCGAATATTCGCATTCTGCATTGCGAATATTCGCATTCAACATTGCGAATATTCGCTTTCAACATTGCGAATATTCGCTTTCAACATTGCGAATATTCGCTTTCAACATTGCGAATATTTGCAATGTTGAATGCGAATATTCGCAATGTTGAATGCGAATATTCGCAATGTGAATGCGAATATTCGCAATGCTCCCACTACACATGTTGGCCCCAATAGGCTTCTGTATTTTTTTTTACTTATTTCTACTCTGCACTTTACCATGTTCACATTCACATTGATCAGGTATTGTAGAATGAAGACCGAAATGCTCACTGTGTTTCGCAAACTGCATTAGCCTTCATGCTTAGTCTCCCTCGTCGACCATTGCGCCACTAATTTATTTGTCAGATCAGTTGATTGTCAGTCATCTATGGCTTGTGTCGTTGTATACTGGATATATGTATGCTTCTCACATGGATAATTATGTAGCGAGCTGAATTAACCAGTAGAGTGCAAAATTGTTTTGGGCGGTCAAAACTTGTTCACATGACCTTGCCTTGTCACAATTGGTGGCACTCTCCCATCAATGGTAACAAGACAAAACAATATAGACTACTCAATTGTACATCAAATACAATATGAAGAACATTCAAAGAATATGAAACCTTCAACCCTTTACCAAACGTAACGGCCAAAACCGGCCAGTGCTATTCTCAAAAATCGCCATTTAATTTTCATTATATTTTCATTTTTTGTCTCAAAAACATAGGTTATGACCCCTCGTTGGAACGAGCTCGTTCCAACAAGGGATCATAACCTATGTTTTTGAAACAAAAAATGAGTTATTCAAGAATTTGTTTGCGAGTGTCGTCTTCTTTTCGTGTTAGGTAAAGGGTTAAGTTGTAATACTTGTAGACCTACTTTGGAGGGAAGGCCAAAAAAGGGCTTCCAGCACTCTATCAGTTAAGAATGTATCATGGACATGTCGGCTTTTGTCCAAACCTGTCTATTTTTATATCTCGGCGCCAAGTATTGCTGGCGGCTTGTATAGTGTTTGTTCACTCAGTTCGGTCTGCAGCCCTAAGGCCATGGAAGCGCAAAGAAAGTGACATGTTTGAGGCACAGATATTCAAAACACACCTAAAATCCTCGGCATGACTTTTAACATTTCAAAACATACTTTAAAGTTTTGTCCTTTTCATCCACCACAAGAGGTATATAGTAAAGTGCACCATCCGCCCATTCGTCCTCTCCGTCCTGTATGTCACTTTTGTCCTTTCGTCTCGTCCGTCCCGTCCGTCTGTCAGTCACTGCGCTCGGAACTATTCTTCATGTTATCAACATGAAGAATAGTTCTCAGACTTCAATAAATTTTCGCGCGTACAGCTTTTGACTAACCTTGTCTTGGATAACTGCTATTGTTCTTCTTCATATTATCGCTACAGTGGAGTGATCTGGGTCGTTGTATCACGTCGAGTTGAGCAGGTCAGATTGCCGGATCAAACAAGCTGCCACAGGCAGCTTGTTTTATCCGACAATCTGACCACCTCAACGAGACGTGATGCGACCACCCAGATCAATTCACAGTAGTGATAAAAGGTTTATTATATGACTTATAGTTCAACATCGCATGCCAAAGCTAGCATTAACAATTCCCCCAACCTTTTTGGAAAATTGGATTGAAGTTAAAAAAAGAACTATTTTTGTTTACACTTATTTTTGTAACAGGTGCACGCTTATGGGGAATCGGATTCCACACTGTGGATTTTCCGGGGACCAGGAAAAGATCGCTAAACAGTAGTGATATTTAGAGTTTAAATTAATTAGTATTTCTTCATTAGTCATATAATAAACGCTACTATATGACAGGAATTAAGAGAGTTATTGTCCTTTGTTTGTTGAAGTTGGCTTGAATTGTTAATGTTTAAATGTGATCATAACATTTCAATACATTTTGATATGCTACTTTATACTGATTTTGGCTTCGACAAGTTTCAAAACCAAGCCTGCTTTGTTTCTTCCGACTTTCGATTTCGTCCCGCTGTGCGTTGTTGTCACAGTCAGATGTGTAGCAAGCAATTCAGGTTATTTTTGTTTTTTCTTACAGGAAAGAGTACGGAGGTCATCACGAAGATATTCATATTGCGGGCTGACAGGTATCCAAGAGGAATCAAACAATGTCCAGCGCTCTGAACAAACCACCAGGGCTTACGAAGTGGGTGCGAATAGTATGAGTGAAACTGGTTATAATCTTCGCTCTAGATCCAGACGCCCTTTGAGTATTTCGGATTCAGAATCTATAGAACAGACTCTACGCGACGCGGGAACATTTCCTTCACCTGTTCATGCACAGGGATACATTTGCAAACAAGATATCGAAAATGCGGAACTCTCACAACAAACTGGAAGTACTCAAATACCACCTAGCCAAGAACATAGTGCACAATCACATATCTCACCAAATCGTTCTGGCTTAACTAGGCGCCCCAGCATTCAGTGCGAGGCGATTTTAACCGGCACTTCCATTTCTTCATCAAATCCCAATATACTATCTGGAGTTAATTTGCAATGTGCTTTTCCGAGTCCTTTACACGCCGTGTTAATGCAATACGGTAAAAATGAGAAAGGAAAGACTCAGCGTCGCCATTCTACAGTGGATCACAGATCTGACAAATTTGGTAGGTTCCTGCAAATGCAAGATAGTAATAACATAGGTGGCAATCGGGTGAAGGTCAGTTTTGATACGATACTTGAAGGTCGAGGACAAAGTCCTTCAAGAACACCATTGGAGAATGGGACGGAATCACAAAGTTGTGTTTTATTGGAAAGTGCAACAAATGGTTCCGTTGAGCCGAATGACTACACACCGGATTTGTCGAATGACCCTGGTGAAACTTGCACACGTGGAACACCGTGTCCACAAATGTCTGCAAGTAATGAGAAGGCTGTAATTTCTATCGATAAGAAAACCAAGATTAGAAACATGGAAGAGTGCCTTGAGAAAAATGACGAAATTCCCATATCTCAATTAACTATTAATAATATAAATAAATATAATTCAATGTTTGCTGACCAAACAGCTAGCCTTCCAAAAAACTCATTAAAACATCTCAAACGGCAAATGTCACTTGATGTCATCAGTGAGAAGTGCCCAAATTTCATTCCCAGCATAGCCGACGAAAAGTTTCGGAAAATGTCGCAACCATTAAACTTTTATAGTCAGTTATCAAAAGAAAAGAATTCTAACGATATAATTCCAAAGGATTACGTTAAAGAAAGAAGACATTCGTCGCATGCGGAGAGGGCAAGCTGCAGCTCTGACAACAGTGAGAGAAAGAGCCTGAGTGTATTGTCCGATGAAGGTTACTGTCCGTCTATTCCCAGTACCCCGAGAGGTCTGCATAAGCTGAGTGTAGCGTCCGATTGTAGTTGGATATCGGCAGATATTGACGAGTCGACTTCTAATTTTGATCTTAGTGCTGTCTCTAAACAGGATGACGAGGAAGGTATCTGTGATAAAGAAAATATTGACACTTTGAACAGGCGTCGTTGTCGGTCGAGATGTGACGACAGAAATAATTATGGTGCGAAGTTTATTGACGATGAGGTTGAGGAATCGATGAAGGAGTCCGTCCACAAAACATTCAAACAAACTTCTGTCTAGACGCGAACGGAAATTCGAATTGCAGTTCCGTTCAAAATGTCATTATCCAATCTCATTTTGCTTTTTACACACTACTGATGCAGCAGTAGAGTAGACATAGAGTAAGCCGGAGGATAGCCGATCCTCATCAATTTCCTCATAGATTTTATCGTGAATTTAGAGTTCTGTCAGTTTTTTTACTGATGCTACGATCCATTCAGAAAACCTGCAATTTGCCTGTGGTGGCAGTACTCAAGTGAAAGCAGTGGCATATGCATGGTGGGAGGGGTGACAGGGGAGCCATGCCCTCGCCCAGTCTAAAAATCCTGAATTCTACGATCTGCATGAAACATCAACTAATAAAATTATAGATGACGTACCACGTTAACTTTGATGAAAATTCACGTTTTTCAGAGCCTCAAAATGTCTCCTAATAGCACCCTTTGGGTCTCTCTAGATATTTTGGGAAAATTTTTTCCTCGAGGACACCACCATACTTTTCCCCAACCCCAGATTTCGATCTTCGGAATATGCCTGCACCCTATAAATCTCTTCCCCCCCCCCCCCCCCCAAAAAAAAAAAAAAATCCCCCCCCCACACACACACACACACTCTAATATAGATAACTGGCTATGCACCTGAGGGAAAGTGGTTGGGTATGTCACTAATTCAATTTTTCAATTTTGCCAAAAAAATACAGCTGATGACCCCACACAGGAGCGAGTGCTTTCAGATTGTTCCATTGAGGGTTCTTCAGCTATGTTTTACGCCAAACAATAAAAATGTTAGGTATTACCAGAATTGTTAGGTCAAGAGTCGTCTACCATTCGTGTTAGACAAAGAGCATTAAATGTTGGTTAAAAACGTCCATGGGTAATTTCGAGGAACCCCCAAAAATGCACTGAAAAAAGTATGTAGTCTGTGGTGCACCCCCCCCCCCCCCCCCCCCCCCCCCCCCCCCCCCCCCACACACACACACTCACACAACGTTCTCACTTCGATTGTCATTTCGAATCATGGAGATTAGGAGATTACGCATTTACACGTCCCTTTTCTCAAAACCAAAAGCCAACTCTGACAGCGAGAACACCCTCTCTTATTTTCAAAAGGTTGAGATAGTGTCGTTTGTGAAGATGACTGATTGTGTGGTTGGTAAACGCGATTGTCCCAGCGACAAGGTAATGTAGCGGGAGATAGGTTGATAAAAAGTCTGTGTTGTAGAGGCAGATTTTAAAGAGCATTCCCAATATTTGTGCCTTGACTCTTGGGACGCATTTCATCAATTCCCATCATCCCAGAGTTCCTTAATCCTCTCGCCGTTAAATTGTGAGTCTACGACTTAACCCTTTCAACCCGAGTGCATAATTTTTTTGCGTAAAGAAAAAATTGCTAGTGGACGGGAAGACGATATAAAGAGCAAAAAATCTGAAGTGAGACTCTGTAATAATTTAATCCAACAGCTCGACAGAGCTGTTGGATTAAATTATTACTGAGCCTCCCAACAAACCAAGATGGTTTCCGCCATTTCGCCGTTGACGGTATTAACTGAAATGATACCTTCCAGGTCGCCAGTGTTGGAATGGTAAAGAAGCAGTTTGAGCGTGTGTGTTGGGATCCCGAGCATCTGGGGGGGGGGGGGGGGGGGTTGGGGGGTTGGGGGGGGGGGGTACAGCCACTTTGAAGGTAGGTTGGACATGAGCGCCCAACCGCATTTGTACTTTTTACTATAAGGTATAAATACTGAGAATTTTTTAACACTATTCTCTTTGACCTGTGATTTTCATGAGATGAAATTTCATATATTTGATGTTAACCCTTGTGCCGCCCTTGTGCGCCCCTTCAAGTGATTTTTATCTCACCTTATCGAAAGTCAGCGTGAGCTGTTTGCATCACGTGGCGTCCGTCTGTCATTCATCAGCTTCTTCATATCAGTCTTCTTCAGAACCACTCTCCTAAATCCAACCACAAGTTATAAGTGGAGATACCCTTAACAGTTTGCTTAATAGAAGATGCTCAGCTAGATGAACTGAATCCATTTCCCCCAAGGCCCAAAACTCTTTAAAAATCTTCTCATTAACCACTTTGATATTTGGCAAGCATCTTCATTTGTGATGAAGATTTATATTCGTTCAAAGAAGGAATTTCGGGCAATATTTAGGCTCGTGTCGGGAGGGGAAAATTCCTGGCACCATTCAGAATTTCTTTTATCAGAATGGGTTGAACCAGATTTGGTATGCAATAGTATTCGATGGTATGCACCTGTTTAAAAAGGTATCAAAGAAATATTATTTCCTTGTATCGGAGGACAGAATTTTGTGTTTTGTGTTATCACCTTGTGTGTAACGATGGCTCAAGTCCCAGCTCTGCGTGATGCCGAATGCTAAGTACCGCGCTGAACCTGTTGGGAGAAACAAAGGCAAGCCATCGTGATGTAGTCACGATGATTCGCTTTGCGTCGCCGGACATCTTCGAACCGTCAGAATGTTTTCAAAGTCCTACCGATGTCTCTTCTTGAACCTTTTTTCTGTCACGAGGTCTCCTGTAGACATCATGATAGAAGACGAGTTAGTGGATAGTCAGAATTATAATTTAAAACTCAAATTCTCCTGATTTCATTCCTTTCTTGGAAATTTGGCCTTGAACATTCAACTAGTTTTTGGGATGCTCCAGACTCAAAGCCGGCAATGCTGGACCTCTGAGGACAGCCCGACGTGGGAACCACAGACCTCCATTTTATGACGTGTGTTTCACATCAGTCAATAGATTGAGTGGGGTATATGGGAGGGATGCAACTGCGCCCATTTTGTAAGTGCGATACCACAGGGAAACGACATCACGAATGTCCTGAATACTTTTTCAGTCTTACCCGAAAATGTGAAGACGCTTCCCCGTTAAGCAAAAACGTTGGTGTTCAATTTTTCTTTTTGCCTCTCCCATCGGGACATAGTAGACTTGCCCTGTCTATCACGGTATTTGATGAACTTTTGGGTAACTTCCATGCATCTAAGTTTCAAATCTCTTTGTCATAGGAAAATGCAGAAGCGGCGGAAGCTCGATAAAAGTGGAAGGGCACAAATTCACAATGCTACATGATTCGACCCAGTCTGAAAAAGGTTACAATCGTATATCGGTAAATGTACACTGACTCGCTATAGTCTCTCGTTTAGATGAATATGCCGCTGATTGGTCACGCCTGACCGTTTCTTCTTCAATCATCTTCCAACCCGACGGCCAGCCTTCGGGTTGGAAGATAGTTGAAGCAGAAGAAACGGACTGGAGCGACCGAAAGTGGGATTCTGTGGCTAAATATTGTTTGTGTTTGCAAATAATATTACAGGAATGCATGAATATTGACACCTTTGCATGCGCCCTTTTTAACTCATCGTGTAACTGCGAAACATATCTGTGAAAAAACGTGGCGGGGCACAAGCCCGCTATGCCCCCTGACTCCGCCGCCTCTGGGAAAGTGCACGATCGCTTACAAGAGCAAATCGATGTCCAAACCTCCGGTCACCTTCATTCGTTAAAAGAAAGTTTCTCGGGATAATATTTAGGCTCGTGTCGGGAGGGGGAAATGAATGACACCACCCAGAATTTCTTTTATCAGAATGGGTTGAACCAGATTTGGTATGCAGTATTATTCTGTGGTATACACTTGTTTAAAATGGTCACTGTCATACAGCTCTCTAGATGGAGGAAAATGTACCTCATCATCTACAGACAAAATGGTGGAATCTTTAACTAACTTAGGGTAGGTTTGCGTTCAATAAAGACCATTTTCTCAAACAGTTCATACGTATTACATAGGTTACTGAACACATCTACTAAAGCTAAAAAACAGTGTTTTGATTCTCAGGCAATCCCTCATTGTATTTGAATCTCCTCATTGGACATTTTTATTGCCTTTCAGTGTCTTCCAGTATTAGTACAAACTCAGGGAGGCCCGAAACGTTTTACACATTTTGATTGATACATATTTATTTAGTTGCGTCTCCAATATGTTTGCCTTGTTACAATTTATGGGAGAGTGCCTATAGGCAGTCTCCCATAAAATGGAACGAGGCAAATCCCCATAGATTAAATACTTTTACTTCAAAGATAATATGAAGAGCATCGAAAGAATATGAAGTCTTTGAATTGCAGTTCCAACAGTTTGTTTTGGGAGGAATGTTTTATTCTGTAAGTTAAAAATGAATTTATTTGTATAAATATGCGCTTCGTATATTTCTGTGTGTAAAAAGACAGCCGAAATCCTCTCCATAAATAAAACCCTTCCTCCCTCACTGATTTGAAAAAAAATAAATGCCAGAGAATCAATTAATTTATTTTGTGTGGCCTAAACTGCGACTCCTTGTGAACTCATTACCGGAGACACGTGATGACATAACAAACTTTGATTAGGGTCCTACAAAACTTCGATTCGATTCCAAATCGTCTCGATGATTCGCTTTGCGTCGCCGGACATCTTCGAACCGTCAGAATGATTTCAAAATCCTATCGATGTCTCCTCTTGAACCCTTTTTCTGTCGTACAGGAGACCTCATGACAGAAGAAGAGTTCAAGGAGGTTTCGCTTCCAAAGTACTTCTTTGATTCCGTTCTATAATATTCCGCTTTTTTGTCGCCGTTGAATACCGTACTTGAGTGGTGACTAGCAATACTTTAGGTTGTACGAAGGTGCAATGTTCACAACTTGAAGAGCGGTGAGAATCGATTCGACTCGATACGGAATCCGTTGACTGATTCGATTCGGGGTTCCATTTGACCGAAATTTTGAGATTGGCGGGGCTCTAACTTTGATTAAATCGTTTGATTAAATTTCGCGAGTTTCAAACTTCATATTATGTCTGTGAGGAAATCAGCCTGAATTTGAGCTAGAAAACACGTGTGATTTTGCTTGACTTATTATTCACCGAAAATTACATTCAATACATATCAAAAAAACACAGAATGAGAAACGGAACGGTATCGTATCTCAATAACCGTTCGGAGATTCCCGACAATGTCGCTGGGTGTTTCTAGTAACTGCAGACGTTCTGTGTGCTATGCAGATTGCACGAACTATTTCAAAAATGGTCTAACAAACGAAAGAGTCCCATACGCCGATCGAAACCTCCGCCATGCAGGTTGGTTATAGATCACGGCATCCCACTCCCTGTCTTTATTCATCTTAACTGGGGCTTGCATGGGTTTTTTTTTTTAATTTTCATCATCAGAACGTTGTTTATGTCTACTTGTGTAAACGAGCACGATTGGTTCTTCCCGTAAGATATCATAAACTGTATTTCAGAAGATATAGAAATAAAATTAATTGAAGCTTCAAGTTTTTATGTTGTACTAGAGGTTGGTAGTTCAACGCCTGACGTTCCCAGGTGGAAAATTGTTTTCATGTGTGATTTAATTTCTTAAACGTGGAGTGTGGTTACCACTGAAACACTCGTGAAGTAAATTTCCCTCTCAGATAAAACTTACATGTGTATTCTCTAAAAAAAAAAACCCGTCAGAAACACAAGCGAAATTTCGGTCAGTGGACCTCTGGGGTGAACGATGAGGTGCATTAGCTCATATTAAGCCGAGACATTACTTGGGTACCTAGTGTTTGTTTCATAGGAGGTGGTTATTCTCGAGGCGAAAACGAAAAGAGTACGAATATTTCTGCGAGTAACTATTGTTCTGAAGACGAATCAAAACGATTACTATGGTAAAAACAAAACACAAGTGAACACAAGCTCTAGTTCCCAGTTCACCTGCCAAATTCTACAAGGAATTCGGCGCTGTTTTTGGGCTATTTGTTTACCCAATTGTCGTGGAGTTAGCGCCCAGATTACCGTTGATATAATGTGAAGCCCTTTGTTCAACGCTGTCCTATTTGTGCATAGTACTTGAAGGATTCAACCGACATTTGTATTTGTAACGACCCTACCCACCATCCCAGTTCGTTCGAGTTAACCCTTTACTTAACATGAAAAGCAGACGACACTTGTAAACAGAATTATTGAATAATTGATTCTTTTCATTTTTTTGCGGCAAAAACATAGCCAATGATCCCTCATTGGAACGAGCTCAACGAGCTCGTTCCAATGAGGTGTCATAAGCAATGTTTTTGAGGCAAAAAATTAAAAAATAATGAAAATTGAATGGCAATTTTTAGAATAGCGCTGAACGGTTTTGGACGATACGTTGGGTAAAGGGTTAAGAGTCATAAACTATATTTTGAATGAACAATAAGACATATTTGAAAAATCTTTGAAAAAATAAAGTGCACATGCAATGCGTTCATGGTCTTGTGGGGTTAAACCTGGCGTATCGTCTGTTCCTTGGCTGAAAGATTACATTTGTTACTTGTACTATTTTATATAATCCGAAGTTACCATATGTGTCGAATCCACGTGGGAGGGTGCGTGGTGGCTCAGTGGTAGACTGTTGGACTTCTGTGCTTGAGGTCCCGAGTTCGATCCCCGTCCGGGACGACCCGCGTTATTGTCTGGGGCTAGGCACTTTATCTCGGTTGCCTACATGGGTGGCACGGTGACGCCGTGTAGTAAGGCGCATTGCACGTCGATGGTGCACATGTCTTCAACCGCTGTAACCCTGCTTGAGTTGAGCTTGAACAGAGTTAGAATATTGAGGATCTGACAATTGCTCGTCGATGCTCGGTGGTTCTCTCCGGGTACTCCGGCTTCCTCCACCCGTAAAACTGTGGCCTTACACCACAATAAATAAATAAATAATCCACGTGGGACCCCGGGACGTGGAGCAGTTCTTGTTAGTTTGTTTTTCCGGTAAAATGGGACAGGTAACCAACGCCTGGGGAAGTACAGTATTTATTTATTTATTTATTGGTGTTTTAAGGTCACATACTTATGCACAATGGCTAATCATGACCGTGACAGTTTTACGGGTGGAGGAAGCCGGAGTACCCGGAGAGAACCACCGAGCAACGACAGCAGCTGTCAGCTCAACATCGTAACTCCGCATGCAGCACAGACAGGGTTAGATTGGTTGAAGACATGCGCACCATCGACGTGCAGCACGCCTTAGTACACGGCGTCATCGTTCCCCCATGTGGACAATCGGGGTTAAGTGCCTTGCCCAAGGACGCAACGCGGGAGTCCGAATCGATCGCTCAGACGGTCACCCATCCGAGGACTAACCGGGCTCGATGTTGCGTAACTTCGGTGATCTGACGAGAACCGGTTACCGCAACGCCACCGTGCCCCCGGGGAAGTACAGTACAGCCACCGGGGACTGGTCACTTTCCACGGTGGGCAATATTTTCACGGACGCAATAATTTTAGATACCAAACACTAATAACAGGAAAAATCATCAAAAATTTAATTAATGAAGCACCGGGTACAATCCGGTGCTTCATTAATTAAAATTTTGCTGATGATGCTTTTGTTACCCGGTAAACGCATAGAGTGGGTAACATACAGTACGTGGAGAGGGGATTGTGACTAAATCAATCGCGGAGTGGAGTTATCACCTAAAGTATCACTTTCAAATTCTGTACACATGGACAAAAAACACAAGCAATGTTCAGCCAATGGACTTCCGGGTTTAACCCGGAGGTATATTGGCCGGAACTTTGCTTGTGATGGTTATGCTTTGCAACAAATTTGCAATTATTGCTCAGGTGAAATCTCCACTCTGCGGGTGATTTAACGATAATACACCCTCCTCGTACTGTAGGTATAAGCGATCGGTTAAGCTTGACTTCAAACTTGTGTTGTGGTTATGATGTTGTTTGAGATGCTTAAAGTGACATTAAACTCCAGTAAATAAAGTAGGGCCAAAATACCATTCACTCTGCGAGTGTTTTAGTGACAAATTAGCAATCCTCTCTTCACCTACTGTGAGAACGCAAAAAAATGAATAAACAGACATGTGATTTCAAGTTTCCATCTGAACAGTTAGTTAATAGCTGGATTGCTAGGATTTTTTTTTTATCCTTGATCCTGTTTGAGTTCATAGTTGTATTATTCGAACGCTGATGTTATCTGATGTACTTTGATAAACTGCTTGCGGGAGATTTACGACTATACTTTCTTGTTCGATTACAGCCCAACATTACGTGACCAGTTTGTTTGAAGCCGAAACTGTCATATTGACTGTTTTAACCCTTCTACTGCACCTTGGTATTTCAGTACGCTTCGCTGGAAATTAAATCTGGAAATACTATCCGCTGCTGGTTTTTGTCAGTTTCCAATTGTTTGTTCTCGTACAGAGGCGTAAATCCTGAAGGATCTCACCCCACACTTCCGAAAAATGGGCAGTAATCGTGTAGAGTACATGTATACTCAGCCCAAGTGGCCAGCCTATCCTAGTAGGAACAGTTGGGAGCCAGAAAATAACTCACAGACGACAGTTTAGGTTACATTGGGGTTATATCAACTGTAAATTATGCGAACGAACTACACGTTATACGAAAAAATAATTCAATATGATACGGTCATGGTTAGCCATTGTGCATAAATATGTGACCTTAAACATCAATAAAAAAAAAAAAAAAACATAAATAAATAAATAAATAATTCAATATGATATATTCCAAAACACGCATGTTTTGCCAGTCAGACTTTACAACGATCTGTACTAACTCGACAAAAAGGTTGTGCTTTGCATCCACATATGACTTTTCGTTTACATCTTAATGGGTGAGGGGGGGGGGGGGGTGCGGCCACCGGTTCCCGTCAGATCACCGAAGTTAAGCAAAGTCGCGCCCGGTTAGTGGTGGGTGGGTGACCATCTGAGAGATCGATTTGTACCCCCACACTGTGTCTTTGGACAAGGCACTTAACCCCGATTGTCCACCTGGGGGTACGATGACGCCGTGTACTAAGGCGTACTGCACGTCGATGGTGCGCATGTCTTCAACCAATCTAACCCTGTCTGTGCTGCCGTGCACAGTTACGCTGTTGGGGAGCTGACATCTGCTCGTCGTTGCTCGGTGTTTCTCTCCGGGTACCCCGGCTTTCTTCACCCATAACACTGTCACCGACATGATATGACCTTGGCTGTTAAAGTGTCGTTAAACCCTAATAAATAAATAAATAACATCTTAACAGAATTTCCACCAATATAAATAGCAACGATTAACGCGCAGTCTTGCGAGATCGCGCGTTAGTCGCTTCTATTTATTTAGGGGCAAACTCGGTTTATACATAAATAGCATGCCTGGCGTAGATTGTTTGTTTACATGAGTTTCGCGCCATTTTCATTAGCCAGGGTTATATCGTGTCTGACAGTTTTACGAGTGGAAAACACCAGAGAGAATCACCGATCAGTGATGTGCAGTCATCAGACTCCAAGTATACGGACCTGGCACAAGCAGATTTAGCAGTGGTTGAAGGCAAGTCCACCATCAACGCCAGTACGCCTTACAGTGCACAGCGCCTCAGTGCCTCTGCGAGGGCGATTGGTACTAAATGTCTTGCCCAAGGATCAAGCGCAGATAGCGCGAGTCAGAATCGAACCGTCTAGTCGAACTTTCGGTTCAAAGTCCAATACCGGGTGGCACTGTTAGAACAGAGGAAACAAAGAAGCATCGCCTTTTTCCTATAGGTTACCACCATGTTATTTTGCGTAACCTGAAAATAGGTTGCGATGTAAACTTTGTATTTCCATACCTGAGCTGGTTGCAGGCCTGAAGTTAGAAGACATGGTCCTAAATAGCCACATGTAAAGCTTATTAGCCCAGGATGTCCAACATTATTGAAAGAGTTTGACCGCTTGACTTGTTCAAACACTTCCGTAAGGACATGAATAATTGTCACAGGTAAACATGTAGTTGCTAGTTTGGTGATGTGTGAGACAGATTAGCCGATGAAATCAGGCATGGCAGAATGCCACGGGTTTTGCTACGGCATTAGCGGCGGCCATGACTTATGGTGATTGCAAACTCTTGTTGGGACAGCTGAACAAAATATATACGTATAAGTCGACATGGGCTACCCCCCCCCCCCCCCCCCCCCTCCCAGACACACGTCCATCAATGTCTGAAGATAGTTTCGTGTCTGACTCTAATATTAACTGAGACGTCTTCTCTGTTGCTACAGTTGTCCCCATCAGACATCATCTCCCCTTTTATTCTGGATGTTCTGTAATGTCCTTTGGTTACTGTCTCCGTGTCTTTAGTTTTGATGTCGGTTCTATTTGGATTTTTTTCATTATAGGAAATTCGGAACGAATCGAAACCGTTCGGTTATTTCGGAAAGTCAAGTACGCACACAAGTAAGGATGCTCTTGCCACATCTACAAACAATGTGTGAATTACAAAAAGTTAAGTCTCTGCTGAATTTGAGTATGTAGTACTTCATAAGTTAAGACCCAGTCCAGTTCAAGCAGCCAAGAACGAGACAGATGATTATAAGTTAAGCTGGTGATTTTAACAAACATTGACAAAGATGTTGACAAATGTCATCCGTTAACATATCATCCGTTCACAAATCATCCACTGGGTGCAACAGGGCTCACCCGCAATGCAAGGGCAGTGCAGAACGTGATCTGTTGCACTCAAGGGGCAATATGTCGTCCACTGGAAGACAGAACCCCATGGTTTTCACGCGACGATGTGGTGAATAGCTGGTATCAAAATGAAAGATCTACGATGAACTCTTTAACGGACACGAACAGTAACGTAACCAAGGATCTGACAGCACCCGACCAGTCAAAACGAATGTGTATTTGAGGCTTTAGCTAGTAGGTTCAGCTAGAAGGTAGAAGCCCATGCAAAAACCACATTAGGTTCAAAAGCCGAGCATAAGTCTTACTGGACAGGTATACACCGAGGTGGAGGTGACTGCGGAAGTAGATGACTAGAAATTGGCAGATTTGTCAACCAAATCTATGAGTTGTCTTAATGTATTTATGCAAGTTGAGAAAGACATCCGAGTTGATTTCTACACTGAAGTTAGCATTTACCGTACAGTAAAGTGTCCGTATTGATAACGTAGGGAAGTTGCTCCCGTGTGTTCCTTCTTATGTCCAAGTAGAAAGAACAATTGAAGAGATAATGGTTAGTTGTTCCACGCTCTCCACGCACACATACGGGTGGACCTTGTAAGGAAATTGTTGTACAGATGGTCGTTGAGGTTGCTGCAGCCCAGACGAAGCCTGCAGTGATATATTTGAGTCCTACGCGATCTGTAGGCATTGAACCATTTAGGAGTAGGGAGTTTGTTTTTGTTTAGGCGTGAGTGTAAGTTTCCCAGAGAACTGTTTTCTCTGATTTCCTGGGGTAGACTTTTCCACAGTCTGGTTGTTGGTGGTAGGAAGAATTGAGGCGTGAATTGGTGCGGCAGTGTGGAATGTCTAAGTTGGCATCGCTGCGGAGAGAATAGTCGTGAGTAACGGAGACCGGTGGGGGGTACTAAGAATGATATGTAGCCTGGGACAAGGTGATGAACCATTTTTAAGTATTAGGTAAGTCTACTCTTTTCTCTGCGAGTACAGAGGGTTTCCCCAGACTGTTTCCGCATATAGTGAGGCTCTGCTTGCACTTCTTGTAGCCCCAGTAACTATACGGGCAGCCTCAAGCTGGACTTTCGAGCTCGGAGCATTGAATTCGTACTCGTTACAATTGTCCTAGGCGGTATCCGCGTATTCAAGTAAGGGGTGTATGAATGTGAAACATATTTTTCCAGCGTTTTTCGATCGAGGACAAATTAGTACTTCCTAAGGAGGGATATTATTTTCCAGGCCTTACTTGTGATTTCTGAAATATGATTACCCCAGGATCCATGGTCATTCATGATTAGGCCAAGATGTTTGTGCTGGGTAACTTCCTTGATACCAGTACCGGGCATCTTTAGGGTGGGATGATGTAGTCTGAGTGACTTGCGTGAGATTGTTAATGGCTCGGTTTTTGTGGGATTAAAGTCGATCAACTATTGAGATGCCCACACATCAATGTTTTCTAGGTCGTCAGACATAATTTTAGCTGCCTGAACAAGGTCTTCAATGATGAGATATAGGGAAGTATCTTCCGCAAAAAGACGGATGTTGGATACCAGTCCATTCGTGATGTCGTTTTATATAGATTAGAAAGAGAAGGGGCCCTAGCGTCGAACCATGTGGAACACCCGAGTTTATACTTCCCCCACGAAGAGTATTCTGAATTAATTAAGACGCGCTGATACCTATTGCTCAGATAGGAATCGTGGTAGTTTGCGCTCCCACATCTGAACTATATTTAAACTGATTCATCAACAGTGCCATGTTTGCATATGTAAACAAATTCTATTCAAAACCTGTCTGCTTGGTGAAAAGTTTCTAACAAAATATATTCGATTGGCTGAAGTACCCTATGATATATTCACTCGGTCTGTCAAAAATGTGACAAAACGATGAACGATTTGTATGTAGAATTGCCTAGATGAACGTGACCAGAATTGAACTAATTGGAAAATGGGAAATCTATTGTCGTATAACAAACTAAGATGCTATTAAAAAGAACTGAACACTTTACATGCTACCATTAACCCGAGTTCAAAGTTAACAACATCTGTATATAAAGGGGGGGGGGGGGGGGGGGGGGCAGCCGATATCTCTTGGGGTGGCAAAATATGTCAATAGAGCCAAGAAATCCAAATGAATCCTGTCACCACATACAATACTTCGTGATGCATGTGAATATCGGGCGGCACATAAGGTTAGCTATGGGCGGCAATCTCTACTTGTACGCCACAGTTTGCACACTCTCAGTTTTTAAGTGTAATTTAAGAGTGGTACTTGCCCCCCCCCCCCCCCACCCACCCCACCCCACCCCCCTGCGAGCGCAGTGGCTATAGCATTGGACTTTAAACCGAAAGGTCGGCGGTTCCATCCTCATTAGCGATAACTGCGTTGTGTTCATGGAAAAGACCCTTCATTCCGTTTGCCCATGTGGAGGCACGGTGACGCTGTGTACTAAGGCGTACGTAGATGGTCTGGTTCACTTTCGTTTAACCGCTGCTGCTTCTTCTGCCTGTGAGGTGTTAGTAAGTTGAGTCTGGCACCTGCTCGCTGTTATTCGGCGTTTCTTCGGTACTCCGGTTTCCTCCACCCGTACAACTGTCCGACACACTGGGCCCTGACTGTAGAAAGTACCACTAAATCCCAACATGCAAATATGTTCTCCCTCTTCCCTCTACCCATTGGTTCCGCCACCCCTGGCTGGAAATAAGTGGCAGGATAGCTGAAAGGGGGAGAGTTCTCTCCTTTTTCACGGATAGTACTTCGGATTAGGATTTGTCGAAAGCTCTCACCGTGCTAACCGTCTCAAACTGGCGACGAAAGCAGAAAGATGTTTTCCTTTGATCAATAGCCCGTTTATTTACCATTTGCCATTAAATGTTGGTTTTGTTTCTCACGAAGCATGCTAAAGATAACATCGACATGATTGTACCCGATTACAACTGATTTATTCTTTGTTGATATATCGCAAATCGGAAATTTTTGTTCCATGACATACACAAATATGTTTATGATTGACAACAAAGGAGCAAGTGTTGTCGAAATGAGAACAGAGTGATTGTTGTTCTTCAAACAAATCGAGATTTCGACTCACTGTTTTCATGCTGGGAGTATTCTTCAATTTCTAAAAGGAAAGAAACGGAAGTACGCCAACCTGTTCCAAACACATGTCCAACAAGGTTCTGGGCACAGGTAGTCGAACCGGAGTGGGGATACGTGCACCTTCCCATCCCAACAGCGCACACCTGAACACACTATAACACACCCTCATACACACACAAGTTTTTCTGGACATACTACTTGATTATACAATGAGCTTCAAAAGTTGAGAATTTGCAAATATGTCAATTTTATACAGACATTCTTGTAACATATTACCTTAAAATGTAAACGAACGTAGTAGGCGGGGGGGGGGGGGGGGGGGGGGGGTTTCGTGCCACATCTTATGGACCTAGGCTGGTGGACCTAGGAAGTGACGTCATACCGCAATGTATTATGGGTATCACGTGGTTGTCGTGGTAACCCATGTGAGCGCCCATGTTGTGACGTAATTGTCATGGTGATGGGTGATGTGAGTGCGCATGCGCAGCTCGTGTTGTTAGGGTGATACGTGTTTCCGTCGTCCATTTTGTATGAAAGGGGCGCCATCTTTGTTTCTATGGTGGCACGTGGTTGCTATGTGACCCAAAGGCTTCTTATAGGGCTAAGAGGACTGTACCAGTATGTTCGATTGACTGGGAGTATTTTTCGGAACGACTTCCCTGTATAATTACCCAAATGACCCGAGAATGGGCGTAAAACACCGGAAACGACTTTTTTGATATGGATTCCCCGCAGAATCCCGGTATTTACCGAAATGGACTTCTTTAGACTAGCACTTAGTGCTATATATTTTTTAAAAGGTCGTGTTCGATTGAATGGGAGTATTTTTGGAAGGACTTCCGAAGATAATTACCCAAAATAAACCCGAGAAGTTTTACTATTTCGAATTATTTCAGAATTCTCTGCTTCTATCTACATATGCAACAGTTTTCGTCTATCTGGCAATGTTCCTTTGTTCTAGAGTAGACTCCAGTAGCGTAGAAGAGCCTATTAGTTGGAACAGCTTTGCTTGATTTTACTATATTTAGCTATTCTGGTCTATTCTTGTTAGTTCTGACCCTATTCCAAGTTCTGTTGTTGTTTCATTTATCTAGATCATTTATATAAATTATAACTAACCAATCAGATTGCTTGATTTCCCATAACCTGTCCTTAGTCGTATAGAGTTATCTCCCCTTATTAAAACGAAGTCGTATCCGTTTCTCATCACCTGGACCATATTCCCAGGCACCCCTTTTTGGAAAACATATGGCCTTCGGCACCTCTTTTTGTCATATGTGCTTATGTGAAAAGGCACAATGTGACACAATGTGCCCTAGCACATAGGCACATGCTTTATGTGCCGATGTGTGCTTATATGTGAAAAGGCACAATGTGCCCTAGCACATAGGCACATACGGGTATTTGAGGATACCTATGGCCTGGTATTGTATTATTTGAGGATACCTTCATAGGATACCTTCTGGAGAACCCCTTTTTGTCATATGTGTTTATGTGAAAAGGCACAATGTGACACAATGTGCCCTAGCACATAGGCACATGCGGGTATTTGAGGATACCTATGACCTGGTATTGTATTATTTGAGGATACCTATCGAGGATACCTACTAGAGAATCCCTTTTTTGTCTTATGTGCTTATGTGAAAAGGCACAATGTGACACAATGTGCCCTAACACATAGGCACATACGGGTATTTGAGGATACCTATTGCCTGGTATTGTTTTATTCGAGGATACCTACTAGAGAATCCCTTTTTGTCATATGTGCTTGTGTGAAAAAGCACAATGTGCCCTAGTACAAACATGCACATACTGGCACATTTTACATGTGCTATTTGCACATACTGGCACATTTTACATGTGCTATTTGCACATTGTGTGCAAGTGCACAATGTGCGCACAAACCATGCAGCACATAGGCACATACGGGTATTTGAGGATACCTATGGCCTGGTATTGTATTATTTGAGGATACCTTTATAGGATACCTTCTGGAGAACCCCTTTTTTGTCATATGTGCTTATGTGAAAAAGCACAATGTGACACAATGTGCCCTAGCACATAAGCACATATCGGCACATAAAGCATGTGCCTATGTGCTAGGGCACACTGTGTCACATTGTGCCTTTTCACATAAGCACATATGACAAAAAGGGGTGCCGAAGGCCATATGTTTTCCAAAAAGGGGTGCCTGGGAATATGGTCCAGGTGATGAGAAACGGATACGACTTCGTTTTAATAAGGGGAGATAACTCTATACGACTAAGGACAGGTTATGGGAAATCAAGCAATCTGATTGGTTAGTTATAATTTATATAAATGATCTAGATAAATGAAACAACAACAGAACTTGGAATAGGGTCAGAACTAACAAGAATAGACCAGAATAGCTAAATATAGTAAAATTAAGCAAAGCTGTTCCAACTAATAGGCTCTTCTACGCTACTGGAGTCTACTCTAGAACAAAGGAACATTGCCAGATAGACGAAAACTGTTGCATATGTAGATAGAAGCAGAGAATTCTAAAAGAATTCGAAATAGTAAAACTTCTCGGGTTTATTTGGGGTAATTATCTTCGGAAGTCCTTCCAAAAATACTCCCATTCAATCGAACACGACCTTTTAAAAAATCTATAGCACTACGTGCTACTCTAAACAAGCCATTTCGGTAAACACCGGGATTCTGCGGGAAATCCATATCAAATAAAGTCGTTTCCGGTGATTTACGCCCATTCTCGGGCTCATTTGGGTAATTATACAGGGAAGTCGTTCCAAAAAATACTCCCAGTCAATCGAACATACCTGGTACAGACCTCTTAGCCCTATAAGAAGCCTTTGGGTCACATAGCAATCACGTGCCACCATAGAAACAAAGATGGCGCTCCCTTCATACAAAATGGACGACGGAAACACGTATCACCCTAACAACACGAGCTGCGCATGCGCACTCACATCACCCATCACCATGACAATTACGTCACAACATGGCCGCCCACTTGGGTTACCATGACAACCACGTGATACCCATAATACATTGAGGTATGACGTCACTTCCTAGGTCCACCAGCCTAGGTCCATAAGATGTGGCACGAAAACCCCCCTCGCCTACTACTAACGAATTTAGTTGCAATCGGGCAGTGAATTCCATTTTGGGCAGGTTCAGTCCAGTGGGGTAGACAGGGCCCCTAAAAATCACAGCGGTCTCTCAAAATGGGAAAATAAAGCACCACCGGGTCCCAGATTCAGTCACAGGGCATTGCATTTTTAAAATATTCTCGGGGGAGTCCACCCTCGAACTCCCACCAATGAGAGGGGATACCATAGGCCTGATGTGGGGTGGGTATGACCCTCCCATTGGCGGGGTCCTGGGGACCCCCAGAACCCCACCAATGGGAGGGCCATGCCCACCCCACCTCGGGCTTACGGCACCCGCAAAAAATTATGCCCCCCCCCCCCCACCTCAATAGGAAATCCGAGCTACGCCCCTGATTCAGTCTATTTTTTCGAAGAAGAAATACGAGAATATTGAATCGGAGTTGATATTTTCATTTGTTCTTCTTGAGATGGTCTTTATTTTTGCAGTATTTTACTTGAGAAATCCCTACTCTACTGGTAAAATTCTGTCTTGACCCAATCGCGAACTGATTGCAAATGCGACCGATTTTGTGATCAATAATACAAGCCTGTCGATTTGAGGCAAACGACCAATTGGATCGCGTGGAGGTAACCTAAAATGAAAAACACGCGAACGAAAAACAGGTCGCGCCAAATTGTCGCCTGGTCACCCGAAATTTTCGCCAAGTTGAATTATCCAGTACGAATGAATGGTGGAATGATGTTGAGTATCAACCAATCATCAGCTGTTCAGGTGTTTGCATCTGTCTGAAGGGGGGCGCGGTGGCGTTGCGGTAACCGGTTCTCGTCAGATCACCGAAGTTAAGCAACGTCGAGCCCGGTTAATCATTGGATGGGTGACCGTCTGAGCGATCAATTCGGACTCCCGCGTTGTGTCCTTGGGCAAGGCACTTAACCCCGATTGTCCACATGGGGGCACTACGACGCCGCGTACTAAGGCGTACTGCGCGTCGATGGTACGCATGTCTTCAACCAATCTAACCCTGCCTTTGCTGCAGTGCGGAGTTACGATGTTGGGGAGCAGGTAGCTGCTGGTCGTTGCTCGGTGATTCTCTCCGTGTACTCCGGCTTCCTCCATCCGTAAAACTTTCATGGTTATGATTAGCCATTGTGCATAAGTATATGACCTTAAACACCAATAAATAAATAATAATAATCTGTCTGAAGTATAGCTGCTCTGTTGGCCAAATATTGGCCAACAGAGCAGCTATACTTCACGCAGACGCAAACACCTATGCTTATGATTGGTGGTTGCTCGACATCATTTTAAACTGTTGATCATCTTAAGATGTAGCATAGATACAAAATCAGGAAATGGCAATAATTCATATCTCTCCCACAAATAGTGATTATGGATCCCATACTCTTCTGCAGCGTGCTAACCCATGCCAAGATTAGTCTATAATTGCAACTAATTTGTATCTGAATTGCCTCAACGCAGCCTTATTATTGTTCCTGAGAATTCATCTTCATGCATCAGGATATTACCCAAAGGAGCAAGAACGTGGATAATGGCTATAATACAACAGTTCATATATCAGAATAGTTGCAATGCAATATATATTTAGGTGCCAAAGGGGTTACTCGAATCAAGTACAGGGGAACGAACGATAAATTACCAAAGCTTAGACCAGGTGAACGATCAATGGGTTACGCGAAGTTTTGAAAACAGTAGGCCTGTAATATAATTATTGTCCGACATGCATGATATGACCAGGCTACTTAAAGTATCGTTAAACCCTAATACATAAACAAACATAAGTATTCCCACATAGTTTTACGGGTAGAGGAAATCCGCATGATCGGAAAGAAAAGTGCCGTTTTCCCCCATTATGGACATCTGTTTTCCATATCGTTTTTAGCTTTGGTTGAACATAGATTATCGTGTTTTTTTTTGTTTTGTTTTTTTTTAATTACATTTTTTTTATTTATTGGGGTTTAACAACACTTTCGATAGCCAGGGTCACCTCATGTCGGACAGTTTTACGGGTGGAGGAAGCCGGAGTACACGGAGAGAACCACTAAGCGGTGGCGGGCAACTGTCAGACTCACCAACGTACCAACTCCACACAAGCAGCGATAGCATTGATTGAAGTGCACTGTCGACGTGCAGTACGCATTAGTACACAGCGCCACCGTGTCCCACGTCGGCAATCGGGATTAAGTGTCTAGCCCAAGGACACGACGCAGTTATCCCTGGTGGGGATCCAACCTTGAACCTTTCGGTTTGAAGTCCAATGCCGTAACCACCGAGCCACCGCGATCCCGGTGTTTTTGTTGTGATCTTCTCGGTTGTCCCTGATCTTTCACCTTGAGCAAAATGTTATGCATGAGGTTGAATAATAAACGCTGCAAATATAAATAGACTGGATCTCAAGCCTTGGCGACATGCTCAAACAAAGTTCGCCAGTGAAATGAAATTTGTATCGACAGACGACAAAGATTGCTTTTCTCTGTCGAACTCGTCGATATTGTAAACTTACTTATCCGTTTAATTTTTTTGTTTCAATGGGTAATCCCTTAAGACCAAAACTATACTCGCCCAAAAAAGAAAGTGTGCATTTCAGAAATTGATCAAACTCCAAAAAAATAATTTCGTAGGTGTAAAGAGTGTTAACCTGTTCATGAATAAGTTATATTGAACACAAAAACAGCTTTCCCCGTTAAAATTGCATTAACGTTAAATGACGTGCTGCATGTTTGTGAAAAGGCATGTTTTGCACGTGGAGAGTCTGAAAATCCATGCAGCAGTGTGAATCCTTGGGCATTTAAACACTAAAGTAAGGCCTTCCTTCAAACTTGCGCTGCTGTTAAAACGACTCTACATCAGCATGCCAAGATTGACAATGAATCAACGTCTCCTTGCCCTGGGTATGATTAGAGCTGGCAGAACACACAGAGAGGTTGCCCAGCATTTGAACTGCCACCGTAACACTGTAGATAGGCTAGTCCATCGACATGCACAACATGATGACGTTCGAGACCGACCCCGCTCCGGGAGACCCCGAGTTACCACCCCTGCACAAGATCGGTATATCCGTGTCGTCAATCTCTGGAAACAGCAACAAACGGCAACGACGACAGCCAGGAACATCCCTAACCTGAGACGGATACATCCTCAAACAGTAATCAACCGGCTGAGAGAATACGGCTTACGTCCTCGAAGACCTGCAATTCGTCCGATTTTGACGTTACGTCATCGTCGTGCTCGACTGCAGTGGTGTAGACAACATCTCAGGCATCCCTTACACTGGTGGCGACGTGTTTTATTCACAGATGAATGTCGTTTCCATCTTTCATCATCAGATGGCCGCCAGAGAGTGTACAGGCGTCGAAACGAACGCTACGCAGATCCATGTGTCGTGGAGCGAAACCGTTATGGGACGAAATGAAACGTCAGCTACGCCGGCTTCCCCATGCACTGTCAACGCTTGTGGAACTCCAAAGACAGCTTATCAGAATATGGAACAACATCCCACAACACTTCCATGCTAACTTGTTCACTTCCATGAGGCGTAGATGCACAGCAGTAGTCGATGCAGACGGAGGTCATACCAGATATTGAGTGTGTGACTTTTGTGTTTGACCCTTAGTGTCTTTGACTCTCCATGGCACCAAGAGTATTCGTCGTAGCGTAATGAAATTTGCCATGTTGATCACAAATTGATTCATCTGTGATTGAATAAAATTTCCATGAAAATGATATATATCTTTTTTTAGTGTTATTTTTAGCATGCACACTTTCTTTTTGGGGAGAGTATATATGCATGCTTCGGGAAACGCGACCAAATTGTGATTAAAACATTGTAAAACTTGGCAAAATGTTTCTGAACCGTTTTTTTTAATTCGAGCTCAGTGTCCACCGTTTGGCCTTAGCGTGTACCGCAGGTAATCAAGGTGACTTTGAAGTCTTGTGTGATCCCAGATAGTCACATGGAAAGGCGGCGTCTCACAGTATCCATAATTGTCAAAAACTGCATGGTAGCTTGACATGTTGTCCAAATGAAATACCCGCTCAACGAATCAAAAAGCAACCTCACAGTTGCAGCCTTCTCTTAGAAGTTAACCCGCTACTCAACGTAACGACCAAACCAAAACCGGCCAGTGCTATTCGCAAAAATCGCCAATTAATTTTCATTATTTTTTTCATTTTTGGTCTCAAAAACATAGGTTATGACCCCTCATTGGAACGAGCTTGACGAACTCGTTCCAATGAGGGTCATAACCTATGTTTTGAGACAAAAAATGAAAAAAATGAGTTAATCAAGAATTTTTTTTGCAAGTGTCGTCTGCTTTTCATGTTAGGTAAAGGGTTAACTGTGCATTACATGTAAGAGCTGTCGACCAGTGAGAATTAAAGTTATGCCCAGAAACAGAATGCTATTTATTGTCACATATGGGTTGTGACCTTACATGAGTAACCTGTGATTGAAGTTTTAGTGTTGATGTCTTCCAGAAGTCACTTCTTGGAAACTGCAATTCTCCTTAAACTAACCATGGACCCTCAAGATTAATCTCAAACATGCCCATCTGTTGTACACTCTAAAAACTCTTGGTACTCTGTGATACCAATTGTGGTACTCAACTTGTCCCGTGTGGGATACCAAAATTATGGTACTCCAGGAAACCAAAACATTGTTGGTACTCCAAGAAACAAAACTGTAATGGTACTTTGAGAAACCAAAATTGTCTGGTACCTCATTTTGGTTCTCTAGAAACCAAACGTTTGGAACTTTATTGTGGTTCCCCCGGAGAACTCAACTCAAGTAACTATACTATGGTGCTCCAAGAAACCAAATGTTGGGTACTATAGTTACCCCCACCCCCCCCCCCCACCCCACTCCCCATCCCTTTCCTGTACACAACATATACATGGCAGGGGTAGGCTCAAACATTGCGCCACTGAGGGATCCAAAGAACCGGACCGAAGTATGAAAATCTGCCGA
This sequence comes from Pictodentalium vernedei, assembly GCA_031216915.1. Classification (NCBI taxonomy): domain Eukaryota; kingdom Metazoa; phylum Mollusca; class Scaphopoda; order Dentaliida; family Dentaliidae; genus Pictodentalium; species Pictodentalium vernedei. The sequence goes on along the minus strand of CM062291.1, from coordinate 147,562,847 downwards.
AGTACCAGCCTCCCTCACGGGCCAAGATACATTTATTGTGTAGATAACTCCACAAATAATGTCGCTGTGAAAAAATGAATGAAGAAAAATTGAGTTATGCAGTTCCTTTAATAACCTTCAACAGTTATTAAAGACATGCACTGCAACCCACATAAATCAAATATAGTTTACACCAAGTCACCCAACCGATCCCTATATATGAGCAATTCAGTCACGTTTTTCAGGGTCCCAGGCTTCGATCGAAACCGCCATTGTTGATACAGACGATGTGCGCGCTTGGCGGCCAAGTTGCTCACGTACTGGATATGCAGGGGATGTAACAACCATCCATTTGAGCACATACGCTCAAAATAAAGGGGAGGCTATCCATATTCGTTCTTTTAGGTATCACATATGCTGTTAGTATCCTGGAATACCAAAATGTATTGTTTTTTTTAGACTGTACGACAAAGAAAACGGCATAAAAACGGAAATTCTGCTTATAGTAAATTTGATCGTAATCCTCTGAGTATGATGTTCAACTGTTCAGGGATGAGGCAAAGATCGTCGCCTGAGTGCTAGAATGTTCTGGGTCCCATAGGGGATATAGAACATTCTAGCACTCAGGCAACGAGATGTTGTTTTTAAAAAAATAGACACAAAACTGTGTCTTCAATGCGGAAGTGTGTTTTCTTTTCCGCCCTTCATCTTCTCACGTCGCTCATATAATTTCCAATCACATTGTCACAAGATCTGCGTTCGCACCATTATATTTTAGGCATCGTTCGCGGGCATAATTATGTAACTAGAATATCAGTTTTGAAACTTTTTACTTCAAAAATATGAAAATGAACCTATTATCTTTTCAGTAAGTGTAATAATGTGTTTTCAGATACCTAATGACAGACTTCGTGAGAGCACATATAAAATTATTGCAAAAACAAGACCGTAATTACCATTCAAGGTATAAATATCTTTATGATGGCGTAAAATAATGCTATTTTGAACTTTTCGACTGCATAATGACAAGGAGGGCAACACGATTCAAAAATAATTTAACATATCTGTCATTTGGCAACAGGTATTAAAATTATACCAGAACGCTACTCGAATATTTATAATTGAAGGGCTTGCCATGCATGTTTTTATCTTTTAACCCTTTATATAATGAGACAATAAGATGCCAATTTGAAAAAAAATCTCGACTCTCAGATTTTGCGTGTATACAAGTGAAAAATCACGCAATACAACCACTGTATGCAAAGCGTAAGACATCAGAAGCACAGCGAAATTACCTAAATCTATAATTAAAAAAAGTCTTTGATGCAGACGAATTTTCAGAAGACGCGACGTTGAGAAGGTATAAACTGAGTTGTCCGAAATTAATCGGAAGTAAACAAACCACCGTGACATAATTTCTGAATATACACGGTTTCCAATTTAATCTTCGCTGCTGTCCGATTGAATGACAGCGACGAATAGCAACTGTGCATTATTTTAGCAATAATTCGGTATTATTAGATCAAAAACTTTATATTATTTTAACTGATAGAGTGCAAGAAGCCCATATTTGGGCTTTTCTCCGAAGTGTAGGTACCGTAACTTAAAGGCCTCATATTCAGTGGAAATGTTGCCTATAAGCACTCTCACATAAACTGTAACAAGGTGTAGACATGTGAAAAAAATTTAGTGATCAAAAGCGAAGTTATATTTTCAGTAAAACCCACAGCAGGTTTAGAGATTCACCTTTGCCCCCCCCCCCCCCCCCCCACCACCACCCCAGAGAGCTAATTTCGATGAATATGGATAATGACATTGCACTGAATTTTCCGTGAGTGATTTAATTTACAGGAATGCTTTCATACAAATGATACATAAAACATAAGAATACTTTTGCATAACGAAATTTGTGGTTTTGTCAAACGACCAACTAACTTTTTGTTATTAACTTCGCGGTTCATTGTCCCTTTTTCGTAACCGCCAAAAAACGCCATTCAAATCTTATTATTTGTTACCATTTCTTCCCTTTTAAACATGGCTCGTGCACGCCCATAGCAACGCGTTTACCAAGGTCGCTCCAGAGAGCGTCCATAAGGATTGTTTTCTTTTTTACTTAATCACAAAATTGCTTGGCAAGGGTCGTCCTCTGGTCAGGTTAGATAAAGTGTTAAGCTCAGTTGCGTACATATAGGGTCCCAGGGCGACGCCCCCCCCCCCCCCCCATCCCCATCCCCCATAAAAATGTCTGAAAATTTTCGTCTCCTTTGGAAAGTTTACAGGGTTTTTGTTGGAAAGATTTTGTATAATAGCGTGAAAATTATTGATATATGTAGGATGAAGCGAGTTTTTAGACTGCATTTTTGATAATTAACTTTCTGAATGCCAAAACAGTGGAAACATTTTTGGCTTGTCGGAACATTTTGCGTTTGCCCCTCCACCGTCGTTTAGTTATCTACTCTATTGAAACTTAAGCTTATTTAGAGAATTTAAATTCGTGAGTTTAACCCTTTACCTAACATGAAGAGCAGACGACACTTTCAAAAAAAATTCTTAAATAACTATTTTTTCATTTTTTGTCTCAAAAACATAGGTTATGACGACGAGCTCGTTCCAACGAGGGGTCATAACCTATGTTTTTGAAACAAAAAATGAAAAAATGGAAAATTAATTGTCGATTTTCGAGAATAGCGCTGGCCGGTTTTGGCCGTTACGCTGGGTAATGAGTTAAACAATATTCATCCATACTAACTGTACATAATACAAACCTTCGAACATATAGTGTGATTTAGAAAACAAATAAACATAACTATTAATAACAGAATGCAACAACAATTTGACAGTAAGCTAAAATCCTGATAACTGAGGAGATCGGACAGGCAGTTGAAGCACACCGGACAAATGCTTACCGGACAGTTGCCAACCGGACTACTGCTGAGTGCTCACTGGACTACAGCTCACCCATTTTAGGTAGGTGACAGATATTTGCTCACCAATTTGTTTAGAATAAAAAATATGGTAACCTGTTAAAAACGATGTTTAAATAAGTACAGAGAGGATTTAATTGCACCCTTAGCATTGCTGACACCTCAAACGTTTTTTCGACACATCTCCACAATATATCAAAAGCAAAATCATTCACATATAAGCACCCAGTGTTTAATTCAGATAAAGTGTGCAAAAGCTTGAATAAAATCTCCTTTGCCCACGTTGTCCTCATCAAATTAAGGCACAGTTACGGAATCCTTGTATGGTGACCGACAAATCTGGTGACTGCCTGCGTCACTGTCATCTCATAATCCAGAATCACAGACTTGGGATCCAGACCAAAGCCAAGTTCCTAACAAAGGCCAACTAAAATGCACCGAGCATTTTCTGATATGCAGATTCAATCTCTCAAGCCGTCAATCAAATTTCGTAAGGAATTCTGCGCTGTTATGACTTGGAACCAGCCTGACTCTTAAATAGATTTAATCGAGTGTAATATCTATATTTATTACACGCCTGTTCTAAGATATCCCCATCTACAGCAACACTAACTAAACCATGCGGAATATGAAATCTCTTGACGGACTATTTGTTATAAAGAAGCGAAATTTCACTGGAATTTTCCACAAATCGTGCACTGAAATTGCAATTTGAATCTCTAGCGATAGCGAAAAATCGTCCCTTGAGTTCCAATGTGTTCTATGTGCCAGTAGGCACATAGAATACATTGGAACTCACGGGACGAAATAATAACACGGGTTCCCTTCGCAAATTTGGTTGGCGATAAAATTTGTTCTTTTTGTTGATAGTTGTCAAATGAATTGCTGAGTGTCCTTCTAATAATGTTTTTATGGACGTGAAGGCATGCAATAAACACAGAACGACACGCGTGCGTGAATGGGGTAATCGATATGGCACTTGTGTCATTTCGATTAACCCATTCACACACGCGTGTCGTTCTGTGTATATCTGCGGTTCGTCTTTCCGACCCAACAAAAATATTCCATCCGATTGAATCTAACTGTACAATAAACATTCATATTCTTTAAATTAACAAAATAATTGAGAATTGATTTCACCGAATCTTCAACCCTTTCAGCACGATGTGCATAAATCAAAAATAGTAGGGGACGAGCAGACGATATAAAGAGCAATAAATCTGAAGCGAGGCTCGTTAATAATTTAATCCAACTGCTCGCCTTTGGTTTCTACGACAAGTATCATGAAAAGGGTATCCTCAAAAGGTGTCCTACAACAGTACATTGCCATGTCATAAGTATCCTCAAATATCCAGATGAGTCGTAGAGAAGTATGTGGAGTTACTCATTCAAACAATAGTTCTATAGTTCATTTTCTCGATGACATTCGAGACGCAAGAGCATTATTTGCTCATGGAGCAACTGCTCTATAGCTCACTTGCTCGATCGGATTCGAATCGTTCGAGCAATGTCTTTTCAGTAACTGCTCGATACCCTATTAGGAGAAATTGGAACAGGTATGAAACAGTTGTTCGAGCAAGCAGTAGTGGAATGATAGTGATGTGAACCGGGCACCGTATCGGCATTAATGTACTAAGAGCCGCGGTAGTGCCACAAGTTAGTAATGGTTGAGACACAGGGCATAATGGTGTAGCCAATAGTAATGGTACAAGGAAGTAATGGTACAAAACGGCAATGTTGGTAGAACACCATACTAGAGGTGAATACAGTGGAAGCTAATCATAGGACAGATGGTCGTGACTATGGACAAGTAGTGGCCTTGGAGCTATGAAGGTGATGGATGGTCTAGAAGCTTGGTACTATAACTATCTTCAGATAGATATTATGTAAAATGTATCCTTAAAAGGTATTCTGAAATAGTACAATACAGTGTCATAGGGATCCTCAAATACCGAGATGAAACGAGGAGCAGTATATGGAGTCACTCTTTCGAGCAATTGCTCGATAGCTCATTTGCTCGATGAGATTCGAGTCACAAAAGCATTTGGTCACGGAGCAATTGCTCTTTAGCTCATTTGCTCGATGTCGTTCGAGCAATGACTTTTGGGTTTGAGAATCAAAGAGGCATTCGTTGTACACAAGTGAGATACCTCTGTATGGTAGGTGCTGATTATGGAAAATCAAGCAATCTCAGTGGCTAGTTAGCTGCAGTAAAGTGAATTGATTGGATGATCTGGATACATGAAACATGCTGTTTGAAACAGAACTCGGAATAGGGTTAGAACTGGCCAGAACAGGTCAGAAATGCTAACTATAGTAACAATAAGCAAAACTGTTCTAACTGATAAGCTCTTCTACTCTTCTGGGTATACTCCAGAACAAACGAACAGGGTTGGATAGACAGAGACTATAGTATAGCTTATAGATACATAGATATAAACAGAGGATTTTGAAAGAATTCGAACTTGTATAACTGGTCGGGTGTTTTTTGGTGATTTGGGGGAAATTGTCGGGTCTATTCAGGTAATTAGGTGGATTCTTATACAAACGAAATCCGTATCAAATAAAGTAGTTTGTATTAATTTTGGGGGATTTGGCAGGATTGTCGGGTTGTTTGTGGAATGTATTTTACCCATATTCAATAGAGCACACCCTCTGAGCATACCCCTGTCCTATTGGAAAGTTTTGGTTCACATAGCAACCACGTGCTACTATAGAAACCAAGATGGCGGTCTCCAGTATACAAAATGGACGACGGAAACTCGTATCACCCTAACAACAAGCGCTGCGTATGCGCACTGACACCGCGTATCACCATGGTAATTACTTTTCAATATGGCTGCTCGATCGGGCTACCATGATAACCCAACATGGCACCACTAGGTTACGTGACAGGCGTGATTTCCTGTGAGCCGTTGTAAATTTGTTTTCCCTTTTCAAACTTTGATTGAATTGGTATAAAACTGGAGGAATATTTTGGCTGGACAACATTAAGATCGTTTGCAAAGAAGCCACACTGACCATTCATTTTTCAAAATTTCCCCAGGGAGCTCCCCGGACCCCGCCATCGATAATCGGTTATCCCTATCCGCTCTCGTTCTCGCTCTCACCTTGCCGCTACGCCCATGGGGTGCTGCTTCGCATTAGGACTTGAAATGGGGTGCCCACACCAAACCCAGAATCCTGGATCCGCCACTATCATGGGGCCTGAGTGTGAACGTGATGGGAGTATCCATCCTTTTTTGAAATTTTGGTACGACCCAGTTTACACAAAATTTACAAAATTCCGTATCCTCCAATGCAGCAAATTACAGGACTTTTGCCAGTCGGCCTCTTCAAAGGACACGATGCGTTGTTATTGCAGGCCAATGTAGGGTGAGAATGTCATTGTCTAGAGGGCTTCGTGACACGGCCGATTATTTGCGATCGTTTTCATTCTTCATATGTTTGCATTCCTGAAATAATCTAGAGTCATCAATTACGTGCTCTGAGCAGCCACCGGAAGCGGTGATTAATGAAAGTAATTCTACTAATGTCAAATTTGTCAAACACTCATCAATAAAGTTTACTTTGGTTTAGATGATGGTAAAAATAGAACAAAGGGCATGTTTTACACACTCTGTGACGCGTGATTATGCAGTTAAACAAATTGGGATGATCGACTTTATTCTTTGTAGCTTGAATAACCCTTCAATATACAGGTGATAAGCTGCCGTCCATATCCAAGGCCGCAGAGAATTTAAAACTGTACAAAATAAATAGGGGAGAAGTAGAAGCAGTGACGATGGCGTATATATAACCGATCTTTTAACTGGTAGAGTGCTGGAAGCCCATTTTTGGGCTTTATCCTGAAGTGCAGGTACCACGGCTTAAAGGCTTGATATTCTGTGGATGTGCTTCAATTAATTCTAGATGTGATATTATTTAGTCTGGATGGAATTGCCCTGCTACAATTTATGGGAGAGTGCCTGTAGGCACTCTCCCATAAATTGTAGCAAGGCAATAACATGTGAACAAATTTTAACACCTCAAAAAACTTAGCACTCTACCAGTTAACCGTATGCAAACATTTGTTCGTCAGGGTCCATTTTTGTATCATTTTAGGAGTCCCGGTGGAAGGGACAACGGAGGGAATCGGTGCTGACGTGACCAATGACGTAATAAATGGCGACTCCAACGACGCCGTAAGTAACACAAATGTTCAAAGGCGTGTGATGTCATTAATTATATCATCTGTGACGCTATGACTTGCATCATGAGTGGCCCAATCAGTGATGTCTTCAATCAATGACGTCATCATTGATGTAAAACCGAGAGTCACATCACCTAAAGTAGCGCCATACTGTAGTACATGATGGCGGGGTATCACGCGGTTTTATGGCACATGTTGTACTGGGTTACTTGTTCTTTGAGTGTGTCTTATTGTATAGGAGTGAAATGGTAGTGCAGTATGGATGGTTTACGCCCCATTTGGTTCATTATAGACCAAAGCACAACTCAGCAATCTAAAAGCCCCTTACTTTATCACCTTGTTCCTGTGTTATCTTGCATGATATGTAGGTTCTATTTGACACTCTGGTGGTATGGTGCTTACATTCTGTAACTATTTTACTATTCTTACTAGTTTTTTCAACATGTTCTGTCTATTCTGCATCCTATTCTCCTGATCCTATTCTGCGTTTCTCTGCCTACGACTGCACGGTTAACCAGACAGATGTGTCTTTGCCCCGCTCTATACAGAATTATCAACCTTGTTCAAGTGGGTGCTAATGTGATCTCTACCCGTGTACGTTATCCTCGGAGGTGCTGCGATGTGCCGCAAGTGTCCGCTGTGCATACATCACGTACAGAACGTGAGTGTATGTGGATTTTGTGAATCGCTGTGTACTTTGTTTTGCGTACCAGTCACGGTGTATTAGACTGAAATAAACCAGTTTCAGAATGTGGAATAATATTTAGAAGAATCGGAGATACCATTGTTGGTGAACAACTGTCTTATAAATATTGACATTACTCTTGCCTATCGCTATAGTGGAAAACCCCTGCCATTACCACGGGGTAGTGTCATTACCACATTTTAACCTTGACTAGTCTGTAGAGTTAGACATTTTTTATACATTTTTTTTTATACATTTTGATAGTCCACATTCTGGGGTTTTGCAGTTGCTTCTAAGCAAGTCTTGGCTGCCTATATGGGCAGCCAAGACTTGTTTATAAACTACCGCCATCGTACCTAGAATGTAGTTTGTAGGTTTACGAATCGACAGTATGTTGGAGCACCTGTTTTTTGCAGTAAAAGGGATCAAAATCGGAACTTGGCACATACGGGTTAATGGCTTCTAAGGTATCCAGGTGGTACACAATGGTCCTTAAAAACATAATGGCAGATGTGCACATTCGATTTTTTGTGAATCACACTAGACTATGGTGTGTGGACCACAGGCCTACGTCAAATACGGTATGTGAACTAATGTGGATCAATGTGACAATGTGACATGACCACGACATGTGGACCAGTGTGGTTCGAAGTATCGAAGACATTCTTGTTATTGGACTATTGTCTTGGGAACACTGACACTGCTATTAAATTTGGAGACAATGAGAGTGATCTACTCCTTTTACGACTACTGTCTTCACCCACGACTTCTGTCTACTTCCGCTAACTGCTTGTACCACTTGGCTATTGCTATTGCCGTCTACCACCAGGTCTTTCCTACTATCTGTTATTACTATTGGCTATTTCTGTTGGCGTCATGATCCTTTGTTCTACAACAACTATTTTTTCAGTCCCAAGATCATTGTACTGTTAATAATGAATTGCAGTCTGCATTTTATGCGTACATTTTCTCCTTCGATTGAGTTAATCAGATTGTGTTCTCTGTTTACTTAAATGACACCGACTGTTGAGCGGAAGTGCTGAGATGTGCTTGTGTTCCTGTTTTTTCGCAGAACTAGGGTTATTCGTTCCTATATTTTTGACGAATGACCGTCGTCATCCCAAATTTTCCATATGTATGCTTGTGTACAATGTGCGCAAAACCCATTTAGCACATGCGATAAAAAGGGTGTTATAGCCGTAGCCAGATCCTAGACAGGGGTGCCGCACGCGTTGTTATGCAAGTGTGTTTTTGACTGACCGTTTTGTGACTGACCTCGGAACTAGCTTAAAAGGAAGTGACATCATATCTCAATTCATAATGTGATAACATGTGTTGTCGTAGTAACGTGTGATGTGGTGTCATACCATAATGCTTAATAGGTGTCACGTAGGATGTCATGGTAATATGTGTTGTGACGTCATAACCGTGATATCACGTTGTTAAAATGGAGTCGGTCACGTGGCCAGTCAAGTCATCGGTCTCGTGACTAGTGACGTCTACAAATGAGCCGGTTGACCAAATGCTGGGTAATTGCCGAAAGGTCCCAGTTGGGAATAGATCTCACATATTTGAAACCAACGTATATGGTATATTCCATTGTTTGTTTATTGGAGTTTAATGCCATATGCTGAGTGCGCGGTGGTGTTGCGGTTACCGGTTCTCGTCTGATCACCGAAGTTAAGCAACGTCGAGCCCGGTTAGTCCTTGGGTGAGTGGCCGTCTTAGCGATCGATTCGGACTCTCGCGTTGTGTCCTTGGGCAAGTCACTTAACCCCGACTGTCCACATGGGGGCACGATGACGCCGTGTACTAAGGCGTAATGCATGTCGATGGTGCGCATGTCTTCAACCAATCTAACCCTGTCTGTGCTGCAGTGCGGAGTTACGATGTTGGGGAGCTGGCAGCTGCTCGTCGATGCTCGGTGGTTCTCTCCGGGTACTCCGGCTTCCTCCACCCGTAAAATTGTCACCGATACGATATGACCTTGGCTGTTAACGTGTCGTTGAAACCTTAATAAATAAATAAATAAATAAATAAATAAATAAATAAATAAATAAATAAATAAATAATGTCATTGCAACAGCCAGGGTGATATCGTGTCGCACGGTTTTATGCGTAAAGAATGCTGGCGTACCGGAAGAGTGTTTTGCCCAAGGACACACAAAATGCAGATTTAGTTATTGGAGTTTAACGACACTTTCCACAGCCAAGGTCACCTCGTGTCGGACAGTTTTAACGGTGGTGGAAGCCGGAGCACCCGGAGAGAACCACCGAGCAACGGCATACAACTGTCAGACTCCCCAACTCGATACGAGCAGGGTTAGTGTTGGTTGAAGACAGGTGCACCATCGACGTGCATTACGCCTTAGTACACAGCACCACCATGCCTCCACGTGGGTGATCGTCATTTAGTGCCTTGCAGTTACCCCTGACGGGGATCGAACCGTGGACCTCTCGGTTTGAAGTTCAATGCCGTAACCATTGAGCCACCGCAATCCCTGACACACTGCAGATGACTTGGGTCTCGATCGAAATGTCTATGGACGTGACAACCATTACTTATTCCCAGTTCCTTTTTCGACACTCCCCAAAATGTCTCTTTCTATCCAATGCGTTATAGTTTCACCAATGAGCTCTTTAACCCTTTACCTAACATGAAAAGCAGACGACACTTGCAAAAAAAATTCTTGAATAATTAATTTTTTTCATTTTTTGTCTCAAAAACATAGGTTATGACCCCTCGTTGGAACGAGCTCGACGAGCTCGTTCCAACGAGGGGTCATAACCTATGTTTTTGAGACAAAAAATGAAAATATTTTGAAAATTAATTGGCGATTTTTGAGAATAGCGCTGGCCGGTTTTGGCCGTTACGTTGGGTAAAGGGTTAAGATTATGGTGTAACAATAAGGCTAAAAAAAATAATTGGATAGATGCAGGTTACATAGGGTCATTCAGCGGGATTTTTTTTAAAATTCATTTTAATATTTTATTTTCTCATACAGACGCTTAACCCTTTAACCAACCTTACGGCCAAAACCGGACAGTGCCATCTACAAAAATCGCCATTCACATTTGATTATGTCTGTCTCAAAAACATAGCTCATGACTCCCTCATTGGAACGAGCTCATAGAGCTCGTTCCAGTGAAGAGTCATTAGCTATGTGTCGCAAACATAAACATTTCTGCTTGTTGGAGAATTTTTCTTTTCATCATGTGCCGTCTGTTTGTTAAAATGTATTGCGGATATTCGCTGTGTCAAGTATTTGGCGCCAGGTCTGAAAGTATCTCCCGATGTCGTTTCAAATAGATATAACTTTCTGGTTATAGCTTATCAGAAGATTTAGGCTGGTATGAAAATTAGGTTGTGTCGGGAAACCTGAACCATATTATTTAGTTCCCTTAGCCTTAGGGGCGGATTGTGTTGGGGATTGATGCGATGATCTCAAATGATCGTGTTTGAATTTTACAAACGTCTCGACAATTCAAGGAATCTGCAAATGATCAATAACATTCATTTTGTTTTATCTGACAAAACAATCTCACTTGTACGTGGAGAGATGTATCTGAGAGTCAACTTTTCGCTCAGTCGTCGCCAAACACGCTAACTAAATAATTGTCTCTTAAAGCTTAGTATTGTGTTAGGATAATCACGGCGTTTTTATGTGTCTGCCAACTGTTTGCAAGTAAATAATTCTCCGCATAGCACAGTGAGTGGTTTCAAAGAATACTCCAAATTCCAAATATATCAATTTCAAGTAATCCGACATGTCTGCAACTGATAAAATTTATATTTGCATCAACGAGTGATCTTCAAAGATTGAACTATTTGCGTGTTACTCTGGAATCTGTTTGAACAAAATTCGAATCAAAAATAAAATGCTTGTGTACATTTGGATGAACATTAGTTAGGAAGGAAAGCGTTTATCATAGGGATCCCTTTCTTCACATAATGCCAGAATAGAGACCTTCGAATCTCAAATTTCGGATCGAACCTAATCCTTAATCGAACCAGGTAGAAGATTTGAAATCGAATCAGATATCTCGAATCGAATTTCAACCAGTGGCGTAGCCAGGGGTGGGGGCCTAAGAGGCCATGGCCCCCTAAAAATTAATGCCCTCCCCCCCCCCCCCCCCCAGCACCAGAAGGTCCCAGATTCACTCTCAGGGTATTGAATTTTAAAACTTTTCTCGGGGATCCCCCCGAACCCCCCGGTATTCCGTAGACCTGGGATATGGGTGGGTATGGCCCTCCCATTGGTGGGGGTTCGGGGAGCCCCCACCATCGGGAGGGCCATACCTATACCCACCTCAGGCCTACGACCTTCGGATATGCATGTGGCATATATCGACCAGGCACCCCTAAAAAGTTAGTTATGCCCCTCCCCCCCCCCCCCCCCCCCCCAAATAGGAAATCCCAGCTACGTCAAAGATTTCAACGCTCTTCAAGTTTCAGATATTGCACCTTCTTTCAACCCGGTGCTTTATTAATTAAAATTTTGCTGATGATGATTTTTATTAACCCTTTACCTAACATGAAAAGCAGACGACACTTGCAAACAAAATTCTTGAATAACTATTTTTTTTAATTTTTTGTCTCAAAAACATAGGTTATGACCCCCCTCATTGGAACGAGCTCGACGAGCTCGTTCCAAAGAGGGGTCATAACCTATGTTTTTGAGACAAAAAAAGAACAAATAATGAAAATTAATTGGCGATTTTTGTGAATAGCGCTGGCCGGTTTTGGCCGTTACGTTGGGTAAAGGGTTAACTGGTAAACGCATGAGTGGACATCGCTGCCCACGCGTGGATTAGGACCTGTCCACGGCGACTGTATTGTTTAAAAAATCCTAAATCCTTTTGGGTGATTAACAGGCATACAAAATAGCTGTGTGTATTGTAATTTTAAATCACCAGCTTCACATGCGCCCCCCCCCCCCCCTCCCCATCACAGTGACAACACACACACCCAACACCTTCAGTCCTGATAAATGTACTCTACCGAACTACTGCATTCCATCAGTACAGACAAGAGCGACAGTAACTCTCTTCCGTTTTATTCTGTTTGGGTGTTCTTTCTTTTCCACCGTTGTCTCTTTGTGTTGCGATTTGTCTGTCGCGAAACATCAAGCCTCGAGTAACAAGGGCAGTAACTCCAGCAACTCAGATTTCACAAGAACATCGAAACAGATGAGGGGAGATAAATTTACCAAATCGAATATCCTGATGGCTGCGAGAAGGGTTTCCTGGTTTTTATTCTATATGATATATTTATTACTTTTTTAATAAGTAATGATTCGTGTAATCTATGCGAATTTATTTATTTACTCTTGAATAAGTAATTACACGTTTATGGAATGAGCTCTATTGATAAATAAGTTATCTCCACCTGATACATTGAACCCTTCTGCTCTGTTTGGACTAATATGAATTACTTCCGGTTGGTTTGCGGAATTGTTTATTTCTGAGCTTTCGTCTGTTTACATTGTAATTCAATTGAATAACGTTGGCAAAACTGCGATCACACTAAAGGAAAAAGTCTACCGCGTAATTGTGTGTCATAATTACAGTGCAGTCGCCGTGGACTGGTCGTAATCCACGCGTGGGCAGTGATGTCCATGCATGCGTTTACAAGGTAATAAATATCATCACCACCAAAATTTTAATTAATGAAGCACCGGGTTGTACCCGGTGCTTCATTAATTAAATTTTTGATGATAATTCCTATAATTAGTGTTTGGAATCTAATATTATTGCGTCCGTGGAAATACTGCTCACTCAGTGGAAAGTGACCAGTCCACGGCGCCGAACTGCACAACGACGAAGTTTTCAACGGTCATGTCGTTGATTTGTGTGATGTGCAGTGTACGATCCTATGTTGATTGTGATGTCATATTGATTGCCATGCAAATTTTTCCCTGGGGAGAACAACTCGGGACCCCACTCTACCACTGGGGTGAGTTGATGTAGGGGTCCCAAGGTATTTCGTGGTATTCACCCTTAGGCGAAATTGGACAATGTGCAAATCAGCGTTTCAATTCGAGTCCTAATGTTTACAATACCGCAAAACTAGCCGGTAGTAGTTAGTGCAAGAACGACAACTTGCTTTCCGGTAGACGCTACAGTATTGAATTTCATATTGTTGATGCAATCAGACCGAAACTATCTCCTTTTTGTTGGTTTCGGGAGGGTAGGAGACACATGTCTATCCGTCCATAAAATGAAATTACCTAACTGCTCTTGTTCATATACCTATGCCTTTTGGCGCGCTTTTTCGATGAGGAGCCTGCAATAACTAAAAACAGTCATCGCCACACTCTAAAATCAATTGGGTTAAAAATCAACCCAAATCAACCCAATTGGGTTCATATTCCCTCTACACAGTTGATTTGGGTTAATTTTTAACCCAACTGATTTTAGAGTGCATCGGCCATGCCACGGTAAAACTCGTGGCACACTGCCCTGCCAAGGTTTTTATCGTGCCGTTGGAGATAGCCATGGCTAATTTCGAGGGGGGCTGGTCCGACTCACGAAACTAGTAACTACCTGTTACAGTTTACACTGCCCTGCCATTGTTCTTGTCGTGACATTGGCGATAGCCATGGCTAATTTCGAGGGCTGATCATACTGACGAAACTAGTAACTAGGCCCTACCCGTTACAGTTTGATGCCTACTCGGGCGTCTTTAACCCAGTGTCAAAATTTGTTATTTTAATTACTTTTTCTTTCAATTTTTTTAAAATTTCAACAAAACCATATCATGTGACCCCTCAATGGTACGAGCTCGATGAGCTCGTTGCAATGAGGGGGTCACATGATATGCATTTGCTGACATTTTTGAGAAAAAAACAAAACTTTTCTTCAACCGCTCAGTTTGTAAATTACGCGGGTGGATGCAGCCGGTTCGTTAATTAAATGGTTAGCTGTGGCGAACGTGAAAAAAAAAATCACCTTTTCTTCGTGCGCCACAATACTTAGAAATAAGACCCTCAATGCCCTCACATTCTACCCTACAGAATAGATACTAACGTCCTCTTGCATGGAAGTGTCCACTACAACGCTGAAGTGAATCGAATAATATTTGAATGAATGCGAACATACAAACATTGAGGAAAGAGGTAGATTCAGTCGCTCCTGTACAGATATCAAGGGCGTGACAAAACGGACGGAAAGTGAAAATAAATTGTGTACTTCTGCGACCCGCCTCGGATCGAACTATAAGCCTTTTTCGAAACTGCCATCTTGGACTTTAATCTATGCAAGGTCGCGGGTCGCGGGGTGCAAACAAAGTGATTTCCATGTTCATCGCGTTGAGTTCTGTGTCAGCCAAATCAGCTAGTTTTGTAAAATATCAAGTTTAAATTCGTAAATCCGATGTCGTCGTTCGAATTAACTGAAGGGGCAGTCCTAGACGATGTTAAACGATGGAATATCGCAGGTTTACTTAGTTTTTTTTACGGAGGCGATGACTTTTCTTTGAATGGCAACAAGGACACGTTTGTTGCTCGGAGTTTCTCGGCTTGGGAAATCCCCGGAAGTTGTTGAAAACAGTGGCCATGCCCACGGAGTAATGACACAGCGTGCATTCAAACACACCATTTATGTCGATTGGAACTCAATTCGAAATCATGAAAGTTTTCATACAATATTGCTATTGCCTTTAACAAATGTCAACCTTGGCTAAATGTTTTTTGAATTCTCACTAATGAACGCAGTGGGGTCCGAAGCTCTTCACCCGCTCTCTTCTCCCATTGCTCACAACGTGTTTTCTTGAAATGTTTACACCTCGCGACCTGTGATCTTGCATAGATTAAAGTCCAAGATGGCAGTTTCGAAAAAGGCTTATTTAAGGTCTAACTTAAACATCAAGTGGCGGAATGTCACACTAACAGGTCTTGTAGTCTTAGAATGGGGATCGCGGTGGCTCAGTGGTAGACTGTTGGACTTCTATGCTAGAGGACCCGAGTTCGATCCCCGTTCGAGACGACCCGCGTTGTGTCCTTGGGCAAGGCATTTTATCCCAGTTGCCTACAAGGGGCACGATGGCGCCGTGTACTAAGGCGTACTGCACATCGATGGTACACATGTCTTCAACCGCCGTAACCCTGCTTGAGCGGAGCTTGAACAGAGTTAGAATGTTAAGGAGCTGACAGTTGCTCGTCGATGCTCGGTAGTTCTCTCCGGGCACTCCGGCTTCCTACACCCGTAAAACTGACACGTTCATGATTAGCCATTGTGCATACGTATGTGACCTTAAACACTAATAAATAAATAAATAATAGTCTTATAATGCACTACAAATATAGTCAACAGAAACTTGGTGTTTTGTTCGTTGCTCGTTCTTTTGTCTCATTTTGTTTGAAAATGCCGTCGATCATTTACGGCAGAGAAATGGGTGATAAAAAAATTCTGAAGGCAAAAATAATTCAGCAGTCTTCCAATTGATGTAGCTCGTCCATTCAGCCTGGATAATATCTCTTCTCTTATCCTATTACCTCATCACTTTTCTATAACCTTTTCACTAACTCTCTTTCGCCACTCATGCACCACGCCCAGTCTTCTACTTTACAGAATACTTGGTCTGGCTCACGAAAGGCAGTATACAGATAACTTCAATATATACTACTTACATTTCGTCGTGTGACAACCATAAGATTCTATCTTCTACCAGAAGATAGAACCTTATCGTTCTCACACGACGATTTTGCTAGGATCACTCATATTATCATCATATTTTTGTACATTTTAGTAATTATTGCCTGTTTTGGCCTACCGTAGCTTACTTCGATGGTTGCTTGACAACCGTATGTCACTAGGTCTCCCTCGTACATGGTTGCGAAGTGAAAATTGCTCAATAAAGAGGTCAAGCGTTTTTTCGTGATGGGATCAGGAACACGGGTTTCTCGACAACTCGGGGTAATACCTCAATTGGGGCCATAAAATGGTCCTTGGCCATCCTCCCTATCACTTTGGTCAGCTTAACAATGAGCACCCGGCGTTATTTGAGTCCCGAGGAACTATCCAGTGGGGTGGGAATGCTCGAGTTTGGGCTCTACCAAAGACAGGTGGCTGTACAACTCGTTGTGTCAGAGAGTGTGGTATCCAGGGCCTGGAACCGTTTCCAAACACAAGGGAGTGCACAGCGGAGACACGGTGGTGGTTGCCATCAGGTGACAACACATCGAGGAGACCGTTACCTCGTCATCACTGCTAGTCTGAATCAAACCATGAACGCCACAGCTCTCCAAAATACCCTCCTTAATGTAGTGGACTTCAGAATTTCGAGACAGACTACACGAAACTGGTTGCACGTCGTTCGTTTGCGAGCCAGAAGACCCGTTGTGCGTGTTCCTCTGAAGTACAGACACCGGTGACATCGGTAGGTGTGGTGCCATGAACACGTCGAGTGGACACCGCGTCAGTGGTACAATGTTCTCTTCACTCACGAGTCAATAATTTGTCAAGATTTCCGCGAAAGACGTGTGCTTGTGTGGAAAAGACGCAATGAAAGCTTTTCCGACGTCATGGTTTGAGAACATGACCGGTAGGGTTTTGGGTCAGTAATGGTTTGGGGCGGTATGACTTTGGATGGCCAGACCGACCTCCACGTCATACAGGATGGCACCTTGAACAGACAACGCTATAGGGATGAAGTTATCTATCTGTTTTTGTGCGTCCATATGCAGGGGCTGGAGATGAGGAGTTTCTCCTGATGGACGATAACGCCCGATCCCATCGACCTCGGATCGTCAACGAATATCTCCAACAGCAAAGTATCGAGCGTATGGACTGGGCAGCCGTATCCCCGGACCTAAACCCGATAAAACATGCTTGGGACCGGTTGCAGGCAGCGGTATCGACAAGACCAGTCCAACCGATTACTCCACAAGAACTGATCCAAACCTTTCTGGACGATTGGAGCAATTTCCTCGCCAGGTCTTCCGTACTCTGGTCAGTGGCAGGCACAGACGGTACCAGACTGTGTTGGATGCTAACGGTGATCACACTAAGTTTTGAAAATGACTTGTATGTGAGTTTGGATGTCTCGAATGAAATAAAATGGCGTTTATTGAACAACATGCATTTTGTGATTTTATGCAAAGATGCTGTTTTGTCCTAAACACCCTTTTGTCACACTACCAATGTGATGATAAACCCTCCGTTAATTGAAATATCGAGATACTGAACGAATACCAATCTCTGACTTCAGAAATATAGGTGGTCCTTAGCAAAATGTGAGAAGTATATATAGATACATTTCACCATAGATTTATAATTATAGTGTAATACATAACCATTATGCTTGTTGCTGGATCCACGTCCATGTATATATATTACCTTATGACAAATGTATTCCTTAGTTTATTTTCTGTACTTTATTTACTGTATCTATGCATTGAAATAAATACTGTTCAAACTAAGCGAATGGTTAAACAAGCCAAGCCAACCAAGACCTTTTAATAATGATTGATATCTTGTGCAGTTGGGCTTTCTATGCCGTCTACCTGTTTCAGTTGGGATAAGCTATCTACTTTGGTTGTGAACCATACCCAGGTACTGCTCGACAATGCAAGGTAATTTTCTTTCCTTTTTATGTCTGGAGAAAGTAATTTACAATTGTAATGGCTTCAGAGAATTACAAAAAATACGTAAGCCTATCTAACATACAACAGAATTAAAGCAAGGAGCGTGGATTTAGTGAGTTTAGTTTAACCCTTTTACCGCCACGCTCACTTTATCCATATATGGAGGACCTCTATGTACGCCTGTATGTGAGGAAGTTTAATAAAACTTATGACATAGTTGAAACTCTATTATCTGATTAATTGTTGGAAAGGGCTCTTTGAGCCCTTTCCAACAATTAATCAGATGGTAGGTTTGATCTGCGCATACCAGAACGTACAGATAATCATCATAAAATAGGTGACAATAGTCGCTTTCCGCAGCGTAAGTGTTATGGAATCGACACCGACGTCGTAGAATACATAATCGGATCGCTTTGAAGTAGTAAAATATCAAAATATCTGGCAAGGTGGAGTCAAAATTGGAATTTCCCCAGTTGCGGTCATCGCATGTCCTGTGTACAGCCATAAATTAACCAAGAAAATAATTTTTCGTTTTTGTGGAGTTCATTTCTTTCATTCAGTTTATAATTTTTTTGGAAACATCGTCGTTGTAAAAGTTGCAATATGTCGTCTGGTATGCCTTCAGAACAATGTTTGTGAGATGATGGTACAGTCGGGGAGAAACCCCCAGCTCTCAGGCCATCACTCTAATTCTGTTCGGAATTTTACGCTGTTATGGGTTGTTTGTACACCCACCTGCCGTGGAAATTTTAGCGCTAAACACCGTTGGTGTGATGTAATGTCCTTTTACTCAAAAAGATGTACAGATATTTCTCCGTACTCCAGTTGTAGATATTCTAATTAATAAGTATATAATTCGCCTTGAAAACATCAAGATATTAACATAATTAGTGGAACTACGTGGCGTAAACATAATACTACGGCTGTTATGAGTCTTCATTTCTAATTGTAATGTCATCAAACATTCAGTCAAATTAGGTCTCGTTTGAGCACCATTTTTAGCGTTGATTCAAAGAAAATGAATTTTTATGGTGTATTTTACATTTAATCATCTGAAATATATCAGCTGGCCTGAAAAGCGAACCATAGGGTTTTGTTTCTGACCAACCGAAATACTCCAAAAGAGTGAACCTAAACTCCACCTGTGGCATGAAAGCTTGTCTAAACATAGGCCAGGCGCCAATTTAAGGCTAGACTGGTTCCATGCTATAACAGGGTCGAATTCCATACAGAATTAGACTGGTGGCTTAGTAGCCTGGAGAAACCCCTCTACAAGCGTCAGTGAAAAACTTTTCTAACTCAGTGGCAACAGTCAGAACATCGTTTCTGGTTCGGTTTCAAAATTCATCGTTGCAGTTGCGAAAATGTTTTCGAGTTATCTCCCTTAGACCGTTAAATTGGACTTTTTACTGTTATCAGAAATGATGATATTATTTATTTATATTTATTTATTGGTGTTTAAGGTCATATATTTCTGCACAATGGCTGATCATGACCACGACAGTCTTACGGGTGGAGGAAGCCGGAGTACCCGGAGAGAACCACCGAGCAACGGCGAACAACTGTCAGCTCCCCAACATACTAACTCCACACAAGCAGGGTTAGCATTGGTTGAAGACAGGTGCACCATCGACGTGCAGTAAGCCTTAGTACACAGCGTCACCGTGTCCCCACGTGGGCAATGAGGTGAAGTGTCTTGCCCAAGGACACAACGCGGTTGCCGCAGGTGGGATTCGAACCGAGGACCTCTCGGCTTGCAGCCTGCACCTCTACCTACCAACTGAGCCACCGCGCCCCGACAGAAATGATTATAAATGGACGAAAATATTTCATCACTGTCCCACTATTAGACATTTTCTGATTATCAGTCTAGGCTTTCTGAAAGCCTGTATCCAAGCAATATATAGTTTGTTGGCTTGCACATTAATGACTGTGTTTTTGAACAGATGAATTCGCATGGTTACTCGACGTTTAGATGAAAAGACGCCTTGTCTGCCATCTTAAACTTGAGGGATCCTTCTTGGAAATTTGGAAACAGATTATACAGATGAATTCGGCGTTCCCACTAAATGATAATAAAGAATGAAAGAATGTGTTGTTAAGACCCTTCCCATCGTATACGAGTAACAGGTCAAGAAGAAAAACGTGTAACCACTGGCTGAAAAAAAGTGAATACTTACTGTTACTTGTTTTCAATTTCAAAGACCTGTATTTGTTTATTTTTGTATTTATATCAAAAACTTTAGGAAATTGTCACCGTTATAAATATTAAAACTATCCTAAATTCCAGTACAGCGTGAAATATTTCACTGTCATTACCCTAAATAGATTTCCAATCACTTCAAGCAGGTGTTTTAAAAGAATGTTCGTGTGAATCTAGCCCAGTGGAAGGTTGATAGATTTGAGAAATAGATGTTATTTGGATTGATTCCTGTGAGCGAGCGCAGGCGTGTAGCTGGGGCAGGTGCGACGGATACGAACACACATCCCACAAAATTTGAGTTCCACTTGAGGGATTATCTCCCATTTGTAATAAGAAAAGTTTGACAAAACGGGTCGACCTCCTTAACCCGATGCATCGTACTCTCCGTGGCTTAGCCACAGAGAGTCCGATGCATCGGGGTAAGTTGTTTTAAAAAAATAGTTTGTGTAAAACGCCAAGGCACTCATTTGATACTTCTTTATAGCCTCTGCTATAAAAAAGGCATCTGAGTGTCTGACAGATTCAAAGAAAGTAGTTGCATTATCCTGGTATTACAGGCCCTATATGTTACACACCAAGTTATCGCTGTTTAACCCTTTACCTAACATGAAAAGCAGACGACACTTGCAAAAAAAATTCTTGAATAACTAATTTTTTTCATTTTTTGTCTCAAAAACATAGGTTATGACCCCTCGTTGGAACGAGCGCAACGAGCTCGTTCCAACGAGGGGTCATAACCTATGTTTTTGAGACAAAAAATGAAAATATTTTGAAAATTAATTGGCGATTTTTGAGAATAGCGCTGGCCGGTTTTGGCCGTTACGTTGGGTAAAGGGTTAATTTCTTCTGAAATTAAAATAAAAAGATAGAATATATATCTATATAAAACTCACCGAAGTTAAGCAACGTCGAGCCCGGTTAGTCGTTGGATGGGTGACCGTCTGAGCGATCGATTCGGACTCCCGCGTTGCGTCCTTGGGCAAGGCACTTAACCCCGAATGTCCACATGGGGGCACGATGACGCCGTGTACTAAGGCGTACTGCACGCCGATAGTGCGCATGTCTTCAACCAATCTAACCGTGCCTATGTTGTAGTGCGGAGTTACGATGATGGGGAGCTAGCAGCTGCTCGTCGTTGCTAGATGGTTCTCTCCGGGTACTCCGGCTTCCTCCACCCGTAAAACTGTCACCGACACTATATGACCTTGGCTGTTAAATTGTCGTTAAACCTTAATAAATAAATCTATATAAATAAAAATAAAATAAAATATGTCTATCAAATATATCGATCTATTTATTTTGTATGTGATTTTTCACATACAGCAATGCAAAAGTACTCGTATTTTAGATCCTAAATTTCACATAATACTTTCCCAGATGCTAGTACAGAGCTTCATTTAATACTCATTTTTGAAAATTGTCGGCGACCTAGCCAATCATGACTTCCACAGCCGAGCCGAGCCGTTTATCGCTAAACGCCACTGAGCGCACCCCCCCGGCAAAATTCCCAGTTTCTCGTCTGGGGCGTCACTTATTGTTTGTGATTGATAATGACGCGTATTCTTTTTGGGCAGCGCTGTTATTGACATTTTTCTCCTTTGTTTAACCCTTCACCCAACGAATCGGCCACAACCGCCCGCGTAATATGCAAATTCAGTTGTTGAAAAATTATTATTTTTCAAAAAATGTCAACAAAACCATATCATGTGACCCCTCGTTGGAACGAGTCCGTCGAGCTCATTCCAACGAGGGGGTCACATGATATGGATTTACTGAAATTTTTTGAAAAATTTGGAAAAATTATATTTAAAATAACAAATTTTGATATCGTTGGGTAAAGGGTTAATGTGCCTTTGCGTAGAGGTAATTTTGTGATCTGATGGGTGAGGGGTCGAACCCTTCAATGCTTTAGAGTATCTCCTTTAGATCGTAAAGTTAAGACATACCAAATGAGTTTAAAGGGGCACCTCTAGTGTTTCCAACAAAGCTATAGAAAGTCCCCGGATGTAAACAAAGCTCGTTTTCGCATTTTTTACGGAACAGTTAACATTGTTTATTGCCCACAGTTCAAAATTATAACCTATAACTGAGACCCAACATATGTATTTCGTTATCCACTCTCAGATGGAATCGTCAACACAACGGTATGCAGTCAGCTGTGCCGCTAACAATGCTAAAACACACTTTGTTTGGATCCGGAGACTTTCTATAGGTGAGGTCCACCTATAGCTTTGTTGGCAATATTAGATGTTCCCCTTTAATGGAATGAACTATGAAACAGAGAAAAAGTTTTAGGTCCCGTTTCCCGTGAAAGGTTGTACTTCCAGGTCATTGTACATGTATATCCTGATCCAACTGAGAATGTAGGATCTTATTTGATTTTATGATGGTTTGGGTCCAGTAAACGGTGACCATCAGTGATATTATGCCCCTCAAAAATCAATCATCTGTTTGTGTGGTTGAAAATTGTGTGCAATTGTATCCATATTGGTTGCATGTCAGGGCCACATAGGCCTGTTTAATGTGTTACTCAGACCGTACAGTGGGGTGATTTTGCACAAACGGGACAATGTTTGATGAATTTCCTTTAGGGCGCCTTTTTGAAAAAAAAAATGAATAAGAAAACCGCCTTTGTTTTATTTGTTCGTTTGAAGTTTTCGATGCTATAACACGATTGGATAAGAATGGAAAACTGCAGGAACACCGTTTTTTCGCCGTAAATGGACGAAAAGTGGACATTTTTAACACCCCACACCCCACCCCCACCCCACCACGCTAATGAGTCAGTTTTTACAATTTTACATTGCTTTCAAGCAGTTGACTGGGTCACTCAGCCAGGTATATTTAGATGATGTAGTAAGGGTTATTTCTTGTGATATCACCCCCCAAAAGAAGGACAGAAAAAGTCCTTTTTGAAAATGTACAACTCTGTGCACTTTTGGTGTAAGGGAGATAACTCAGAGAGGAATTGTTTGAGGCTGCAAAATTTAATAAATCTGATATTTCGTGAAAACATGCATTGTCATCAGATTAATTGCAACAAGCCCTCAGTGAAAAATCCAACTCTGAATACACCGTGTTCGCTTGAGTTAAATGGAAGCCAAGAACACCCTCAAGCCCTGAACCAATTTCTAGTGTCGTTGATAACCAGTGTTGGTACGCTGAATTAACTGGGCTATTAATGTAACACGAAAAGACAGGTATGTCGCTTAATGTGGAGCAATGAAAAGCTATAGTGGTTGGAATGGTGGCCAGACAGCCCTGTAGATGTGCTTTGGAAATAGGAAAAGAATAACAAATGGTGATTGCTCAATGGATTAAAGTAGACGAACGAATACAAAGAGTTGTCGTATGGGTGAAATTGAAAATGCCGATATGACAAGAAAATGGCTGGCACACAACTGTCCGTTCCAACCATTCTCAGTCCTCGTCTATTTCAGTTGTTGGTATCCTCTACATTAAATGGTAGAGGCCACGTCGGTGGGGTACGGTTTTTGTGAATGTAAGTTCATCAGAAGATATTTTGAGCCCAAAACCAGTTCTTGAATATGATGAATAGCAGTACAATTTTACTCATATCGAATTTGCACGCAGCATCTGATTACCGGAAAAAGCGGACATTCTCAAGTAGGACATAGTCGATCTCTCGAAATAGCAAATACCAGAATTCGCCCAAGAATAAATTTTATCGTGACGAGTATAAATTGTTGCAGTGTTTTTCCTTCAGATTAGCATCCATCGTGCTATAAAGCTTGCTCATGCTGAAGAGATATTTTTATTTTTAAACCTGCAGCGAATCAGCCCAAAAGAATTAATAGGTAGCTGACTCGCCGATTAATGTATGTTGAGTTCAGAGACTGTAAAAAGTCATCTCCTGCACGCTGATAACAAAATATCAAAATTTCCACCTCTAACATTTTCCCAGAATGCAACAGGGAATTTAACCAATTCGATCTTGTTTGACTGAGCTAATGCCCATTGAGCTGACAACGACAAAATGGGCGAAATCACCCTGGTTTGTTGGGAGGTTTCGTAATAATTTAATCCAACAGCTCTATCGAGCTGTTGGATTAAATTATCACTGAGCCTTGCTTCAGATGTTTTGCTCTTAATATCGTGTGCTCGTCCACTACCAATTTTCTCTTCACGCAAAAATGTATGCACATCGGGTTGAACTGGTTAATTTGTTAAATTTCTAGTTGCATTGTCGAAAGAATTTGCTGCTTAAATTTGGGTATCTGACCTTCGTGTGCTGAGGGTTAAACTGCATGAATCACCAATACATCCTTAAATTTGAGTTTCGACGCAGACAATCAGTTCTGAATTTAGAGAAAGCATAAGGTATCACAGCAGTAAATATTTTCCCAAAGGCGACCATTATAACGTCCATGCGAAAAATATTATGATCGCATCACTTTAATTTTGGCATTCAAATATCTTTGTCAAGTATAGCCCTTCAGACAACTTTGTCTGACCCGAAAACAGGCAGTCATGCAACAAACAAGAGAGAAAACTTGACCGGAAGGGAAATACCGGCCACGTGCACCTATTTTTCAGGGAATTCCCAACAAAACCACACCAAAAGTCAATTGTATTTTTTAGATCCAAAAGTCATCAAATCTCTATTTATTCATCTGGAATATTCAACAATAATGCAATATGTCATTAGAAAGTTTCAAATGTTTATTGAAACAATATATTTTCCCAAGGCTGCTTATTTTTAGAGATTGCTTTCAAGGCGGGTAACTCTAATTCAAATATCACTGCAGCGATACCATAAGAAACACAAGCAAACTGCTTAACACGACTGGAAGAAGACACTTAAAAAAAAAATATATCGAATAACTTAACAGGAAATATTTGGTTCGCCTCCAAGCATATAATTTATAACCCTCACTGGAACAAGCTCGACGACCATCCTCCATTGATGGGTCATAAAGAATGTTTTGGAGTAATAATGAAAAGCGACTGGTAGAAGACACTTGAAAAAATATCGAATAGCCTAACAGGAAATGTTTGTTTTGCCACCAAAACATATACCCTAATTGGATCGAGCTCAACGAGCTTACTCCAATGATCGGCCATGAGGTATGTTTTGGGGCAAAAATTGAAACAGGAATAATACAATCCGAATGGTGAGTTTTTGTGAAGAGTGCTGAACAGATATGTACGTTAAGTTCAGTAAAGTATTAATAGAATTCAGAATTAAACTCGAAGAACCATTGGTTGAAATATTACTTGTGCTTCTGCTTTTTGGCTGACCATGAGTTACCATCTCTACTCTGTCGGGGTTTTAGTGATAAATCCACTCTCTGGGAACTGTAATGTAACCTAAAAAACTTGAGACTGCACTACCAGAAGAAACGTGTTGTAGGATTACTTCAACTTGTCTTTATCTTTTTTTTTCTTGAATTGTGGCACAGGCAAAAATTGCGAAAGTGCATCCGGTGCGACACGTGAGAATTTCTTCCAGTTACCTCTTAATTAAGACTTAACCCTTTACCTAACATGAAAAGCAGACGACACTTGCAACAACATTCTTGAATAACTATTTTTTTTCATTTTTTGTCTCCAAAACATAGATTATGATCCCTCGTTGGAACGAGCTCGACGAGCTCGTTCCAACGAGGGATCATAACCTATGTTTTGGAGACAAAAAATGAAAAAATAATGAAAATTAATTGGCGATTTTTGAGAATAGCTGGCCGATTTTGGCCGTTACGTTGGGTAAAGGGTTAAAGCATCGCTATTAAGTTAAAACTTATTATATCTTAAGACTGGCGTATCTTTGAATTAAGACTTATTATCTCTTAAATGAGATTTAAAGGATCTCTTAAGTCTTACAGTATCTCTTAATTCAGACTTATAGTATCTCTTTATTGAGACTCATTATCTCCTAAATAAAACTCACGTATTACCAAATTAAGCCCCATAATCTCTTAATTAGGACTTTCATGATTGCCGAAGTAAGCCTTATAGCATCTCTCAATTTAGACTTACAGTATCGCATAATTAAGACTCATTATCCCTTAATTGAGATTTTTGCATCTCTGAATTTTGGGCTTATGGTATCTCTGAATTAAGACCTACAGCGTGTCTTCATTAAGACGTATTATCTCCTAATAATAATTAAGGCTTACTCGCCTCTTAATTAAGACTTAAGTATCACCTAATTATGACTTAAGAGTCTTTTAATCAAGACTTAACCGGTCTTCGAATCGAAACTGACTGTACCTATATTGTCTTTGTTGTCTCGGCCTACAGCCGCTATGAGTAGTGCGTAATGCTATGTTATGTTGGTTTACTAGGTGGTCTAGTATGGTAGTATAATATGGACTCCCTGTGGAACCCACCCCTCCCTCCGTTGGTCTACCTTCATCCTCCTCGAACCGCTGATCTACCCGAAGCTCAATGCTACAAACCGCATCAACTACAACATTTATAATTCCAACCACGACCGCCACTAAAATGGCCACAGCTACAACACCAACTACTCTTATACAACTACAACCACAACACCAATAGCCACAGCCACTACAATTACTTGACCCAAACCAAATACTGCACCAGCCTTTTCTTCAATCAACAAACACAACGACAATACCAACAAATTCAAGCATCACTTCAACCACTACAGCTTCTAAGCCCACTACAACACCTACCACTACAGTTACCACACTAGCCGAATGAGCTATGACACTAATAACCACAACTACAACATTAACCCTTTACCTAACATGAAAAGCAGACGACATTTGCAAAACAAATTCTTGAATAACTAAGTTTTTTTCATTTTTTTTTGTCTCAAAAACATAGGTTATGACGCCTCGTTGGAACGAGCTCGTTCCAATGAGGGGTCATAACTTATGTTTTTGAGACAAAGAAATGAAAAAAATAATGAAAATTAATTGGCGATTTTTGAGAATAGCGCTGGCCGCTTTTGGCCGTTACGTTGGGTAAAGGGTTAAACACAGCAATACCAATCGCTAGGCCACAACCCCTGCTGCTATGACACCAATAACCTCAACAGTAACCACTGCAATTACTACACCAGTCACTACAACTACTAAACCAACGACTAAACAA
Organism: Pictodentalium vernedei; assembly: GCA_031216915.1. NCBI lineage: Eukaryota > Metazoa > Mollusca > Scaphopoda > Dentaliida > Dentaliidae > Pictodentalium > Pictodentalium vernedei. Next base: position 147,535,192 of record CM062291.1, on the reverse strand, counting down.
ACACGTCACTACACCAACGACTACAACAACTACTAGATATGTGTTTCACCAACAACCACTGTCTATAGTCCACAATAGTTCCGCGTATTCCTCAAATGTCTCCGAGCCACTATTTTCGATCAGCGAACAAATGTCCTGAGCAGTTACAAAACCAATTAGATCGGTCACGAAACCTTGGTCCTCAATCATCTCCAAACCACTATCTTCTGACCTCAGCCGCCAGAGTCAGAATCGTTCCCAGAGCATGTTCCTTTGCGATTGTTCCCAGAAATTCCACAAATATCCCACTACTCAAGAAGTCACAAAAACGGCTGTTATAGGTGGTCTAAAATTCATAAAACCTACATTGTAGAAACTATTAGGGCCTTCTATAGTACTGGAGTGCACTCCAGAGCAATCGAAATGTAGGGAACTAGCACAAAACCGACAGGGTGGTACATTAGATAGACAACCAGCTGGTTTCCTCGATGATAAAAGAACCAAAAGGGTACAGACAATCCATACTATGCTACCATACTAAATCAGGGTACCCCCAGATTTCTTAAGAAAAAAAGTTTCTAGGAGGTTTGGGGCAAAAATTCAAGGATTTTCAAGGAATTATTGATAGAGAAATTGCAAAGCAAGTTACCACTAACCCCACCCCCACCCCCCTCCACAAAAAATATATTAAGACCTTTTGCTTGTCACAAATCTGATTAGTCAAAGTATTTGCAGCTCAACTGCCGACAACAATCAATCAGTGGTTGGGTTTTAACGGGACTTTTAAGCTGTGATATGAAAGTAGGAACAGGAACACCGAACACAAGACTAACAGGGATACACAAAGTCCATCCTATACTACAGTACCGGACAGCTTGGTGTACCCCACATTACCGCATGACAAGATACTAAAATGTAATTACAAGTTATTAACTTGGAATTAAGAGTTAGATAAATATTAAATTGTAATTATAAGTAAGCCAAATTGTAATTATAAATTAATGACATGTAATTACAAGTTATGAAATTGTGATTACAAGTCATAAAATTGTAATTACGAGTTAGCTAACTTGAAATTGCAATAGTGGCGGATAGAAAGAATGAAAGAGAGACAAATTATATAATTCCCGACTTTCGTTGGAGAGGGTACATCTCGTCTTCTGAGTTCCAATGTGTTCTATGTGCCTATTGGCACATAGAACACATTGGAACTCTGGGGATGATATGACAAGGTTGGAGATTCAGTTCATATGTCGTTGTGCATCATCAACTGGGATTTTTTCGACAGCCTTGCCCGCCGCACTCGTCTCAAAGAACAATCGGAAGGACAACTGTACCCGCTCCTCCAGCCCAGTGCATTGGATTGGACTGGTCCTCTCTCTCTCCTCTCTGATATCCATGGAGTATCACCTCGTCCAGGTCTGTGCTCTTAAATCCTAATTATGATGCCCACGTTTGCTACCCTGAGGAAAAACAACCATAGACAGGTAATGATGACCAAAGTCTAGCCCGCATAGATAATAGGTATGTTGTATATACATATTATTGCTTCAGTGAAGTGATATGGGTCGTAGTATCACGGCGAGTTGACGAGAGTCAGATCGTCGTATCAAACGAGCTGACACAGGCAGCGAGTTTGATGCGGCGGCCTCACCCTCGTCAACGACCCATATCACTTCACTGTACCTATAATAGGTTTATTATATGACCGTATTGTGCTTCACATACCATCAACCCACTCCCGAATCACTCCAGTGAAGCGAGTGCAGTCACACACACTCCTAGCCTAATATATACTAAATACTATTTAACCCTTTACCTAACGTAACGGCCAGAACCTGGCCAGCGCTATTCTCAAAAATCGCCAATTAATTTATTATTTTTTCATTTCTTTGTCTCAAAAACATAGGTTATGACCCCTCGTTGGAACGAGCTCGACGAGCTCGTTCCAACGAGGGGTCATAACCTATGTTTTTGAGACACAAAATGAAAAAAATTAGCTATTCAAGAATTTGTTTTGCAAGTGTCGTCTGCTTTTCATGTTAGGTAAAGGGTTAAATAGTTCCGTCCCTTCCAATGACCTACCAGGGGATGGAGACGTTATCGGTGCGACGGAAATGGAAACTGGCTCTCCGAAGCCTCCTACTCCAATCTTTCCCCTCCTCCCAGATCAGGAACAGGCTCGAGGACTACCAGATCTCATGGCAGTACTGGAAAGCTTGAGGCAAGAGATTAGCGAAACCATCAAGGAGTCAACAGAAAGCAACTACAACACGATGGCACTTCTGGCAGATCACAGCACCCATAGAACTCCTAAGGCAGTTAGGATTCGACCGTTCCATCCAAGTCAGTCCTCCAATCAGAACATCAACAGCCCGACAACACCACCAACCACTACAGTCTCACCTTCGCAGCCACCTCCACTCCAAAAGAAAATTATTATTTATTTATTTATTTGTTTATTTATTGAAGTTTAATGAGACTTTCGACAGTCAGGGTCACCTCGTGGCGGACAGTTTTATGGGCGGTGGAAGCCGGGAGAGAACCACCGAGCAGCCGCTAGCAACTGTCAGATTCCCCAGTCAGACTCCCCAGCGTACTTACGCCACACAAGCAAAGTTAGCATTAGTTGATCACAAATGCACGATCGACATGCAGTAGGCCTTAGTACACAGCGCTACTGTGCTCAACGCAGTTACCCCTGGCGGGTATCGAACCGTGGACCTTTCGGCTTGAAGTCCAATGCCGTTACCCCTGAGGCGCCGCGCTCCCTTTTGTTCCTCGAATATGAGTGCTGCTATATAAAGAGCATAGCCTATGTTCAAACATACTTGGAGGCATATGCTATGCATGACAGACAGGTGCATAGCCAGGGGTTAGGGGGCAAGAGTAATTTGTAGGGAGGCTAGTTCGGCGATCTGAACGTAGCGGCTACCCCCTACGAAGAGGGGTAGCCGCTACGTTCAGATTGCTGAACTACTAGAGAGAGGTGGCATACAGAATAGGATGCGCATATAGAATAGGATGATCCGAGCCACGTAGCGGCTAGATGGGGGTGTGCACAAGAGGGGGACACCCCTATAGTTGGAGGTGGCCTCCGCCGGGAAAACATTTGAAATTCGGGCCAAAAAAACGAAATTTCTTTGACTCCGAGTCCTTTTGTGTTCATAATTGATAAGTTGTGAAAGGAATCAATAATTCAATAATTAGGCCACAACATCTGGGGTGATGACTGAAAATTGAAGGGGGGGGGGGGGGGCGTGTGCCCACTCAACCCATCCATGGCTACGCCACTGATGAGAGAGCAAGACATTTCATTCATCCCACGTAAGCCTACTCAGGAAGAAACAGGGCATGGCATGTCCCAGTATCAACTAAGCATGCCTTCGGTGTGTAGAAGTGAAAAACAATGTAGTGTTCAGTTGGGTTATAGCGAAAACGGCACCTGGCGAAAACTGCACCAAAGGAGCGAAAACGGCACCAAATGTGGCGAAAACGGCACCAATTGCGCTGGCGAAAACTGCATCATGGGTTGGCGAAAACGGCACCAATTCGGATGGCGAAAACGGCACCATTATTTAATTCATTTCATTCTGCCATTTTCTGTGCTTTGTTTTGAAACTGAGTAGTTAAGCTTGAGGGTGCATTCAAGTTCTTTAACTAATTAGCCAGGGATTTCCTGCCGAAGAAAAATAAGGATACCCAGATGGTGTTGGACGCCAGTTCACTTCTCAACTGGGATGCCCATGTTGAGAGTGACTGCGTTCAGATGAAGAAATCTCCGTCGACCAAACGCCGGGATGCCTACTTTCTCAAGGAAACTCACCGCCCACGTGAAGGCCCTGGGTATGACGACAAAGTCATACATGCTATAGATAGCTTCATCAATGAACACCCCGAGGTCTACCGAGACCCTAAATTCAACTATTCAAATTATAACCGCTATGGATTTTGATCATCCTTCACTCCATCCCCAGAGATGGTGGCTATCCACCCCTGGAGAGGCGAGCATTGGTCCCGAGTCCCTTATCTTGCACTTTTTTGCAAACGCCTTCCGGATTCACGGTACAGTCCCCTTCTTTACTGTTGGCACAGAAGTCAGAACCTGAGTGTGTGTGGGGAGGGGGGAGGGGGGCAAACATTGTCCAGAAGACCGTGTTTTAGTTTTATAGTTTGGTACGTCCTTTCAAAGGACGCCCCAAAGCAAAAATTAAAACACGATCTTGGGGCAGTCCAAACCCGAAAGTTCCAAGCCTCGGGGTTACTCTTACTCGATCGCTAGCACGTAACGGTGGTGGTGGTGGGGTGGGGGGGGGGGGGGGTGGAGGTCCTGTAGAAGAAAAAAAAGTAAAATTTATTAAAAGTATATATGAAGATTTTAAAATTCGGGTGTACCGCACTGAGTTAATTATTGTCGGTCGAGTTTATTATGTTAGTCCAATCAACTAATTGCATTGATAACGCAACTCAATCCAGCTGCCCCCATTACACTGAAACTTATGTAGGCTTGTTGTTGACGATAGAGTATATTTTGTTACTAAAGTTAATTAAGGTCATTGATAACGAATTTAATCCAGCTGGCCGATAGGGATAAGTTACAAGGCAAAGACAGCCACTTAACACAAACACACTTCTTTTTCCGTTTTTTCTCCTCATTTTCCCAATAACCGTTACGGAATTATTATAACCGCTATGGATACTTAGTAACCGTTATGAATTTTGACCATCCTTCACTCTATCCCCAGAGGTGGCCATCCACTTCCGGGGAGGCGAGCTTTGGTCCAGCGTCCCTCTTCTTGCCTTTTTTACAAACGCTACAAGAGCACATTCAGGCCCCGGCCAAATAGGTGAACATGCAGGCCGGCCCCGAAAGTTCGGGTCTTTCTTTGGATGGACACCGAAGGGGGCCGTTGGTTTTGTACATGTCTCGGTTTACACCTGTGAAAGAAGCCTTCCCGCAGAAGACAGCTCAAGACTATACTTGGCAAATGCCAATGAAGGCCTCAGAAATAATATTTAACAAGTGGCAGACTATACTTGCTTGAAAAAGACAACACACCACCCTCTGGGAGAGGTAGCTCCTTTGTCGAGAGGGCCCTCTCTCACACTGGTGCTCACCCGAGGGAGGTTGACACCTTAACCAGATCACCAATAAGAGCACCAAAGCCTCCCCCTTGGCCTTTCCTCCTCTGTTGCTTCTTGTCATGGTCGGCATCTGTGAAAAAGCTTCAACAAATTACCTCAAAGAACGGTCAAACGGGGCTTGCCTCAGACCGTCCCAGCGTGCCTTCGACGCGCGAAACCATTTAATCTCATATTATATCCATGTTCTTAAAGAGGAATTTCTCCAATTTCCTGGGGCAGACGCCGAAGCTCTTACCCATCAAACTGTGAGAGAAATAAAATCACTTGGATTCGGGAGCGTTAATCTTGTTGCACAGTATTATGACGGCGCTTGCACAGTATTATAACGGCGCAAGTGTTATGTCAGAACACCTGTGTGGTGTTCAAACCCGTTTGAGGGAGCAGTTTCCCAATGCTTTTGTAACGTCCCAACTCGGACCAATCGTCAAAAGAAAATATAAAGTGTCCCACAGGTCCAAGAGAAGGGTATCGTTAAGCTTTAAGAAAGTGGGGTTTGGGACACCACCCACACAGGTAAGTAACCCCCTCCTAAAATAATACATTTACTAGGTATAACTCTGGCTGGAAAATTATCTGAGATATTTACCCACGACTGAAAACGCGAAGGGTCTAAACAGGGAACACCATACTCCGGTCTGCATTATTCATAAAAATATGATAGATTTAATAATCAACAACTCATCTAGATGATATGACATTTTATTCAACAACCATTCCCATATACGCAACATTCAAAGTCCCTATAACAAAATCAACGTTCCACAACCAGAATTGTGCTCACACAATCTCCATGCGTTGTCAGATAGGCTATATATCAATCGTAATTGATACTACCGGGCTACCATAGGAATGAATTCACATAAAAATATAATTTCTCACGAAATTACTAAGTTTTAGACGCAAGTTTCCACAAATCAAACTCAATAACATGACAATGAATACCACGGAAAAAGAGAACATTTTGTGCCACCCGTCTCAGAAACTGAGTCGAGTGGAACAAAATATTCCAATTTTCAATGCAAACCACATCAATGTGCGAGCCTTCAACACAAACTTCTCAAAGGCTATTAACGGCCTTAAATTTTGTCGCAAACATTCCAAAATTTCAACATTTGACTGCGCAATACTAAGCCGTCAAAACTCACATTTTGCGAATTCCATATATTGAGGGGTCGTCCAACATAACTTTGGCCAATTTTTTGACATTTTTCCCAATGCCTCAGAAACAGATAAGAGAAGTAAGGAAAGGCAAATTATATATCAAAATAATGAGTAAAGTGCATAGAAAAGGTACATATATTTTTTTCAGGAAAAAAAGTGAATTTTATGATTTTGAAGAAGATTAATTTGCAAATGGCATAAGTAACGAACCGGTAAAACCACAAAATAAGCGGTAATTCGAAAGCCTTGTCCTCAATATAATGATAACATACTACAGACTCGGAGAAAGCATTTTTTTGACACACACTCTGGTGGGTTTTGACGTTTGAATGTAATAACATCAACACAAATTTTGGATGTTCCGGATGTGGCCATGTTTCAACGATGTTTTTCCGGTCATGTGATTACGATGTGGTTCTTGCAGAAATACTCAATTTGGGCAATCGTAAGAATGCAAAGACGTGATCACGCCCTTTATTTGTTCGAGACAATGTATGAGCGTATTTGCAAACAGGTGACAGCAAGTACTTGAGCTGTTAATGTCATAACTGCAAAATATGGTTCGAAATTCCCTCTCGTGTTTACAGGCCGTCCGAACTTTTTTGTTGACAAAAAATCTGAATTATTGCGCACTAGAAAGACAATATGAACCACTTGTAAAAAAAATAACCGAGTGTATAAAATCGGGACGATACACATAAAATAAGGCAATATTCATAACAAAGTAAGCAGAATGCTTCAGAAATCACTTTTTCACGAAGTATATTCCAAGTGACCTGGAACTATATTGAGCGTGTTAATTTCCCCCTGTCGCTGCGAAGTTATTTACGTCCTAGTAACCATGGAATTTGAAGGCGAGTATGTTTGATGTCTGCAAAGGACCGATTGAAGATGGGTTGAAAATGATGCATTTGTGCTTTTAAATAAGGTGCGCTTGGACGATGCTGAGAATTTAGTTTTTTCTTCCAACCAACCATAGTAATACAAGCGTCGATCAGTGTCTTTTATGATCGTTTTACACTGACAAATGTGACAAATCTCCTTCACCGGAAACCATCCCTCAATTTGCATATCACAATAAACATAACCGCTGTCACGGAGTGTCAGCGTGGCCGTGTGGTCAAAACCGAAACGAATTATCGAATGCACGGTCAATATTAGCTGCAATTGGCTTTTAAATAAATGAAATACACGAAATATTCGCAATTTCTTCATTATTCATGCCGAGTTACTTTTTAATCAAACCACATGCGTTCAGTTTCGTTTGTCGGCATCAAACTGATATTGTTTGTGGTAATTAAATAGTACGAGAAGGCGAAGGAAGCCAAATATTTTTACATCATCTATTATTTAATTCAAATTGATTATTTCTTTTATTTAACTGAAATTATGAACTGATAAGTTGGGTGTGTTGCGATTATTATGCCCCAGACCTGGAACTTAGTGGAAGTTGGAAAATCAAAGGTGCATCTAGGGCCGTGCAGTGGTGACCCCCTGTCCTCTTAATCTTAGTCTTACCCATTCATCATTGCATGTACCAACATTCCCCCTTGTATCTCAACCATTGCTACTCCAATTTGAAGGATATTTGGTTTTGTGATCGAGCATCATGGAGAAACAATGCCTGTGTAGCTGCTGTAGCATGTGTTTCTTCCCACATTTTTTTCAGAGTTGTGGTACTTTTTCACTCTTTTGAGTTAGAAAATTTTGTTTATAACTAGTTGATTTGTTACAATTTGTTGCAGAGTGCCTGCTAATACCCTCAATTGTATTGCTACAGAATTTTCTTGTGAAGATTTTGTTCCTGTTACTTATCAAGCAACAACCTAATGAATATTCTGTATAAAGCCACCAATCTGATGTTTGACACTTTTATCGGAGCTGTTTTGAAGGCTTATGGAACTCAAAATGTTGATTATGGCAGGACTTTTCTATTCACCTATTAATCGATAAATTAAGTGTTATAGTTGGAAGTAAGAAGCATGAAAGGTCCAGAACTAAAAGTCTAAAAAGAATGTTTTGCAATGTAACATGATTTTTGCAGATACACTTATTTGGAGGTTTACCTGTCTGATAGTGTTTGGAACATGTGTGGCCAGGACCTTCAAAAAGAAAAAAGAGTTAAACTTTGAGAAAAAAGGCATATGCCTTGAGTGCCGGAGGTAGAGTCATACAAGGAAGAGAGCCCCCCCGAAATTTTCTGTGTCAAATGGAGCTCACTTGTCATCTTTTGGGGATTGCTTTGTGTACTGCGTTCTTGAAAAAAATATGTGAGACGCTCTGGATGTGCCCTTCTGACTTTGCAGTGCATTCTTCATAGGAGAATATCATATTTTCTTTCCAAACCATTACAGTAACACATACATCTTGATATTGGGAGACACTCTTTTGTCCTTCCATACTTCTTCTGCTGGACTCCTTCAAGTTGACCTTTGTTGAACTCCCCAAATCAAAACATAAACAAAAGAAAATGTCTGCCTTCAATCAGTGAGCACTCCACTTATAACATTTGGTCTCAATCTTCATTACTTTCATGAATTAGGAAAAGATTTCTTCGAGTATGTACTTAAATGTTTATAGAATACAGCTGTTATTTTATTTTGAGGTATTTTATTGTAAAAATTTTGTTCTCTTACTTATGCCATAGCAGACTTTCAGGTGGTGCTATTTACACATGGCAGCAGTTCCATGGCAAATTTCAGTTTCCACATGTTCTATGTTTCATTCCAAGCATTTTGGTATATAATTTATTGGGGTTATTCATTTTGGGCCTTTTTTAGACTTGAAAGAAAATTACATGAAATTTTACCAAAGTTAGGTTGGACGTCCCCTTAAGCACGCACACCGAATAACGTCAACTGCATTATAATTCTGCTAGGGGGCCCATGGATGGAAAATCTATCGAAGTGAATAACAACTCACCACACGACGTCCAAAGAAGAAAGTGAATCACTGTCTCTCTGCGTTTGCATATTTAACAACATTTCCATGCAAACTCCCAACAGTATCCGTTGCTGTACGGACTACACACACACCAAGTGTGTCAATCCAACACAACGACTTGGCAAAAATCGTGCGACCTTCAACATTACCAAATTAGTTTTTGTTAAGGTCTAAAGGTGTGATATTTTATCGGTACATTACATGGGCTTTTATTAAGGTCTAAGAGTGTGATAGTTTACAAGACCAGTCCGAAGTCAACACACTTCGGTACATTACCCCCACCCCAAGACGAAACGACCCCGTTTTAAGGAAAACCTTTTCAAGAAAGAAATGTCCATCATCATATTTTCATGGTCCCTATAAGGGACAAAATCTCAAAATACACTTCTTCGCAAAAAAAAAATATATATATATGCCCTGGATTTTTGGCTTCTTATACGTAAGTTAAATTACAATTTTACTCTATTTCTGGGGCCATCCAACCAAGGAAAAATCAACCCATCAACTATACATAGGTAGGAACAAAAGATTAAACCGATACAGAATAGCCCCCACAAGCCAACCTCATCAAACGCGTGATGAAGTTGCTTCCCGCCAAGCAAAGACATGCGACAAGAGATCTTACCGCTCGATTAGAAATTACTCCAGATCGATGGAAACACTGTATACCACCATCTACAAACAAGTTATAGGATACGGGCGACCTTTCCCTGGAAACGCATCCAGAAACACTGCTGGCCTTTATAATTTAAATGTATTCCATCCGGTGCCATATGAGACACTGCGACCTGCCTGTGATGTAAGTATTGAATACCTCCATCACACACAGACCGCAGGGACTCATTAACAGCTAATCTTCGGATTTCGTACATTTGGCGAGACACATTTCTTGTTTTCAGTCTCGGAAACACACTTCCTAAAATTACATATTCAACTCTACAGGACTGCCATTTATTAATTATAGTTTGCAATTCTTCTAAGAATGTCACCAATGAAAAGTCAGTACTGCCCAGGTCATTACCTCCAATCTGAAGGAAAACCCACTTCACACCACACACGTCGACATTGTTCAAGTTATGTACTTTTCCCCCAGGTATTCCCCAAAACTGCACCCGGGTCCTTGGTATATTCAGGCGCCAAAGATTCAAGTGTCCAACGATAAAACGATAAAGTCTCGTAATAAAACTATGGCCAATGATCATCCCTTTCATGATTACCAATATGAAAGTCTATACTCTCAGTTACAGTTCGGCACACAGCAACTTCTACCTATACGTAAGTCCTGCATACACAGATACCCAGGTCAGCATCTCGACTAAGTATAAATCGTCTATACAGTAGGCGACTATCAGAACTTCATTATTTCATCGAAGAATACCAATCTTGTGATGAGGTTTATTTAACTGGCCGTCGAATTTTCACTACAGGTAACAAGTTTGTGATGAGATTTGATGATCAGGCCGTCGAAACTTCAATGAGAATGTCCATTTTGTGATGAGGTTTATTTAACCGGCTGTCGAATTTCCTCTACAGGTATCAAGTTTGTGATGCGAAGCCCATCTTCCAATGACCTAAAACAAAAAAATTAACATCAACAGCAGTAACCTGTAGAGAAGGGAACAGACTCTTACCCTTTTTGTCTTTTTAGCTAAGGAAACAAGTGTTAATTAGATGTTCTTAATTTTTCTTTTTCACTTGGGAATGACATCCGGCTCTGCAAATCTATATGGGAATTAAGCCATTTCCACTCAGGAGGTAGATTTCGATCGACTGATTGCATTAGACCCACGGACACATCTCAATCGAAAAGATGCATACTTGTTCTGCAGAACTTAATTTACTTACAAAACCCTGGCTTACTCTAGCACCTCTAACACCACCCACCATACACATTCGCACCACACCCCCACACCCCCAAAAAACCCCGACCCACAAGTTCGCCATGCAAGTCGATCGAAATAGGCCACGTGATCGGAAACCACTCATCCATCCCACACAGTCCACATCTTAAATTGAAAGTCCCACCCTGCGAGCACCTAAAATCTTGGGAAACCCTCTAGGTCCGCACACACGAACACACACTGGCGTAATTGTACATATATTACAATATTCATTCCACAATAATTACGCCTTTGTCAATAAGGTGTATTTATATACAATTTTGTTTTCCATGAAAACATACTTACACCCCAAAAATATAAAATTATTTAATATTCTGTACGTATGTGCAGACCCACGAGGGCCCAACAATTGAGGATTCACAATCATACTGCGACATGAATCGCCACGGCGATTCAAATTCTATATGTACATTTCTCTAATGTACATAACTTGCTACTTCAAGCACAGCGAATTCTATTGAGTTTTCGCTAGCTATTAACGTGCGCAAAAGTACCATCATAACAGCCTTCCAAATTATCGCCAAAAGATGCATACCATAAAAGATATCTCTACACAAATCTCCGATTCAATTTAGCCCCAGCGAACTCCATTGAGTTACCGCTGGTCACCCAAGTGCACAACTGTCACCAATATTAGCCTTCCAAATTATTGCCAAAAGGCACATACCATAAAAGATATCTCTACACAAATCTCCGATTCAATTTATTCCCAGCGAACTCCATTGAGTTACCGCTGGTCACCCATGTGCACAACTGTCACCAATATTATCCTTCCAAATTATTGCCAAAAGGCACATACCATAAAAGATATCTCTACACAAATCTCCGATTCAATTTATTCCCAGCGAACTCCATTGAGTTACCGCTGGTCACCCAAGTGTACAACTGTCACCATATTAGCCTTCCAAATTATTGCCAAACGAACTCTACAGAGTTATCGCTGGCCACTGATATGCGCAATCTGCATACAATTACCATGCCAATGCACATTCCTCACGCGTCATGACTTAATATATTATATTACAACTCTCCATCATAACGCATTAAAACACATTTATCTACATAAAATTACCATTCCAATGCACATTCCTCACGCGTCATGACTTAATATATATATTACAACTCTCCATCATAACGCATTAAAACACATTTCGTGCTCGCAGGTAAGGCTCTCAATTATGTATGCATGCTTTATCAGCAACACATTATATTCATTTTAAATATTGCTTTTCTCTAAACTGCGCCTCTACAATCAGTAGGGAATTTCCAACAGGAACCTCCCCACCATTGCAGAGACAGTTTAGAATAATTATTCAAAATCACAAACAGAAAGTCCTATAATGCCGGCGTCAATTCCCTTATACTCAAAAAAAAAATAAGAACTGCAGAACTTTAAACAAATAATGTCTACAGTTCAATCCAGGGCATACTGGCCACTTTCCATCCAACGGGGACGGCGGAGAATAGTTCCCCGTCGGCTCGATGGTTCGTCGTGTGGGGAATATGCCACTTCACCATGACCCCCCCCCCCCCCGCCCCTCCCCCGAGCAGATTGGTCGTTAAATTCCCCATTTCCTGTATAATTTTCCTCATATGAGGGCTGATTATTACCAGGCCCCATATCCTCACCCAAACTCGCCCCTACACGATTAAAGCATTTTTTCAACCTGTTAAAGTGGACCACTTGTAAACGTCCACCATGTTCCCTACAAATAACATAATTGGCATCAGATTTCTTCCTAATTATAAATGGCCCTGACCAAAATTTGGCAAATTTGGGTGTCTGGCCCCTATTTATCCTAGGTACATAGAGCCAAACTCGATCGCCAACTTCGTAAGGCTTACCATGAACCCGCCGGTCATACATTTTCTTTCTGTACTTTATAACAGCTTCACATTTTTGACTGACTAACTGAAAAATGTTAGCCAAATGATTTTCCAAATCTCGCACATATTGCGATGGACTTAAGTCTTTCTCAGGAACATTACCAGCCACAATTTCCACTGGCAATCGTACCTCCCTTCCAAACATAAGTTGATTTGGTGTCTCATGAACCGCACCACGATAGGCCATCATAGCAAAAGGCAGATAATACCCCCAATCACTATGATTTTCCTCCACAAAACAAGCCAACATAGCCACTAAAGTACGATTAAACCTCTCCACTTGTCCATCACTCTGTGGATGGTAAGGGGTAGTCCTAGTTTTTTTTATTTCGAAGTATTTACAGATTTCTAGAAAAAGCTCCGATTCAAAATTTACCCCCTGGTCGGAATGAACAAATTTCGGCATACCAAATCTCGAAATCCAATCTTTCACCAAAAATTCCCCAACAGTATGAGCTCGTTGATCAGGAATATCATACGCTTCTGTCCATTTGGAAAAATAATCGGAAATTACTAATATGTAAACATTTCCATTGTTGGATTCAGGAAGTGGTCCTAGAATATCTAAGGTAATTCGCTCCATCGACTCGGATACCCTATCGGTAACCATTGGCGCTCGAAGAGTCTTATTTGGAGATTTACGACGTTGGCAAACTTCACAAGTTCGGATCCATAGCTCAACATCTCTTTTCATCCTCAACCAAAAAAAATTCTGCCTAACTTTCCATAGAGTTTTAAAAATTCCTAAATGTGCTCCAACAATGGAATCATGAAAACATTTCATAACTTTATTGGTGTCTCCTTCTGGAACAATCCATAGGAACCTACAGCCACCATTAATTTCAAACCATTCTTGAAATAGCATGCCATCTCTTACCACAATTTGATCCCACTGGGAGATATACTGTTTGTACATAACGGGTTCTCCCCTTAGTTGTTCTACAGTTGGTTTAACTCCATTCGCTTTAGCGGCTAATAATTTCTTCAAAATTGGGTCCCTCTGCTGATTATCAGCAGTGGCTACCACACTTACTGATAAATCAAGTGAGAAAGAACTTATAGGTATTCGACTCAATGCATCCGCATTTTTATGTTGCTCACCACGACGGTGAACAATAGAAAATTCAAACCCACTCAAATATTCCAACCAACGTGCCACTTGACCCGTTGGTTCCTTGAAATTAAAAAGCCAACGTAGGGAACCATGGTCTGTCCTAAGTGTAAAATGTTTCCCAATCAAAAAATGACGGAAATTCTTCACACTCTTTATCACAGCCAATAGCTCCTTTCGGGTCACACTATAGTTTCTTTCTTCAGGAGAGTGAACTTTGCTAAAATATGCTACTACTCGTTCTTGACCATCAACAAGTTGGGACAAGACCGCTCCACTGGCGTGATCGCTCGCGTCAGTGTCCAAAATAAATTCCTGGTTAAAGTCTGGAAATCTCAGTATTGGACTTTGACACAACTTATTTTTCAAAATTTCAAATGCACTCTGACAATTCTGATTCCAGAGAAACTTTACATTTTTTCTCGTTAATTCCAATAGGGGACGTGCCAAATTAGAAAAATCAAATATAAATTTTCTATAATAGGAACAAAGACCAACGAAGCTCCTAATATCCTTAACACATTTAGGTATTGGCCAATCCATGATCCGGGCTATTTTATCAGGGTCAGCCTGTATTCCATCAGTAGACACAATATGGCCCAGATAGGACACTTGACGCCTAAAAATAGCACACTTTGAAGGCTTCAGTTTCAATCCCGCTCTCTTAATTCTCCCCAATACCTCTTCTAATCTACTTTCATGTTCATGAAAGGTACGGGCATAGATTATAATGTCGTCTAGATAAATTAGACAAGTCTTCCAATAAAGCCCCTTCAAAACAAGCTCCATAAGCTTCTCAAAGGAACTTAGAGCTCCACAAAGCCCAAAAGGGAGTACTTTAAATTCATACAGGCCTTTACCAGCACTAAAGGCTGTTTTTTCTTGGGCAGATGGAGCCAGTTCCATCTGCCAATACCCAGAAGCCAAATCTAGCGTTGAGAACCAACTAGCACCCGACTTACCTGTTCGTCATCCAAAACTTCGCGATCAATCATTTGATTTAAATTAAATTTGTCTACTTTTTCAGGAGTACCCCCACCTTGGGGTTCCACCGTGATCTCACCTGATTGCATTTCTGCAACCAGTTCACCCTGCTTTAAACATTGGGGCATACCGTTTAAATTAACTAGCCGCAATGGTACTATGCCATTAGCATTTTTCTCAACAAAGCACCGCCCCATCATAATGCCTGAATGTTTTTTAACAAAATTTGAATCAACCTCACAAACTCCCTTAACAACAGAAGTACTTTCTAAATATCCATCAACAATCATCTCGGAGGAAGGGGGCAAGACCACATCTTTAATCAACATGACGTGATTCTGGCCTCGCATTTCCTCCGAGCACTTTAGGGGAAGGTCAACTCCTGCAATTTTAACTTTATTTATACTCAAATAAATCTCTACACCATACTCTCGCAAAAAGTCCATACCCAAAATGCCGTCACAAGGCAATTCTGCCACAAAAAGTATGTTTTAATTTGATTTTACCAACTACAACTGGCAAATCTATAAGTCCAGCTACATTCAAGGGCTGACCATTTGCCCCAAGAACTTCATGGGGTACAGACTTCAATACAGAAGGCTCTATACCAAATTTCTCTTCCACTACCTTGGTATTCACCAAACTAACGAACGAACCAGTATCCAACAAAAAATCAACTTCCTTTTTACACAGTTCAAGGGTTAAAAAAACATAACCAGACTTATTTCTCAAAGGGGTCCTATTACTTCCTGACTGAGGTTCGACCCCAACCTCAGTCCCTAACCTTTTAATTGACTATCTTTTGACCACCGTCCACCTCCTCGACCTTGCCTTTCATAGTTTCCCACCGAACCACGTCTACCTCGACCCCAATTTCTGCGGTAATCATTAGATCTTAACTGTTGATCACAACCACTATCACAATTAGGACCGTTAACTTCATTCCTCAACTCTAGTTGCTCCAACCTTAATTTTGCCAACTGATCTTTCAATTCGTCTACAGATTTCGTCAATGCCCCTATCGTATCTCGTTCCAGAGGCTCATTCAAAACAAATGACAGAAGTTGACGAAACTTCTGCTCTTCTATAGGACTCTTCTTCTGGAGCTAAACGAACCGCTATATCAAGGGTCTCTGGCTTCCCTCTAAGAACCTGCATTCGAACATCTGCGTCAGTCAAGGCGGCTATAAAACTTTCCTTGGCCAAATCATCTCTGACTATCAAAGGGACCTCGGGATAAGCACGTTTGACCAACCTCCTAATACTACTTGCCAATTCTGGCAAGGTTTCGCGAGCTGTTCGGCGACGCGATCTCAACTGTGATCTATAAATAGCTGTACCTCTATAGGGGTCAAATCTATCTTTCAAACTTTGCATAATTGTAGATGATATGGCCTTAATAGGTGGATCTAAATCTTCATAAAATTGAAGGACCGCCCCTCTTAGTGAAACTACTAAAAATTTACAGGTAAGGGCCTCGGACAATTGATTTATTTCAACACATTTTTTCGAAATGGGTCAACCAATCATTAACATTGGTCGATCCATTAAACGTTTCTGGTGAAACAGCAGGTTTCTTTGGAAACTCAGGCCATATATGAGAATAGGTTCGCTGTTCCCTATATTGTTGTGGCAACATATGGTAATCACTGTCCGGAGAAGACACACGCTGTCTTCTAATAGGTGATGTCACACGGTGCTCATCGACTGGTGACATCTGGGTCAACCCCTCATATCCACGCTTGGGAATAGCTCCCCCATGTGACAGGGATGTACTAGCTCGACATGCAGCATCAGAACTTTGTTCGTTGTTATGCACATCGATTAAACCTGGTTCTCTTTGATGTGTGTCGAAGTGTTAAATCAGCAGGTGAATTTTTCGCCCTAGTTGGAAGTTTATATGTTTTCACGTGTGCATAAATTGTTTGTGGAAATTCAGGAGAGGGATAACGTGCGTGTTCAAGAACTCGTGACACTCGCTGGTTGTGCCGCTACCATTCGCAAATTGCCCAGACACACAGTTAATACTGGCTTGAATGATTTCAAACAAGAATGTCTGGGATTTGAAAAGACAACTATTCCCTACTCAACACTGCCAAATTTACAAAAAACAGTTAAGCTAGAACTCACCCTATCAGTGTCTTCCGCGTTTTGTAAACGCAGCTTTTCGGCTCTCCAATATATAAAAAATTATCAGAGAAACAAAATGGCCACCCAACGATTGTCAGACTTAGGGGTCACATATTTGTCATCTCGTCGCCTGAGTGCTAGAATGTCCTATGTCCCCTATGGGACATAGGACATTCTAGCACTCGGGCGACGATCTGAAAGGCGAATTACTCGAAAATCCATATGATGTGGTTGATACATTTGCAAAACGAAATGGTAATACTAGAATATCTTTACATTGACCACTGTAGCCAATATTGGTGTACCATGATTAACTGTTAATAAAATATATTAAAATGTGAGGGATTATTTATGTTTTTGCCCCCCCCCCTCCCCCCCCCCCCCCCCCCCCACACACACAAAAACAAACCCTGGTTACGTGCCAACTCAATTGACCCCCTCCACACGTATTTTCACCAGGCATGCGCTGTCTGTATATAGGGCCTATGTCTAAATGTCGTAGTTGTATTTTGTATTGATGAGAATAATTCGTGGCCAAATGTGTAACATATTGTGTTCATATTCGATACTATTGTAAAAATGAGAGAAAAGCTAAAAAAAAATCAAAACAACGATCTGATGAAAATTAAATATTTGATCGTGTATCAGTGATTTGGTGCCGTTTTCGCCAGTTTGGTGCCATTTTCGCCAGCCACACTTGGTTACGTTTTCGCTAATTGGTGCCGTTTTCGTCAACGAGAGTTGGTGCCGTTTTGAAATTTGCACGGTGACGTTTTCGCCTGCACCCGTTCAGTTTAGCCTTCAATACCTCGTGTTTTATGATCAAACCAACAAACAATTTTTATGACTTGTGAGAGCTTTGAGGACACTGTCTGCCACGCGGCAAATGTATAATAATTACTTTTACCTAACTTTGTTCTTTTGTTGTAAGTGCGTGCAGTTGTGTCATCACTTGAGCTTTCGGCTTCAACTGACATTAAGCCATAACAAATTTATGAGCATGTTTCCTGATCAAAAGGCTTATATTTTACTTTATTTGACATGTAGGATTATACTATTAGTGTTAACCTTTTACCCAAATGGTAACTTGCTACATTTTTCTTGCACAACCAGGCACAACACAAATTTTTCACTTTGCCTAAAAATAGTCCATGACCCCTCTTTATAAGCTATGTTTTTGAGGGAAAAAGACAAAAAACTTTCATTTGAGTGGTACCATGGCTGATTTAGGACACCCTCAATACTTTTTTTTATCTCGAGATCAATATCTCGAGATCTCGAGATAATATCTCAAGATCTCGAGATATTATCTCGAGATCTAGAGATATTATCCCGAGATAAAAAAAGTATTGATGGTGGCCTAAATCAGCCATCGTAGAATGGGTTTTTTTGTGGATAGCGCTGGAAGGTTTTTGTCGTTACGTTGCGTAAAGGGTTAACTTGTGTTGTTGAGAAGGGGGGGGGGGGGGGCATACAAAGATTCATTCGGACAACTGTAATCGTCATGGGGTGGTACAAGCCCTACCAGAGTATTATTTAAGTTCGTAATTTGCTGCATTTGCAGTGATAAGCTGTACAAACACAAAAATATCCTGCCAAGAAAAGAATTTACAAATCTCTGAAAAAATGTCATTTTAACAACTTTGGACCATCCACCCATATCGGCCATGTGTAGGAATGCTTTCGACAGACACCGTCGTTTGAATGTTTAATAAAATTCAATAAAATGTTGAAAAGTTATATACTGAAAGCGCACAAATTCTGACAAATTGTATTTTCTCCTGTGCCATTTGAAAAAGACGATGACTCAACTGAATGACTTCCTACCACGGCTACCAGCACAACAGTCGCAGTTCAACTGCACCTACTCCGGTTCGACCCGATGGTGAAAAATGAAAGACTAATCCACAAAAATGCCGTTCCCTTCATTCTTAATTCTAGATGGGCACAACAGAAGTGTTAAAGGCATACACCGAAGCAGCTGTCACAGTAGGGTAGCCACACGGGAGGGCCTTAGACCGCCTAAAAAGTTTCACCCTCAGCCCCCCACCCCCCACCCCCCCACACACACACAAAACAATTGCCCAATGCCACTTCTGATTGATTGATTTCTTTACTTTGCAGTATACATGATAGAAATAGAAATGATACATACAGTAGTACAGAGTGTTTCAAGGATACCAAAAATATGTAAATTAACTCTACTCAGGCATGACAATATAAGTGTATACTGAAGGGAGACAACATAGCCTAAAAAAAACCTACAACCGCCTTCATGGCGAAGTAAAAAAAAAGCTATCCAGGCCGAACAACAGGCCAACTGGCAAAAGGCCACAGCCAACCTCAAAAGAGCTAAAGATGCCAAAGAGGGTGTTGACAAGCCAAAAAAGTAATCGCTATAAATCAGTCACCAAACCCCTTATTAAAGAGGATGGCTCCACTTCCGACAATGGCAAGGAGAAAGCCGACACTTTTGCCGACCTCCTCTGGAAAACCCACCGCCCACAGGAAGGACCCGGATACGACGACGTAGTCAAAAATGCGATCGATAACTTCATCGATGAACACCCAGATGTTTACCGTGAGCTAAAATTCGACACCCACCCCGAAATAGGGGACGAAGATGACGTCGTATCCCCCATCTCAAATGACGAAATTATCAACATAATAAAAAAGTGCAGAAATTCTTCCTCACCCGGTGAGGACGAGATTAGCTACAAAGTTCTGAAATAAAGCCCAAACTCGCTAATAACCAGGCTCGTACTCCTCTATAACGCTTGCCTCACCCATGTTGGAAATCGGCCATTGGTGGAATGGTACCCAACTTGTTGTTTATTTTTAGAGATTGCAACATTTCAAGGTGGGTAACTCTAAATCAAAAATTTAGTTCAGTGACACACCAACACAGCAGTTGTGCAGGCCCTGGCAGTCCGGGAAACAGTGAGTAGAGAGAGTCTTAGAATATGAGCAGTTGTTTCCAGTCAAGTGTCGTCTGCATCAATAAGCAGACGACCCTTGACTATAAACACCTGGCATGCCATAACATTTAAGCATTGGATGATGTTCAATAAATTCACCCTTGTTTCCCACAGCTTGTGGAAGTTAATTAATGATCAGTTTGTGATCCTGAATATGCATGAAACTCCGCAAGGCATTCTGATCAATCATTCGTCAGGTGTGTGATGAATCATTCGCTAGGTGAAGATTTAGATCTTTTCGTGGCGATGCTTCATTATCTTACAGCATAATTATCCAATAACATCTGATAGAGGATGTAAATTAATTCATCAATATACATTTATCGCCTTCAATTCTGTTATTGCCTGTATTTGTATAAATTGCTATCTGATGCAGATACGGAGGCCTTCGCATTTCGAAAGGTAATTGTCCTGGTAATCTGTGCGCACGAATTACTTATCCGTGTATACGGAATAATAACCCTTACCATAATGTCTCCATATCCAGGAAACCGAACCTGATCAATATTCTCAAATGATGTGAGTATTATTCTAAATTTACATATCGTAATTTATAGATCCTCATTTATAAGGAGTCCAAAACTAATCTTTAAATTACATTAGATCTACAAACATGGCCTGCATGATGATGATGATGATGATGATATATACTCCACCGATTACCACAAAAATTCCTTTCGACAATTGACTTTGCCACAGTTATCAGTTGCCTATACATTTACTAAAAATGGGCAGTTAATTGGCTGACGATGTGGTAATTAAATACGTAATTAGTTCATTATTATTTAACTGGTTGAGTGCTAGAAACCACGATATATAGGGTTTTCAAAATTTTTAGGGCAACAGAGCAAAAGCCAATATGTTCTTTCCTCATGTTTAATATTCAGCCAAACACAAACACCATTGATATTTTGTTTCTATAAATTTGTTCCATTACAAATTATTGCCTGTGGGCAGTCTCCAATAATTTGTAATAGAATAAATTTTGAATAACTAATTCAGACTACTAAAAATAATCTAGCCATCAAGCAGTTAATGATCTGGATAGAGCCCTATTCATTCGATGGAAACCCTGTTCGCAATGGGGTTCTCTCAGAGCGGCGACACCTGATTTTCTGTCACCGCGCTAATAGGACGAGCCGCCACTGCGTAGTGGTCTTGACACATGGGCTTCCCAATTTCGTATTTAACCTTTTACCTAACATGAAAAGCAGACGACACTTGCAAAAAACATTCTTGAATTACTATTTTTTTTTCATTTTTTTGTCTCAAAAACATAGGTTATGACCTCTCTTTGGAACGAGCTCGACGAGCTCGTTCCAAAGAGGGGTCATAACCTATGTTTTTGAGACAAAAAATGAAAAAAATATTGAAAATTAATTGGCGATTTTTGTGAATAGCGCTGGCCGGTTTTTGACCGTTACTTTGCGTAAAGGGTTCATTGACACATACCGTACTCCAAACTAGTCATGCTGGCCCCCGAAGAGTCTGAACCGGTCAATGCAATTCACAAAATCGCCATTCAAATTTCTTTCTATCTATCATTGTTTGACTCCAAAGCATAGCTTATATTCTGTCTATAAAATCAGGTATGATTCCCAACAAAGGGGGTAGAGAGTTATCGGACTCACCGAGTCGACCATGGTTGGGTCCGGTGCGAGGAATGTTTGTTTTAATTGGGAGAAAGTCACAACATCTGTGACTGCAGAGGCTTTGAGACACTATAAAATCAGTTGGGTTTTAAAAAAAAACAACCCAAATCAGCTGGGTTGTGTGAATATGAACCCATTTGGGTTCATATTCACTCAACCCAGTTGATTTGGATTAATTTTAACCCAACTGATTTCAGAGGGGTGAGTCAAAACGAAACGCAAAATATCACGATATTTATATCAAAATTAAAAGTTATGCCAAGAAAGCCGGCAACTACGGGCAGCCAAGTTAACATTAACACAAATCTATATCTGAAGATATCTTTAAATATTAATTATATGTATATGTTGTGATTATATGCCCATCGGGTTTTTCCTATTGTGTATGTGTATTGGGTCTTCGAGAGTATTAAATCAATATCTTTATGGTTTTGCATAATTTTCTCTCCCCGACGAATTTGACCGACTTCCCTGACGGAGGTGGAGGTTAACCCTCTCCGACGGGGCGTGGGAGGGGTTACACTGCCCCCCCCCCCCCCCCCCCCCACACACACACACACTCTCACATTGGCGCCCCTTGTTTGTAACAAACGTTCCAACGAGGGGGTCGACATCTGTGTTTCTGTAGCAAAAAAAAGTTATTCAAGTATTTTGTTTCCAATACTACCAACTCGTTGTTGGTAAAACGTTAACAAGTCCAGTATCTTGACACTGGCCCGTATCTTTCTGAACAGTCATCGTTATTCTGAGCAAATCAATACATATTGGTGAATTTATTTCCGCGTCACTCCAGGTAAATCATTATTAACTGTGGAGGGAGAGCGTGCAGAACGAAAATCGATAGCTTCACATTGGGAGAGACATTTCCATGGAAAAACTGTCATCTGCAGGTAACACAGCCAGTCCTATTCCATCAACCTCTTTACGGTAGGTAGAAAAATATTATACTGAACAGATTAATTTCCTGGCTTTTTGCTACCTCCGTCAAAAAGCGTCTTTATGTCAATAGGTAAATGACTAGGGCCTCGCAATTGGTCAAATTTGAAGACAAATTTGCAAGTCAGTTGCAGCTCCAGTGAAATTTTCTATTTTTTTTGCCATATTGTCGTTAGATGTATAACTGTTGGGAAATTTGCTCAGTAAAAGCACTTGTCAACTTTAAGCTGCTATATAAGTAATAGAATTTTGCTTATTTTGAAATTCCCTCTACTGATATTCCTTAAATTCAAATAAAATATACACAAATTATACATTAAAATGAAGGCTGAGATGTATAGACCATGAAATATGTAACTATGTAATCAACTCATAGAGCTGACAGCAGGCACCACTGGTTCCTGGAAGTCTGCTACCGTATTCGTACCAGAACTGATAAGAAAATGATATTTTACGAGAACAATTTGTGGCCAAATGTGCTTCACATATCCAAGAATGAAGCTAGGGCATCAAAAATCTTCGAATCACAGCGACAAAGCTGCCTGGGAGTAAATTCCAAAACTATTGCCTTTGTTGACATTGTAAATTACTAACGTTTTCCGATCAACGTCATCGGATGGAAAAGGCATCGCTGCACAAAGTCGTGTAAAATCAAATAATGAGATCGCCGAAATACAGCATACTATTATTATATAGAGACAGCACTGTTGACATATTCTAATATCAGAGATGGGAATTTCAAAATAAACAAAATTCCATTACTTATTTTGCACCTTCAGGTGCTATATAAGTAATGGAATTTTGTTTATTTTGAAATTCCCACCTCTCATATTCCTTACATTCAAATTAAATATACACCAAGTATACATCCAAATGAAAGTTGGGAGGTAGAGAACATGAAACATATATGAAATCAACTGACAGAGTTGACAGTAGGCATCAGCGGTTCCTGGAAGTCTGCTAAAGTATTCGTACCAGACCTGATAATACAATAATATTTCCTGAGAACAACTTGTGGCCAAATGTGCTTCACACATCCAAGAACAAAGCTGGGGGGGCGTTGCGGTTAAGCAACGTCGAGCCCGGTTAATCCATGGATGGGTGACCGTTTGAGCGATCGATTTGGCAAGGCACTTCACCCCGGTTGTCCATATGGGGGCACGATGACGCCGTATACTAAGGCACATTGCACGTCGACGGTGCACATGTCTTCAACCAATCTAACCCTGCATGTGCTGCAATGCGGAGTTACAATGTTGAAGAGCTGGCAGCTGCTCGTCGGGAGCGCGGTGGCTTAGTAGGTAGAGGTGAAGGCTGCAAGCCGAGAGGTCCTCGGTTCGAATCCCACCTGCGGCAACCGCGTTGTGTCCTTGGGCAAGACACTTCATCTCCATTGCCCGCATGGGGGCACGATGACGCCGTGTACTAAGGCGTACTGCACGTCGATGGTACGCATGTCTTCAACCAATCTAACCCTGCCTGTGCTGCAGTGCAGAGTTATACGATGTTGGGGAGTGGCAGCTGCTCGTCGTTGCTCGGTGGTTCTCTCCGGGTACTCCGGCTTCCTCCACCCGTAAAACTGTCAAGGTCATAGTTAGCCATTGTGCATATATATGTGACCTTAAACATCAATAAATAAATAAATAGCTGCCCGTCGTTGCTCGGTGGGTCTCTACGGGTACTCCGGCTTCCTCCATCTGTAAAACTGTCACCGACACGATATGACCCTGGCTGTTAAAGTGTCGTTAAACCCTAATTGATAAATAACAAAGCTTGGGCATCAAAATCCTTCAAAACACAGCGACAGAGCAGCATAGGAGTAAATTCCCAAAGTGACTGATTTGTTGACATATCTCTTACTTTCGATTTACGGTCAACGTCATCGGACGGAAAAAAAACATCGAAAAACAAACGCAAAGAGCGTTCCAATAAGGGGTCAAAAGCTATATTTTCAAGGCAAAAATTAAAAACAATAATGAAATTTGGTTCGCGGTATTTGTGAATGGTGTTGGTCAGTATCAGTCGTACGTTAGGTAAAAGGTTAACTTCCACTAATATTATGTGATAAAAGGATTCTCAATTTCGTTACGATTTGACATGAAATTTCTGAATGCAAATCGAAAGTAATTAACAATGTGAACAAAGCCGTCAGTTTTGGAATTTGCCCCCCCCCCCCCCCCCCCCCCTGCAGCTCTGTTGATGCGTTTTGAAGGATTTTGATGCCCTAGCTTTGTTCTTGAATACCTGAAGCACATATGGCCATAAGTTGTTCTAGGGAAATATTATTGCATTATCAGTTTTGGTACGAATACGGTAGCAGAAGTCCAGGAACCAGTGGTGCCTGTCAACTCTGAGTTGCTTTCATATATTTTTCGTGTTCTATACCTCCCAAGCTTCATTTTGATGTATAATTTGTGTACATTTAATCTGAATTTAAGGAATATGAAGGAATTGACAGAAAATCGAAAGTAATTTACAATATTAACAAGGCCGTCAGGTTTGATAGCTACCTCCCATGCAGCTCTTCTGTCGCTGTGATTTGAAGGATTTTGATGCCCTAGCTTTGTTCTTAAATATGTGAAGCACATTTGGCTACAAGTTGTTCTCGTGAAATATCATTTTCTTATCAGTTCTGGTACGAATACGGTAGTAGACTTCCAGGCACCAGTGGTGCCTGCGGTCAACTCTATGAGTTGATGTCATGTATTTTTCGTGTTCTATGCCTCCCAAACTTCATTTTGATGTATAATTTGTGTATATTTAATTTGAATTTAAAGAATATCAGAAGTGGGAATTTCAAAATAAACAAATTTCCCTTACTTATATATTCCACTTTTGTTTTTGGTGCAGGATGAATCTACACAAAACTCATATAACTCATGCCGAACAAGCACCGCTTTATGTTTCTGGACATTTAAAATCGTGTGGCCACTCACAACTCCGCTTCTTTCCATTTTACAAAATGCCGCGTCCCGAAAGCACGTTAGTTACAAAGGTTGAATAAAGAAAGCTACTTCATAGAAACATTTGTCCCCAAACTCACGAAATAGTTTACTTACCGAATAGTTGCCTTTACTTGCACTTACATGTATCTTATATGCAGCGTATGCGTTAGTGTGTGCGGATGTATGGGGGGGGGGGGGGATGTAAGCGGGTGCCTCTGTGTGTGAGGTTGAGGGTGGGCGAAGTGGCCATGAAAGTCTACCATGATATGCGGATATTACTACCATTCAAGAAAATTGTTATACAAGTGTGAATTATTGCATTAAGTTTACTTATCACCTTTGAGGATACGATAACAATTAAGTTGTTTTCTTAACTGGTAAAGTGCTAAATTATTTTTGGTTACCAAAATTTGTTTGCATGTCTTTGCCTTGTTATAATGTATGGGAGAGTGCCTTCAGGCAATCTCCCATACATTATAACAAGGTATATCCACACAGAAATATAAATTTCACTTTAAAGATCATATGAAGCAAATCCACTGAATATGAAGCCTTTAGGTTGTGGTGTCTGGGCTTGTAATTAAAGCTCAAATATGGGCTTCCAGCACTCTACCAGTTAACAACACAACAAACTGTGTAATACATAAACAAAACACAGACAGATTTGTCTTGATCTCTGATGATATGTATAGAAACATTGAAAAACGCAGCGTTTCAGATTAAAATGTTACTGTCTGTCATTTGAACTATTTTCATTTATATTATATTATTATTATATATATAAAACAAATTTTGAATAACAAATTCATACCATCAAAAATAATCTAGCAATCACCCTTTTTAAAATTACCTGATTTTGGAAAGAGTCCCAGGAGTGGACTGGGTGGGGAAATTCGATACAAGGGGTCTCAGGTTGGTAGCAATGAGAATACGAGGCCGACCATGGTTCGACTCAATATGAGAAAGTTTAAATTTTCCGATTAAGAACTTGGTTGCCGCCAGTCAATACCCAACAAAAGTGGAGGGGGTGCTCTGTGGCGGTTATGGGACAGTGGTGGCGCCAGGGGGGGGGGAGTCCCCCGTCGGAGATGTCCAGCCCCCCTCCCCCTCCCGTCAGAGATTTTTAGACAGTCCGTCGGAGAGTCTCGTAAACCCGACTTCACGAGAAATTTCCGACAATCGAATGTAGATATCTCGTCTTGTGTCGATCAAGAACGAGGTATATGGTTCTTCTTTGTAAGTTGACAGCCTCATGATGTTGGGTATTCACCGATCAAGAAGCTGTAACATTGATTTGGATGTTGGATTAAACATGTTTAAGTCGAAGTTTCCAAAATACAAAATTTCTTTGTAAACGGTGTGCTTGAATCAAGTTGAATGGCATTTGTTACGCACAAGTTGTGTGCAGGACGTTAAGATTTATTTTATTTTATTGTCCTGGAATGTCGGGATATTATAGTTTGTTTAATCTATAAAACCAGTTTGACGAACGACATCAATGAAACTCACAAGAATCACTATTCTCTGTCAATATTCCAGTGTCGCAGAGTGGACTCGAACCCGTGCAGCACTGGAACTTTGATAGAGAATAGTGATTCTCACGAAATTCCTTAATGCCGTTTGTTAAACTGGCTTTATAGATGAAATATTTCCCTACCTTATTATAATATGTTTACGTTAAATAATCAACAAACATACTCAATTTGGTTCTATTTTGGTTCTCCAATTTACCAATTTTAAATCATTTTCCTTCGTTTGGGAGGTCAAATATTATAGCCCCCTTGTCGGAGAGGTCCCCCCCCCCCCCCTGTCGCGAAATCCCTGGCGCCACCCCTGTTGTGGAAGTATCCCTCGAAGAAGCTTACAAAAAGGTAACAATTTCGAAGAAAAGGGTGAAATATATCATTACGAAGGGGAGGGGGCTGTAGCTACACCTGCCACCCTCCTGGCGAGAACATTTTGATTTTGTGGATCAAGAAAATGCATTTTGTCGACATTCCAACTGTAGTGACAATAACTAATAACGAAAGAATTGCACTGTGCAGAACCGACGAAGCCGCGCGTGATTCGGACTCGTGGATGGAATTATTTTCAGGACGGAAAAGTGAAAAATTCGCGCAGTGGCATGAAGTATTTATAGATGTCTTGAGTACTGCGTAATTTTCGGGATCGAAAAGTTTCTCAGAGAATTTGTCGATGCGTATTTTAACGAGAAAATCTGAATGATATTGAACCCGAGAGGCAGACCATGGTTCGGCCCCGTGGGCAAAAAGTTTTGCTTTTCTGGGGAAAAGGGCGCAAAACGCTCGCATGTGAGGCATTTGTCGTGTCTGCGTCAAACTGAAAATTAATCCGATTCAACTCAGTTATGCGAATATGAACCCAGTTGGGTTCGTATCCACTCAACCCAGTTGATTTGGGTTAATTTCTAACCCAACTGATTTTAGAGTGTGATTCTGCCCGGTGGTTGAAATTCTGATTTTCAGGCCTGAGGGGAGGCAAAATCCTTTCATCTGAGATATTTATCCATCCCCCCGAGATATTTATCCACCCCCCCCCCCCCCCCAGTAGTGTGTATTATTCGGGACCGGACAATTCTTGCACAAGAGGTATTTGGGGGATGCCCTGAGTGGTGTGTAATATCGAGATAATTTCTGTAGTATCCAAACCACGAGGCCGAGCATAGTTTAGTTTCTGTGTGACCGAAAAGACGCAGGATCCTGGTACCTGGGGCGTTTTCGCCGCTCTGTATAGTGCCTAACCAACGAAGCCGACTATGATTCAGCCCCATGAACAAAAATTTTGATTTTCCGGAAGGAAAGGACGCAGAATCTTCACATCTTAGACACTAAAGTCTTGTCGTTATGGGTAGTACGTCACGACAGAATTGCACTGGCGCAGAACCCACGGGATCAACCATGATGCGACCCCATCGAAGGAAATTCTGGTTTTCGAAGCCTCGAACCCAGGGGCATGTGTAATGAATATGGATTCTTCCATTTGCTGCCATTGACCTAATGATATGAGGGACCTTGTGTAGGAGTTATTCATACTCATTATTACGTATATGTAACGGTTGTTCTATACATGTGTACAGACACCAATGACCAATCCTCGACATCCTAAGAATTTTCGAAATTTTAGGTCACTTGGATCATCGAGGAGCGCACATTTCTGTTGGAAGGTTGTGGGTGTGTAACCTTCCATCATATGTTTCTGCACAATTTTGATTAAAAAATAGGGTGGTCAATTTTGTGTAGTAGTTTTACTGCAGCCAACTTTTGGCCTGGGAAAATGAGTCAAGTTAAGCGCTGACGTATGGGGTTTCCATGACTATTGTTGTCATGAGATTCTCCCCAATGCAAGGGAAGTACCTGACGATAGATCAGTTTTATAATGTTTTTTTTTATTCTGCGTGATGACTACCTAATGCTCGGCCGATATCGTGCTTTATTATATGACTACACAGGGGCGTGACGACAGGGAGTTAGGGGTCTCTACAATCCCTAACCCTAATCCCAGCCAAACCTTTCAATAGTTAGAAATCTTAAGCCACAAACCAATAACGGTTGGACATTTTTGCCGTTTGGTAGTGGATTACGTGGAATCTTATCTGTTGGTGCATCTTTTCTGACAGTCATTAAGTGATTTCATGAGGTTTTCTAACTGGAGTCAATATATCGACCCCTCACTGTAACAAGGCGGGCTCCGCAATGCTAAAGCATTGCAGACGGTGCCTTGTTGCAGTTAAAATACAATATTCAACTCTTGAACCCAAAGGTCGTATATTTCGAACATAAGAGGATAGGATGTATTCGGATTTCTTCAGCAGTTGGAAATCCACAGGTTGCAGTTGGTAACGATTCACTAAATATGGGGGTGGGGGGGGGGGGGGGTGGGGGGGTGGTATGCAAACCGTTTTCACAAAGGTTGGATGTTGTTAGGCAGGGTGGGGGATATGATAATTCAAAATTGATAGGGGGAAAACCTCCAATCGACACCCTGTAGCCACACCCATGTGACTATCACAAGTAGTCCCTCAATATCACTGTAATTTACGAATCAGTTTTGATTTGATGGAAAATAAGAGTCTCACATCCCACAAGATGACCTCCTTTAATATTCTCAACAGCTCAGTTTGACACTTTTTTTTCTCAGAGAACTATTTTTATTCCCCATCAATATTACCAGCACCAAATTCTTTCGTTCGGTAATAACCTGTCCTCCTACCCGGATACGTACAAACAAACTTCTTGTGTTGTTCCATCACTTGCGACCACTGTTGTTGCTGAAGACGAATAACCCTTTACCTAACATGAAAAGCAGACGACACTTGCAAAAAAAAATCTTGAATAACTAATTTTTTTCATTTTTTGTCTCAAAAACATAGGTTATGACCCCTCGTTGGAACGAGCTCGACGAGCTCGTTCCAACGAGGGGTCATAACCTATGTTTTTGAGACAAAAAATGAAAATATTTTGAAAATTAATTGGCGATTTTTGAGAATAGCGCTGGCCGGTTTTGGCCGTTAAGTTGGGTAAAGGGATAAGCCAATAAAATATGAATGTTGTATTCAATCGAATACATGTACCATGTTCCGGTTATGGATCAAGGTAAATATATGAATGTACCTTTCATGTTTGTTGACAAATCAGATATGCGATGGCGTGTGTTCTGTTTGCATTTTTTTTATTCTGGAAAGTTGTCGATATTCCAGACAAAGGCCTCCTCACTACCTTGAATTATAAGTTTGGAGAATGGACACAAAAATATTAACACTGTCAACACTAGCAACATGAATGGTATCGACTCATACAAATACTCCCTACAACGATATGGATGAATTCATTCTGTATTCGGGGGATTTACAGTAATTATTTAATCCTACAGAACCATAGGTCGGTCGGATAAAATCATTACTGATCCTCCTTACCGATTGATTGTCCATTGTGTCATCTGAAAATCCACTGCCCAATTTTTCTTCAAGCAAACATTTATGCACATAATGTTAAAAGGATTAATGGCAAAGAGATTTGTTCATCATTTCCCTTGCAGAGACTTCGATCAAACCCACCCGTCACAGGACAAGACAACCCTACCAGCGCGAAGGGAAATTTCTAATTGCATTGCATATCAAGGGAGGTAATCGAAGCTTGCCTTTCTGGCTGAATTGAATCACTAAATCACGGAATCACGCATACCCCATTTCTGTAATAGATTATTTACACGGAGTTGCATAAGGCTCTGCGAAGCTTCGATATTCAGTTCGATTCGAAATATCCCCCGTTATTCGATTCAATTTCAATCGCGCCGATTCGAATATTTTCGAAACGTTGAGATGTTCTCACAATCCAACAAAGTGTCTCCTCTTGAACTCCTCATCTCTCATCAGGTCTCCTGTGCAGGAGACCTGATGATAGAAGAAGACTTCGAGTAGGTTCCGTTTCCGAAATTATATTGATTCCGTTCTGGAATATTCCGCTTTTTTGCTTTATTTTCACGAGTCGCTGTTGCACACAACATGAGTGGTAAAAAGGTGCAATATTCACAACTTGAGAAGCGGTGAAACTCGATTCGATTCGAAATCTGGTGCATGATTCGATTCGAGGTTCGATTCGACCGGAAATTAGAGATTAGCATGGCTTAAGAGTTGCGACTAAGGTTAATGTTAGCCCTAATTTCAACCAAAGATCACAATGTCAAAAGAAACAGTTGAAACACTTCTGTTGGTGACACTGAACACCTGTTGGATCAACGCAATGCAATTACAATGTCATGAACACCTCAATGATAAATGAAGAGCCAAAAAGTAATTTAAATGTGAAAAGTATTACTTTTAATTCTTAATTCCGTGGGGTTTTTTTTAACAAAAAAAATTAGTTCTAGCTGATGTTGGGGGAATATCAGAGAATTTATTAAACCAAAATATTCAGTGAACATCCATCTAGGTCCAATCAAATCTAAAATATAATTGCGAATGTCTGTATCTATATCTTTCTCTATCTCTCTATCTATCTTTGTTCCGGGTGAACACCTCCGTTTCTCGACCGATCGATCTCAAATTTTGTACACGGGGGTAATTCGTCCCTGCAAGTAACATGGGATGGGTGCCGTGCCCGTGCGGGGTGACCTTGACTTGAAATTGATGACCTTGGCCTTTTATTTCGAAAACGGCTGGGCCGATCGGGCTAAAATTTCATATGTGCGGGTATATTGACCCATCGATCATTTTGACTTTATCGGGGTGACCTTGACCTTGAAATTGATGATCTTGACCTTTTATTTCGAAAACGGTTGGGCATATCGGGCTAAAATTTCATATGTGCGGGTATATTGACCCATCGATCATTTTGACTTTATCGAGTTGCGGGGTGACGTTGACCTTGAAGTTGGTGACCTTGACCTTCTATCGATCATATCTGAGGGAATATTGATATAACCATCTTCTCCCTGCAATACCGGGTATTCACCCGCTAGTAAAAACGTCTAAACAGTTTTAAAAATGCAAAGATTGTATTGTATGTTTTGTTCGATTGTGACAAAATGTTTTATTTCTTGCTGGCTTATAAGATCGCGGCAAATGTCTAACAAATATTTTTTCGATATCTGGTGCCACGGTAGATCTTTAGAGGTTATTACTTGGTAAGTTTCATATCGACCAAGATATCAGGCCGAGATAACCTCATATCCGCCTTCAACCTTCGGTCTCCGGTTGATGTGAAGTTACCTTGGGCTGATATCTCGGCCGATATGAAACTAACGAATCTATAATCTATTTATTTATTAAACACCCCCGTGGGAACCCCCGGGACGTGGAGCAGTGCTCGTTTACTGCGATAATCAAGTTCTGTTTTACTGGTAAAATTGGACCCAGTCACCAACGCTTGGGGTAGAAGTCCTCTAAATTGGGCAACATGGGTATAAACGATTGACTAAACTTGGCTTTATCTCCATGTTGTAGTCATGATTAGCCATTGTGCAGAAATATGGGACCTTAAACACCAATAAATAAATTAATAAATATTCATTAAACCAAAACAAATAATTACAAAAAATTCTCAGATCTGTTAAAAGTTTTCTGGCAGTGTCTTCATCCACCTAATCATTACTGACTGGCCTCATTAATTCCTCATCATACAAAACTGTGCTTAACCCTTTACCCAACGTAACGGCCAAAGCCGAACAGTATTATTCACAAAAATCGCCAGTTAATTTTTATTATTTTTTCATTTTTTTTTGTCTCAAAAAAATAGGTTGTGGCCCCTCTTTGGAACGAGCTCGTCGAGCTCGTTCCAATGAGGGGTCATAACCTATGTTTTTGAGTCAAAAAAATGGAAAAACAATAGTTATTCGAGAATTTTGTATGCAAGTGTCGTCTGCTTTTCATGTTAGGTAAAGGGTTAAATCCCTCCCCATGCCTGGTAACGCCAAGTTTGCTGGCTATTTTCGACAAATAACTGTGAACATTTCGAAGTAAACAAATGGGTTGCTCCTAGTAACGCATTAAGGGGGACAACTCTAGTTCATATCAGCCGAGATCGGCGTCATATCTTCCCAGATTGAAGCCACATCAGCCTAGTTTCACAAAGGGTAATTCGGGGAAAGAAAATAGTATCTAATAAATAAAAAGTGAATATCTCTCCGGAAGTAACGCGAATCACCCAAAAGTTTTTTACTGATGTAACTGCATTTTGCATTTGGATGTTTTAATTACATTTAAAATATAGAACGCATTTAATATAAAAAAAATACCCAACTTGAATTATCTCATCCATGCCTGCAAGGAAATCTAAGTTTTCACTTACGGCGTTTAGCCGTTCGTGAAAACGAGGCCCTGCGAATCACATATTTTCGGATCGAATCGAATCGAGTCTATTATTCGAAATCGAATCTATTATTCGAAATCGAATCGAACCTCGAATACATACAGACGTCTTGAAGTCACGACTGATAGAATATTGCAACTACATCATCGAGGCATGCCTTTGTCTAAGGGATGCCTCGGTGATGTAGTTGGAATATTTTCCAGTAAGGATTTTTGTTAAAAAAAACCCAATCGGGTGCGAGAATTCTTATTTGGGCACTGCACGGGGCTAGCCGCTGACAACCATGAGCTCATCATGGGAACTTTAAATTTGCTTTCACTGGTGGTAGTGACTAGTGAAACTAGAATAAGCATGCGTACAGATGTCTTTTTTATGTTATGAAAGCGGAAATTACACTCAGACTTTTTTTTCAACATAATTTATGTATAGTTTCTATCTCAGCTAAACGTTTTGTGAAACGACTAAGATGGCTGATACAAGCGAAATTCCAGTGAAACAAATCGAAGGAAAACAAATCGGACAGCCGATTTTGAATCGAATCGAATATGAACTTAAGATTCGAATTGAATCTCGACGCTTCGCAGGGCCCAACGTGAAAACTTACATTTCATTGAAATCACCCTCAAGATATTCCAAGTATTACTCAAAACAGTAGGTATCCTCTATTGATTCCGGGTTACACATCATAAATGTGTTTTATAACCCTGTGAACTCTAGTGGTATCTTCCATGCCAGTTCAATGGCAGCAATTAGAAGAATCCATATTCATTATTTACCAATCAGTATTTTCAACGTGCAGCCTCGGGCTGCACGTTGAAAATACTGATTGATCTACCCCACAATATTTACTGAACAACCATCCTATATAATGACTTTATGACGTATCATGATCCTGGCCGGAAAAACGGGCGCTGGGGTTCAAAGGGTTAAGTTAGAGGATCTATACTTGTATTCACTACCAAAGTCAAATACCAGATACCAGATGGAACAAGCTGTAGGGTAATTTTTACTCTACAACTTGTTCCATCTGGTATTTGACTCTCGGTAATAGCGAGAAAGTTTCCCTCTCAGTTATTCAGCATTGAATAAAGCATCTGATGCTGATTCAAAGAATGAATGCTTTCCAGGAGAGGTTTCCAAGAATCAGTGTTGGAGGCTAATATTATAAATGAAGGATCATATTTCTTTGTGAGCGCGGTGGCTCAGTAGTTACGGCATTGGACTTCAAACTGAAAGGTCCACGGTTCGAGCTCCACCTGGGGTAACTGCGATGCGCCCTTGTGGAGGCACAATGGCGCTACATACTAAGGCGTACAGCATGTCGATGATGCACTTGTCTTCAACGAATATTAACCCTGCTTGTGCGGAGTTAGTACGTTTTGGAATATGACAGTCGTTCGCCGCTGCCCGGTGGTTCTCTCCGAGTACTCTGGCTTCCTCCACCCGAAAGACTGTCCGACACGAAGTGACTCTAGCTGTCGAAAGTGTCGTTAAACCCCAATAGAAAAATTAATCATTTATTGTTTGTGTCTAACCTTTTCCAACTGATACTGTAGTTTACAGTAGCCATCTACAATAGGGCCCTCCGATTATTCGAATTTCGAACGATCCCCGAATTCATCTCACGGTTCGATTCGATTGGTTATCGAATTGGAGACATGCGATCGAATTGAACTGGCCGCCATGAACAACGATCCAGTCAAATCTTTCAAGTTTCATTCTAACAAATCGGGAAAGTCGGGGAACCGATCGGAAACATTTCACATACCATGTACGCAAACTTTGTTTATAACTAAGAATGTGATAAACCCTTCCCATACTACGTTGGAGGGTAAACGGTTAATCTTCATCCCGCAGATCTTCTCACAGCAACGGTCACACAATGGTTCATCTCGTACGATTTCCGTTAACCCTTTACCTAACATGAACAGCAGACGACACTTGCAAAAAAAAATTCATGAATATCTAATTTTTTTCATTTTTTTGTCTCAAAAACATAGGTTATGACCCCCATTGGAACGAGCTCGCCGAGCTCGTTCCAATGAGGGGTCATAACATATGTTTTTGAGACAAAAAATGAAAAAATAATGAAAATTAATTGGCGATTTTTGAGAATAGCCCTGGCCTGTTTTGGCCGTTACTTTGGGTAAAGGGTTAAGTTGTAAGCACGGAATATCCCTAAAGTGTTTGTGTGCATGATGCAAACTTGATTGCGAGCCTGCACGATATGCATTTTCCAGTTTCTCCTCGACTCATACGACACCTAATGGAATACATCACCCCTTGAGTGCAACAAGGCGCTGTCTGCAATGCTGAACAGCGCCTTGTTACACCCAATGAAAGACATCTGATTTTTCCGACAATACTCAGGGCAAGAGAGGGCTTTGAATAGACCTTTTAGGGTAGACCACTAGCTGGTGGGGTAGATAACGTGAGAAAGTCCCACAATTGAAATGGAATGGTGGAAAGAAGGAAAGGTCTATTTTTATGAAGCCGTTGCAATCGAGTCCATATCCAAATGTTGAACGTTTTATCACATCACTGCATGACGTGATTAAAACGAGAAGTCGCCAGCGTTATTATTCAGCCGATTCGAATTGAAAAAAAGGTGATTTCCGAATCTTCTGTCCAATTCGGATCGAGAATCGATTCGAAGTCAAATTTCCGATTCGCAGTGTTCTCGTTGACAAAAGTATGTCTTCAAAGGGCAGATTGGAATTGACCATTCGCTTTCCCTGCCCTATCCAGTCAGCGAGATATATGTTTGCCTTGGTCGCTAATCAAATGACGTATGTGACTATTATCTTGAAGTACTGTATTTAATCTGTTTGGGCATGTGCACTACAAGATCTATTTAATTTTACAGGTTTGGTAGAATGACAGAGCACAGTTTTGAAACTCCACCTCAGAATTGCAAAAACAAATTAGCCATTTTGGATGCCTATGTTACACAGATTGTGAGAGGGGTCGCTGTTGTCTGTTTGCTAGCCAGCATACTGTATGAAACCGAATTACAGTTGATGGTAAACCAACTCTGGTTTTTCCTCTATAATTGGAAACCATTCAACTCAGTGTATTTTGAAACAATATGGGTGACCGTGTCTTATACTGTTATAATATCTGCATATCCATTTACTCTCAGTTACATAAAATGTTTCGATAGGTATAAAATTCACCCCAGCGTAGGATATGAACACCAGACAATAGTCAGTATGGTAACTGATCTCTTTGTGTACGTTACTCCTCTCATTGCTGCTGACACATGGAAAATCAAGTATCATTTCGGAGGTGTTGATCAGCGTTTGTGGGAAGAAAGACAAACAGTATACATTCAAACTACAGTGGCGCTCCCTGTCGCACCGCCGACGCCATTTCAGGTTGGATATCAGTTGCTTGGTAGCATTGTTGTGTACGACATATTGTTTTTCCTAATTCACTATACAATGCACAAAAATTTCTTCCTCTACAAGCATATCCATTTAGCACATCATAATCATGAATTTTTACATGGACATGTTAGCAATCGACTGAATATTGTTGAACGGGGCATTTTAATAGTTGCTGCGAACTATTCTTTGAAAGCTGTTGGTAGTCACCCACTCACCAGGGCTCTGTTCGTTCCTATTTTTGTGTTTCTGATTATAGATAGTCATACCGGATATGACTTTCCATGGAGTCTCAATCGTGTTGTACCATTTGGTTTGTATGGTGGATCGGTGAAACATTACTCTCACCACGTGAATGGAGCTCCATTTTATGAACCGTTTTTCACGTATTTGGATAAAGTGTTGGCCATTAAACGACTCACTCCGTTCAGGAAAAAAGGAATGTAGGACGCTTTCTTCCACGAACTTTTCGGCATGTTCCATTTATAAATAGAGGATCTCCATTGAGTTTCCGATTGCCCACATGGGGATGCGGTGGCGCTGTGTACTGAGAACAATTGCACGTCGATGGTACACATGTGTTCAACCAATGCTAACCCTGCTTGTGTGGAGTTAGAACGTTGGGGAGTCTGACAGTTGCTCGCCTTTGCTCCTCGGTTCTCTCTGGGTGCTCCGGCTTCTTTCGCTCGTAATACTGTCCGACACGAGTTGACCCTTAATGTAGAAAGTGTCGTTAAACCCAATAAATAAATAAATAATTTTTTTTAATGAAATTTTTTATCTTGTTCACTAAAATCGGCCTGAGCCTAGGTTTACCGAAGTTCAGATCGATTTTAGTGAGCGAGGTTCAGAATTTTCTTGTCAAATCATAACGAAATTGAGAATCTTTTTATCACATAATATTAGTGTAAGTTAACCTTTTACCTAACGTAACGACTGATACTGACCAAGACCGTTCACAAATACTGCGAACCAAATTTCATTATTGTTTTTAATTTTTGCCTCGAAAATATAGCTTTTGACCCCTTATTGGAACGAGCTCGTCGAGCTCGTTCCAATGGGGGGTCATAAGCTATGTTTTCGAGATAGAAAATAAACATTTTGAATTGTTCAGGAAAAGTTGTTTTTTTTTTTTGCAAATGTCTGATATTCGTATAAGGTAAACAGTTCATCAAAATTATTTTAATAGAATTGAGGTATTGATGCTGTCAAAGTGTAATGTCCTATCGGGTGGGAACTAAAGTGGTTGTCCTCTCTGTGGAGAGAGACGCACTCCGTGCAGGCTAATATCCCTTCGTAGTATATTTAAAAGAGCGAGGCCACGAAGTTGCCGCTATCGCTATGAAGCTCACCACACACACCTGCGCCAATGAGCTAAACAGAGGCGTTAATATAAGTTGCATAACTTGCTCACCAATCCTTGTAAAACAAATAAGCTTAACCCTTTACCCAACGTAACGACCAAAACCGGCCAGCGCTATTCTCAAAAATCGTCAATTAATTTTCATTATTTTTTTCATTTTTTGTCTCAAAAACATAGGTTATGACCCCTCGTTGGAACGAGCTCGTCGAGCTCGTTCCAACGAGGGGTCATAACTTATGTTTTTGAGACAAAAAATGAAAAAAATTAGTTATTCAAGAATTATTTTTGCAAGTGTCGTCTGCTTTTCATGTTAGGTAAAGGGCTAAAACAAATAACACAAAAGAAGAGTAATTAGTTTCTGCTGTACTTCCGAATCAACTCACTGTCAATGTTACGACGTGGATATCAGCTTTTATTAGACGTGTTGTGCACGATATTTCCGTAATGAGATATTTTTTGTGTCTAAGTGTTCAATACAAATAAAAACAGTTAAGAGACAAGAAAAAATACCAACAAACGAAAGAACTCTGACCTATGTACTAGTGTAAGTACTCTTTCAATTTGAGAATGTCAGAATAGAAAAATATAACTTCGAAATTAAATTAAGGACTTTAAGTTAAAAACAAGTGGCAACGTCCGAGATCAACAACCCGAGGACCTGAACATCCGTCATCCAAAAGTAATGCGGAACGTATTAAGGGCCTATATAACTAATGACATTTTGTTTATTTTGAAATTTCTCACCTCTGATATTCCTTCAATTCAAATTAAATATACACAAAATGTACATCAAAATGAAGGTTGGGATGTATAGAACACGAAACACACGTGTAATCAGCTCATAGGGTCGACTGTAGGCATCACTGGTTCCTGGAAGTCTGTTGCCGTATTCGGACCAGAACTGGTAATTTAATAATATTTCACGAAAACAACTTGTGGCCAAATGTGCTTCACATACCCAAGAACAAAGCTAGGGGATCAAAATTCATCAAAACACGGCGACAGAGCTGCATGGGGGAAATTTCAAAGCCATTGCTTTTGTTTACGGATGAGTATACTTTCGATTTCCGGTCGACGTCATCGGACGGCAAAAGCATGTAAAAACAATGTCGTCTAAAATCAAATAATGAAAAAGATCGCCTTCATACAGTATACTGTTATTGGATAGAGATTACACAGTTACTATATTCAATGCAAGGTATCATGACACCTGTTGAAATTTCTTAGAATTACGATTTTGTTTTTCGATGGAAATACGTGGTATCGAGTGATTGGCGCATGTCTGTCGAGCATGGAAACCATCTTCAATAAAAAATGTAGACAGTCGACAGTGTTGTCCTTTTCCAAAATGTAGTCCTGTCGCTGCACTCGAAAGTGTTTTGAATGCCTAGCTTTGTTATTGAATGTCTGAAGCACATTCGGCCACGAGTTGTTCTTGCGAAATATTATTTTATTATCAGTTCTGGTGCGAATACGACAGAAGACTTCCAGGAACCACTGGTGCCTGCTGTCATCTCTATGAGTTGATTGCATTAATTCGTGTTTCGTGTTCTATACATCCCAACCTTTATTTTGATGTATAATTTGTGTATATTTAATCTGAATTTAAGGAATATGAGAGGTGAGAATTTCAAAATAAACAAAATTCCATTACTTATATAGCCCCTTAACTGATTGTTTGTTATTTTGGGGTGTTAAGTTTTGGGTTCTTACATATGTTTAAAATAAAATACACCGATTCGTCTTTCTTGAGTGAATTTTTCTAAATCCAAACCTTTGCAAAGCGTATATATCACTTATTATTATATCCAGTGACCAACAGGTTTTTTTCCAATCATGCCCATACGTGCAACGTGAAAGTATATGGAATCATGGACGTGTCAACCGTTACTTATTCCCAATTCCTTATTCGCCATTCTTAGCACCCCACCCCTACCCCAAAGTTGATCTTCTGTTTCTCAATTTTTGTAAAATTGCATGTGAGCTGGAAGTTTTTCATTTTATTTTATTTTTTTTAATTATTTCTTTGTCATCAAAAGTTCATGTTAATGGTTTGTTTTATGTTTGAGGCCTCATAATCCACAGAATAGTATGCGTGACGGTGTATTTCGTTCCTTGAGTGCAAGAAGGCTTTTCAGTGCTAATCATTGCAAGGCTCTGTTGTACTGAAGGGACAAATTTATCAATTCCATGTGTCAACTCAAATGCACGCATTTAACCCTTTACCTAACATGAAAAGCAGACGACACATGCAAAAAAAATTCTCGAATAACTCATTTTTTTCATTTTTTGTCTCAAAAACATAGGTGATGACCCCTCATTGGAACGAGCTCAACGAGCTCGTTCCAATGAGGGGTCATAACCTATGTTTTTGAGACAAAAAATGAAAAAAATAATGAAAATCAATTGGCAATTTTTGAGAATAGCGCTGGCCGGTTTTGGCCGTTACGTTGGGTAAAGGGTTAATATACTAGCGGGAAAAAAACGCAAGTTTTTTTTTTCTGTGGTAAATATTTCAAATGTGTTATGGATGATTATTTCATTGTTTGGATTTTGATGTTATTTCTTCATTACCGATTACATTTTGACGAGTTTTGTTGTCTTGACACAGACGGCGTTTGCATGGATAACGTTCAAACGTGGGTACTCTACGCCATTTCCTGACCAAAATCAATAGCGGTTGTGCCTACCCCGGGCTTCAGTCACTGCTCTAGCTCTCCTTACCATTGACCCCATTAAGTTGTTTATGGTCCTTTGTGGGATGTTATTCCACTCCTGAAGAAGGGTCTGCGTGAGTTGAGAGACGTTGTTTGGGACGTTGGCGCGCTTCCCGGCCCTTCTGTCCAGAACATCAGACAAATGCTCGATCTGGGACAAATCTGGACTGTAGGGTGGCCAATAGAGAACTGGGACATTGTTTTGGTTGAGGAAGTCACGACAAACTCTCGCAACTTGTGGTCTTGCATTATCCTACTGCGACATAAGGTTACGCGCATGGCTAAGTGGAAGGACGTGAAGCATGAGGACCTGATCCCAATATTTTACGGCTGTACGGTTGCACTTGATGACCACGAGAGGTGTTTTCATGCCATGAGAAACACCCCCCCCCCCCCCCCACCCCTCCGAATCATAACAGACCCTCTCTCGAATCAGTCATTTTCCTTAACGGACGCGTGAGAATATCGCTCACCTCGACATCGATAGCAACGTTGCTGTCCATCTGACATGTAAAACGTGAACAGAGACTCGTTAGTGAATAACACACGTCTCCAATGGGCCAAGTGAAACCGATTTGGTGCATGTGTTCGCAGCCATTGCAATCGACGTTGACGTCGCCTGGGTGTAAGTTACGGACCAACGTAGGGACGTCGTGACCTTAAATTGAACTCCTGCAACCGATTCCTAACTGTTCTTGGACACACTGGACACACTCCACAACCATCAGTGCCCACAACCCGACTCGCCGTCTCCGTCGCCGCCTGAAATCGGTTACGGGGGGTGTGAGAGACTATGCCTCTATCTTGACTTGGTGGCGTAACGCGTGGACATCCGCTCCTGGGACGGTCAGCTAGTCTTCCTGTGGCTCCGAGACGCCCAACTAAACGAGCTATCGTTGATTCATGGATCCCAAATTGATTGGATGGCGAGACGTTGCGATTGGGCCTGTTTTAGTAGAGCAATGGCCTTACTCCTATCAACTTTGGACATTCGCGGCATTTTGCTTTTTAATCGAGCTGAAATGAAATGATGTGTAATCGATGTGTACTGTTCAAAACTTCAATTTGCTGTAGTATTCAAGCCCATATCACGCGGGAGTGCCCCGGATGTACGTATTGTCAAAAAATCTGTTGAAAGCATGCAGCGTCGCATGTGGTCATGGTTGCGTTTCTTTGTTTCCGTCAGTAGGGCGTGCGGTGGCTCAGTGATAGACTGTTGGACTTTTATGCTAGAGGTCCCGAGTTCGATTCCCATCCGGGACGACTCGTATTGTGTCCTTGGGCAAGGTACTTTACCATGGCTGACTACTTGGGGGGCACGATGACACCGTGTAATAAGGCGTAATGCGCGTCGATGGTGCACAAGTCTTCAACCGCTGTAATCCTGGTAGTATGTCTCGTATGTTTCAGGAGTTATTTGGAAGGACCTCGGAAGTGACGTCATGTCACGTGACCCAGTGTCGCCATGTTGTATTGTCATGATAACCCGCGTGAGCGCCCATGTTATGACGTCATCCCCATAGTGATACGTGTTGTTCATGCGCATGCGCAGCGCGTGTTGTTAAGGTGATACGTGTTTCCGTCGTCCATTTTGTATACCGGAGGTCGCCATCTTTGTTTCTATGGTAGCACGTGGTTGCTATGTTACCCAAAGGCCTACAACAAGACAGGGGTATATTCGGAGGGTGTGTTCGATTGTATCGGAGTATCACGAATTACCACAAACAACCCGACAAGTTTTACTATTTCGAATTCTTCAAGAATTCTCTGCTCCTATCTATATATGCAGTAGTTTCTTCGTCTATCTGACCATGTTCCTTTGTACTGGAGTATACTGCAGTGGCGTAGAAGAGCCTATCAGTTGGAACAGCTTTGCTTATTATTACTATATTTAGCTATTCTAGTCTGTTCTTGTTAGTTCTGACCCTATTCCGAGTACTCTTGTTGTTTCATTTATCTAGATCATTTGTATAAATTATAACTAACCAATCAGATTGCTTGATTTCCCATAATCTGTATGTAGAGCTATCTCCCCTTATTACAACGAAGTCGTATCCGATTCTCATCACCTCTATATCCAATGGCCATATCCCCAGGCACCCCAATTTCGGTACCCCTTTTTTGAAAACATATGGCCTTCGGCACCCCTTTTTGTCATATGTGCTTATGTGAAAAGGCACAATTTGACTAGAACACCTGTTGGACTATTAAATTCTTCATCCGAGTATTTCAGTTTGGTAGTTGATAAAAGAAAACAAAAGAATAAATAGCATTCCATTCATTTATGATTCTGATACATGGTTCATCAGTATACAGTCACTTTGTTAATGTACAGTTCAATTGCCTTGGTGCGTTTCCCAGTATCCCAGTCACAGAATCTCCTTTAGGCCATAGAAACCATTCATTTATGAAATGAGTCGAAGGGACGCAAGAGCATTTGCTCATGGATCAATTACTCTCGGGGCGCTTTTGCTCATACGGTGAAGTCATCATCCACGTATCCCGGCATCCCACTTCCAGAATCTCCTTTTTCAAAAATGAGATGAAGAATCGCAAGAGCGTTTGCTTCTGGGGCAACTACTCTCATGGCTCTTCAGATCATTTGATTAGTTAGAAACCACACGTATCACCGACGGGGGCTAACTGCGTATGGACCAAAAGTGGGTTTATATGTATGGTGTGGTCTCATTGCTTAGTTAGTTGCATTAAAGTCAACTAGATAAACGAAACATGGCTTATGCTGTTCGAAAGAAGAACAGGAGTACCCGGAATAGGGTTAGAACTGGTCAGAACAGACGAGAAAAACTAAATATAGTAGCAATAAGCTAAAACTGTTCCAAATGAAAGGCTCTCCTACGCCACTGGAGTATACTCCAGAACAAACGAATTGGGTTGGGTAGACAGAAAAAACAATAACATAAATTATAGATGCATAGACAGAAGCAAAGAATTCGTGAAGAATCCGAACTAGTAATAATGGTTGTCGGGTCCTTTTGGGTAAATAGATATACTCCAATTCGATCGAACACAATCTCCGAACACACTTTCTTCCTTTTAGGGGTTTTTAGGT
The DNA here is from genome assembly GCA_031216915.1 of Pictodentalium vernedei. Lineage (NCBI taxonomy): Eukaryota > Metazoa > Mollusca > Scaphopoda > Dentaliida > Dentaliidae > Pictodentalium > Pictodentalium vernedei. Next base: position 147,491,078 of record CM062291.1, on the reverse strand, counting down.
CACCAACCACTTGTCACCATAGAAACTAAGAAGACGACCTCCAGTATGCAGAATGGATGACGGGCACGATGAGAGCGCATCACAAGCCCAAGATGGAATTAAACGACTCCGCATATACCATATTAACAAACTGGATAACCATTATATCATGCCGACTTCTCTCAACTAGCAGTTGTGATGAATAATAAATAATAGAATTCTTTCGCGTTTATCCGACAGGAGGTGACCCTAGCTGTCGAAAGTATCGGTAAACTTCAATTAACAAATTCTTACTCGTTTAACGTGAAGTGGTTTTCGTGTTCCTCTATTTTGATGGATGTCACTTCCCACGGTATACTACTCATTACATTTGTGCAATATATTTATTTGTAACCATTTTTCTTGTATGTGTACCGTGAATAAAGAATCTGAATCAATAAACAAAGGGGAAATCACTCTGATTGTTAGCCATTATATACATTTGAGCACACTCTGTATGGTGCACACACCGCTTGCACCCGATGTCTTAAACTCAATGGAATTCCCCGAGGTTTGAAGTGGGTAGGATGTTCTGTGATATACTGGTAGTCATGAACACACATCCCTCTAGTTCTTACTTTAACTTTTAGTTTTCAGTCTTCTTTTTTGTCTAATTGGGCCCCAAGAAAGATATATTCGACTGAATGTTTGCTGTTAATTTGGAAATGAAATTCTCATTCCATCTGAAAGACACAAAGAAAAACATAAAGAGATACACACCATAAACATGTGTGGCAAGTATTGTGTCTACTACTCAATGTCCAATACACCAAGCAGTACACAGTGGAATATGTATCGGTATCGTTTATAAAATGCCCTCTCTGCCTGTGTCCCAGAGAAGTGGTTCTAGTAAAATAGGACCCATCGGGCCATCCCCAATGCCTGTGTGGAAGTCCTCTAACGTGGGCAGCGCGGGTATAATTGGCTGGCTATACTTGATTTCATACTTTCGATGCTGCCATGATGAAACCATTGATGATATAAGTGAACTTTAACACCAATAAATGAGTAAATAAAATGTCTAATACAAGCATTTGATATTGGTATCCCGACCTAAAGTTTTCTCGGTTCCACAGTGCATGCATTTTTTTTAACCCTTTACCTAACGTAACGACCAAAACCGGCCTGCGCTATTCTCAAAAATCGCCAATTAATTTTCATTATTTTTTTTCATTTTTTGTCTCAAAAACATAGGTTATGACCCCTCGTTGGAACGAGCTCCTCGAGCTCGTTCCAACGAGGGGCCATAACCTATGTTTTTGAGACAAAAAATGAAAAAAAAATTAGTTATTCAAGAATTATTTTTGCAAGTGTCGTCTGCTTTTCAGGTTAGGTAAAGGGTTAATGTATCGTAATATACTACTGAGAGTTGATAATACATGCAGGTGCATCGTTTGCATATATATAAATATTCTCTTTCAATATCGGGAAGGTAGTCACTCTGCCCACCCCCAGGTTTCGACTCTGATATTTGGTACTCGCGTGTGAACCACATGAAGCCATATTGTTTGCTCGAAGATTGTTTTCTCCCATTCAGAACTATTTCATTTTAACGAATTATCAAAAGTTTCAAAACACTTGTCGAATTATCGAAACACTCATCGAATTATCGAAACATTGCGGGGGCGCGGTGGCTCAGTTGGTAGAGGTGCGGGCTGCAAGCCGAGAGGTCCTCGGTTCGAATCCCACCTGCGGCAACCGCGTTGTGACCTTGGGCAAGACACTTCGCCCCGATTGCCTACATGGGGGCACGATGACGCTGTGTACTGAGGCGTACTGCGCGTCGATGGTGCGCACGTCTTCAACCAATCTAACCCTGCCTGTGCCGCGGTGCAGAGTTCAGAGTTACGATGTTGGAGAGCTGACAGCTGCTCGTCGTTGCTCGGTGGTTCTCTCCGGGTACTCCGGCTTCCTCCACCCTTAAAACTGTCACGGTCACGATTAGCCATTGTGCATAAGTATGTGACCTTAAACACCAATAAATAAATAAATAAATAAATAAATCGAAACACTGCAACGCCGTACAAGAATATTTAGATTATGGACCACCAATGACCCCTTTACGGTGGCTGATTTAGGCCACCCTCAATACTTTTTTTATCTCAAGATCTCGAGATAATATCTCAAGATCTCGAGAAACTATCTCAAGATCTCGAGATAATATCTCAAGATCTCGAAATAATATCTCGAGATCTCGAGAAACTGTGTCGAGATCTCGAGATAATATCTCGAGATCTCGAGATAAGCATATATAATCGGTGTTACCCTTTGATCATTTGCATGAATTCACTCCTGTCACACAAACTGTTTATTTACTTGTCGCATCTTTTTCGACTGCAACATATTCATGCCTCCCATGACAATTACACGAATCCACGCCTGACACTCAGAAAAGTGAATAACTTATCAACCAACAACTTTGTTGCGTGTTAGTTATGAGAGCCCATCAAATCTCAGGCCAGCACTAATATAAACCGAGTCCCGTCATGCGAGCTTGCACTTGCTGGTGTCTTGTTCCCACCCCAATCCCAAAGTGTCACCTCAGCACCCTGTACCTCCCAGTACCTACTGTAGCGACTTTAACCTAAAACACAACGTTTTCTCACTACTTTACAAGATGAAAAGTTTGTGTCTGTCTAACACTCCAAACCCAAAGTGTTGATCCTGTACCCGGTACTTCCTAGTGCATACTGTAGTGTTTTTTACCCTAAAACTCAATGTTTTCTCACTTCTTTTCCTCTCAGCTCCACGCTGATTGTAGTGAGTTTTACCCTAAAGCACAAAGTTTATTCACTACAAGACACACACCCATAAATACCAAATATTTCCTTCCAGCTCCACATTGAAAAGGGGTGATTTTTACCACAACTCACAAAGTGTACTCTTTGCAAGATACAGACCCGAAAATACCAAATAGCTCCACCAGCTCCACGCGGAAAGGTTTCACCCCCACAGTGAAACCAATCACCCACTCCCTTTTTGGATTTTTCACCTACTTTCCACTTTGGAGACTGAGACACATCGTCTCTTGACACGCTGTTATTCCACGGACCCGTCATACAGCACAACTTTAACCCCATACCGCGTCCATTTTGACCGAGCAAATCGACGATGCTACTCGGTGTATAATAACCTTACACCAGCGATAGTTATAAACCTGTCGTCGGATTCCCTTTCCTCTCGTTGGTTTGAAAAGTCTGGATTAAGCGTAACTAGTTACACCCTGCGGATAATGCTTCCGGACGAGTGATTAAGGCCCTCGCGTATTACCAGAGTCACTGTTAGAAAAGCGTATGCCCAGTACAAGGCTGCAGAAGCCAGACAAAACCGTGAATTTATGGTCAATATCCAGCAATCTCCTGTCCCCGGGACCAAACTGAAAAATTGAAACCCATAACCCTGAGCTCAAGAGGCGAATGGAATCACCCCCCGCCCCCTCCCGGTGAACCCCAAACGTGGCAAAATGGGCATGTATTACATTGTTTCTACACAAAACCCAATTACATGTAGTAATGAAAAGATTGACCTGTCACCTGACAAGTCTCAACGGTCCATACACCTTTCACACTTATCCAGGGAGATACCCCAAAGTGACAACTCCAACACTGAAGTATCCAGTCCCGCGCATATAAAGAAAGACAACTTGAACCCGATTCCCAGTATCTCCGAACAAGATGAAGCCCCCTCAACGTCGTTTACTACCACCCTCAACCAGCTACAACATGGCACCCAAATTAACAATACGATCCTCCGTGATCCCATACTCTCACCCGGTCACAGGAGATCCCCCCCCCCCCCCCACACCAGTACTTGTGACCCCATCTTCAATAACCGACAGTAATACAGAACATCCCGCATCACAGGACTAATTGGTCCCGGGGGCGCCGTGGCTCAGTAGGTATACGTGCAAGCTACAAGCCGAGAGGTCCTTGGTTCGGCAACTGCGTTGTGTCCTTAGGAAAGACACTTCACCCCCATTGCCTACGTGGGGGCACGGTGGCGCTGTGTACTAAGGCGTACTGTATGTCGATGATGCACCTGCCTTCAACCAATGCCGACCCTGCTTGTGTGGAGTTAACATGTTGTTGACAGTTGCTCGCCGTTGCTCGGCGGTTCTTTTCGGGTACTCCGGCTCTCTCCACCCGTAAAACTGTCATGGTCATGATTAGCCATTGCTCAGAAATATGTGACCTTAAACAACAACAAATAAATAAATAAATAAATAAATAAATAAATAAATAAATAAATAAATAAATAAATAAAAAAAATAAATAAATAAGTTGATTGTTCCCCTATGTTCTTACCGACGGAAACCCATTCCAGCCTGGGAAACCTTAATTTCGCCATCCATGATTGCCGATAAATCGAGGATCAAGGGAGCTACTCGGGTCTGTCGGGAAAGGGGCGCTTTGTGGGAAACGGAGTAGCGAAAAGGAGGGAGCGGATGTGTTATAACCAGATAGGGGCAGGCGATGCTCTTGTGTGAGAGAGCATCTTTCCCTTATATCATTGGCAGGCTTCAGTCCTCTTGAGGAGGGTCCCACTTACCTTTTAGGGTACTAGGAGGAAGGGAAACTATTGTTGCGTCCCAAGAGGGGTTTGTTTGATATAGGCTGGAGGGAGGCACCAGGTGGTCAGTTAATCTACGGTGGGGATGCTATTATGGGTATCTTTGGGAGGAAATCCCTTTATGGGACCGGGAGTAGCAAAATAGAAAGTGGGGTGCTACTTATTGTTTCAAATGTCGCGAGGACATCTTTTCAACAGAACATTGCGGGGTTCACTGTTTGGCGGGAGAGACACTTTCGCCTATTTGGGAGGACCGCCAATTGGGTCAAACATTTTTTGGGAGCTGCAGCAGCGATAGGTCAAACCGGGCGGTATGTTCACGGGTTTGAGTTTCGACTATCATTGCAGGATGGCTCGCAGTGGTGTTGTTTTGAGGGGTATTGTTGGTAGTCCCACTGAAGAAGTATGAAACGTGTATTCATAGTTGGGTATTGTTGGAGTACAAATCGATGGTGTGGTGCGCTAACGGGGTTTGGGTGGGCAAGATGTTGCTCTCATAAATTGGGTGTGTGTCTGTGTCATCTTGTGAGTTAAGAGGGAGTGGCTCGTGGTCCTGGTGGAACTATGCTCTCATGGATGGCGAAATTAAGGTTTCCCAGGTTGGAATGGGTTTCAGCCGGTGAGAACATAGGAGACCAATCAATCTTATGGGACGGGATTTCCTATATTACTGTCGATTCATGAGTTGACGTTGGGGGGTGAGGTCACAAGTACTGGGGAATCTCCTGTGAGCGGGTGAGAGTATATGATCACGGAGGATCGTATGGTTAATTGGGGTGCCAAGTTGCAGCTGGTTAAGAGTGGCAGTAGACGACGTTGAGGGTGCTTCATCTTGTTCGGAGATACTGGGAATCGGGTTCAAGTTGTCCTTCTATATATGCGCGGGACTGTATACATCACCATTGGAGATGTCACTTTGGGGTATGTCTCTGGAGGAGTGTGAAAGGTGTATGGACCGTTGAGACTTGTCGGGCGACAGGTCAATCTTTTCATTACTACATGTAATTGGGTTTTGTGTGGAAACAATTAATGTTAGCCATGCCCATCCTGCCACGTTTGGGATTCACAGGAGGGGGATTCTATTCGCCCCTTGGGCTCAGGATTATGGGGTTCAGCTTGGGTGTGTAATTGTGAGAACGGCTCTTGTGTGTCAGGAGATTGCTGGGTATTGACCATAATTTCACGGTTTTGTCTAGCATCTGCAGCCTTGTACTGGGTAAGCCCTTTCCTAACACTGACGTTGGTAATAAGTGAGGTCCTTAATCACTCGTCCGGAAGCAGTATCCGCTGGAGATAACTAGTTACGCCTAAACCAGGCTTTTCAAACCAAAGAGAGGAAAGGGAATCCTAGGGTAGGTTTATAGCTGTCGCTGGTGATATTATACATCTGGTAGCACCGTCGATTTGCTCGGTCAAAATGGACGCGGGAATGGGGTTAAACTTATGCTGTATGTCTCAGTCAGCAAAGTCGAAAGTAGGTGAAAAATCCACTAAGTGGGGATGAAATCTTTCAGCGTGGAGCTGGCTGAGAGAGGTATTTGTATTTACGGGTCTGTGTCTTGCAAAGTAGTGAGTAAACTCTGTGAGTTGTGGTACAAATCACTCCATTCAATGTGGACCTGGAAGGAAATATTTAGTATTTATTGGTGTGTGTCTTGTAAAGTAGTGATTAAGCCTTGTGTTTTAGGGTAAACATCACTACAATCAGCATGGGCTGGGAGGAAAAGAAGTGAGAAATCGTTGAGTTTTAGGGTAAAAAAGCATTACAGTATGCGCTAGGAGGTACCGGGTGCTAGGTTGACACTTTGGGTTTGGAGTGGGAACAGGACACAAGCAAGTGCAAGTTCGGATGACGGGATTCGGTTTATATTAGTGCTGGTAGTGCTGGGCTGAGAGTTGGTGGGCTCTCATAACTTCGCAACAAGGTGATTCGTTGATAAGTTTTCTGAGTGACAGAAGTGGATTCGTGTAATTGTTATTGGGGGTGGGGGGGGGGGTGGGGGGCACGAATATGTTGCAGTCGGAAAAGATGTGACAAGTGAATAAACAGTTTGAATGAATTCATGCTAATGATCAAAGGGTGACACCGATTATATATGCTTATCTCGAGATCTTGAGATATTATCTCGAGATCTTGAGATAGTTTCTCGAGATCTTGAGATATTATCTCGAGATCTCGAGATATTATCTCGAGATCTTGAGATAATTATCTCGAGATCTTGAGATAGTTTCTCGAGATCTTGAGATATTATCTCGAGATCTCGAGATATTATCTCGAGATCTTGAGATAATTATCTCGAGATCTTGAGATAGTTTCTCGTGATCTTGAGATATTATCTCGAGATCTCGAGATATTATCTCGAGATCTTGAGATAATTATCTCGAGATCTTGAGATAGTTTCTCGAGATCTTGAGATATTATCTCGAGATCTCGAGATATTATCTCGAGATCTTGAGATAATTATCTCGAGATCTTGAGATAGTTTCTCGAGATCTTGAGATATTATCTCGAGATCTCGAGATATTATCTCGAGATCTTGAGATAATTATCTCGAGATCTTGAGATAGTTTCTCGTGATCTTGAGATATTATCTCGAGATCTCGAGATATTATCTCGAGATCTTGAGATAATTATCTCGAGATCTTGAGATAGTTTCTCGAGATCTTGAGATATTATCTCGAGATCTCGAGATAAAAAAAGTATTGAGGGTGGCCTAAATCAGCCACCGTACCCCTTCCCCGACTCCAACGTTATTTTTCTGAAGGTATGTACTCGGCACAAGCTGGGAAATCGAAAGAAAAATGATATTTGATACCATTTTTGAATCGATGCTGACGTGCCCCTATAATGGTATATAAATATTAAGCTGCATCAGTCGCTGAATGCCTGGAATTCCGTGCATCCTATTATTCATGGTAAACAGGTCAAGTTGAGTGCTCATCTGCGCTCAGCTGTGCTCATCTGTGCTCGAGGGAAAATTACCTATAATTTTTGAAATTGTGAACCAAGAAAAATATTAAACCAGAGGCTCAGGTGAGCCTAAATCGTTCATTTGGATTAAGTTGTCCACGATGAATAGGGTGTTAGTATTAAGGGGTTAGAAAGGAGGCAAAGGGGACTGTCAGAACTCTGAAAAAAATTCTGTTTTTCACACTCCCACGCCCGACCCTTCTTATCATAATACTTCATTAGGCTTGGAATTATGTTCAAAAACGACAAACGGACTTCCGTCTGGAAAGACCTCTTAGGTTGGTTAAAACTTGGGGGTGAAATTGGGTGAAATATTCAGTGTTTCTGGAGACCACCAGTTGTTTGAAGAAATGAAGTGAAATGGCAGTCAACAATGACACGATTGATATTTTTTCACAAATTCGGGTTTTCTGGTTGAGAGTCCTCACACACTCACAGACAGATGAAATTAGTAATGGATGCAGAAAATTCGTATGAAATAAAACTTGTTTCTTAACCAAATAGCAAAAGATTGGTCGGCCCCCATGTGTAGCACAAATATGAGCCCATACACCTGATATGAACAATTCAAATCTGACCCTTTTAAGGATGCTGCATGGCAAATATGAAGAGATATTGCATGGTAGATCTGAAGAAGATGATTTTTGAAAAAGTTTCCTAATGTTGAACTAAGTTAAAATTAGATTCCCACAAGGATTCAAATATGAACCCAGGGACTACATTTGAATAAACTTGATCTGACTCTCATAAGGATGCTGTATGTCAAAGAATTCTGACGGGTAAATTTTAAAGAATAATATTTTACAGAATATTCCTCATACTGAACTAAGTTAAAATTCGAGCTCCCACAGAAAGCCCAAATATTAATCCAGGGACTTGATTTGAACAAATTCGAATTTGATCCCCTAAGAATGCTGAATACCAAATATGGAAAGATCCTGCCTGGTGGATCTGAAGAAGGTTTTTAAGGAATTTTCTCATATTCCACTAAGTTAAAATTCGGGTTTCCAAAAGGAACCAAAATATGAACCAACACCTGATTTGACAAAATTTGAATCTAGCCTCTATACCGATGATGTGTATCTCATAAGATTCCGAGTGGCGTATCTGAAGAAGAAAATTTTTATATGATATTTCTCACGTTGTACTAAGTTGAATTTCCGGCTTCCACTGGAAGCCCTAAAATGATTCGAAAGACCTGATTTGAACACACTTAAATCTGATCCCTCCCCCTCTACGGATGCTGTATACCAAATATGAAAAGAGTCTGCTTGGCGCATCTGAAGAAGAAGACTTTTAAGAGTTTTCTTCAGATTGGAACCCAAATATGTAACCAGGGACATAACTTGAACTTTCCTGAACTATATTAAATCCCCCCCCCCCCCCCCCCCCCCCCCCCATCCTTCTCAGGAATGCTGTAGACGAAATATCAAAGACTTTGACTGCGGGTCTTAAGAAAAAGATTTTCAACAGAATTTCCTCATATTGTACTAAGTTAAAATTCGGGCTTCCACAAGGGGCCTAAGTAAGAACCTAGGGACCTGATTTGCGCAAACTTGAATCGGACCCCCCCCCCCCCCCCCCCCCCAAGGATACTGTATACCAAATAATGATTCTGATGGTTAGTCCTGAAGATTTTTTTTAATTTTGAAGTGTCGACTCGGCGTCCTCCTCCCCACCCCACTCCACCCTCCATATACACCTCATAACACAGCCGAATGTAATTTTATTATTTTTATTTTTGCACATTCAAAATCCTACTGCTCTTAAAAAATGCTTTGGAAATATGGGCATTTCAATGATATTTTATTTTACCTCCTGGGGTTTAACACGAGGCATGATTTTTTTCTTTTTGGTGGGGGGGGGGGGGGGGGCATAAATCAAGAACATGTCGCCTGATACTAATGCATATCAAATTTGGTAAAAATTGGCCCACCGGTTCGGAAAATATATATTTGGGGCGGGGTAAAAATATTTTCCAAATAATGTCCGCGAAACTTCCTTTGAAAGGCTGAAATCTTGAGTACATAAGGAATCTCCATACCGAATTTCAATGCATTGTGATTGGCGGTTTATGAGAAGAATATTTTTGAAGAATTTCAGGTTTTTCGGGCTCTGCTCCAGCCCATCGGGATTAGTTATTTCTATTGAACAAACTTGGAAAGGTATTCCCCAAAGATAATTCTGCCAAATTTGGTTGAGTTTGGTCCAGTGGTTCTGTAGAAGACTGATATGCAAAGTTAACCCTTTACCTAACATGAAAAGCAGACGATACTTGTAAAAAAAATCTTTCAAGCTCGTTCCAATGGGGCTGGGAGTGGGGTGGAGGGGGGGGGGGGGTTCATAACCTATGTTTTTGAGACAAAAAATGAAAAAGTAAGGAAAATTAATTGGCGATTTTTGTGAATAGCGCTGGCCGGTTTTGGCCGTTACGTTAGGTAAAGGGGAACTGACAGTTTCAGTTGAAAGGGCATCATAAATATGCCAAGTTGGAAATACCCATAAAAATAGAATGGCATACAGGATTTGTTCGAAAATTGACTTCAAAATTCTTTATTTTACTAAAATATGCACATTTTTTCCAAGAAAACGCTGTGAAAATCGTGTGAAATATAATACTTTTTGATGTCATACCGGAAACAGACAGAGACAGCTAACAGAATGAGATGGTAGTTTTCATCTACCGGACATTTCTAACTATCGGCTGATCACCTAGTATAAATCCCACGGCAAAACCCACCCCCATATATCAACGTGGATCCTCTTTTTAATGAAAATGTTTTACAAATTCCACGTAAACTAGGTCCAAAACACAATTACTTTGGAAATCAAAAGAAAACAATTATTTCAATATACAGCCTTACGAATGCCTGTGGGAATAGTTTTCCTCTGGCCCTATGCAGATCTTCCTCGTGAGCAAATTAAAGCCGAGTATCCCCATCACTTGTAGGCCTATGCCTGTCTAGATTCGTGTCACTATATATTAATGTTTTTTACACAATACAAAATTTTGTAAATAGGCCTATATGTATTTATTTTTCTTCAACTTCAAAACATAAAGTTAAAAACACAATGAAAACAGAAAAATATAAAAGAGGTAGCCATGTTAGGCAGGCAGACTGCCCCCCCCCCCCCTCTCTCGTAACAGTTAAGTTAAGAAAACAATTCTAAAGGTGGGGTAATGTGTAAAAACGGTCAAAGATCAGAGATCCCTCCTCCTTAAATCTCACCCCAGTTTCTCCCTCAAAGCGATCGAACCACTGATGTCAGTCCCACTTCATGAAAGAGAAAAACATACGTTTTGTCACACTTTTCATCGTACCAAGCAGTGGCGGGTGGGGGCGGGGGGGGGGGGGGGGTTGGGGGCCCTGGATTTTGGGTAGATAAGGGCTCCGGATTCCTCGGCCGATCCTGGTTCGACCGACCATAGTTAGGCTGGAAAAATGTTGATTTTCTGGTATGAAACTCGCCAAATCCTTGACTAGACTTTTTAGAAGGCTTGCATGTTACACTCAAATTTTGCCTGTTTTGTGTTAATATTCGGCGTAAACATTCATTTGGCTTTTTGTACTGCAAATACGGGACACGTTCTGTGTGTCAGCAGCGGGAATGGATGGGGTATCGTAACAAAATAATGTTCCATATCCTTTAAAACTTAACCTGACTCCAAGGGCCCCCATTTATTTGAGAAACGTTTTTCCTTAAACGTTTTGTGGTCTCAGAACTCTGAGCCGCGTGAACTTATTCCAACCTCTCCCTATCGGTGAACCGCCACTGGTACCAAGACACCTCCGAATGTCTTTTACCTGACTATACTGTTCAAAATGCTGAAAAAACACCGCGAAATAACTTCTGATTAAAACTATAAATTATGGAGTTATTGGGAGTTCTATAAAACCATTGCCATACAAATTTACCCCCTTGTCTTATGTGTGATACATAATTTGTCTTCGATTTTTTCATACGACGAGAAAACTTCATTAACTTCACCGAAACAAAAGTAATTTCTGAAAAACAGACAGAAATTTGAGAAAGAGAATTTACTGCAACCAGTAAATTCGAGTCTGTATGAAAATGGTGAAAGCATCATAACTAGATTACATGGAAAAAGATTTAAAAGAATTTATGGAGACTTGTTTTGGAGAGTAAAATATCTTTAAAGAATTAAGAAATAGGTTTTTGTAATCCGCGTTTAAAGATTTTCATACATTCAGATAAAAATCAGATAGCCAAAGATGCTGAAAGTGACTTTAAACACCAATAAGCAAGTATATAAATTTGCTGTTTAGTTCCTTTGTTTTTATTGTTATATTTCGAATTGTAACATGTAGATAACACAAAACACAAAACAATTCTGGACCATTCCCTTACAAGTCAGAATGACTATCAACATTATCATGCTCATATACGATGGACCAAAGGCTCTCCTACATTCCCTGCGGACAGAGAGGTTGTCTTTTTTGTTTATTTTTAATTAAATAAATATAAAGAAACATTATCCGTTTCTCCTCATCGATGATCATAACAGATCTCACAGCACGATCAAAGACTAATCAGCACCATACGATGTGGGCACGATCTTGGAATGTAGATATTTGTACAACACACAGCTTCTAAAATTAAACACTTGTCTCTTAAATGATGATATCTAGGGCTGTCACGATTAATGGATTAATCGATTGTCGATCGGTCACGCCGAAATCGGTTAGTATTTTTCGTTGTCGAAGAATCGATAAATTTTACCCCGTTTTAGACGTTGAATAATTAAAAAAAAAATGATGATGATGATGATGATGATGATGATGATGATGATGAAAAAACTATTGTTTCTAAAGGTAAAAGGTCAAGAACGTCGACGTTAAACCTCAAGAAGCCGTTAGAAGCATTTGTCTTTTAGGTACATTCAAAGCTTTGATGTTCTGAACTTTTGAACCGTCAGTGTAATAATCAAGACCGGTCGTCAGTTGCGAACTTCACAAGTTCGCAACTGACGACCGGTCTTGATTATTACACTGACGGTTCAAAAGTTCAGAACATCAAAGCTTTGAATGTATCTAAAAGAGGATCGGGTGGGTGGGTGGTCAAACGGCTCAAAAACACATTTTTTCCAATTCCATGCATTTTTGTCCTGGTGCCATTTTATGCCAAACTAAACACTTTAAAATGATTTAGACTAATACACACACATTATAGCCTTATTGGTAGTTGTATTGATGGGTATGTTGAGCTATCTGTCCCATCTGGGCCCAGTGCTGGCCCATGATCTTTTGAACCAGCAGTCTGTTCGGCCTTGAGTGTCTCCATTTCTATAATTGCATGTCCTAATTGTGCATTTAAACCTTTTTTATAAGACAATCAAAGGCCTTTTAGGTTCCTCGTGGGTTTTAAGAAATGAAGACTTTAAGTAAATGTAAATTATTTTTAACATACACCAAGAATCAAGATATAATTAACAGTAAAACAAATGGTACATATAACAATTGCACCAACCGGAAAATTGATATATGATACTGACAGGAGTGAGTGTCCAAAAAATGTTGTAAATTTTTGTTTTGTTTTGCAGGTTATGAAGTGGGTGTTCAATTGACCGGAAAAAAAATAAGAAAAATCTTGCGATTTAAGATCGGGTGGGTGTCCGGGAAGGTCGAATGCAAAAAAACGGCATCGTGTACTGACCCCCGCCCCCGGGTATGTGGACACAAAATTGAAAAAAAAACGCGCCACCAAAACATTCCACTTAATTATTGGTACCCATCCCCATGATGTGACTCAGTGAGGATTATTTTTCTTGAAATTTCAATCAATCTTTTCCCCTCAGTGACTAAGATTTGTTAGTCAAAATGACTAACCTACTACATTAGTAAAATTGACTGAGGTGCATTCATGGAAGTGTTAGTCATTTTGACTAAGGAGTTGACTAACTTTCTGCTAATATCAGTCAAAAGTTGGTCACTCATCAAGGGGTGGGTGGTTCCCCATGGTAACCAGTCAGTGAACATCGGGGACTGCAGCACACCGAACAAAATAATCTTCCTATATATTGTTACTTTCTAGACCAATGCAAATTTGAGGGATTCAAGCAGAAAATCTCCAATTCATGGACTACTGTATAAAATATCCAGTGATCGATGAACTGAAGATTTGCCGATGTCATGCATTTCCCCTACCAGCAATAACAAGAGTCATGTTACAAACTCTATATATACTAGTCAAAGTTTGCTAAGCACCAATATATTCAACTACCTGTTTTACGTTTTAGTTGAAATATTGCAATGAAAAGTGTATATATTTTTTATTTAATTATATCTTTAATGATTTAAGTACAGAAATTAAGATTTTATTTGTGTTTGACATTATATTTTAGCTTTTGAATACGATAACCATGGAAAATGGATATTATTGGTAAAAGAGGAAATTTTTCAATTTGCCAAAAATGTTGACGGAGCGAACTAGTATGGGTTCAGTATCGAGTATGAGACCCATTACTGTTAATTACAGCTTGACAACGCCTTCTCATGCCCCCAATCAGGTTCCTGGTGGTCCTTTGTGGGATGTTGTTCCATTCTTTGACCAGGATGGCACCAAGCTCCTTGACACTTCTTGGTTGGACTGGGTGGGCATAAATTGCAAGTTGCAACTCATTCCAGACATGTTCGATTGGATTGAAGTCAGGGAATCTTGCTGGCCAGTCCATACGCTCAACCCCCCTCCCTCTGTCGGTACTCCCCGGCTGCATGGGCAACGTGAGGACGGGCATTATCTTCCATCAGAATGAATCTATTACCCACTGCACCAGCATACAATCTCACGTGGGCATCCATGATCTGCAGTCAGTGTACCATGTTCAAGGGCACAGAGCTCTGTACGTCCATCTCAGCTGATGCCGCCCCAGACCATGTTTGACCGTCCACCATAGCGGTCATGTTCGGCAATATTGGCTGCATGGAATCGCTGTCCTGGTCTTCTCCATACCCTAGAACACCTATCTGTGTGGTCTAGGCAGTACCTTGGCTCATCTGTAAAAATGACACGTTGCCAATCTTCACTGGTCCCATCCAACGTGGTCCATGGCCCATTCATATTGTGCCTGGCGGTGGTTCTGGGACAGCGGAATGGGAATACATGGTCTTCTCGATCGGAGACCATCTTTGTGCAACCTTGACCGGATGCATTTTGAAGGTCACTGCGAAGCTGGGTTGCTGTGGCAAAGTGGTTCCTACGAGCCTGAATGATCAAAAACCGGTCTTCAGCTGCAGATGTTGCCCTGTCTCTGCCACTACCATGCTGTCTTACCGGTGTGCCATACTGCTGAAATATTGCACACCAAGGGCTTCACCAACCTGATGATGGGTAGCCCCTTGCTCCACCATCCCTACAGCCCGCCACATTTCTGCTTCTGACATATGTCTTCTTACATTTGCATTTGCCATGTTCAATCATTAAATCACAAGGGTTTGTGTTGAAATGAAGAATGAATATCCTACACATGCCATGTACATGTAGACAGTACACGAAAATATCATATCATGAAAATCAAGGGTACATGCTTTCCATGACTGTCATGAAAAGTCTGCCAGTAGTATGTCATGCCCGTTTCACTTCAAAGTTGGGGAACCCCGGTGGGGGACACCGGAAGTGACGTCATGTCACGTGACCTAGTGGCGCCATGTTGTGTTGTCATGGTAACCCGCGTGAGCGGACATGTTGTGACGTCATTTCCATAGTGATACGTGGTGTTAGTGCGCATGCGCAGCGCGTGTTGTTAAGGTGATACGTGTTTCCGTCGTCCATTTTGTATACTGGAGGCCGCCATCTTGGTTTCTATGGTAGCACGTGATTGCTATGTTACCCAATTTTTCTGCAATAGGACGGGGTATGTTCGGAGGGTATGTTTCTTTGTAGAAGTGTAAATCTAACTACCACAAACAACCCGACAACTTGTATTATTTCGAATTCTTCCAGAATTCTCTGCTTCTATCTATATATGCAATAGTTATCGTTTACCTGGCCATGTTCCTTTATTCTAGAGTATACTCCAGTAGCGCAGAAGAGCCTATCAACTGGAACAGTTTACCTTATTATTGCTATATTTAGCAATTTCTGGTTTATTCTTGTTAGTTCTGACCCTATTCTAAGTACTCTTGTTGTTTCATTTATCTAGATTATAACTAACCAATCAGATTGCTTGATTTCCCAGAATCTGTATGCAGGGTTATCTCTCTTGTGTATAACAAAAGACTATATCCAATGGCCATATCCCATGGAATCCCATTTTTTTTCAAAACACCTGTGGCTATGGAATCCCTTTTTTGTCGTATGAGGCCATGAGGGCTATGTAAAAGCCCTCAATGAGTCCCATTTATTATCCCTCATACCCTCATTGAATTTTGAGGTTATGAGGACCTTGAAAAATCCCTCAATGAGGTATAATTTACTACGACTCTTAGCCTCATTTCAGTATTTAACAGGTATATCCTATGGAATCCCATTTTGGAAAACGCCTGTGACTGTGGAATCCCTTTTTTGTCGTATGAGGCCATGAGGGCTATGTAAAAGCCCTCAATGAGTCCTCATTTATTATCCTTCATAGCCTCATTAAATTCTGAGGTTATGAGGACCATTAAAAATCCCTCAATGAGGCATAATTTACTACGACTCTTAGCCTCATCTCGGTATTTGAGGATATCCAAGGCCTGGTATTGTATTATTTAAAGATACCTATTGAGGATACCTATCGAGGATACCTTTTATAGGATACTTATCTGAGGACACTATATAGGCTGTACATATCCCTATAGGTCTCTTGCTGGCCCTTAGTACTATTAATCCACCTGATGCATTATGTTATCCTATGACTGGTATAGGTAGTATGCAATGCTAAGCATAGGGGTATTCTGGGTAGGGGTACTGCCTGGTAGTTTACAACGGTACTATAGTAAGGCGGTATATACACCTATAGGCCCCTGTTAGTGCTTGGTACTATTAACTAACTGATTCCTTTGTTTTATTATATGGCTGGTATATGTAGTACGTTATTGTAGACCTAGTGATTTTGTGGGGGTGGGGGTAATACTTGGTAGTTTAGAACGGTAGTATAGCATAGGCTGTACATATCCCTGTAGGTCTCTTGCTGGCCCTTGGTACTACTGATCCACCAGGTGCTTCATATTATTGAGCTGTATTCTGGGGTGGGGTCAATGCCTGGTAATACAGAACGGCAGCAGAGTATGGTTGGTATATTCCCCTATAGATCCCATCCTAACCGTTGATAGTATTAACCTACCAAATGCTTTGTATCGTCCTGTTACTGGTAAGGTGGTACGTAATACCAATAGCTCCTACCTTATTCCGAGTACTCTTGTTGTTTCATTTATCTAGATCATTTATGAAAATTATAATTAACCAATTAGATTGCTTGATTTCCCATAACCTGTATTTAATCGTACAGAGTCATCTCCCTTCTGTATAATAAAAGTCTATATCAATGGCAATTTCCCCGGCACCCCAATTTCGGCACTCCTTTTTTGAAAAACATATGACCTTCGGCACCCCTTTTTTCTTAAATGAGAATAAGAGTCGTATTACAAATCTCTCAATGAGGGATTTTTAATACGACTCTTATCCTCATTTCAGAAAAAAGGGGTGCCGAAGGTCATATGTTTT
Source organism: Pictodentalium vernedei (assembly GCA_031216915.1). NCBI lineage: Eukaryota > Metazoa > Mollusca > Scaphopoda > Dentaliida > Dentaliidae > Pictodentalium > Pictodentalium vernedei. The sequence goes on along the minus strand of CM062291.1, from coordinate 147,473,857 downwards.
TCAAAAAAGGGGTGCCGAAATTGGGATATTACGTACCACCTTACCAGTAACAGGATGATACAAAGCATTTGGTAGGTTAATACTATCAACGGTTAGGATGGGATCTATAGGGGAATATACCAACCATACTCTGCTGCCGTTCTGTATTACGAGGCATTGACCCCACCCCAGAATACCGCTCAATAATATGAAGCACCTGGTGGATCAGTAGTACCAAGGGCCAGCAAGAGACCTACAGGGATATGTACAGCCTATGCTATACTACCGTTCTAAACTACCAAGTATTACCCCCACCCCCACAAAATCACTAGGTCTACCATAACGTACTACATATACCAGCCATATAATAAAACAAAGCAATCGGTTAGTTAATAGTACCAAGCACTAACAGGGGCCTATAGGTGTATATGCCGCCATACTATAGTACCGTTGTAAACTACCAGGCAGTACCCTTACCCACAATACCCCTATGCCTAGCATTGCATACTACCTATACCAGTCATAGGATAACATAATGCATCAGGTGGATTAATAGTACTAAGGGCCAGCAAGAGACCTATAGGGATATGTACAGCCTATATAGTATCCTCAGATAAGTATTCTATAAAAGGTATCCTCGATAGGTATCCCCAATAGGTATCCTCAAATAATACAATACCAGGCCATGGGTATCCTCAAATACCGAGATGAGGCTAAGAGTCGTAGTAAATTATGCCTCATTGAGGGATTTTTAATGGTCCTCATAACTTCAAAATTTAATGAGGCTATGAGGGATAATAAATGAGGACTCATTGAGGGCTTTTACAGAGCCCTCAAGGCCTCATACGACAAAAAAGGGATTCCACAGTCATAGGCGTTTTCCAAAATGGGATTCCATAGGATATACCTGTTAAATACTGAAATGAGGCTAAGAGTCGTAGAAAATTATACCTCATTGAGGGATTTTTCAAGGTCCTCATAACCTCAGAATTCAATGAGGGTATGAGGAATAATAAATGAGGACTCATTGAGGGATTTTACATAGCCCTCATGGCCTCATACGACAAAAAAGGGATTCCATAGCCACAGGTGTTTTGAAAAAAAAATGGGATTCCATGGGATATGGCCATTGGATATAGTCTTTTGTTATACACAAGAGAGATAACCCTGCATACAGATTCTGGGAAATCAAGCAATCTGATTGGTTAGTTATAATCTAGATAAATGAAACAACAAGAGTACTTAGAATAGGGTCAGAGATAAATGAAACAACAAGAGTACTTAGAATAGGGTCAGAACTAACAAGAAAAGACCAGAAATTGCTAAATATAGCAATAATAAGGTAAACTGTTCCAGTTGATAGGCTCTTCTACGCTACTGGAGTATACTCTAGAATAAAGGAACATGGCCAGATAAACGATAACTATTGCATATATAGATAGAAGCAGAGAATTCTGGAAGAATTCGAAATAAAACAAGTTGTCGGGTTGTTTGTGGTAATTAGATTTACTCTTCTACAAAGAAACATACCCTCCCAACATACCCCGTCCTATTGCAGAAAAATTGGGTAACATAGCAATCACGTGCTACCATAGAAACCAAGATGGCGGCCTCCAGTATACAAAATGGACGACGGAAACACGTATCACCTTAACAACACGCGCTGCGCATGCGCACAAACACCACGTATCACTATGAAAATGACGTCACAACATGTCCGCTCACGCGGGTTACCATGACAACACAACATGGCGCCACTAGGTCACGTGACATGACGTCACTTCCGGGTCTCCCACCGGGGTCCCCCAACCTTGAGGTGAAACGTGCATGACATACTACTTCTGCCTGTCAAGAGAGCTAATGTAAACACTGGGGACCATCTCAATCCATTCCTCAATCATATCCACCAAAAATATTGCAAATATGTCACCAGCAAATTTCACAATGAGGTGTCCAATATTTGGTGCTTAGCAAACTTTGAGTAGTATATATGGTGGTCATGCTACAGTAATCTGGTTCCACAAACAACCACATTTTTTGTGGTTTCATAGACAAAATTTTAATATTATAGCTAAACAATAACTGTTCTGTAAGCACAGTACAAAGGAATTTTCTTTTCAGGCCGTTTCAAATAAAAAAAAAACCGTAGCTATACTCAGAACAAATAAATATAAACTGTTAAACTATTAAAATTTATTTTATTACGAAAAGCAAGTCAATAGTAAAACAATATACAAGAGCATAAAAATGTACAAAAAACGTAATAATAAACATGTACAAAAATGATAATTCCCAATCGTGAAGTAAAAACCCTTCAAATGGTAAATCCATCACAAATGCCACAGGAATATGATTTTATTTTAACTGCAGCTGTTGGCAGCATATCAGGACACAGATCTTCTTTAAATTATTCGCAGGCTCAGACCAGTGCAGACCTAGCACTTTCAGGTGAGCATTTTTTCGCCTACCGCTCCCTAAAGGAAAAAATTGGCAAACACAGTATCTAACATGGAGCGTGGATTGTTACTAAATCACTCGTGGAGTGATGTCTTCACTCAGACAAAAAAATCCTTGTCTGCGAAAAAGCATAAGAATGACGAACAAAGTTTCAGCCAAGGGACCTCCGGATTGAATCCGGAGATCCCTTGGCTAACACTGTAATTGTCCTTTTCATGCATTACCACATGAACCGACTGTTATTGACTGGATGACAACTTCACTCCACGAGTGTTTTCGTGGTAATTCACCCACCACTTACGGTATTTCTCATTGTTGAAGGTATTGTTCTGGTATTTTCATTACATTGGTGTCTGACTGCCAAAAACTGTAACTGTCGGACTAGCCTCTGTAAGACGGCTATATTTTGCCACTTCCGACATCTTGTGCTCGCACCGGAAAACGAAGTGTATTAACTGGTTGAGGGCTAGATTATTTTTGGTGGTCTGAATTTGTTCATTCAAACTTGTTTTATTACAAATTATTGGAGAGTGCCCACAGGCACTCTCCAATGGTTTGTAATAAAACAAATTCTCAATAAACAAAATATTATTTGCATTTGACTGAATACGGAACATTGAGTGCAGACTTTTGACTATTGCTCTGGCACCCTAATTTTTTGGAAAGCCCTGATAGTGGCTTTTAGCACTCAACCAGTTAATACATAAATTTGTACAGTACAAGACTTGCCTTGAACAGCAAGACTAATAGTGCTAACAATAGAGCAATGCATTTTACTGGGATTCAGTAATGTTTTATTTATTTATTTATTTATTTATTTATTTATTTATTTATTTATTTATTTGTGTGTAAGGTCTCATATTTCTGCATAACGTCTAATCATGACCACAACCTGGAGATAAAGCCATGTTTAGTCAATCGTTTATACCCATGTTGTCCATTTTAGAAAACTTCCACCCCAAGTATTAGTGACTGGGTACTATTTGACCAGTTAAACAAGGCTTGTTTACCACAAGAAACAAGCACTGCTTCACCTCCCAAGGTTCCTACATGGAATCCATTGTCCGTGAACCAATACATAATTATATGGATATCACTTGAACTGGCTTATAGAGCTGCCCCGGCATCCATATTTGTATTGTTTATTGGCAAATTGTCCTTCAAGAAGTTTTGTCTAAACTGTTAACTGTTGGAAAGCTGATTAGTGATTCAACATCTGAGAAATTAACACATGTGTAAATACATGTAGCAACTGGAATTTATGATGGAAATCCTGTGCCAAAGAAATAGCTTATGTAGGGGAAAATACGCAATGGGGAATGTAAATGGGCCCTCGGTATCACCAACCCACACCTTACCTAACGTCTTGCAGTCCCCTTCACCCCACCGGGTACTCCTTGTTCTGTTTTTTTTAATTAACGCACGACAATCTAAGTTAAAGCAATCTAGAGAAGGAGCACAAAAGAATGAAATATTTGTTTAATCACTTTGCCTATAAATTAATTCTTGAACTAAAGTAGTAGAAGGCTGTGCGGTGGTTCAGTGGTTACGGCATTGAACTTCAAACCGGAAGGTCCACGATTCGATCCCCGCCAGTGGTAACTGCTTTGAGTTCTTGGGCAAGACAATTAATCTCGATTGTCCGCGGGTGGGGGGGGGGGGGGGCACGGTCGCGCCGTGCTCTAAAGCGTACTGCGTGTCGATGGTGCACTTGTCTTCAACTAATGCTAACCCTACTCGTGTGGAGTTAGTACGTTGGAGAGTCTGCCAGTTGCTCGTCGTTGCTCGGTGGTTCTCTCCTGGTACTCCGGCTTCATTCATCCCCCGTCAAAACTGTTCGACACGAGGTGACCCTGGCTGTCGAAAGTGTCGTTAACCCTTTACCTAACATGAAAAGCAGATGACACTTTCAAAAATATTTCTTGAATAACTAATTTTTTTCATTTTTGTCTCAAAAACTTAGATTATGACCCCTCATTGGAACGAGCTCGACGAGCTCGTTCCAAAGAGGTGTCATAACCTATATTTTTGAGACAAAAAATGAAAAAATAATGAAAATTAATTGGCGATTTTTGAGAAGAGCGCTGGTCGGTTTTACACGTTACGTTGGGTAAAGGGTTAAAGCCCAATAAATAAATAACTGAAGTAGTAGAAGAATCGAGTTACCGGCTGCCTATAATTTTGACTTTCAATCTTAAGCAATTTTGTGGGCAGTTTTTAAGACAATGGATATTATATGCCACAAGTTTACGAACGCCCCAGTCCGTAAGTTGCAGAAAATGGGAAAGTGCTCTACGGACACTGGACTTTCAGCAAAATGGAGTGTAGAAATTAGACCTACCTAGGGAAGGGGCAGAGACTCGGCTGACCAGCGGCCTAAAATCCCTTAACACGCCAGATGAGTACCAATCGTTGTGCACAGGGCGCTAAAGACAATAAAGTAATAATTAACGATTGTTCCTCTTAGTTTGTAATTTCGACAAAGTCTGGTGCTTGTGATCCGAACATTGTTGTCGAACAAAAAACAAATCGAAATGATTCCAATGGCCGAAGTGAAACGTATGACTAGTGAATATAATAGTGTTGCAATGATCCGTTGATGCAAAATTATAATTAGTAGCTTTGAGTTTTATACATTTACCTCACGAATCGTTCGCACTAGCCCGTGTAATTTACGAATTATGCAGTTGATTTTTCAAAACATTTTGACAAAACTATATCATGTGTCTTCTCGTTGGAACGAGCTGAATGAGCTCGTTCCAATGAGGGCGTCACATGAGATAGTTTTGTTGACAGTTTGTGAAAGATTTGAAAAAAGAAATTAACATAACAACGTTTGATACGTGTGTAATGGGCAAAGGATTAATGTGCACTTTGGCCTCACCTTGTTCAACAGCCTTGCCCGCCTCACCTTCCCCACAGTGGCGGAACCAGAGTTACAAAAGTGAGGGGGTACAGTTGGGGATTGTGCAGCGCCGAGCAGGGGTGGTTTCGGGGGGGGGGGTCCTCTCCCAAAGTTGAGAAAATTTTTCACTGTTTTGCAACAAAATCATGCGAATATGGATATCATTGGAACCGGCTTGTTCAGCCGGTTCCAATGATATTCATATTTGCATGATTTTATTGAGTTTACCTTTTATTACCTATTAAATTTTATTTATTTTTTAAAATTGCTGTAGGCTGAATTCCAAACGGATGCCTTGCACGCTCTCGATTCTAGCATTCGTCGAATACTGTTAAGCACTATGTTTCAGTCCGTTTAAACGCGGCATGCCTTGTTGCAATTTGGACCCTCGTCTCTTGTTTGCAGCTAGCATGCGTGCGTGTGGGGGGGGGGGGGGTGGCGGCAGGGCGGGGGGGCAAACATAATTTCAAAACTTCTCAGATTTAGTGCACTTGGGAATATGGAATTAAGCATACCGAGCATTACACCACAACGTTCAATACAACAAAAATTAAAATGATAGTATTGTTTTACTACGCTTGGCGAAAAAAGTGGAGGGGTAAGTACCCCACATACCCCTCCACGACGCCGCCACTGCTTCTCCACCCCGACAAGAACAATCGAACGGGCACAAATGCAAATCAGTTTGTTACTCATCTCTCATAGATACCGGCAAGTCTCTTCTGGATTGTCCGTTCTCTCACATTTGCCTTCCACCTATTTCATAACACTGAGATAGGATAAAATCCAGCTACACCAGGTCACACGAATCGTCGCTGATACTAGCTAACCCAGTTCTACTAGTTAACCCCTTACCCAACGAATCGGCAACATCTGCCCACGTAATATGCAAATTCAGCAGCTCGAAAAATAGTATTTTTCAAAAAATTTCAACAAAACTATATCATGTGACCCCTCTTTAGAACGAGCTCGTCGAGGGTCACATGATATGGTTTTGTTGAAATTTTTTGAAAAATTGAAAAAAAGGATATTTAAAATAATAAATTTTGATGTCGGCTGCGTTGCGTAAAGGGTTAATGACGATCAATCGGGACCATATCCAGAGACCTCAATTCTTTTGGTTCCCACTTTCCATAATTTTACTACACTGAGCCCAAAATCGTGTGCCTCACCAGGAAACCTGTACTCTCCGCTCGTCCTCAGTAACCATCAAAATCTTGGACATTACTAACTGTTTTCATTATTCAAGGCTGAGATAAATCCAACCAGCCCACACATTGCCGCGAGAGTTATCCAAGAGGATGCTTGAGAGTGTTTCGGAGAAAATAATGGTAGGCACAAGGACACGGGCGCAAAATGCACATACCGGTCATTATTCTCGACTGGAGATTGATTTTGAGAGGGGCACCGCTAATGTCTTCCTGGTATGTGTTTCATTGGGCAGCACATTTTATTTTGACAAAAAGTATCGAACAATTTGCATGAAATCTATATCTTTTAAACTATTCTTTAATTTAAAAGTCCTGACAACATTTCAGAACACATCGAATAGCATGTAAGCTTTGACTTCCCTTGTTTTCTAATTTCGTGTTATCTAGCTTTCTGTGGCGACTTGGGTTCGGTCATCCAAACATGAACTCCAAAGAATCGGCCACTTTCACAATGAAGCCTAAAATCAGCTCCTTTATCAACCTTGCAGATCTCTGTAAAACATTAACAATGTACGATTTTCCAGAAAAAAAATTGAGTGTAGCTGTCAAAATATCACTATGTTATTTATTTATTTATTTATTTATTTATTTATTTATTATTTTATTTATTTATTTGGATTTAACGGTACTTTCGAAGGCAGGGTCACCTTGTGCCTTTACGGGTGGAGGAAGTCGGAGTACCCAGAGAGAACCACTGAGCGATAGCAAGCAACTATCAGACTCCCCAAAGTACTATACTAACTCCGCAGAAGCAGGGTTAGGATTGGTTGAAGACAAGTGACCTATCGACTTGCAGTATGCCTTAGTACACAGCATTGCCGTGTCCTCACAATCCCCATGCGGGCATTTAAGATGAAGTGCCTTACCCAAGGACATAAATTCACACAATGCAGTTACCCTTGGCAAGGATCGAACCGTGGACCTTTTGGTTTGAAGTTTAATGCCATAACCACTGAATTACTGTGTTCCCACTATTTTATTGAATATTTCCTTTAATAGTTAATACCAGTGTATGAATAAAGCCTAAAGGGCAGTGTGGCATCACACACAACACACAGGTCCTGTGAAATATCAAATAGCTTTAAGCTAAATCACAGGCCCAAACTTTAATGTTGAAACAATTGTTTCTTGTGGAAAGAAAGAAAAAATTCTTTATTGTATACAGTATTATTTACTGGAATTCTTTTCGGTATGTAGAGGGGCCATTTATGGGGCCCTTTCCCAATGACATTTAGGCATGATTTTTTCCCGATTCTTAACCCCATATTTCCCAATCTCAGTTCCCAGTTCCCATTCAAACCACAGGAAATCGGCACAAGCTGGGAAATCGAAAGAAAAATGATATTTGATGCCATTTGTGAATCAATGCTGACGTGCCCCTATAATGGTATATAAATAGTATATAAATATTAATATTTATATACCATTATAGGAGCACATCAGCATTGATTAAAAAATGGCATCAAATATTTTTCTTTTGATTTCCCAGCTTGTGCCGAATACCTGTGATGCAAACAAACATTTAATGCACAACTGTTGGCCTGTTGCCCTGAACTGTGTAGTCATAAGGCCTCAGAAAACCATTGGTTCTCTCAGGCCTTATGACCACTCAGTTCAGGACACCAATTGTTCATTAAATTTAAATTGATTGCCTAATGAATGCTCTTAATTCAAATGCAAACGACAAGTTCTTCTTTTAAATAGTATAAGACCAGTTTAATAGAGACTACAGAGACTGCATAAACATTATTTCATGTGACTGCTTATTATAAAACGTACTTGTAGTATATATCAGGCCTGACATTTTCAGGAGAGCGATTTATTCCCTCGCCTTGAAAAATATCCCTCCTAGCCTCATTTATTATTTATTTATTGGTGTTTAAGGTCACATATTTATGCACAATGGCTAACCATGACCGTGGCAGTTTTATGGGTGGAGGAAGCTGGAGTACCTGGAGAGAACCACCAAGCAATGGCGAGCAACTGTCGGCTCCCCAACATACCAACTCCACATAAGCAGGGTTAGCATTGGTTGAAGACAGGTGCACCATCGACGTGCAGTACGCCTTACTACACAACATCACCGTGCCCCCACGTGGGCAATGGGGGTGAAGTGTCTTGCCCAAGGACACAACACGGTTGCCGCAGGTGGGATTCGAACAGAGGACCTCTCGGCTTGCAGCCTGCACCTCTTCCAACTGAGCCACCATGCCCCCCTCCTAGCCTTAGAAAATGATGATTACCACGGCAGCCTATTCCTAAAACCCATATTGTTAGTGGTCTCTGCAATATGGCCAAACTGCCCCTCCCACACCTCCAGGCCTTACCAAGGCCCAGAGCTGTGGGAGGGGCAGTGTAGCCCTCTCAGACTACCTGTTTAGAAGCACCAAATAAAATGTACGAAGCCCACTAGACAGAATTCATTAACTCTTTGCATGCTGCTGGCAGATATTCCTGCCCAGCACAGAGTTTCTCTTGTCACTGATGTAAGTATAACTTGGGCATATTTAAACGTATTGTCCCCTGTAAATTCAATGGAATTTTTCACCAATGATTTCTTGTTATATTTAGATTAATTTTTCATCAACACTAGTCATGGCTGCTTTACAGCAGCCATGAATAGATTTGATGTAAAAATATCTTGAAAATACTCAGCAGGTTAAGGATTAATAGTACAACGTTCATTTTGCCACTTTTAGCTTTTGTAAGCTTGAGGAGAGCTAATTGTTCCCCTAGGCCATGTAAGGAGAGCGATTTTTAGCCCTCCTGCATTTTTAGCTCAGCTTTGACGTAAGTCAAATTTGAGCTTATGCCATGGCCAGTCATCCGTCTGTCCGTCAACAATTCAATACAGCTCAGGCTAGAGGCCGTATTTATGAACCGATCTCTACAAAACTTCTTTTGTACCTTTGTAATGACCGTGGGTTGAGAACGAGTGTTTTTGGGTCTGATCCGCAATACAAGTTGGCCGCTGGCAGCCATCTTTAACAAAATTAGGTGCAGTCAGATTTTTGCGCAGAACTTCCATATGAAAGCTCTGATTTGAATAATTTTTTTGTATGAATGTTTAGTACCATGGGATACATCACATATAATACAGGTTTTTTTGTGGTGCGTAAATTATGCAAATTAGACTAACTTTTATGTATTTAGGGTTACTTTCAGCATTGTAAGTGCAAATGCCAATACGGCTCGGGCTAGAGGCCATATTTATGAACCGATCTTTACGAAACTTCTTGGGTACCTTTGGTATCACTGTGGAACGAGAACGAGTGTTTTTGGATCTGGTCCGAAATTCAAGATGGCTGATGGCAGCCATTTTGTACAAAATTAGGTGCAATCAGATTTTTGTGCAGAACTTCCATATGAAAGCACTGAGTTGAATAATTTTTTGTGTGCATGTTTAGTACCATGGGATACATCACATATAATACAAGTTTTTTTCGCGTGCAGAAATGATGCAATTTAGATGAACTTTGACTTTTTCAGTGCTACTTACACACAGTAAGTACACATGTTAATGTCAATACGGCTCGGGCTAGAGTCTGTATTTATGAACCGATCTTCACGAAACGTCTTGGGTACTTTTGTTATCACCCTCAGACGAGAACGAATGTTTCTGGGTGCGGTCCAAAATTCAAGATGGCTGTCAGTGGCCATTTTGTACCGAAATTAGGTCTAATCAGTTTTTTGTACACAGCTTCTATACGGCTCAGGCTAGAGGCTGTATTTATGAACCGATCTTTACGAAACTTCTTGGGTACCTTTGTTATTACCGTGGGATGAGAACGACCGATCTTCACGAAATGTCTTGGGTACCTTTGTTATCACCTTGGGACGAGAACGAGTGTTTCTGGGTGCGGTCCAAAATTCAAGATGGCTGCCAGTGGCCATTTTGTACCGAAATTAGGTCTAATCAGTTTTTTGTACACAACTTCTATACAGCTCAGGCTAGAGGCCATATTTATGAACCGATCTTTACGAAATTTCTTGGGTACCTTTGTTATCACCGTGGGATGAGAACGAGTGTTTTTGGGTGTGGTCCGAAATTCAAGATGGCCACCAGCAGCCATTTTGTACCAAAATTGGTGCAATCAGTTTTTTGTACAGAACTTCTGTATGAAAGTTCTGATTTGAATAAATTTTTGTATGAATGTTTAGTAACATGGAATACATCACATATAGTACAGGTTTTTTTCTCGTGCAGAAATTGTGAAAATTAGATGAACTTCGATTTATTCAGTGCTACTTGTACACAGTAAGTGCACCTGTCAATACGGCTCGGGCTGGAGGCTGTATTTATGAACCGATCATCACAAAACTTCTTGGGTTCTTTGTTATCACCTTGGGACGAAAACGAGTGTTTCTGGGTGCTGTCCAAAATTCAAGATGGCTGCCAGTGGCCATTTTGTACCAAAATTAGGTCCAATCAGTTTTTTGTCACAGCTTCTATACGGCTTGTATTTATAAACTGATCTTCACGAAACTTCTTGGGTACCTTTGTTATCACCTTGGGACAGGAACAAGTGTTTTGGGGTGCCTTTGTTATCACTGTGTTATGAGAACAAATATTTTGGGGTTCAGTCAGACCCACTCTGGGTCTCAAAGATTTCTTTTCTAGTTTAGCATCTGACTGTCACCCACCTTTACAATACTTTACCTATACATTTGTTACAGGCTACGGTCAGTATTTATGTACAGACCGTTCCAATACTTTATATGTACCTTTGTTATCAGGACATTACCTAGATCTTTGTCATTGCTGTGTCATATACTATACATGTACATGTCTTAACAAGTTGAGCTACAGTGTCATTGACACTTTCATTAAGAATGCCAGGCCTGATACATGTAGTTGCTTAGATATCAATCTTAATGTTCTCTGCTCAATTTGAATGTAAAACATTTTAGTCTTTGTATATTTTTTCCCCTCCAAAACAAATTACCAATTGGAGCAAATTGTCCCAATGGCATGGTCCCCACTCCCAGACCCTTTCTCAAAGAGGGAAGAAGAACCTCTGTATACATATGTGCTTTCTTTTTTAGGATGTGATGAACCACCTGCATTACTTAGTTACTGAAACACCAGTGTTTAATTAAAGTACTTTTCAAGATGACAGTGTACATGTAGTTAGTACCATGATAGACAGCACAATAGACCAGTTGTTTGAAGAGTGTGAAAGAACATATAAGGAGAGAGGAAGATTTTCAGATGAGATTCTCTCTGCACTCAATTTTGTTTTCCAGTCTACACTTCTTCCAGCATTGGATCTCTTGGACAACAAAAGTGTGACCTTACTGACCTGTCCCAGTGGGAGAAGTGTGTATCAAGTGACTGGGACATCTGGTACACTTTACACATGCCTTACTACAAGTTATTACTGTTCCTGTCCATCATATAAGTTTACTGTGCTGAAAAGAAATGATCACAAGATGTGTAAGCATCTATTGGCTACAAAACTATCAGTGTTTATGGATGTCCAAAAAATTGAAATCTCAGACCAGGAAATGTGCAAAGTTATAAGCGGTCTTGAATAAGATTATTGACTGACTAATGCGACAAGTTCTACCATTTCATTCTTTATGAAATTAGTATTTCATTTGTGAAGAATTCATTAAATGTTACAATTTCTCATTCAGACTTTAAATACTCATAACTAGAGATGGGCGGTGTTGGAATTTTGAGTTCGGTATCGGTTTCGGTATTTTTGTGTGGGCATACCGCGGTATCGGTTCGGTATTCGGTATGTGACTTCAGATTCACTGATAGTACCAAAGGGGAATCCATATCAGAAAAATACAGAATAAGTTGTTCTTGTATCATTCTATCACAGTGCTACACATGCCATTGTTGATGGGCTCAACATTGTCATTCTTTTGTCAACACAGATCATATCTACAGTAATTTGGTGACTTGTTCTAAATACGCCTTAACTTTTCAAGCTCCACTTAAGGCGTCTGTAATCATAGAATGTGTGTCCTGAAGATGTCATCGTTAGGTGGGCCTGATGACAGTTGTAAAATTATCTGGGCAGTGATTTCTAGCCAAGTCTTGGCTGCCTGTTAAGGCAGCCAAGACTTGGCTAGAAATCACTGCTAAGCAACTGGACATGTACAGGTCGTAGACTATTGATAATTTAGTACAACTGCCCTGGTCCTTAAGGTTTAACAAAACTGAAAAATAAAATCAGTCACTTCTTTCATGAAAATGAACACTTCAACTGCTATCAATCCTCATCAAGGCCTTATAAATAGCAAATGCACAGGGAAAATTGAAAATACCATTGGCTTCGGTATTCAAAGATTGGGTCGGTTCGGTTTTTCGGTGTCCCCATGATATCGGTGTCGGTTCGGTTTTTCGGTATATTGCCCATCTCTACTCATAACAGAAAGTGGTAGATTTATTGTGCTGTAGATATTGTATCAACTAATAGAGTTATCTTCCCTCTTTGAATATGAAATATCTCCATTCAGTTTGATAGTGTTTGATAAAATATTCCTTGTTGATATAGTGTGTTTTACTAGCACTTTACTTCCAGAATTACCCATTAACAAACTCAACTGATATGACTTTTAACTCGGCTAAATCAAACTAGAGTTAATCCCCTTGATGTGTTACTGTGCACAGCCATTTTGTTTACAGCAAAATCGTTTACTGTTATTCGTCAAAGTAGTCAAGTCAATCAGTAAATTTGTGTTACCAGGCAAAAGGGAGGAGTAGTTTTTGTGTGTTGAGGAATTAATTATGGCAATAAGAAAAAAATTAGGTTATGAAGAGAAAGCAGAGAGTTGTGTACAAAGCTGAACTAAGATTCAGGGCGAGCCAGAAAATAAGCAGACTGTCATCTGCAAAATGAGGGCCCCAGAGGGTGAATTTTGTGATGCTACCCTGCACAGCAGGGTAGCATCACTAAATTTACCCTCTGTGAACCTCAATCTGAATCAGGATCTCAAGACTAAACAGAAAGAGGTATCCAGAGAATAAATTGGCCCCCTGTAGGGGATAGCATCATCAAATTCACCCTCTGAGGACCTCTTTCTGCAAATGTCAAATTGCTTATTTTCAGGCTTGATTCAGAATCTTAAGTGGAGATTCATCGAAGACTCAAAGTGAAAGAAGAGATAGTTCAGCTATACCCAAACATCATGTCTTACCCACTGGGGAAGCCATGATGTTTGGATTGCTGAACTAGGTGAAGAGGAAACTTTGGATTTTATGAAAAGAATGAGAAACAATAACATGGTCAGAATACTGTAACTTATCTGAGAACATGTTGTAATTATTGAATTGGTTTAATAAATAAAGAGGTTTTTGGTCGAAGACTGATGTGAAGAGTCTCGGGGGTAGATATCTCGTCCGATATGAAACTAACTAAAGCAAGCTATTAATTGAAAATGGATTATGTTTTCATTGTTGGAATTTACTAAAAAACCAAATGAGGTGTCTTAAGCTGAGTTTGTATAGTACTTCTGGTTTTGTCCATTACATTAGGTAAATTGTTGATTTAGGTGAGATTTAGACTAAGGCTGTACACAAGCCAGAAAATAAGCAGACTATCATCTGGAAAATGAGGTCCCCAGAGGGTGAATTTAGTGATGCTACCCTGCACTGCAGGGTAGCATCACTAAATTTACAGTCTGTGAACCTGAATCTGAATCAGGGTCTCAAAACTGAACAGAAAGAGGTACTCAAAAGATAAATTGGCCCACTATATGGGATATCATCATCAAATTCGCCCTCTGGGGACCTCATTCTGCAAATGTCAGGCTGCTTATTTTCTGTGTGTTTTTGTAGGGAATTCCCAGTACTTCCCTTTGTGTCAGTTTTTCTCTCTTATTTGTTGCATGATCCCCTGTTTTATTTATTTATTTATTTATTTATTTATTTATTTATTTATTTATTTATTTATTTATTGGTGTTTAAGGTCACATATTTCTGCACAATGGCTAATCATGACCACAACAGTTTTACGGGTGGAGAAAACTGGAGTACCCAGAGAGAACCACCGAGGAACGGCAAGCAACTGTCAGCTCCCCAACATACTAACTCCACTCAAGCAGGGTTAGCATCGGTTTGAAGACACCATTGACGTGCAGTACGCCTTAGTACACAGCATCACCGTGCCCCCACATGGGCAATGGGGGTGAAGTGTCTTGCCCAAGGACACAACGCAGTTGCCACAGGTGGGATTCGAACCAAGGACCTCTCGGCTTGCAGCCTGCACCTCTACCTACTGAGCCACCACGCCCCCATCCCCTGTTTTCGGATCAGAAATAGTTGTCTGAAGGGCTACACTTGACAGATATTTGAATGCCAAAATTAAAGTGATGCAATCATATTTTTTCCACTTGAACATTATAATAGTCCCCGATGGGAAAATATTTAGTTCCGTGATACCTATAGGAAATATGTTTTTTGGTTTCCAAATCAGATTCAGTTATTATTTTGGGAGATTATTTCACATTTAAATATTTATTTGGGGACCACATACCTTTAATACCAAACTATTTTATTGTTTTAAAAAGTTACAATTTTGTCACAGTCAGCAATAAAGGCTATATATTGCCAAAACTAAGGCTGTTAATGCAAGCAAAGTCACATCTTGAGCAAGTGTGTTCCCCAGGATCACACTATAACCTCTGGCAGCTGCTAACTAACAGCCTATCTTACCCTATTAACATATTTATTTAAACCATGGTTTCCCCTCATTGTTCTTGGGGCAGGGAGGATTCCAAATCTTCCAGCCCCCTCCCAAATCACTATTCAAACACCGCCAGAAAACCTACACTACACTTCTGTTCACTAGTATTTAGAAGTTTTTCTCTTCTATATTATGCTCTTTAAAATGCTGGGGAACAATTCCTTCATTGAAAGAGTATTCAGGAACACAAATTTGGGGGGGGGGGGGGGGGGGGGGGGGGGGGTAGAGTGGATCAATAACATATTAAAGTGACAAATTTTAGTGAATGGCATTTGGCGCATAGCTACCAATATAGTTGTCTATTGCTAGTGCTGGCATGGTTCTCATGATACAGCACAAATTTACAGTGTCAGATGTGAAATATTGCTCTTTCCTTGAACCAAGTCCCTCTCCCACACATATTTAACCCTTCTGCTGATGATAAACATTTGAAAAGACTGAACAGCATGTTTTTAGAGGCTGAAGTTAATATCATACACTTTCAGTTTCTTATGATTTACTTTGAGACTGCAGCACTCATGGTCCACTGAGTTATTTTTCCATTTAACCACCTTACCCTGGTTCTTCCACTATATTTTTCATTGTATGTCATTCAGTACTCTCATGTAGACCTCCTACATGCATGACTTCAAGCCTATTTGTCGGTCTGTCTGTTCATCAGATAAGGTGTTTCTTTGCTTTTCATTTGCCTGGATCTACATTTTCAGTAACTGGCAGCTGACTAATCCCCCCCCCCCCCCCCCCCCCCCACACACACACACACACACACATACACACAAACAAATATATTAAACATCAAATACTACTATTTTCTTGAAGCAGATGTCTGATTCATCCTCTTTGGAAACATATTTTCTATAATTTCACACTTTTTGTCAGAATGGGTGTCTGTGGGGATTAAAACAAAGGTTGTGAAAGTGCACTTTATGTATGGGAACTTGCAGCACAAGCATAGCACTATAGAATCAATATTTGATGGTTTTAGACATCTCACCAGTGTTATGAGATACCACAGTAGCAGATACTGGTCATTCTTTTGGAAAAAACACTATTTTATGTATTGTCAGTGCCATACCAATGACTGTATGTGCCTTAACTGAGAAAAGTGAGGCTTTTTCTTTACAAAAATTGCAAAATGTTCATCAAACACAATGTGAAATGTCTTCAGAAGCCAGAATGTGATTTAAAAACTATCACAAATGGGAAAGTTTGTATCACAGTAGGTTTGTTTTGGGTCACTATCAATTAATTTATGAATTATATCATAGATTTTGTCGAGCCTGGTTAGTCCTCTGATGGGTGAACATCTGAGCAATCGATTTGGACTTCCGCGCTGTGTCATTGGGCAAGGCACTAAACCCCCATTGTCCACGTGGGGGCACAATGATGCTGTGTACTAAGGCGTACTGCACGTCGATGATGCACATGTCTTCAACCAATCTAACCCTGCCTGTGCTGCATTGTGGAGTTACGATATTGGTGAGCTGACAGCTGCTCATCGTTGCTTGGTTGTCTCCGGGTGCTCCGGCTTCCTCCATCTGTAAAACTGTCATGGTCATGATTAGCCATTGTGCATAAGTATGTGACCTTAAACACCAATAAATAAATAAATATCATAGATGATTTTGATGAATCGGGGCAAACCGGGGGCCCTATTCAGGGCTATATTTTACCACATCTGTTGATAGAATAAAATGTGACCTCAGTTTTTAGGATAAAATGGCAGAGTCCTATTATATTGGTGAAATATATCGCTGCATCCCCACTTTTTGAAACAAAATTGACATCCATATTGTTTCGTGGGGGTTGGGACACTGTTTTGCTTGCAGTATGGTTAAATGAGTCAGATATTTTCCAAAAATATTGTGTGCTGATGCAAATTTTAGTTTTATTTTGGGATCAGGGTAGTTTTCTGAAGAAAGTTGTAAATTCTCATCCCTCTCAGTTAATTTATAAGGTAACAGGATAGAAAAATCTTTGGGAGACAATACCAGTTTTTAAGCCCATTTGACAAAGTCTGGACACTTTTCCTTGAAAAAGCAAATTTTCCATGTATTTGAATCAGCCAAAGCCAAAAGTTGGATTCTAATGCAGAAATGTTTCTTTTAACCCATACAAGTGGTAAAATGTCTTTTTGGTAGGGTTGGGGATAATTATAGGTATCGCAGAACTAAATATTTGAATTAGAGTTACCCACCTTGAAATGTTGCATTTGGAAATGATGCAATCTCTAAAAATAAGCAGCCTTGGGAAAATATATTGTTTCAACAAACATTTGAAACATTCAATTGGCATCTTACATTATTGTTGATGAAGTCCCCATTACACCCACGGCAAAGCATCTTTGTTTGCACGCATGGATACATGACCCAAATGTTGATTGCATAATTTACTTGTGAAGTTATCGTTTATAATCAAACTGGGAAATCCCAGTAAATCACACTTTGGAAAGTAATAATAAAATATTTGAACTAGGGAAGAATTTGAGAGGAATTAAAATGCTTTGGTGTATAGGCAATTGATACGTGTATTTAGTATATGGCTAATTGGATTTCATAGAAATTCTCCACCTCGCAATAACTGGTGTCAGTTCCTCACAGAGGTGTTAATCAATCATCCTAAAAAAATTCTTGTGAACTGAGTATAAAACTGTCATTTTACCATTTACCTCACACGTATAGTAGATGATACTTGCAAAAAAAATTCTTAAATTACTAAAAAAATTCCAATTTTTGACTCAAAAACATGTCTTATGCCACCTCATTGCAACAAGCTCAATGAGCTCATTCCAATGCAGGGTCATAAGCTATGTATTTGAGGTAAAATTTGAAAATATAATAAGATTTGAATGATAATTTTTGCGAACCACGCTGGCCATTTTTGTCTCCCGAAAAAAATTTTGGGCGACTGTAGAAATAAGCGGTGTCCATCCGTGTGTCCGTGTGTGCATCCGTCCGTCTGTGCATCTGCCCCACTTGGTGCCCCCATGATAACTCCAGTTTGGATCATTTGATTGGAACCAATTTTGGTATGTGACCTTTTAGCCCAAACCACAGATCAAGTTCGAATATGGGTTCGACCAGATTATTTTTATTAGAGTTATACCCCTTTTTCGACTTAGAAATTTCAAGATTTGCGGTTAGGATTATTTGATCGGAAAGAATTTTGGTATGTGACTTTCTGGGGTAATAATACAGGTCAAGTTCGAATATGGGTTCGGACCGATCATTTTTATTAGAGTTATGCCCCTTTTTCGACTTGTTTTTTGGGGGGACATGTGGCCGAGCGGCCTTTTATCCCCATTATTTCAGGAAATGGGTTAACACCAATTTTGGGAGGAAATCAGAGGGAATTACAATTCTTTTACCCAACATACAGTATGACCAGGGCTCAATTTGACTGGATTTGCCACCAGGACGGGAAGCAGTGCCTGTTCACTGCGGTAAACAGGCGCTGTTTTACTGATAAAATAGGACCCAGTCACCAATGCTTGGGAGGTGCAAACCCTCTCTAAAATGGGAAACATGTCTTATTAAAGCTTACCCCCTGGTCTTGAGTTGATACTCGTGTTGTGGTTATGATTAGCCATTGTGCAAAAGTATGTGACCTTAAATACCAATAAAGAAATAATAAATAACTGGATTCACATAGCGATTTTCAAATCAATTTTCAGCTTATCAATTTCACATGACAAAAACATATAAATAATAGGAAATGCTAATCAAAATTTATCCAAGTTAGTAAACTGCTATTCAATTTTTAAAAATTAAATTGACCCCTGAGTTTGACCGTCGTAGACTGGTCACTTTCCATGGGAGGGCAATATTTCCACGGACGCAATAATATTAGATTCCAAACACTAATTATTGAAATAATCATAAAAAATGTCATTTTTGAAGCACCAGGTACAAACCGGTGCTTCATTAATTAAAATTTTGCTGATGATTTTTATTACCTGGTAAATGCGTTGACATCACTGCCCATCTGGGCTTAAAATAAGCGGTGTCGCATCGCTTTTTGCTATGCAAAACTTGCAAAAAGCTACACAATGTTCAATTATGTATAGCTTTTTGCGATACAAGATAATCAACTGCAGCCTATTAGGCTGCAGTTGATTATCTTGTATCGCAAAATGTAAATGAAAATTTGCAAACAAAATTGAAAACTAGTTCACTGATGCCTTACTTCTGATTGTGGAACATTCCAGGCATAACTCAGATTAACTCTCCATCAAGCATCAATAGCAACTTCATATGTAAGATGAATTCTATTGGTTTAAATTCTTCCTCTTTTTACAACATCTTGCATAAAATGGCCATTAAAAATAACTTCAAGCCCATCAAATTAAAAATCCCAACTTCCATTTTGAGAACTCTATTAAACAACCACGACGCCAGTTGAAAATATCCAACTCCATGCAACCCTTAAAGGCAGTTCAGTTAAAAAAAAACATAGTAAATGTTTCATGTGTTGCAGATCATTCGGAAATGCCTAGAAATGGATGGAAACTATTCTATCAACTTAGAAGAATTCAATACAAAACAGAATAACATAACTCTGGTTTTCAAAAATAGCTATGTAATTTTTACAAAATGCTATTCATTTTTTGGAAATGTGTAGCATTTTGCTACGCAAAGAAAAAAAGTTATTTTGAGCACTGCTGCCCATACATGGATTACGACCAGTTCACGTCGACAGTACTGTAACGCCCATATCCATCTAGCACAATTCACAAAATCATTATTCAGATTTTTTTTCAATTTTGGGGCCCTGCAAAGCTTCAGAATTCAGTTTGATTTGAAATCACCCAAATGATTCAATTTGAGTCAAGCTGATTCAGACATTTTCTAATTTTTGAAAAGCTCTCCAAATCCTACATCTACAGTGTATCTCCTCTTTTTAGAGACCATGAGCTACCACCTGGAGCCGATACTATAAAACTTTTACAATTGTATTTTCTAGAAATGTATTTTCTCCCTATTAATATAACGGACTAAAATGAATCATTAGCATTTTAAAAGATATGGCAATTTGCCAGCTGGCAAATTGCCACATCTTTGAAAATGCTAATGGTTCATTTCAACCCTTTTAAAGTCATAACTAGAAAATAAAATTCTAGAAAATACAGTTGGTAAAGTTTTATAGTATGGTCCCCTGGTGATCAAATTTAAGTCTAAAATAGCTGTGAAAGTGACATAATACTACAGTAAAGAAAACCAGGCCAGGCCATAAAATTTGTCCTGATATGTGAGAATTCTCGTAAACTCCTGCTGCAATAATCAATTTTCAGTTCTGAAATAGTATATAATTTTAAAGTACTTTTATACTGTTGTGAGTGCAACCAGTACATATTCCATCTAAAAAAAATAAACCTCTCATGCCTAAAAAAATTAAAAATCTTTTTCTCAAGCCCTTCCGCATGGTCCTTTTTGCTGCACCATGTTCTGTTTTTATTACCAATGCAAACTTAAAACAATAAAAATTAAATGGTTTATGTCAGATATTTTACCCAAGTTAATAAAATTGATAAATTTATCCCTTGAGTGTAACAAGGCTTTGCAGTGATTTTGCATTTCAAAGCCTTGTTGCACTCAAGGGCCCAAATACACCAGCACCCATGCTATTCTGTAGATTATGAGGCTGAAAATATAAAACAAACCAAGAGCATGAACATTGATGACAAAGAAATAATTACAAAATTAAGAAATAAAATTAAAAAAATGCCCACCCTCATGAAATTTTACAAAAAAATGGCCTGAGAAACAGAAGATCTGCTTTGTGGGGCCTTATTATGACCCAGACTTGAAAAGTCAAAGTTGTGTCAAGTGGAGACCTCCGGCCATCTGATCGTCCATCCATCTGTCCATCCGCCTATCTGTTTGTCCATTCATACCAACATTTTCCCTTGTATCTCAGTCACTGCTACTCCGATTTGAATGATATTTGGTTTTATGATAGCGCATCATGGGGGAACAATGCCTGTATAGCATGAGTTTCTTCGACATAGTCTCTCCAGAGTTCTGGCACTTTTCGACTTATTAAATTTTTGCAGTCCGGGGCATTAGCAGCACTTTGCGATGTAGGCCTCTTGTTTTTATATTTACTAAAGTTTATAATCCTTCAATGCGTAGTTTCAATTTTGATGAGTTTCTTGTCTTATATATATTATTAGTTACCCAGTTTGTTGGTGGCCTAATATGGTATATATGGTGTCAGTTAATTTCATATTGGATGAGAGTGAAGCTCGAGTCCGATATGGAATTAACTGACACTATATATACCATATTAGGCCACCAACAAACTGTGTAACCAATATATCTTACCAACTGCATTGATGCACAGAGCTAATAACAACAGCGATCAAAATTAAATGAGAGAATTCTCACAATGTGTTCACGTGTCTTTGTCTTGTTACAATTTATGGGAGAGTACAGGTACTCTCCCATAAATTTTAACAAGGCAAATTCCTACATACCATTTCATATTATTTCGAAGGTAACATGACACACATCCACAGAATATAAAGTCTTTTAAGTTGCCTAACCTGCACTTCAGACCAAATATGGGCTTCCAACACTTAATCTTTCAACTTGAAGCGTTTATCGGCTGCCGCCATTTTGAATAATCAATGAACAAAGGGGAGATTACCCATAGCTGTCAGCATATATTGATGTTCACAGGCAGTATATGGTTTAATATGCAGTCTGCATGTGACGTTTTTGAACCAATGAAATTCCCAGATACTTGTAGGAGGTAAGATATTAGTACATGTGGAGCTCATGTCGTGGCGGCCTGTATATAGGCAGCTTAGACATCAGTGGGCACCACTGCTAAGTCAGGGCAAAAATAAATAAAATTCTCCAGGCATTTAAGTATATTTTAAGAATCTAAGACAAGAATCAAACTAACATTTTCCAAGAATCATTCTGTTTCATCTCCAAACTCTTCACAACTGTATGGTTTTGTGGTATAATTTTCATCCCTTATCCTCAGCATGTTGTGGTTCCTGGACACACCATTACTAATTCTGACAGCCGTAGGCCAATGGCAGTCAACAATGGCTTATACCTTTTGAACCATTTAAGATACTTCCATGAAACTTCACTAAGGTCATACCCTTCCATGAACTTCCATGTCAGAATCAAAGTGTTTAAAAAAAAGCATGCCACTAGATTTCAGGTTACTGTTACTAAAAACAGATTTTATGTAAGATTAAGTTTTTGTACCAAATTTTTCACTCAGCTGTAACTTTTTAACTGTTGAAGATATTTTGGGGAAACTTTTATGGGATATACATGTGCCCTAACATGATCTGATATGTAACAATCAGAATCATGCCACAAAGTTCAAGGTCAAGTTGCTGTTATTAAAAATAGTATTTCACTTCAAGCTGAAATTTTCTTCTTGTGCTATCCAATTGGCTATAACATTTTAACCCTTTACCTAACGTAACGGTCAAAACCAGTCGGCACTATTCTAAAATCGCCAATTAATTTTCATTCTTTTTTCATTTTTTGTCTCAAAAACATAGGTTATCACCCCCTCGTTGGAACGAGCTCGTCAAGCCCGTTCCAACAAGGGGTCATAAACTATGTTTTTTACACAAAAAATGAAAAAAATTAGTTATTCAAGAATCTTTTCCGGAAGTGTCGTCTGCTTTTCATGTTAGGTAAAGGGTTAACTGCCGGAGATAATTCCGTGAAAATTTCTGGGGTAAATCAACACCATGAGGTGATTTATCACACACATTCACAACAATAGTACTTGGTTCACTTATAATCATTTTAAAGGAAAAAAAGCAAAATTCACATAATTTACACATCCATCCAGGTTGTCTGCCACGGAAGGGTATGATGCTTAAAGCAGGTGAGACTCTGCAAAGGCAGTTACCTTGTTCCAACTAAACACATTTTTACTTCACCTTTTCCCCTGCATGAACCAAGGGAAGTCAGGCAGTGCTTGTTTACTGTGGTAAACTTGGACCCAGTCACTAATGCTTGGGGTGCAAATCCTCTAAAATAGGCAACATGGGGGCATAAACGATTGACTGACCTTGACTTTATCTCCATGTTGTGGTAATGATTAGCCATTGTGCAGAAGTATGTGACCTTAACCCTTTACCCAACAAATCGCCGGCATCTGCCCTCGTAATATGCAAATTCAGCAGTTGAAAAAATATTAATTTTTCAAACAATTTTAACAAAACCATATCATGTGACCCCTCGCTGGAACGAGCTCGTCGAGCTCGTTCCAACGAGGGGTCACATGATATGGTTTGGTTGAAAAAAAAAATTTTTACTTCACCTTTTCCCCTGCATGAACCAAGGGAAGTTAGGCAGTGCTTGTTTACTGTGGTAAACTTGGACCCAGTCACTAATGCTTGGGGTGCAAATCCTCTAAAATAGGCAACATGGGGCATAAACAATTGACTGGCCTTGACTTTATCTCCATGTTGTGGTAATGATTAGCCATTGTGCAGAAGTATGTGACCTTAACCCTTTACCCAACAAATCGCCCGCATCCGCCCACGTAATATGCAAATTCAGCAGTTGAAAAAATATTAATTTTTCAAACAGTTTCAACAAAAGCATATCATGTGACCCCTCGTTGGAACGAGCTCGTCGAGCTCGTTCCAACGAGGGGTCACATGGTATGGTTTGGTTGAAATTTTTTCAAACATTTGAAAAAATGATATTTAAAATAATAAATTTTGATATCGTCTGCATTAGGTAAAGGGTTAAACATCAATAAATAAATAAATATTTACTTCACCTTTTATTCTTCAGGAATGTAACATTCACTCTTTCAGTTTCACTTTTATTACAGAAGAAAGACCAAGTTCAATTTCAAGCAAGTAATAGTTAGGGCCAAAGATCAGGCCTTAAAATCTGTTCCGAATCACAAGAATTGGTTTCGATTCGTGCAAACTCCTGCCACGTGACTCTCTTCAGTTTTTAAAGAATTTAGAATATGAGAATACCCTTATACCCTTGTGAGTGTAACCAGTTTTTAGCTCACCTGACTGAAAGTCAAGGGGAGCTTATGTGATCACTTTCTGTCCGCCATCTGTCTGGCATGAACTTTACCATATCAACTTCTCATAAACCACTGGACCAGATTGAACCAAATTTGATATGCATGGTTCTTATCATATGTTAATTCAAGTTTGTTCAAATAAACTTGCCATGCTCCATAGAGAAGGGGTGGGGGATAATGCGCCAAATTTTTTTAAAAATTCTTCTTTTCATGAACCAGTGGGTAACGACTTGATATTTGGTATGGAGCTTTCTATTGAGGTGTAGAATCAAGTTTGTTCAAACAAAGTTCGTGGAACAATATTTGCCTTCATAATGGGAAGGGCAAGATTTTTGGCTCCGCCCAAATTTTCTATTTTCTGAATCGATGGTCTGATTTAAACCAAATTTGGTATATGGTATTATTGAGTCATAAGTTCTTGATTCATGCTCTGTGGGAACCCTAGGAACTAAAAATAGAAATATTTTCAAACGCCCATATTTCCCAAACCACACGAAATAGAGAACTGTTATTTGGTATGAACCATCCTCAGGACCAGTAGAATGGATTGGTTAAGAATACTGCCATCAGTTGTGTCACGGTACCCTGTAGGAGGGGGGGGGGGGGTGGGAGGGGCAGTGAAAAAATTCTGAGTCAGCATATTTGCAAGAATTTTAAAAATGTCTCCTCCAAAACCACTGATCAGACCATTTTGATATTTGTTATACAGATTCCATAGGGCAGGGGGTGGGGGAGTCAGATATAAGTGTGTTCAAATAAAACCTCTCGGTTTATATTTGG
Organism: Pictodentalium vernedei; assembly: GCA_031216915.1. Taxonomy (NCBI): domain Eukaryota; kingdom Metazoa; phylum Mollusca; class Scaphopoda; order Dentaliida; family Dentaliidae; genus Pictodentalium; species Pictodentalium vernedei. Next base: position 147,448,787 of record CM062291.1, on the reverse strand, counting down.
GCTCAATACAGGAGCCCGAATCCTATCTTAGGGCAATATGGGGAATAAGCTTTAAAAATCTTCTTCTTCAGAACCACTAGTCAGAATCTTTTAATATTTGGTATACGTCATTGTTACAAGGGTCAGATTCAGGTTTGTTTAAATCAAGTCCCTCAGTTGAAATTTGGGCTTCCTATGGGGGCCTGAATTTTAACTTAGTGCAATTCAGGGAATAATCTTTAAAATCTTCTTTTTCAGATCCACCAGTCAGAATCTTTCGATATTTGGAAAACAACATCTCTAGGGCCGTCAGATTCAAGTTTGTTCAAATTGAGTTCCTGGGTTAATATTTAGGCTCCCTATGGGTGCCCGCATTTTAACTTAGTGCAATATGAAGAAATTTCTTTAAAATCTTCTTCAGATCCACCAGTTATGATGCTTTCATATTTGGTATACAATATCTCGGGGTGGGGGGGGGGGGTTGTCAGATTGAAGTTTGTTCAAAAAGGGTCCTTGAGTTAATATTTGGGCACTGTATTGGTGCCCAAAGTTTAAGTTAGTGTAATGTGAGGAGATTTCTATAAAAATCTTCAGATCCACCAGTCATAATCCTTTCATATTTGGTATATAACATCTCTAGGGGGATCAGATTCAAGTTTGTTCAATTCGATTCCCAGGCTAAATATACCATTAAAAAAGTGGGGGATATTTGATAAAAGTGAGATACATGAAGAAATTAATATTTATATTTTCATCAAAAAGATAGCTAAGGCATTGCACTGTGACATCAGGTGAATAATTTCAGCGATAGTTGGGTGTCTGACAAGCACACATTCCACGCACTGAGCTGTAGAAGATATGGACGGTCAGTCACAGAATTTACCAGATTCAGTCCAAGACCTCACTACCTTGTAAATCCTCCTCGGTTAGCGAGACAAGCGCGGATCCGACGTAGCATACTCCTCACCAAACGTCCAATATCAGCTTGACTGATGTTATTCCATTCTTCCTGCAGTGCATCGGGCTTAGTTATTTATATCGAACAAACTTGGAAGGGTATCGCCAAAGATAATTTCTGCCAAGTTTGGTTGGGTTTGGTCCAGTGGTTCTGAAGAAGAACACTGATTTGCAAAGTTAACCCTTTACCGAACATGAAAAGCATAGGACACTTGTAAAAAAATCTTGAATTGTCTCAAAAACATAGGTTATGACTCCTCATTGGAAGGAACACGACGAGCTCGTTTCAAAGAGGGATCATACCCTATGTTTTTGAGACAAAAAAAAAATGAAAAAATAATGAAAATTAATTGGTGATTTTTGTGAATAGCGCTGGCCGGTTTTTAAAGTTACGTTAGATAAAGGGTTAACCCATTATCTAACGAATCGCCCGCATCCGCCCGCGTAAAATGCAAATTCAGCAGTTGCAACAATAGTATTTTTCAGAAAATTTCAACAAAACCATATCATATGACCCCTCGTTGGAACGAGCTCGTCGAGCTCGTTCCAACAAGGGGTCACATGATATGGTTTTGTTGAAAACTTTTGAAAAATTTTAAAAAAATTATATTTAAAATAATAAATTTTGATATCGTCTGCGTTGGGTAAAGGGTTAAAGGGGAACTGACAGGTTCAGTTGAGTACATGATGAATATGTTGCAAATACCCATCAAAATAGAATGGCATATTAGGATTTGTTCGAAAACTAACTTCAAAATTGTTTATTTTACTAAAATATGCACATTTCCAAGAAAACGCTGTGAAAGTCGCGTGAAAAATAGTAATAAGCTTTTTGACGCCATGCTGGAAAGCTATCGACTGAAATAACCGAAGGTAGTTTTCATCTACCGGACACTTCTAATTATGGACTGATCACCTAGTGTAAATCCCACCACAACCCCCCCCCCCCCCCCCCCCCCCATATATATATATATACGTGGATCCTCTTTTTAATGAACACAAATATTTGCTTTGAAAACAAACCTCTTTCAATGACAAATTCCACGTAAACTAGGCCCAAAACACAATCACTTTGGGAATCAAGAGAAAACAATTATTTCAATTTACAGCCTTACGGATGCTTGTGGGGATATGCCTATTTCGGGAATTGTTTTCCTCTGGCCCAATGCAGATCTTCCTCGTGAGTAAATCAAATTCGAGTATCCCCATCACTTGTAGGCATATGCCTGTCTATATTCGTGTTACTATACTATTCAAAAAAGTAGGGGATATTTGATAAAAGTGAGATATATGAAGAAATATATTTATATTTTCGTCAAAAAGACAGTTGAGGCATTGCACTGTGACATCAGGTGAATTATTTCAGCGATAGCTGGGTGTCTGACAAGCACACATTCCGTGCACTGTGCTGTAGAAGACATGGACGGTCAGTCAAGGAATTTACTACATTCAGTCAAAGACCTCAATACCTTGTAAATCCTCCTCGGTTCGCGAGACAAGCGCGGGTTCGACGTGGCATACTCCTCACCAAACGTCCAATATCAGCTTTACTGATGTTATTCCATTCATCCTGCATTGCAGCAGCGAGTTCCTGGACATTGGTAGGGGGCTGTTGGCGTTGACGTAGGCGCCTGCCAAGCATATCCCAGACGTGCTCGATTGGTCAAAGGTCTGAACTTAGTGCTGGCCGAGGCAGTGTAGTGATGTTCTGCTCTAGAGGAAATCTGTAGCGACACGGACCCTGTGTGCTCGCTCTTGCATTTTCATCTTGAAAAATGAATCAACGGCCGTGACGTCGTGCAAATGGCACCACAATAGCTGCTAACATGTTGTCACGGTAGTACTGCCCTGTGACACGCCCTTGGATGACATGTAATGCCGTTCTGTTTGTCATGGTTATGCCTCTTCACACCTTAACCGATCCACCACCAAAACGATCGTGCAGCCAAACGGTTACGTCATGGTATCGTTCGTGCGCCGCCACATTCTGAAACATGACGTTGCTCCACCAACGATTGTTCCAGTGCGGTCGTGCTCCACACCAATTACGCATTGCTGCGATGTGACGTTCAGTCAAATGTGGAATTATTCGAGATCGTCGAGCGTACAAATTCCAGCCATGTGGGCGATTTCGGATAGTCTGACCACTGACTCGCACATCTGTTGCTAGGTGCAGCTGCTGTCCAATTTCTGAGGCACTTTGATGGCGGTTACGTACTGCTGTGGTTCGGAAGAAACGATCTTGGTTAGCAATTGTAGCCCCTGGACGACCTGACTGACGCCTGTCATCAACAGTGCCTGACTGACGGTAGCGTGACCACAACCTGCTAATCACCGATTGAGTAACGTTGAGAATTTGAGCCACTGCAGTCTTTCTGTTGCCAGCTTCCAACATGCCAACGCCACGTAAACGTTCGTCACGTGTCAGTCTTCGCATACCTCAAAGTTACGTTTCGACCAGAAACTATTGATGAACGAGTTTATACCAAGAATAGATGAGACCTCCGAAAAAGCCCGTCCAGTACAAATGAAAATTT